>OX465444.1:12211943-13411943 GCA_950005045.1 Agrotis exclamationis
ATACAAGAGAAGACTCTGAAAATAATATACAAATAATGAAAATAGTTTCAAAACATATCAAGCTAAAACCTAATCCAGGACTTAATAAAGCTAAACCTGCCCATAAAAGCTACTATCCCTATATTCAATCTACTTTAATTTCAAAATACCCAGAACTAGGATATATCTACAAAACTGGTGAACTTACAACAGAAACTTCAACTGTTTCAAAATCTCTAGAAATGAAAGATGATGAAAATGGACCACTCATTGCTATGGGGAACAGACGGTTGCTATCGACTAAATTCGAAAGTTCTAGTGACTTTCGTGATAACAAGGATACTGCTGGATATAGGGCAGGTAGTACAGAAAGTAACTCAAGCGGTATTGACAGATTTATTGACAAACTTGAATTGAATAACAATATGAGTGAATTTTCGTTATCATTGAAACATTTTATTGAAGCAGCTAGACAGAAGAATATAGAAGTCTATAGCACTCCACATTCTTGCATTTCTTCAAGCCAGGCTATTAGTGAAGTTAATAGTGAACCTGAGTTAGGCACAAAACCTAATATCCCAAATGGTCAACCGAGAGATTCTACGGATATTTCAAACAGTGATACTGAAGCTGCTGATTCAATTGACACTATGGACAACAGCTCAGAGAAACTCGGTGATGACCAACCTGAGAATTTTATGGGAAAACTTGTTTTATCGGTAAATGATCCCGAATTCGGATCGCAATACTTTAATCTCATGTTCGATATTCCTGTTGTAATCAATCCCAAAGAAGAGTTGATGACGATGAATGAAAATATTAATGACCCAAATATTTATAATCAATTTGAAATCTTTGACTCAACAATTGATGCGCAAGTGACAGAAGCAATTTCTTATTATTCTGAAGATTTTATAGTTAACAATTCCTTTCCAAAAAGGTTTAAAAGGCAGTCAACAGTAACGGCAACTTGGTTTGATAAAACAGAAAATACAAATCCTGTAGAGAAATATACTAGTATGATTGAAAAGTCTGATGGTAAAATAATTGAATCTCCTGCTTCAGTAATTGTTATTTCTACTAATACTTTAGATAGGAAATCAACAGTTTCTGCAGCTCCCTCTACACATCAGCAGCAGTCAGCAGTCAACGATTCTAGTTCTGCAGTAAATTCAACAAAAAGTAATCGTTCTGCAAACTACACTGTAGCAGTAGGTGATAATATGACGCTCAGTGATTTCTTTGGTGTCGTTAGCAATTGGTTTAAAACTCTTGAAAATGGGAAATTCGAGAAGCCGAGAAAATCTTCTGGGTAAGTTTTATTTTGTACAATTTTAAAGAACATCTAGACTTCTACTTGTAGAGATCATGGCAATCGCTTGAAAAAAGTAGGTAATAGTGTTCGGCTTCATACGGTTAGATTGGGAGTGGAGAAACCAACATAGTTGCGAAAAGCCTAAACGGATAATGTTGCGGTACTCACTAGATGCGATAAGCATTGGGACAATTGATGGTGTGCCACTTCTCCTTAGGGTGCGTCCACATCTGCCGAATACGCCACGAATGCGCAGCTCGCGAGCCGTTTGCGAGCTGCGCTCGAGCTGCGCGCGTGCAGTCATGGCAATGGTTTGCCAGCCGTTTGCGATTTGCGCGCGGCTCGCGCGCAGCTCGCGTGCAGCTCGCAAACAGCTCGCGAGTTGCGCATTCGCCAGATGTGGACGCACCCTTATAAGTGTCAAACACTCAAATAAGTTTATATCATAAATTCTACGTCATAAAAAAGCGCTGTCAGGGAATGTGGTGCAAGATGGAAGGTAGATAGAAGAAGATAGACAACAACCTCTCCCTATCGCTCCTATCTGTGGAGATTGTTTCTGCTCCAAATAACCTGATATGACCGTAAAGTTACACTAACGTGATGATGGTTTCATTTTTTAAGGCATTAATGGCCCACTGCTGGGCAAAAGCGTCCCCCCTAAATCTTTTTGGGAAACTTTTGTAATGTGCTACTACCAACCACTCGTCGTCATTATTTATTATACGCTCGTAGAACCGATAACCGATGGAAAGTTCTCAAGTGGCGACCACAAACTTAAAGACACAGTGTAGGCAGACCCCCACTAGGTGGGCCGACAACATCATGATAGTCATGGGTTACCGGTGGATGCAAGTGGCGCAATGTCGTTTAGAAGGTTCAGTAGTGGATGTCTTCCACCTGATGATGAAACAAATTTTATCTTTCTTTTCAGTTCCCTCCTCACTGACATGCTACTAATACTCAACAACAGCTCTTATGAAGCCAACATCACTACTACAGACTCAGCCTATCCCATGTATGACTCAGATATGATCGAAAACATAGGCCATAGATCCAGAGTCCTTCTTTCCATTGAAGATAGTGCTGCTAACGTTACTGAAGGCACAGTAGTCAACAATACTAATGTCGTTAATGTTACTGATGCTGCGAGTACTGTTGGTGGTAATGGTAGGTATGTTACCTTTTGTTTTTTGATAACTGTTTTAAGATTTTCTATGGAATGAAAGATAGGCAGGAGCGCGAGTAGGATTTTTAAATTGCGACCTTCAGATTCAGTACATCCGACTCTTTTGCCAACCGAGCCACTGAGATCCCCCCTGCATACGTCGAATTCTACCACACTCTTAAGTTTTGATGATAAACTTTGTAAATATTAAAAAAAAATTCAAAACTCTAAATAATAAATTAATTTTAAATAGCCAGTTGAATAATGACTAAACAATTGCAGTTTTTAACAGAACCACACCAACGACAGCAGTTGTAACAGGCCGCAGAAGTAATATAACAACTACACATAAGAACAAAGATAAGAAAATCAATCAGAGTCCACCGAAAGAAGAAACAAAACAGAAAATAAAAGCAATAGTCAAGAGAAATGCTGATGATAGTAATCTAATCTTTTGGAATGATATTTATGATGATGAGTATGGTATACAATCGGATAAGATGGATAGTTATATGAAGAGTAAGATAGATGATGCAAGTACGGACAAGCGTATTGTTAAGGAGAAAGATTTTCTTAAACGATCAGGTGAGTAAGACTCATTTATACCTAACTTGGGGTCTTCAAGTCAAGAGTGAATAGATTACTTCTGGGCAAGCGTCGACCACATCATTGCTTACCATAAGGTGAGATAGTGTTCAAACGTGAACTTATCTAAGTTTGTGAAATAAAAATATTTTATTTTGATTTTATCGTTCATCATCATCTCAGCCATAGGACGTCCACTGCTGAACATAGGCCTCCCCTTTAGATCTCCACATATACCGGTTGGAAGCGACCTGCATCCAGTGTCTTCCGGCAATCTTTATTTTATCGTTAAATAACATAAAAAATACGCACGCTGTATAATCACACCGATTGCGGGTATTACGCTGCACCCGGCCTTTCTGAAGCACTTCACCAATTAGGTTCTTCCTACGGCGTTCCCTCCCAGCGTCTCCACTCACCTCTTCCTTATAAATTCCTCTTGTTAGTCGGCTTTCACTCATCCTCTCAACATGACCGAACCATCTAAGTATACCCATTTAAATTTTTGTGACTACGTCCTCTTTTTACCCGAATTTACTTGACCGCCATAACAGAAAAGGGCTCGAAGGACCTAACTACTCGTAATTATATGAATCTTTCAGGTAGATGGGTACAAAACAAAATAAGGAAGTTTGCTCGGAAGATGAATCCTCACTCAGATGCAGTGACCAGTCTTCATCCCGAGATGAAGGAACGAGTTCCAAGGTCCATTGGACGTGATAACAGTTTTGGGTAACTTACTTTGTCAAATCTTCAGCAGTCTACACTTTTTTTCGTGAGAACCAATGATCCAATGAGTCCTCCCACGCAGGGCAGGACGGAAGACTGTCATACTCATACTGACTAAAATCTACGGTGTCCTTCAATAGCCCTTTATGAACCAGGGTCACGGTTACCTGATAAGACAGCCCAGATCGCTGACAGCTCTTTGAGGTACGCGTAGAACACGACGCGCTGTTGACCCGGGCATGGCCAATTATCGGACGGCAAGTCATCCATTCCTCGCCGTCCGCATGCCCATGCAATCTGAAGTAGAATGAAGTTCAGAAAACATTTTTTGTACGAGATTACTTTTCTATGACATTTGAAAGTTACATGAAAGTCATAATGACCCCATTATATTATTTGATTATCAAACTTGTGATAATTAACAAATAAGAAATCAATTATAGACCATTCTGACACTATTGTAATAGCAGACTTGAGGCCCTGTAACCGTGACCCTGGTACGTAAAGGGCTATTGGAGGAACACCGTGGATTTTAGTCAGTACAAGTCTTACAGTATGGGCGTGAGGGCCTCATTTGATGATTTTACCACGCAAAAAAAAAAACTGTAAAGAAGTAAGTAGTTCAAGTGAATTGTTTGTGTTTTGTTTTTCAGTTTGATAGAATACCCAGAAATACACGACAGAATAGATACCCACGCCAATGAGAGAGAGAAAGAGGATATAGATGAAATAGAGGTGACATTTTTATGAACAATTTATTTTAATTTTATAAAAGTTGCTACTCACAACAGATGTCCATGGATTAGGTGAAAGAATAATGTTAAAGTCATAACAGATAGTGTTTTGTAGTATTTGCTTTCCCCGAATAGGGATAAACGTCGTAAATGTAGGGTTGAAGAAGCCCCGCTTCGCGGGACTTCTATTTCTGTGTTCAGGGTTTAAAGCAACGTAACATGCAGGTGAAACCATGTTACCATTATTACCGTAATAAAAGGAAGAGGAGTTTGAAACTTCGTAAGGACTGCGGTGGTCCAGATGGCTTCTTTTGTATTGATTCTTTTATATTGCAAGTTCAAATCCTGCTCATAATCAATTTTTTCTCTCCAAAATATTACATCCAATGATGTTTTCATATCTGTCAGTTTCATAGTGATCTTTATTGTCTACACAGTAAGGTTGTTGATAGACTGCAGCTGTAAGAGACGAAATAACTGAAAGAACTTATTCTAGTATGTTTCCAGGAGGATTATCCAGATGTAGACCAGAAGTCATTGTTTGCAGCACTGTCTCATAACATGAAGGAGGTTTGCAAGAAAGCAGCCAAAGCTGTGCAGGAGACTAGAAATGTCGACTATTTGCATGATGACATCAAGAGAAACGGTATTTTACTAAATTGAACTCTAAATGGAGTTTATTAGATATTTTAAAAGAAACGAAAAATTCAGTTGCGAGCAGGGCTCGAACCTGCGTCTTCTGGATAGGTACTCCAGACCAACTAGGCCATCGCAACCACTACTCACAAAGCTGAATTTCTCGTTCCCTTGTTTTTGAACGCTATTTACGTGTTTATTAGATTCTTTTTATGTAAAAATGGGTTTGCTCTTGACCTTAGTCTAGGTCAGGAATGACTAAGAAAAGGTCGAAGATGAAGCGAGCTTACCCAGAAGAAGCCTGTTCACTCTAACTTTGAATAGATTAGGGTTGTATGCGTTCGGAAACACAGACGCAGGCAGAGAGTTCCACTCTTTCGCTGACCGCATTATTATGCCCTTTACGTTCTGGAGTCACGGTAATTCATAAGTCCCGCGACCCCGGCAGGGACAGGGACTTCCTTACTACTCAAGGTGTACCAGCATGTTTTTTTGCAGTCTGAGTGAGCTCGTTCCATCTTAGACTTCATCTTTGCTTCTGGGCCAGATTGAGGCCAAGAGCAGAACTATAAAAAAACTCATTTCAGTAAAATCCAAATCATAGGCTGATTATGCATCGCTCAAAATAAAATAAATAAAAACCTATTCTTCTTGGTTTCAGGGCTAAGAGACGAAAAATCCCAACAAGGTTCCATTGCGAATGCTCTGATGCAGCAGCTGGTGCGTCTTCTGACGGATTTAGTGGATTACCAAGTCCAACAGAAAACTTGCACTAGTAAGATTATTTCTAGAACTTTTAAGGGTAGTAGTTCATGTGACCTCATACCACGGGAACAGACCATTTTTAGGGTTCCGTTTCTCAAAATAAAAAACGGAACCCTTTTAGGATCACTTTCTTGTTTTTCTGTCCGTCTGCCAAGACCCTTTTTCCACTTCAGCATGCTGAATCTACGCGCAATTTTAGGGCGAATGACTTACTCGTAGTTGTTAATTCTATCCACTAGAGAAGGTCATAAGAGATATGGGATCGATGTTTCAAAGATCACCACATGTCAGAACACCAAATGTGTGGCTATTACTATTATCGCCCGAAATTAATATTTAATTTCAACCAAACCCCTACTCCTTTTCGACAGTTTCTTCTGATTGGACATCTTAAAGACTCGAAGCAAAATTCAGTGGTTGATTGGTAACAGACAAAGATCCAACCGAAGATAACACCTGAGATCCATTATTAATTTCCAGATTTTTGTATGTTTTATCTCAGAGCTAACACCAGAACTTCAAACCTTCCTGGAATGGCTGACTTACAACAAAGATGAGACAGAAGAACCAGAGAAACCATCAGCTGATCAATCGGAACTGCTGTTCAAAACCCCTACACAAGATGACGAGGAACTGATTGAGGAGTTGCGAGACAAACCTGATGGTAAATACAAGTGTTGATCAGTATTGGTGGCCCAATGAGATACTCGCTAGGCTCTAGGCGCTAAGCATGCCACCTGCCTGTGCGGACGTAGGCTTAGACGTGTACGGTGGCCGGATATCACCTCGCGAAGGCGGTTGCCGTGGGTGTATACCGCGGCGGCTAGGTTGTGAGGTAGACGCTGGCCTCTCCCTCACGCGTCCCACAGGAGCCATAAGCCTTATAAAATACTAAAAGAACCCACTGTTATCCGCAGCAGGTTCCAAAATTTTTCAAGAAAAATCCGACTTCTCGAATGCAGTAAAAGCTTTCGACAAGCAAAACATATCACCTGAGGATAAAACTCGTTATATGGACATCATCCACTCCGTCCAGGAACTGATGGATCAGTTCGATGATATGCCGGATGATGATAAAGTGAGTAACGTGTTGCTAAATTATCATCATCATTATTCGTTATCGTCTCTTTCCAACTTTTTCCAATTTATTTCACGAACGGCGCTATGATTTTTTTTATTTTTTATTATTTTTTTTTTTATTAGCCTGTTGTGTCCCACTGCTGGGCAAAGGCCTCCCCCATTCCTTCCACTTCTCTCGATGTTGTGCCTCTTCACGCCGATTCGCAAGCAATTTTTTTTATTAATTTAATTTAAGAAAAATGAAAATTTTATCAGCCTAGGGTAATTTATGAACAGTCACAATGTGGTGTATTTTTTATTAAAAAAACCTATTTTTTACTAAGCAATAGGTTCGCGTTTGTCCACTATCTCGTCTGATGGTAAGCGAAGATGTAGTAGACGGTGAATCACGCTTGTTTAGAAGTAACTTGTTCACTCTTGACTTAATTGGTTTCAGAGCAAAATGACGGGTGTCAAAGGTTATTTAGAGAATCAAATGGCATATCTCAATAAACAGCTTTCAGCTTATGATTTATATGCAGTAAGTACGAGTATACTGATTTTTTTGTCGTGTTCGGTTTACTCTGCAGCATGAAGTCCTTTTTTGATCGTGGTAAAATCATCAAATGTAGGGAGACTGTCAGACTTGTACTGACTAAAATCCACGGCGTCCTTCAATAGCCCTTTACGTTGCAGGGTCACGTTTACCTGATGGGACAATCCGACCCCGGCAGGCTTTAGCCATCTAAGGGGGGCAGTATGAAGTCCTCGGTTCGATTTCCAGTTTGGACAAATTGTCATCAGGTTCTAGTCAGTGGCTAGTAGTTGCTTGGCTGTTAAGCAAAAGGTCCTGGCTTCGAATCCAAGCTCGAGCAAAGTGTTACTGGGTCGTAAGAATTAAGAAGACAGTTTCTTCCACTCCATACGAGACAGGAAGTCTCATTTGATGATTGACCCAAAAAAATTCTTGGTCATATTTTTTATTTAACATTTAGATCACGTTTGGCAACTATCTCGCATGTTAAGCAATGGTGTGGCCATGCTAAATAGGCTGTTTTATTCAAGAAATGTAAAAGAGTTCGAAATATATATTCATCATCATCATCATATCAGCCATAAGACGTCCACTGCTGAACATAGGCCTCCCCTTTAGACTTCCAATAGGACCGGTTGTAAGCGGCCTGCATTCAGCGTGATCCTCTGGCCTTCATAAGATCGTCTGCCCACCTAGTGGGTGGACGTCCTACGCTGTGCTTGCCGGTGCGTGGCCTCCATTCGAGAACTTTACGGAAGATAGATTATCAAAAAATATTTGACCTATATTTTTTCTTAAATTACGTAAACCAAAATTGACGAAGATACAACGTTTCTAGGAATCAGAAAAAGTCACTTGGTCGGTATAATTTTACAGGCGTTATGACGTCACAAGCCCCAACTCCCGAATTTTGAAGCGTTTATAACAGATTTTCAATGAATTTATGCAATATACTACCATATTCTCTATTCCTTACAGTTTATCGATAAGCACAACAGAAAGAGACGAGATATCTTAATCATGCAACACCAAACAACTAAACCCAGGCGTAGAAGAAAACTTCACAAATTCTTCAAGAACTTTGGAAGGAAACATACTAGAACAACAGCTGGGTACAACGATGAAGTGCAAGTTACTGATAACATTATGAATAAGAGAACTAACAAAAATGAAGAAATTAACCTCTCAGTATCAAAGAAACATCAGAAATTATCGAAAAGAAATCTTAAAGATGTTTACTACAAAGCCGTAGCTGAAGCCAAAAAGTTTTCTACAGCTAAAAGTATTCATAAGAAAGATGAAATTAGTAGTTTTGGGACTAGTACTGTCGCAATGAAACAGCATTGATTGTGGAGTTGTGAATTTGTTGGCGAATGTTAACATGTTATTGTGTTTGATAACATTGTTTTGTCCGAGATGGATTTGCTCTTGAATCTAGTCAGAGGTGACACAGCCAAAGTCTAATATCTTGGCTTGTGTTGTGATGTTACGAAATGTTTCAAAGTAATTCCGTCTTACCTCAAGAAAGATAAACATAGTTATGTTGAACATATTCCGTCGTACCACAAAAACTTTTAAACGTCTGTTGAACACTTGTCTAAAAAATGTCAGATTATGGCGTTGAAATAAGATCCGTTTTGCAGTCACACTTTTTTTAGACAAGTGTTCAACAAATGTTTAAGTTTTTGTAGTAAGGCTGACAATGTCTAAAAGAACTGTCAAAGTCAAAACGACATTTCACGTTGATAGAAGGGTCGTTTTGCAGTTACACCTTTTTCAGACAAGCATTCAACAGATGTTTATCTTGTTGTGGTAAGTTTGATTATGTTTTGTATTCATTATAACGCAATACAAAAGATAAGCTATTTTGTTTTAATGTAAACGCGATTTCATACGTTTGTTGTAACTTATCTCAATATTACAAAATGCGATGTTTGTCTTAACAGATCTTGATTAGTCAAAAACATGTTCAAGTGCATTGTGTATTTAAAATTTATTTGTTTGTTTATTGACGTTTCCCCTGTCCATCTTTGGAGCATGTGCGCTGTATGGCTTTTCATATAAACAGTTAATACACATATATAAGAAAAATACGTAGGTCCAAAGAGTAGTAAGAAACATTTTCAAAATGTCTTTCTAATGAGTTGTATTATTAAATGATAACAAGGGAAAAAATGCAAGGAAATACGTTTGATTTCGTGTGATTTCGCCTTTATTGTCTCTTTACAAAATGTGGCTCGCGCATAAATTGATTGGAGCGTGGCAAAAAATAATCTATTATTAAAATGCTCAAGGTCTAATGACAAACAGGGTTATTTTTAACCCAAAGTTAAACAGTTACCGTCTTACCACAAAAAAATTAAACACCCGTTGAACACTTGTCTAAAAAAATTGACAACGTCAAAACGACATTTCTCTTTGATATAAGGGTCGTTTTGCAGTAACAGTTTTTTTAGACAAGAGTTCAACGGGTGTTTATCTTTTTGTGGTAAGGCGGTACCGTCTTACTACAAAAAAGTTAAACATCTGTTGAACACTTGTCTATAAAACTGTCAATGTCAAAACGGCATTTTACGTTGATATAAGGGTCGTTTCGCAGTTACACTTTTTTTAAGACAAGTTTTCAACAAATGTTTAAATTTTTGTGGTACGACGGTTATAATTACATGCAAAAAATGCCACTCTGAGTTAAAAACTAACCTTTCTTGGCACAATGGCTTAAACCGACTTGAAAACTGAAAGAGGTTCTTCTCAAACAGATTGTAATGTAAAATACTGATGGTGACTTTGTAAATGTTTTAAAGTATTCGTTTTGTGATGAAACATTATTTATTATATAATTTATTTGTAGGATTTATGTGAAGAACGAGGAAAGTGAAAATAAAATTATGGATTATAAGTTTTTTTTGCTGTTTTACTATTTGCTTGTACGCAGTTAGTTGTATTTCATTCATTCATTTCTTTTAAAAATTTTCTCTTTCTATCTTTTAAAAGTCTGACTGGCTGGCTCGCTGGCTGGCTGGCTAGTTGGCTGGCTGGCTAGCTGGCTACCACTACAGTTGCAATATTATGGCGATCTAAAAAAAGTGTCCATGGAGTTTCTAACCCGTTCTTCTCCATAGAGATCTACGCTTTGGAATGGGCATCGACGGTATTTTCATGACTGGGACTGTAGCACCATAATTTAATTATTTTAAATTATAGTTTTAATAGTCTTTTGACAGTTCAAAAGTGCCTGTAATGGCTTACTTGAAATAAATGCTTTGATTTTGATTTTATTTTTGATATCTTTGGTACGAGTAGTTTTAAAAAATAAATTTATTCGAATGAATGTTACTTACAAGCATCTTAACCTTCAAAATAGATACATACGACTGTTATAAAGTTATTTTATAAAACATTCACCTTCTAAAATCTCTTGGGACCTCGAACCCTTTTTAATAGTCTTAAGAACATTACTATCTACTATAAAAATATCAATTTTCTTCAACGAAAATAAACGCAGTTGAAGCAATCATGAAAAATGTTGTCCATTACTTATACCTTGTAACTTAGGGACTTAACACATTGGTACGGTTTGCTCGCAACGCAAGACAAACAGTATTGAAAAGATTGTGAAAGCTTATAAAGTAAGACTAATTTACAGATACCGGCACGGATCTTGAGCGCTGACCTTCACCTGCGCAGAAGTAAGTTATTAAGTCCCTTTGGTAGATGAAGTGAGGAACGGGGGCGGGGAAAGTGTAGTGATTGGCCCGCGTAGCGTGCCGTAGCGCATCGCGTCATAGCCGCCACTCGGGATTCGTTGTTTTGTGCGTTTCATTTGTCGATAAGTGTACGATGCGCAAAGCGATCCCCACTCTTGCGCCGAGCGCTCAAGAATCTTGCCGGTATTTGTACAAGCACAATATGTTTCATAATTTCACCGCCACCGTCACCGCTTTCTAAGTAGTTTAATAAAGCGTTTATCATTTTTTTTTTGATTATTACCTCTATTTGCACCCGAGCAGGGTTAAAAAACCAGGCGGACGGCGAGTAATGGGTGACTCGCCGTCTGATCATGGACCATGCCCGGGTCGCCGGAGCGTCGTGTTCCACGCGCGTCTCAAGTAGCTGTCAGCAATCTGACGGGGCGCCCCTTAGAGGGTCAAAGTCTGCCGTGGTCGTGGGACTGTCTCATCAGGTAACCGGGACCCTGGAACGTAAAGGGCACCGTGGATAAAAACCAAAAACGAGAAAAAAAATATACGCCCACAAAAAGTAACATTTCGGGGACCTCATGCTACACTAGCGCCTCTAGCGGAGAATTCATACGTGTTAAGATTTAGTCGTTCCATTTTTAAAAATACTTTTCTGTTTTTGTGCTTAACTTGCAATTGGCTAAACCGTACGAATCTACCTCGTCCTTTACAGCCCTAGGGACACAAGCAGAGCTACAATTTAAACGTCAAATAACAAAACTAATACATTTCGTACAGTTCTGCAATAAAATGCAGTTCATAACATAAAAGCATTCGTCTACAACTAAATATTACATTTCGCGGACCACCCTGTATGTTTCGGTGATAAAATGCAGACACACCCTGTATCATTAACTAGTTATAGTCTGTGAGTGAGATTAAAAAGTTTATGGAAGGTAGTTTAAGAAAAACGACGTTTTTATTTGGAGACTTGATTTGTAGGTAATCAGAATCATCATTAATTATCTGGGTAGCCTTTTCCCAACTATATTGGAGTCAAGTTCCAGTCGAACCAGATGCAGCTGAATATCAGTATTTTACATGGAGTGACCACCTATCGGACCTCCATAACCCGTTATCTGGGTAATACAATACCCCATGGTAAGACTGGTTGTCAGACATTTAGAGCTTCTGACTAACAGTAACGACTGTCAAAGATCTACAAATGACTGCCGGGACCAACGGCTTTAGGTACTTTCCGAGTCACGAAGGAAACTCGCTATGACAGAATGGTCAGCCATCCACTGACCAACCTCGGCAAGCGCGGCGTGAACTGGAAGATCGGCCTGTGCGGCTGTAATTATTTAGCACGAGCTAAAACACTACTGCTCTGAAAACGATGAAGGAAAGCAGCTTGAGCAGACCGGCAGGCTTTGGCCCTCTAAGGGGGCTCCGTCATAATGCTGACAGCTCTTTGAGGCGCGCGTGGAACACGACGCGCCGTCGTCGACTCAGGGATGGTCCATGATCGGACAGCAAGTCAGGTTACAAAGTAGCCTGTGGTGCCGATACGGACTTAAATATGTTTAATAGATGAAATAGTGGGTAAAACACTTCCTTATCCTTTGAGGATAACAAGCAATACGTTTGTTTTACATCGTATTAAACGTAAATGTCGTAGAAGCTCCTAAAACATAAAATAAAAAAATGTTTTAAACCCAGTAATGTGAATGTAATTCAGTTGACGGGCGGTTACACGCCATTTTGTGTACTTAACTACCCTTCGAACGGTTTCATTGCACGTTAAATAGAGGGGCCACACTTTTGAGGGGGTGTTGGGACTTTTCTAAGAATGTGAGTTTACGTGTTAAAGAAGAAATGAAAAGACTGGTGGTGATGATAGGAACTTTACATATTTTTTTAATTTATCATATTTCATCAGACGCACAGGTATATAGCCTAGTATATAGCCTTGATATAGAAAAGTATATTGTACCATTTTCATGGACTAAACCCGCACGAAGCTGTAAGCTTAGAAAGTCTGAATATCTATTTAAATATATGAAAGTAGACATTAAGTTTAATAATGGTTTTATTCATTACAAAAAATATACAAAATATAATTTCATTATTACAAAACTATTTTTACTCTACAAACAAACTAAGTACTTACTTGTTCATTACAAAGAATGTAAAGGACATCAGTCTTGATTTAAGTCACAATAAATGCAAATTGTTGAAGAATATCTACGTAAGTATTAATATAATTAACTGTTATTATCACTTACCAATCGAACCGTACCAAACTCAATCCCAAATACCCTCAGCTATCATAGACAGGATTATCCTACTCCCCTCCCAAACCATTGTCACCCCACACTAAGCGCACTTGATAAATGTTTATAGTTTGTTCCCACGCGATCCCAGGAACATTACACCGTGTCCCGGGGAAGTTGCTCAGCGTGGATACTCTAGCCGTCTTCTTTCTGATAATAAGGTAAGTGGTTTCTTGTTGAATTTGAGATATTTTATAGTTGTTAAATTATTTTTTTAAAGTTGATGAAAGGTTGTCGTCCTGAGCCCTTATCACGAGTTTTCACTATTTTACTTTACAGCGTCTTTCCAGTATTTACAGCGTTTCTTTTATGGAAAAATGGAACAGCGCCTCTGGTGTGCGAAGAAGGAACTAATTTTTTCCTAGAAATTAAATAAAAATGTCAAAGTTCCAGTTTACGTCACAATAACTGAAAACCCTCTGTCATACAAGATTAGGTATTAATTAAGTTAAAATTTACTTCTTACTGTTTCAATGGATGTCTCGTATGTTTGTTACTCTGTCACGCAAAAACTACTCAACAGATTTGGACAAAAGTTGGTATACAGATACAGTGGATTTTATTTATTACGACCTTGGTTGTAGCGACCATTAACCTATAGCGACGTTAAATCTAAGTCCCTTGAATTTAAAGCATACTTTAGTACAAATTTCATGTGGCCATAGCGACTTTGGATGTAACGCCGAGTTCGGGTGTAGCGACTGTTTTTAATGAATCATTTGTATCGAATTCCTGGAAATCCCATGCAGGTATTGCGACCGGAGTATATTAGATTTATTTCACAAACATATATTTTGTTTACATCCACACAGATGATCAGCAAAAGTGGAGACCTACCTTTTGTTTATAGATATCAGCAAAGTAGGTAGGAAAGCTTGTACTTGTACGTTTCGGAGTCAAAATGGTCAGCATACCTACATGTGTACGTATCTGTATCTCTATATCTTTGCCTGTAACGACTTTCGGATATAACGACGAAAATATAGTGGTCCCTTCATCGTCGTTATATCCGAAATCCACTGTAGTTTACAACCTTCATTAACACATAGGATAGTTTAAGTTCTAATTTTATCTTCCTATGGGATAATATTCGAGTTGTAGCGGGTGGAGACGCTTGCAATAGCTATAGGTAAGTTATAAAAGTATGATGGACAAACATAAGTAGATATTTGCCCAGCTTATTGCAAACCTGGGTTGATGGCGCGTTGTGTTCCACGCGCGCCTCAAAGAGTGTCAGCACAATGATGGGGCCCTTTAGAGGGCCAAAGCCTGCCGGGGTCGCGGGACACACGTATACCGCTACTCAGGTACATAAAGGGCAACTGGACACCGTGGATTTTAGTCAGTACGAGTCTGACAGTCCCTCCCGCTCTGCCCTGGGTGGGAGATTCATTTGATGATTTTACCACGTAAAAAAAAAGCTTATAGCAAAACTATTTTTGTTACAAGGTTGGTAAATATTGCTGACAAAATTTCAATAACAACACCTCTACTTACCTCCTCTGCTAAAACAGGTACATAGTATTTCAATAAACATAGACCAGCATTTATTTATGCATTAGTCTCAAAATGCACCTTGTGGTAGCCAGACTTAAATAGTGATGTAACTTAAATACATTATCGATATGCGACGACTTGTATACGATAATTAGTGCTGTACATTATCGACGTTATGACGTCGAGACTGCACTTTGGTCGGACTATTACGGTAGTGATGGGAAAGGATGATGTCGATAAAATGTTTTGGAGTTTTGGGACTTTTCTCGTAGACTATATTATGATTATATATAAAGTACATTTGTAATGATTATTATCCATGTACTTTAAAATCACATTTATGATTGTGTTACTCTTGTACTTTTCTTTTAACTTTTATCTGAAAAATAAATAACTACCGTATTTATTAGCACAGATCACAAACGACAGGAATTTTTGAATTAAAAATAGAACTGCAGATACAAGTTAACCTACTACTCAAAAAAAATCTTTGTTTGCCATCAAATGTCACTAAAACTGACAACCCTTTTGTGCCCTTACATACTAGCTCATAAGTTTTCTATTTTTGTGTACATACCTATGTATGTGTACCTTACACAAATATAAACATCTGAAAAAAATAGTCGATATCGATAACTTATCCTGTCCCATCACTACACAGATCCAATGCTATAATTTTCGTACAAAATACAGCACTTACCGCGTTGGTTACTTTCGATACAAACTCACAACCCTAGCAGCTACAGGCTGATGTTTTTTCTTTTAATATTTTAAAATGGAGTACATTTTTGAGAGAGCCTTTAACTGAATAAGTTATGGCTAAATAATGATCACGAGTTTGGAAGTTGTCACTTCGTTTAGTGCAAATTAACATTTTCTATCATTTTTAATATTTTAAGTGTATTACTAGCAATTTGTTTAGAAGTTTCAGTAATATTTAGAAAGTAAAGTGCCGCAGTCATTTTGAATAAACCACCTAACAAGTAATTGTTCTAGGTCTGGGCGTTGGGGTGCTAAGACAGGAGGGGTGCTAAGACAGGAAACCTCCACGTGCGCCCGTGGACTGGAGTTCCCTCTCGGATACGTCCGGGGGAAAGACCAGTTTTTCGGGCCGGTGCACCCTGGGATGCGGTCAAAAACTCTTCCTTAGGCACTGTGTGCCTAAGGGGTCTCTTTGCCCGTATGCGAATAGCCTGTCGGGTGGACGCTCCAACGCGTGTGCCTCTGATTAGCAGAGGGCACAGCGGCGGAGCGGGCTTGCGGACGGTGAGTAATGGGTAGCTCGCCGTCCGACCAAGGACCAAGCCCAGGTCGGTGGCGCGTCGTGTCGTGTTTCGCGCGTGTCTTCGGGGAGTTGTCAGCAAACTGACGGGGCCCCTTATGGGGCCAAATGCCTGCTGGGGTCGCGGGTTTTTCTTACCGTGGCCCCGGAACGTAAAGGGCATCCGAAGGAACACGGGTGGATTTTAGTCCGTAAGAGTCTGACAGTCCCTTCCGCCCCACCCAGGGCGGGAGGACTCATTTGATGAATTTACCACATAAAAAAAAAAGGTCTGGGCGTTTGTGTATGTGAGTTTAAATGTTTGTAAATGCACCCACGATTCGTGAAAAATTCCTACAGATAGGCAACGTTTAAAAAGAACCGTGTTAAATTAAATAAACTACTTATCTTTCAAAAAAGTTGGACCAACGACGCCGTCACTTCGTGTGCAGTTGTTTTTATGTAGGTATATTGTTTAAAATATGTATTAGTTTATTTTTGTTTTATATTTATATGTATATTGTGTTTTACGGGCCTTTAGTTTCCTGAAATAAAGGATAATATAAATAAATAACTTAACATTATTTATAAAAGTGTGTTAAATTAACTTCATTATCATCATCATCATCTCAGCCATAGGACGTCCACTGCTGAACATAGGCCTCCCCTTTAGATCTCCACATATACCGGTTGGAAGCGACCTGCATCCAACTTAATTATAATTAACGATAAATATAATGTGGACTATCATAAATATTTAAAAAAAAACAGCTTCATTTTAAAACAAATGAAAAAATTAAGCTCCAAACATTTTTTTATTTATACAGTAATTTCAACAACACCCTATACACAAATAATGAGCGAAGCACGTATATCCAGCATGTATATTTAAATTTGATGCGATCCGTACATTCGACTCCGTTTCTAAGTGTATAAGATATACATGTATACATCTATGTATTATACGTATGTTTGTATATAATATATATACAACAGTATGTCTGGTAGGAAACCGTGGGCCTACGTGACGGGAATCTGAGTTGAAGTAAAGTACAGCTTACATGAGTTTTTGAGATAAAATTCTGTTGATTATTCTCTAGATAAAAATGCGTGGTTTTTCTTTGAAAGTGGTTTGTATTTTTGGAAAAAAACGAAGGAATGTTTTTTTTGTAGGAAAATTCTATTATTTTAATTATTTTTTATATTATATTCATTCTTATAAAAATGTTCGAGATACCTGCGGGCGGAGCCGCTGGCTACAACTTGTAAAGTGGCTGAGCGATTGGATTGCTGCGAAGCGTGTCGCGGGTTCGATTCCCACACTGAACAAATATTTGTATGAACTACAAGTAGTTGTACCGGGTCTGGGTGTTTGTGTATGTGAGTTTATATGTTTGTAAACGAACCCACAACCACAACACCGGAGAAGTTCTTAGTGAAAAACAGTGCTTAAAAAAACTATTAACTCTTTTTAACTAAGCTATTTTTAACTGACTTCAAAAAGGAAATAACTTTTCTTTCAGAAGTCGGTGGCATAAAAGTCAATAAAATAAAAAACAAAGCCTCCGACTACCGAAACAAATTTATTTGTTGTAGGTTATGTTATCCTTTTTTGTGGTTGTTTTTGAAGTCAGTTACATTTTTAACTATTTTTTTAACAGCAATTTACAAAAAAAAATTGTAACAACATGAAAATGTTTTTCATGTGTAACTTTTATGTAGTAGGTAATTATTCCTAACATTTTCTAATGACTGTAGTATTACAGTGTTATTATAATTATTGCCCTAAGTACCTAACACAAAATCGTCTGTATGTAAACCAATGTTATCTCCAATCGTTTTACAGATCTGAAACCGATACGTCACTCTGAAAACGGATAGATTTTATTTAATATTATACGTGGGCTAAACACGAATTGAAGAAAAATCTATATTAATGTTATCCAATTTTGTAATTTGTTAGACACCCGTCTTACCACAAGAAAGATTTTAAACATCTGTTGAACACTTGTCTAAAAAACTGTCAACGTCAAAACGACATTTCATGTTGATGTAAGGTTCGTAACCAACGGCTTTACGTGCTTTCAAACAAAATATTTAATTAAATTAATTCGACTAAAATCATAATATAACCTCAATAAAATTCCTCTATAACAGACAAAACCCAAGTAATCCTCTTCTTCAGGCCAATACAAAAAGTTGTACAAGTTCTATAATGTTTTCATAAATGAATCCTGAAAACACATGGGGCCTGAAACTTTTACTGTAAAACAATTGAGGGGACGCTGTAATCCTACTGTTTTTACAGTGTCTCTTTTCAAAGTTATTTTCAGAAGAGAGATGATAATGTAATTTATGAAGATTGCTGTAGGATTATTTTATTAGAGTTCTTAATATATTTGATTAGAATTTTAACTTTTTTGACATTCGTTAGAAGGAAAAAAATATACATGTTGTATTCTGATGTTATCTATTTCGAAGGTTAAACCAAGTGGTTTCACTCAAAACGTTCTCCACGGCAAATAAGTTGACGGGGCCCTCCTCTAGAGAGCCGAAGCCTGCCGGGGTCGCGGGACTTATCTCATTACCGTGACCCCGGAACATTAAGGGCTATTGAAGGACACCGTGGATTTTAGTCAGTACGAGTCTGACAGTCCCTCTCGCCCTGCCCTGGGTAGGAGGACTCATTTGATGATTTTACCACGCTAAAAAAAAACGGCAAATAAGTCAAGAAAAAAATGTAATATAATTTTACTTTCAGAAGGCGGCATTCTTTTTAACCGATTTCTTTAAAACGGAGGAGGTTCTCAATTAGTTGGATTTTTTTATTATTTATGTTACCCGATTTCTCGATGACGTCTGAACCAATTTTGAAAATTCTTATTTTGCTTGAAAGGGTAGGTATAGGGGAACAGTGTATAAGACGGGGACACGAGGTATGATGGGAAATCACACACATAAGGCAAAATTAAAACAAAACTAACGTAGCACAAGCGCCAACAGGACGCCATTTGCGTCTGGCCGCTTGCAAATGACGTCCTGATGGCGCTTGCTCTACATTAGTGTTGTGTTAAGTATGCCTAAAGAGTGTATGTCCCCATTATACCTCGCGATTATAAACGTCCCCCGTCTTATAGACTGTTCCCCTACCTACTTTACTGATGTTCCCATTATAATCGTATAACCCGATCTACATTATAATGTCTGGCCTTTAAAAGAGACTGTAGAACCAATTCAGAGGTCGAGTTAGTTTCGGCTGTTCCTTCTCAAAGTAGTTAGGTATGAAACACCGGCCTCATCTAGCTTTATGAAAAGACGTGTAATAGTTAGGTATTTATGCAACTGTTGTATAATAAGGGGTCACACTCATGTGATACTATTATCACACGAGGCGTAGCCGAGTGTGATAATAGTATAAACCCACATTCGTGTTTTAATACCTAATTATAACAGTTGCATACAAGAATTTATCTACAATCATGATGTGAATCCTCTTTAAAAGATTCTCATACCATAGGGTGTTGTACAGTGTTGTAAGAACTATGTAAATTCAAGAAAAGTCTAATTGCGAAGCATGTAAAATAAACAAACTTTTTCCGGTAACAATTTGTTAGAAATTTCCTTTGCTGCTTTGGAAATATCTGGTGGTGTGTCATCAAAGCTAGAATCACTCATTTTTGTAAACAACGCACACAGTAATTGTTTGTTTGCGATTTCCAATATTCGAGTGAAAAAATGGCGGGAAATAACACGATAAAACGAGAATCCGAAATTACAAATTAGTCTACAATTTATTGTTCTTTTTTCAAAATTTTAGCGATCTGGTGGTGAAAATGTCATTGCATGAGAATGTTCTTTTTTTGAAATTCATAATATCACGCGTTTGGAGTTGTTTGGATCGATATAATTGATCATAATATCATTGAGTGTTTTAATGTTGGCAATAAGCTAATTGTTGTAGGTTCTTTTATAGAGGATTAATAGCATGATAGTAGATAAAAGTGTTGATATAACTTACTTGCACAAATAAGCATCATTTCAATCAGGTCAGGATCTGATGACGGGATTTTAGAGAAATCGAGGGAACTCTTCAATAAATTCCATCAAATCAAGGGCGATCGCTACTATCGCATAACTGTGCCTTGTTTACACAGACCCACAACAAAATATTAGGCTGCGTTTCCACCAGAGATGTGCGATGGAAATCTGTCGTGGGAGGATGTCTAGCTGTGCTGTGAAAATGTGTGGTTGTTTCCACCAAAGCTGTGTGATGAAATTGTGCCTACGAGGATGTGTAGCGGAGTTGTGAAAATGCGCATTAATGTGTGGTGCGAGGATGCGTTGCGAAGCTGTGAAATGTGTCGGCGGGGGTGCGGTGACAAACTTTGTCTATGGACTGGCTGGTACAGTACGCACAAACCTCGCAACACATCCTTCTCAACACACATCCCTCGTACACATCCCTCTCAACACATCCCTCGCACACATCCCTCGTACACATCCCTCGCACACATCCTTCGCTTGTTTTGTATGCAAAAAAATCTAGCTCCGCTGAGCCGTTTCCACCAGAGCTGTGCTGGCCGAGGCGAGGTAAATGAAACGATTCTATTGGTTCTTTACAAACACATCCCTCGCTATGCATCCTCGCACATCTCTGGTGGAAATGCAGCCTTAAGCCTGCACACCACTAAAAAGGGTAAAAAAAATGTTTTTTCTTTACCTTCCTCTTTTCCAGTAGCCAAAAATAAAATTATATTTTTTGTGCAAAACATATTGCTATTTCTAACTCACAAGGTTATTCAATCCTTTGATAACAACCAATACTTCCTTTATCAATAGGTGCGTCCACACAGAGCGCGCAGCCTCGCGAGGCATTTGCTGTGTGAGGAAACTGACAAGCAAGGCTGCTCACTCTGTGTGGACGCGTCTATTGTTTTTCGACCGAGCCACGAAACAATATAGGTACGCGAGCAAAACAAAAGCCGACACAGGATGGCTCGGGCGCTCGTCACTCGACCGCGGCAGCGCTGTCACTTGCCTCGCCCGAGACACGTCCACACCAACCGAGCTGCTTCGCGCGGAAAATGCCTTGCGAGGCTGCGCGCTCTGTGGGGACGCACCTAATCGTTTTACGTCACTCTTAAAAAACAAAAAACTTTTTCAAAAAAAATGTAACCGCCTCGCCTTCAAAAACAACCATAAAAAACGGTAAAAAAACCTACAAAATAACTTTTCTTTCGGAAGTCGGTGTCTTTGTTTTCTTTATTTCATTGTCTTTTTTTTGCCACCGACTTCCGAAAGAAAAGTTATTTTGTAGGTTTTTTTACCGTTTTTTATGGTTGTTTTTGAAGGCGGTTACATTTTTTTTGAAAAAGTTTTTATTTTACTCTTTTTAGATTAAATATTCAACCCGAATTCTTGTCAAATACAACATGTGCACTAGAATTTTGTAATCCATAACACCGGTAATAACATCGCTCATGTACACAATAAGCTAATAAAATTCCCTATCTCAAAAACTACAGAACCGATTTTGATGAAACTTACAATATTCCCTAAGTTAAATGATACCCAGTACAACAAAAAAGAATTACTTAAATCGGACTTGTAGTTCCAGAGATATGCGAACTCTAACTAAATCAGTCGATGCCTACTCCTTACTATTAAGGAGTTCTACCTTCCATCATCAGCTCAGCTACATGAAATTATGATTACCATACGCAAGTACTTAAATTACTTCATAAAATTTGCGAAAAACGGTGTGTCGGCCTATAAAATTTGAGGGTTGCCCTCGATTTCTCCAGGATCCAATCATCAGATCCCAACTTGGTGACTATGGGACCACCTCAGAAGTACCTCCTTTCGAACAAAAACAGAATTTTAAAAATCGGTCCACAATTGGCGGAGTAATCGCGTAACAAATATACAAAAAAAAAAACATACCGTCGAATTGATAACCTCCTCCTTTTTGAAGTCGGTTAAAAACAAGGGTAACAAAGCCGACCCGAGAACCGAACCAACTAGGGTGGCGGTATCAATTGTCTCACCTCAAGTCCTGGACTATAAAAGTCGTTGGCAGACGAATAAAATATTAACATTGACTGCCCTGCTCACCCCTCTGTGGACAGTCGTAAACATAGTGCAGTAATGTTCAGGATGCAAGGAGGGATGTGTGGATGGCAGTGGATGGTTTTGGATGGAGTTTTGGGCAAATTGGATGGATGAATTTGAACATTTTTTTTTGGGTAGAGAGCTTTAAACGTAAAAGTACACTGAAAAAAAAAATCGGTAATACCAACCGATTTTTCGGTAATATTCACCGTTTTGGACAGTAAAAATAGAGCCTATTGTGCAAAGCAGTAAAACTAACTGAAAAAAAAACAGTTGAGTTATAACAGTAGATTTTACTGTGCATTTGCTACTGGTCGGTTATTTTTACTGCTTGTTTTAGTTAACGTTAATGTTCAAACAATTGAAATAACTGTTTAGCTCTTTACTGTAAGTAGACTTTAATGTTCATACAGTTGAAATAACTGTTTAGCTCTTTACTGTAAGTAGACTTTAATGTTCATACAGTTGAAATAACTGTTTAGCTCTTTACTGTTTTTGCCCATTGCAGTGCACTGTCCGTAATCAATTATTTTTACGTATAAATAAGTTCCCGGAACCGTTTTTTTTTTTACTGTTCAAGAACAGTAGAAAGTCTCGTTTTATTTTTTTCAGTGTACCAAAATAAAAAATCATTAGGTAATGTTTCTTTCTCATTCATCTCCATAGATGATGATGGTCTGCGGTTTGGAATCGGTAACAACTTACTGTACTTTTACAAGTTATTTCAGAAGTGCCTGTAATGGTCAAATTAAAATAAATCCTGAGTATACCTTTAGAGTATTTTGTTTGAAAAAAAAAAATAATGGTTCGGAAATCATGTCAAAGCATGCAGCAAGCATGCAAGCACACATTCTTAAAAATTCATTGTTAAATTCCCTTTCATAGCTTTCTCTGAATTCACCTCGTGTTACGGTACCTACATTGATTAATATAGGAAAACAGTTAATTGTACCTATAATTTTAAAATAACTGTCATCAGGTTTAGTGCTAAATGAACTGCTAAGTGAAGTTTTTCCGTTTTTATCGACTAGCACAACTGTATCATAATAATATACCTATATAGTATGTTATGTTACATCATCATCAGCCTATAAATGTTCCCACTGCTGGGACTCAGGCCTCCTCTCTGTGAGAAGGAGTGGGCCATTATCCACCACGCGGGCCCAGTGAGGGTTGGTGGATGCCACATGTCTTCGAATTTTTGGTTCTAGGACATGCCGGTTTCCTCATGATGTTTTCCTTCACCGTTTTGAGCAGTGGTGATAAAACAAATTACACAAAGTAATGTGCCTGGCTGGATTCGAATCCACGACCTACAACTCGCAAATCGGGCCCGATACTACTGGGCCACCACTGCTCGCTTGCTATGTTACTTATTAAGATACAATGCAATTTCTCCGTTTCTCCGCTAAGCAGCCTCGCTCCGCTACTGTGGACAAGCAACCTTACTGATCTGAAATCACCTATCTACCGGCTACCGGAACATCTCAAGAAGTTACCATGGTCCTGGAACACAAAAGACAGTTGAAGGAACACGATATTTTTCAGTACGACCCAGAGCGAGACGAGCCATTTTTTTAAACGTGCTCAAGCGTAGTGATGACTGTTTTTTATAACTGCTTTCTCCATTATGTAAAGAAGTTTTTCACGTTAAAGTAATACCCAGGAAATCCTATTCCCCGCGTAGACAGACAGTTACCTGCAAAAAAAAAACAAAATCCATAAAAAGACAGAACGGTTCCAACTCGATATCGAAACTAAAATGGCTGCCAGTGAAACTTTTTAAAACTGACTGTTTTATAGACAAAGAGAACTGGTGTGACAGCCTATGTACTCATCCTATGTATAGTTTTGTCTTTTCCGTGTTGAGTCCACGCCCTGAGTGGGCGGGCCGGGAAGTGGGCGTGGTGGGAAGTGGACGAGATGTTGGAAAAGATTTGATATGGTATTTTTCTTCGGGTGTTGAAAGAAAATTTATTTTTTTAAGTTCTGGATTTCTCTGACGGTTACGTTGGTCTCGTACGGTCGGTCGCATATTTTAGTGAGAAAGCGAAGCAGTATGGGGCTTTAATTGAACACAACAATGTATAATATATGCAAACGTGCGATTGACGTACGGAAAAGACGTCAGCGTAACAGGAATTCAGACTTACCGAATAAAGCAAACGGCAATTAGGGTATTTTTTACGTGGTAAAAACATCAAATGAGTCCTCTTACACAGGTCGGGGCGGGAGACTGTCAGACTTACACTAACTAAAATCCACGGTGATCCCACAATAGCCCTTTACGTTCCAGGGTCACGGTTTCCTGGTGAGACAGTCCCGCGACCCTGGCAGGCTTTAGTCCTCTAAGAGGGGCACCGTCAGATTGCAGACTGTTTTTAAAACGCGCGTAGAACGTAACGCATCGTTGACCTGGGTTTCTGTGCCTGGGTATGGTTGGCTTAAGGCCTGTAATGGATATGACTGGACGGCGCGTCGCCCATTTTTTCAAAAACATTCATTCCAAATTTATCTTGAACGTCACTAGCTTTACTGAAAGAAAACATCGTGAGGAAACCTGGAACTTATGTAATCAATTAGTTCAAAGTCATGTCAGAGGTTTGTGGGGTTACCTCACTCTGACACTAAAGAGTGACCACATCTTCAGTGAAAACTTGAGTTAGAGACTGCTCAGCAGTGCTATTGTCTATAGGTCTTTCTCACGTATGTAATTGGTAACTTTAGGTATAAAAGTAAGGGTGCTAATTGGGAATTCTTTAGATCGCTTTTTGCGTGTCATGCCAAAGATTTTACTCGTGATGGACTGTCAGCTGAAGAAAGTGCTGAAATTATGTCAGACACCTTCACTTACTGTGCTGACATTGCCATTGGTCGCGGACCTATGACCAATGTACGTAGGTGTGATTGGTGGTGTGACTACCTAACCGAACAGCGTAAAATCTATCGTCGTGCGCGTAAACATCTTAATAAGCTTAAAAAACGTCAAGTCACCGGAGACTTACTAACCTCTGCCTTAAATACATTTAGAGTTGCCAAGTCCCGTTACAGAGCTTCGGTTGAAAAATCTAAGGGTAATTTGTTGCGTAAAGTAGTGGATAAATTAGAAAAGGAAGGTCCGTGGTCTCCTTTATATCATGAGTTTAAAGCCAATCGATCGGTCGACCTCGCGTATGTTCAGAATATTAAAGTAAATAATAAACACACCACCGGTATTGAAGAAACAACGGAAGTTTTATTAAATACTCTTATCCCTGATGATTCACCTGTTAATGACAATGACTACCACCAACAGATTAGAGCATGGGCTACAGTTCCGCCTAAATCACCAGCGTCAGACCTTCCATCCACTGACGAATTCATTAATGTTGTTAGGAGACTGCCCCTTAACAAATCATCAGGTGAAGATAAAATATCTAATCGTATGATAAAGGAAGCGTGTAAAACAGCGGGTGACGCGATATTAACTGTTTACAACCGGTGCATTGCTGAAGGTGTTTTTCCTCGTATATGGAGACATGGCTTTATACGAATAATACCTAAAAGCGGCGACAAGCCACCAGATGACCCTAAGTCTTACCGGCCCATAACATTATTACCATCTTTGGGAAAGCTCCTGGAGCGTCTTATCGTCCCACGATTGTTACCGGACGGGCCCAAATTCCATAAAAACCAATTCGGTTTTACTATCGGCAAATCAACCGTTGACGCGGCACTTTCTGTTAGAAAAATAGTTAATACCTCCGAGCACAAGTACGTACTTGGAATCTTTCTAGATATTTCCGGGGCTTTTGATAACGCATGGTGGCCAATGCTACTACTTAAGATAAAAGCTCGTGGTTGCTATAATAATATATTTAATCTTCTTTGCTCGTACTTTTCTAATGGTTCGGCGAAACTTAAACTCGGACATCATTCCGTATCGAAACCTCTTACCATGGGCTGTCCTCAAGGTTCGGTTATCGGTCCTCATTTGTGGAATATAGGCTTCGATGATTTCCTCGCGATTCCACTTCCAAGTGGTTGTTCTCTAACTGGTTATGCGGACGATGGCCTTCTGCTCATTCAGTCGAATACTCGAGCTGGACTCGAGAATTTGGCTGACACTTGCCTACGATTAATATCTCAGTGGGGCGATCGAAACCGTCTGACCTTTGCACCACATAAAACCTATCAACTCATTTTAAAAGGTGACCTTAAATCGTGGCCTAGTATTAAATTCAATAATGTTCCCGTTAAGAGAAAGCAATCTGTGTGCTATCTTGGTTTAGTCTTAGAGAGGAATTTCACATTCATAGAACATATAAAAACAGTTGGTGAAAAAGCTAAAAATAACTTTTATGCCCTAACGAGAATATCTAAATCTACTTGGGGTTTGTCGTTTTTAACCTTAAAAACTATTTATGGGGCTACTTACTTGGGCTGTGTGTGCTACGGAGCACCTGTTTGGGCCGATAGGGCTACCATAGGGGCGGCACGACGTAAATTGCTTCAAAGCCAGCGCTTGGCTTTGTTATTCTTATGTAAAGCGTATAGGACCGTCAGTACTGAAGCTTTACCGGTACTTGCTGGTGTTCTTCCAGTAGATCTTGAAGTGCAGCGACGTGCTGCAATGTACTTTTCCGCACGGGAGACCACTGACGCT
The DNA here is from genome assembly GCA_950005045.1 of Agrotis exclamationis. Taxonomy (NCBI): domain Eukaryota; kingdom Metazoa; phylum Arthropoda; class Insecta; order Lepidoptera; family Noctuidae; genus Agrotis; species Agrotis exclamationis. The sequence continues at coordinate 12,238,979 of OX465444.1, forward strand.
GATTTCCTACCGCAACGTGACCGTGATAAGATATCTAGATTATTCAAACCCCAGAGCGACGTCTGGGAGGATCTTTTATCCGAATGGCAAAATAGGTGGGATAATTCTGTCAAGGGGCGGCACCTCCACCAGTTCTTCCCATCCGTTCGTGAGCGGCTGGCTAGGACGTGGCTGGAGGTGGATCACTGTGTTGCCCAATTTCTCACGGGACATGGTAACTTTAAAAGTAAATTGTTTTCCTTTAAGCTTGTTCCCTCGCCTTTTTGTCAATGTTCGTCACCTGACTGTGAATATGAACAATCAGCACATCATATTCTTTGGGAGTGTATTCTCTGGCAGAATGAACGCAATATTATGTTGGATACTATTCAGACTACATCTGGAGTCATTTATTATACGGACCTTGTGGAAACTCGAACAAACTTCCGTGCGTTCAAGCGTTTTTGCCATACCTATTATTGGAATCAAATTTAGCAGCTCACAATTTAGGACCCATTAATATTAGTAGTTATTTTTACCCGTGGTGCAAGACAACTGGGCTTCTCCCAGTTGTAATTGTCCCTTTGTGCCTATTGGCCTTGTTTTGTTCTGTCTCCTGCTTGCATGGAGGGAAGTGGAAACATATTTTTTCCTACTCCTCCACTATTCTTTTCTGATTAATTTCGTGCAGGATCCAAGACAGGTAAATTCATTCTCCGGGACACGTCGAGCTTCATTGTCTCGGCGCTTTTCTGGTGGTTGCCACTGTTGATTCTGGCTCTCAGGAGTTGCAGTGGTTTGGGAATAGTGTGGTGGGTTTGTCCCATTAAAGAAGAAGAAGGTCTTTCTCATTACCGCGACTAAAATAATAGGGTAGTTTCCAGGGTCAAAATAATGACATTCTATTTAGTCCGTATTTTAGACTATAAAAAAATATTGGACACGTATTTTTTTCAGAAAGAAAGAAAAGTATTTTAATTTTCCACAGACATGTATGCAAAAATCAAAAATAAGTAAAAAAATCAATAACTATGACAGACAAAACAACTTAAAACAGAGAAATCAACAACAACAAAATTTAAACTTATATAATATCAAAAACAGAACTCGACAGATATACACACAGCCGCACGCCATGACTGTGAAAACCGACCACTCAGCATAATTCTGTGCTATGGGGGACCCACAGCACAGCGATGAAACTCCATGGTTACTCTTTGAAAAAAGTAATTGATATACAAACGGGTCCTTTACACCACATCGACATTCCTTTTTCCACATTCCCACCTCTGCTAACTTCCTTCATTCCTCCACGTTACGTCACAGTAGGCGTGCCACACTCACCTCATTGGCCGCTAAAAAAGCACACAAAAATCAATATTCCTGTACAGCAACCATGAATGTTTGATTCTAGCGAGTAGCACATTTTATGGCTCAGGGCACCAGGATTTATCATTACGGCTGAACCTCTTGGGGTATAGCTGTGTCATATTTTTTCTGGCATACGTTCAGGAAATGTATTGGCAGGGTTTGAGAAATTTGTGGTTGATTGAAATGTAGTTTTTTTGGCAACTCTCATAGTTATGAGTTCGAATTCCGGGAAAGTAAGTGTGTATTTTAATGCAGATAATTCTAATATAGCCGACGTGGCTCAGAAGGCTGCCAACTGAAATGGGACTAGGCTGGACATAATATCTGGCGCATGCTGAACAAACTGTGGGCCAAAATATCTCAAATCTGCAGGCGTAGCATGGCGCCGTAGAAAGGGGTTTTGTCGACGGAAGAAAAGACAAAATGACAGAACGTGGAAATAATTTTAGCGTTTTAAGCATGGTAATGTAAAAAAATATAGAAAATAAACGTTCTATTCTTCAATAGTGTACGAATGGTGTCATACTTGTGCAAAAAAACTGTCGATTTGTTTAGAAATAACGATGAAATAACTTTGTCTTTTCTTCGTAAAATAGAGATAGAATCGCCATGCTACGCGTGCTGGTGCCCTGAGACCGTGAGACGAGGTCGTGACAGGCCGCGAAGGAGATGGCGGGACGAACTGGACAGATTCCGTCCAAACTGAAAAGAAAGACTCTTAGTATATCGAAGGGTGAAAGGAGTAAAAAATGTATTACTATTATATTATACATCTTAGATAAAAAAAAAAATCAACTACGCCAGTTACAGGCACTTTTGAATTGTGAAAAGAGTAAAAATACTTTTCTTGTAGTTGAAAAAACCTTAATATACAGTACGACACACTTCATGTACGTACGTATTCCCACTGCTTGCTGCATGTGCTTTTTTGAATATCACCCATAAGTATAAATGCAGCAAACGTGACAGTTAAGTCTGACATCTTCTTGAAGAATATTTTTTGACGAGCATCGATTATGGCGTTTTCTGAAAAATCACAAAAATGCTCGTAGCATTATTTAGTTCTCTATGCTTGGCTCTGTTCGTGGCGGCGAATTTTCGATGTTTTGTTACCTGTGAATATTCAAATCTATCAGCATCTTAATGAGTACGATATCCCTAAATTGAACTAGTTATGTAGCTAGGCTAGGGAAATAAAAAAAAAGCAAATAAAAATAATTAAACAAAGAAACAGTGTAAAACTTTTACACAAAGTTATAAGAAATGCATGAAATAGTCCTTGTTTTACGACAAGGTCCTGGCTGCAATAAAATGCATGCGAGGTCGTTAAATGTATCGATTGGGGTTGTTTTCGAACTACCCTTAACGTGAGGGCCTAGACTAATACAAGACTGACATCGTAAAAAAAGCAAAATATTTGAAAACTTCTAGAAATTGCAAAAAAAAAGGATGGTATTTAAAAGTACTTCAATTTATTCCCATTTCATTTACCTAATTTTGCCTGTATTCCACCAAATATACTGAATGTGCACCAAAATATGTTAATTAAAATATATCATAACGAGCATCTATTTAACAACTGTTGCAAATTTGTAAAAATAGTAATACACCTAATTTTAAAAACAAGCATTTTTTTTAGTTTTACTTCAGATAATGCACTGCAAAATGTATTTGAATCAAACACCAATTAATGTCCAATGTAGCTTTATTAGTAAAGTAGCAGGTCGACGGAGCCCCGCTTCGCGGGGCTCCTACTTCTGGGTGGTTTAAAAAAAAAATAACCACGAAGAGGATAGCGGGGTCTTTCAGACCCCGCCATCCTCTTCTAACCTAAATTGTCCGAGTGGGGGTGCCAGCGAGTCCCGAGCTCGCTTCGCTCGCTCTTAGAACTGCAGTCCATCATCAAATTTTGTGTAACATTCAGGAATATTACATATATATTACAGGTGCACGATCAGTATTTTTCGGGGAAGAATAAAATAGTTATTGTTACAATAGAATATTTGCAGCGCACTACAATAAAAAAGTGTTATATCTTGGTGTTAATTTGGCATATTTTGTTGGCCGAGTAGTTTAATTATAGTAAAACAATTAAACGGGTTTAAGATCAATATTTTAGAAATGCATACATAGATGTACCTTAAGATTTTTGGTGAACACAAAAATATTATCCAAAAAAAAATTTGACGATAGAATAGTTCAGCTGCGAGCGGGGCTCGAACCTGCATCTTCGGGATAAGTACTCCAGACGTCTTGCCAATTAAATTAAGCTATTGCAATCATTCATTTTGAAGTGGAATCAAAAAATCTTTCCGAAGATGCGACGCTGTCGTTATTGCGTATATGTATTTAACTTTTAAAAAATTAGAGTCGCGGGCAACCGATGGATGCAAGTGGCGAATTGTCGTTCGACGTGGCGGTCTAAGGGGGAGGCCTATGTTCAGCAGTGGACGTCTTCCGGCTGATGACGATGATGATGAAAAAAAATTATCATCATTTGTAACAATGTAATTATTATTGCCTTTACAAGCTTTTATTTCGCTTCACTTGTCCCGTTATCTGTAATCAAATCTCTGTATAGGTAAAACAATATTTTAATGATGAAATTAAATCATAATATTTTATTTATGCTAACAGGCTTAAAAATGCCGGTTTCGTACCTGACTACTCTGAGAAGAAACAGCCTAAAACAAACTCAGAGGTCACAGTCTCTTTTAAAGTCCAGACATTGTTTTGCTCAGGTCATACAAGGACCATGCGGGTGTCTGAGATGGTCTTTTGAAGAAAGAACCACACAGATTTGAGTGGACCTGACCAGTCAGTGCAAGCATTTGTCAGTTATCGCGTAGCTCGACTCGTAAAAGTACACAAAACTACAAAAAACTGAATCGTATTAATATTCCTCATAAAAACTATTAAAATTCAACTACCAAGCCATTCCCCTACAATAAACTTACAAAACAATTTTACAAAATAATTTAAAATTCAAATTATTTTAACTACCACTAAAAAGTTCCAGTCAATTAGTATGCTAAACGTCTTTCAAGACATTAGTGTTAACTTCATAGTTATTTCATTTTTATACGTTTAATATCAAATAGTTATAGGTTTCAACTAGCTTTAGGGTATGGTTTTGCCTATTGTTATATAGTATTCGATACTGTCGAACTTAGTTGGACAAACGAATTGGATTTTTGAAAAATATTCATCATCATCATCATGATCAGCCGGAAGACGTCCACTGCTGAACATAGGCCTCCCCCTTAGACCGCCACGCTGAACGACAATTCGCCACTTGCATCCATCGGTTGCCCGCGACCCTAACGATGTCGTCGGTCCACCTAGTGGTCGCCTGCCTACGCTGCGTCTTCCGGTCCGTGGTCGCCATGAGAGAACTTTTCTTCCCCATCGGTTGTCAGTTCTCCGAGCGATGTGGCCTGCCCATTGCCACTTCAACTTGCAAATTTTATGAGCTATGTCGGTGACTCTGTTTATTCGCCGAATATCCATGTTCCGGATTTTATCCCGCAAAGAAACTCCGAGCATAGCTCTTTCCATTGCTCGTTGAGTGACTCTTAGTCTCTCTAGGAGGCCAGCAGTCAGAGACCACTTTTCAGAGCCATATGTCATCACTGGCAACACACACTGGTTAAACACCCTTGTCATAAGACACTGTGGGATTCTCGATGAGAATATATCACGTAGCTTCCCAAACGCTGCCCATCCGAAAAATGTTGATATTTCAAAAATCCAATAATGCATTTAGTTTTCATCAAAATCGACCTCGAGTCTCCTTTGACCATTTTTCGATATTCCTCGTAGTTTCAGATTTGACTATCCACGCCCAGTTTGAAAATTCAACCTGTATAGTGTAATTTTTATATGCATTGTTTTTGTTTTTTTTTCTAGTGTTCGGCCTTGGCATACGGCCACCGTATCTTACGCGATGGTTGACTTTTGTCTGCTCCGTAAAAAACCAATCAAAATCTTTCATAATAAAATTTATTATCATTCCTCACACAATCCATCGACACACATTCAAAAATTCAGGTAGAACTGAGAACCTACTTTTTTGGAAGTCGGTCAAAAAACATATCAACAGATAGAATTGTTTGTAGGAACATTCTACGGTTACATTTTTTCAAAACAGTTCATAAATATCAAACCCACAAAAACCAGAATCTGGTTTAGGTGATCTGATAACCTTCCTGTATTCTTACCATCCCTTCCATCCATTCATCTCCCGCCAATATTCGTTCAAAAACCCAGATACAGTGAGACAAACAACTCGATCTTCTAAAAACAAGTATAAAAGCAACAAGTTACTTTGAACTAATAATAAAAACGGCTGCATTTGTGTCTGTTTGTCAGAGTCGGGTGTAAGCCGCGCTCGAGTAAGCGGGGGTTGAAAATATGAGAGCGGAAAGGTTAGGATGGACATGCCCTAATATGAAAGAAACGGTTTACATTAAAGTAAACAAGTTGGGAAGTGGAAAAAAAATCCTACTCCTTCACTATTCTTTTCTGATTAATTTCGTTCCATGATACGAGTACAAGACAGTTAAATTCATTCTCCGGGACACGTCAAGCTCATCATGTGGTTGCCACTGTTGATTCTGGCTTTCAGGAGTTGCAGTGGTTTGGGAATAGTGTGGTAGGTAGGCTTATATCAACATCAAATGCCGTTTTGCAGTTGACAGTTTTGGATTAAGAGTAGTGAGTACATCGACAACTTTAAAATTCAACAAAAACATTTTATACTTTAGGTTAATTATTTAGCAGGCGGTATGTGGACGGCGAATAATGGGCGACTCGCTGTCCGATCATGGTACATGCCGGGGTCGACGGCGAGTCTTGTTCCTCACGTGCCTCAAAGAGCTGTTAGCAATCTGACGAGGCCCCCCTTAGAGGGCCATAGCTGCTGGCCCCGAAACGTAAATGACTGTTGAAGGACACCGGGAATTTTAGTCAGTACAAGTCTGACAGTCCCTCTCGTCCTGCCCTCGGTGGGAGGAATCATTTGATGATTTTTCCACGATAAAAAAAAAAAACAGTTTAATTACTTTTGGTTTGTTTAAATTTAGTATTAAACGTTACTGTTTAAATTAAATCGGGTTTCATTTTTTTTTCATAGTATAAATATTGAAAATACAAAAATCGAACACCTAAAAAATTTCCTCGTCGTATCCACCCTAACCTTACTCCTCCTTACACCCGGCGTACCCCGGAGATCTGTATAAAATACCAATTATTTGTCGCTACCGGAATATTTAATAAGTCTCAGCTACACTTTTATATTAATTTTTATTCTTACATTATACCCTCTTTAGCCTTTGTTTTGTTTTTAACTTACTCGTTCAGAAATATGATGTGCAGTTGTTTTGTTATTGTAGTAATTTTTTTTTTATTTGTGTTTGGAACTTATTCGTTGAGTTTTATGTTGATTGTGGATTGAGTATATTCTGTTTTATGTTGGGGTATAATTGACCCATTTAAAACAATGCGAGTGGATTTTGTGGAGTCCCGTTATAAGAAAATCTTTTTATATTAATCCTTTCCAAGTCTCTAAGTTCGTTATGGCTGTTTCTTCTTCGTTGAGCTCCTTGTGTTATGAGTTGAGCTACACGGTAACTGACACATGCTTGCACTGACTGGACAGGTCCACTCAAATCTGTGTGGTTCTTTCTTCAAAAGACCACCTCAGACACCTGCATGGTTCTCATATAATTTGATCAATACAAAATTGTCTGGACTTTAAAAGAGACTGTGACCTCTGAGTTTGTTTCGGATGTTTCTTCTCAGAGTAGTCAGGTACGAAACATCGGCCTCATCTAGTGTAAAAAAAAATAATTTAAAGAAAAAAACAAAAAACCCGACTGCATAAAAACTAATTTTGGAAAATACGTGAAAAAGTTAACTTATAAAGAAAGAAACAAGCCCAACAGAACAGCAGGAAGAAGCAGAACAGAACGACTCACAGTCGGGGCTCCTTGGGAAGATTTGATTGGTAAAACTTGAATGGGCCCCGACTGTGAGTCGTTCCACCGTCCCACACCCCACTTGACATAGTTCATCGACTTTTATTTTTTTCATTTTGACAATATGGCATCTGGTTGTCGCTGTGGTGAATTTTGATTACTGTCATGTCTTTAGTGACACTGGCAAGGTTAAGACGAATCGATTGACGTAAGAATTATCAAAATCGGCCTACGCATTTGGTCTCTAGAACGCCACATAGAAACAAACTTAAACATACATAGACTGATAAACACATTACCCTCCTTTGCGTCGCGCAGTCGGGTAAATAGTGTCTTTTTGACGTGTAAAAGAGTTTTCCAAAACCAATTTACTGAATAAATATCATTTATCATTAATCTCCTAGTTTGTGAAAAACGCGTAAAAGTATCTACATGACCTAAGAACTTGCATAAATAACTGAATAGATAACTGAAGAATAGAATCATGTATTTTTTCAACATTTTAAACAACGCCATGATTTGTTTTAACAATCCCACTGCTCTATTTCCAAACCACTGCAACTCCTGAAAGCCAGAACCAACAGTGACAACCACCAGAAAAAGGCCGAAAACGACGATGAATTAATGAAGCTCGAAAACCTGTAAAACCGTTGGTCCCGGCTGTCATTTGTAGATCTTTGACAGTCGTAACTCATAAGTCAGACAACCAGTCTTATCATGGGGTATTGGATTACCCAATTACTGGGTTGTGGAGGTACGATAGGCAGTCGCTCCATGTAAAATACTGATATTCAGCTGCATCTGGTTCAACTGGTACCAATATAGTTGGGATAAGGCTAGGCAAATGAAAACTCGACAGGGAGAGAAAAAGTGTCCGCGACAAAGTCACTGAAGCTGGCATTATAGATGTCTGGAAAAGATTCCTACTACAAACATATGACAATCACCTTGTGAAGTACATATTATTAGCTGTAATGGCAGCAAACTAGTAGAAAAGCAATTTTCTTTAATATTTTAAAATTGAATGTTAACGTATTGTGTCTCGATTATAGGGTGTATTTCCATTGTACCGAAGATTTTGGGTGAAAAAACAACACCTGTTTCAGTATCTTAATTTTATAAAAATTTAAGACGAGACACGAGTTTTGAACAGATTATTAAAAATAATTGCGATGTGGCCTGCCCATTGCCACTTCAACTTGCAAATTTTATAAGCCATGTCGGTGACTCTGGTTCTTCGCCGAATATCCATGTTCCGGATTTTATCCCGCAAAGAAACTCCGAGCATAGCTCTTTCCATCGCTCGTTGAGTGACTCTTAGTCTCTCTAAAAGGCCAGCAGTCAAAGACCACGTTACATCAGTTAGATTACAACAAAAATATTTGACCCCTAGTTTTATTTTGTTACGTATACAAAATTGACGGAGGAAAAGGAGACGCTTTTAAATTGACAACACGTCACAAATTTTTACAATTTTACTGCGTTCTGAGGTCACGACCCTTTACTCTCGAAGCTTCAGGCTTTAAAAATATCGTGCAACAATGAAACCAAACCCCGATTTTGGGATAAAGCACGGACCCGCCATCTTCTCACATCGTTTGGCGCGAAAACTGCTGTCATCTGTCAAAAGTGACAGGTCGATTTGGCGGGAATGTGTAACCCTATCATAGACTGATGTTAAAGAGGCCATAATGTTTTAGAAATTAAATGTTTATTGGGTATCATTCTATAAAGCCATAGCAAGATCCTAATCTAACTCATTTTTTTTTATTTTTACCCAATGTTTTTTTTAATTCTAGGATTTAACCAGTGGCCAACAAAGTTAAGATTTTTTTTTTGATTGTTTTGTTAAGAGAAAGGAAACATTGGCGTTGTTTTTGATTGAGTTAATAGTTACTTTTTTTAAATTACGTAACTCAATTCTTGTAATTATTGCACTTGAAAAGTTTTAACGTTTAATTTGTAGATTTTTCATCGAAAATGAATATAGTATTAAGTAGAATTAGATATAAAAGAAAAAAGAGATTAATGGGCATGAATTGTAAGTGCATTTTGTTTTACACGAAAACTCACTTCTGTAAAAAAAAAAACTTACTACTACTAAATAAAATCTAACCTTGGCCGTATTTCCCCAAACTACTCGTTGTATACCATATCAGTCACAATGTAATCTACCATCCCTAGTCCAGCATCCCTTTACTTGACCATTCTAAATATACACCATCTTCATTCTATTCATCTAAATAATACAAAACTACCCCCCTCCCCCCACATCAGACCACAAATTCGAAATCTAAACGCCGACAACGGACTCGCCCGCCGGAATCGTCCGACACCGCATTTCCGGTCAACCGTTAAATTTGAATTTCGAACTGATAGCGGCATTCCGTTCCAGACTTTTGTTACGAGCGGACGTGTCGCCGGCTGTGGGCGATGCGGAAATTATCACGTGGTTTTGTTTGTCTGTAAATAGTCTTGTAACCTCTGGTGATTGGATGTGGATAAAATTTGGATAGGTAGTGAATTAATGAGATTCATTTTTTGTTGTCAGAAATTGTAAATTGATTGAGCAAAACTTTCAGATATCTTTTAGTGTTTAACATAACTGATGGTAGTTAATAACTCTATTTTTTACCCTGGGTCTAGGAGCATGAATTTTTGCACAAAACACTCTTAAATGACTTGAATGTGCGCTAAGGACGGATTTAAATCTTTCAACTCCTAAGGTCAGGGGTTGAAAAATTTAGGACCGTTTAAAAATGGAATGAAAGTTTATATGAAAATTAAATTAAATTTCATCTGATTTACTTGAAACTTCGAATATACAGTTTTTTTAAATAAAAACTCCCTAAGTGGTAATTAAAAATCATAGGTGAACATACGAAATCCTCACAGACCAAGTCGCGAGCAAATTGCTAGTTAATAAAGTTAATTATCTATCTAAATCAGTTAACAGTTAAACTTTTCTCATCAAACAAGTTAACTAAGTTAACACATGTCACATATAATTTTGACAGTCAAACATGTCATCTTCCCACGCGTTCCGATCTTACAGGGGGTGTGAACAATACTTGGTCACATTGGAACGTGTGGGGGTGTAACCAGGGATGAAACAAAACGGGGTGTTCAGGAAACAGTTGTGATATCGTCAGGAAAGGGATGGTACGATTGAAACTCGAATATAACTCACAAATAAAGTTTTCTGATTCTGATAGATTTGTGTTGACAATTTTGCAAATTAATAAGTTCGAGTTGCAGGGTGATTTTTTGCTTTGAAATTGTCTTTGACACGCACGCTGCAACGTGTACTCAGTAAAGCTGATCTTTTCAGTATACAACTCGAACATCTCTGAAAAATTTGATGGTCTTAAATAAGTATTTAATACGGACTTGTAACAGACGGTACAACCTAATTTCAAGATTGGATGAAAAGAATGGAATGGAATTAATTACTAACAACCTTTTTCTTTACTTCCCAGTAATTGTTATAAAGAGTAGAATTGAATGATAACTTTCAGGATTACAGTTTTTCTAATCACATTTTTTTTTAAATTTAAAATAAATAACTTATATGTATCTGAAGTATACGCACACACTGTTTGAGTCCACAAATCTTAATCTACTATTTAAATAATATTCTAATGACAAAATTCTCACTCACTTATCACTTGAAACTCAACAGCAACTCTTAGTAGCACCCCTCAAAACGCTCCACTCGAACCAAACGTCGGAACTGTAGACTTGTATTGTTGATAACATGTTACATCTTGTTTTGATACGAGGACATGTTTTAAATTAACATGTTTTGATGTACGGGGGCGTATGTAGGTCATATAATGTGGTTGGGTTGTGTCTAAAATGGGGCTGGAATTAGTTCAATTTATGTTTTTTTTTTCAGTTTATTCTCGCAGAATTGATGGTCAATGACCCCCGTAAGATTTTAAACCACGTGCGGGCATGCGGACGTCGAGTCAAATCAAATCAAATCGTTTATTTCAACTAGGCCAATTACAGGCACTTTTGAATCGTCAAAAGACATAAAAATAAAACTAGCACAAAAATAGTTATGGTGCTACAGTCCCAGTCACAAGACATAAAAACTGTGAAAGTACCGTAGATGCTCATTCCAAAGCGTAGATCTCTATGGAGAAGAATGAGCAAGAAACTCCATGGACACTCTTTTTCAATCGCCAAAATTATTACAGAACTTTTGTTACATCATTCATCATCAGATGGTACATTATGTGAGAACTATGTGGCAAGTTAATAGTGTCCATAGTAAAATAAAAAGACAATTCAAAAATAAAGTTATTAATAACTAGCTTCCGCCCGCGACTCCGTCCGCGCAGATGTCGGTCTTCGCGTGGATGGTTTATTTCTCCATTTTGAGTAAGAGGACAATGACATCTTATAAATATCTATTGGACCCAAATACGGCTAAGCCTATAATAATTAAGGAGATCTATTGAGCTACTGCTGTTGCTCGCGTTCTGTAGTAAGTATTTTTTTCATAGTAATTCCGACCTTGTATTTACAAATAACTGATTGGAACAGTAATCAAAAAGGTCGCGCTGAAAAGCACGGGTTTTTGGTCCTCTAAACCAAAAATAACAGAATTGAATTACTGTTTAACTTTATAATAAAACTTAGTAGCCGAGTCTTGTGTAGCTATTCCAATTAGGACGTAGCCCGCAAGTGCACTGCTAGTTATGTCACACGGAAAAATAATAAAGTCGCGGTAGTCATTAACTGTCGGAGAATCTTAACACCGCGATTCAGAAATGCGCGTCATAGGCACAACGCCATCTAGTGGTGAGTGGTGGAACCTTTTTAGAAATCAATGGAGGCAGGCGTGGCGTAATGTTCTACTTGCTTGATAATAGGTGTCGCCAGTGGTTCCATAATAGGGTTTGTTATAGATTTTTTTTTCTACGTATTTTTCCAGGATAAAAAGTATCCTATTTTATGCCCAGGATAATAAGGTATAATTATACCAAGTTTCATCGAAATCGAACCGTTGGCTTTCACGTGATGCCTGCATATACAGACAGACAGACAGACAAAAAATTTTTTAATCACATATTTGGGTTTGGTATCGATCCAGCAACACCCCCCGCTATTTATTTTTTCAATATTTTCAATGTACAGAATTGACCCTTCTACAGATTTATTATATGTATAGATTAAAATAGACTGTGGCAGCTAAGAGATGACCAGAGTAGTGGGCGACTCGCTGTGCGATCATGGACCATGCCCTGGTCTACGGCACGTCGTGTTCCACGCGCGCCTCAAAGAGCTGTCAGCATGACGGGCCAAAGCCTCCCGGGGTCGCGGGACTATCGGGCAACTGCTCCGGATCGTAAAGGGCTATTGAAGGACACCATGGATTTTAGTCACTACAAGTCTGACAGTCCCTCCCGTCCTGCCCTGGGTGGGAGGAAACCACGCACCGACAAGCACAGCGTAGGTCGTCCATCTACAAGGTGGGCAGATGATCTTATGAAGACCACAGGATCACGCTGGATGTAGGCCGCTTACAACCGGTCCTATTGGAAGTCTAAAGGGGAGGCGTATGTTCAGCAGTGGACGTCTTACGGCTGATATGATGATAATGATATTTAAAGAGCAGTTTGTGGTGACCAGTGGAAAAGCCCCGACTTGCAAGCCTAGTGTGTCTGTTCATTCCATCTAGGGTGGGAAATCTCCCGGGGTCGCGGGACTAACTTATCAGTTAACCATGTCAGCAAGCTGAAGTGGCAATGGGCAGGCCATATTGCTCGCAGAGCAGATGGCCGATGGGGTCAAAAAGTACTAGAGTGGAGACCGCGGACTAGCAAGCGCAGCGTAGGACGTCCACCAACGAGATGGACAGACGACCTTATAAAGGTCGCCGGAAGACGCTGGATGCAGGTCGCTTCCAACCGGTATATGTGGAGATCTAAAGGGGAGGCCTATGTTCAGCAGTGGACGTCCTATGGCTGAGATGATGATGATGGCCTTGGAACGTTAAGGGCTATTGAAAGACCCCGTGGATTTCAGACACTACGAGCCTGACAGTCCGTCCCGTCCGGCCATAGGTGTGAGAACTCATTTGATGATTTTACCACGATAAAAACAGGGTGAGAAAACTCACTGAATTTGATAATTTTTAAACCCAAAAAAGAAGTTGCAACATTGCTCTTTTAATTAACTTTCAGACAAAACCGGATGCAAATGCTACCTCGAACTTTAAAACTCAATTCCAAACCATATGCAATACAAACAGATTGAATTCTACCGAGCACCTTGTGACAATAGCGTGATAATACTCTTAGTTAATAGTTGAACGCTTGCCGCCAAGTGAATCAGTTACTTTAAACTTATTGTTTTAAAGTTAGCGTTGGTTGGGGTGACTGGTTAAATTGTGGAGTTTTTTTTTAGCGTGGTAAAATCATCAAATGAGTCCTCCCACCCTGGGCAGGGCGGGAGGGACTGTCAGACTTGTACTGACTAAAATCCACGGTGTCCTTCAGTAGCCCTTTATGTTCCGGGGTCACGGTAATGAGATAAGTCCCGCGACCCCGGCAGGCTTGGCCCTCTAGAGGGGGGCCCCGTCATCTTGCTGACGCTCTTTGAGGCGCGTGTGGAACACAACGCGTCGTCGACCCGGGCATGGTCCATGGTCGGGCAGCGAGTTGCCCTTTACTCGCCGCCCGCCCGCATGCCTGCGCTAAATTGTGGAGTTAGGAAAAACTAAGTAGATTTAATAACAGGACCTAACTGGCGCTGTTTATGTTTCTATGGAATGTTTAAAATTAAGAAAGTTTATAACTTATTTTAAAAAAACTTTAAGAAAAAGTAATTTATAAAAAAACAAAAAAACCCGACTGCGTAAAAACTAATTTTTGAAAATACGTGAAAAAGTTAACTTAAATAGAAACTAAAAAGAAAGAAACAAGCCCAACTGAACAGCAGGAAGAAGCAGAACAGAACGACTCACAGTCGGGGCCCCTTGGGAAGATTTGATTGGTAAAATTTGAATGGGCCCCGACTGTGAGTCGTTCTGTTCTGCTTCTTCCTGCTGTTCAGTTGGGCTTGTTTCTTTCTTTTTAGTTTCTATTTAAGTTAACTTTTTCACGTATTTTCAAAAATTAGTTTTTACGCAGTCGGGTTTTTTTGTTTTTTTATAAATTACTTTTTTATTTTATACTTTTTAGTTACGATTCATTGTTTTTTTGTTTGTATATTGTTTATATTTGAAATAAAAACTTAAATCAATAAGTAAGAAAATTAGCAAGAATGATTGTTCTGTTAAACAACTTTAAATCGTTATATATCCTAAACTATCAATTGAAATGAAAAATGATAAAAGGATTCTCAAGATGATTTTAAAATACCTATTCAACGACACCCCACTTGACATAGTTCATCGACTTTTATTTTTTTCATTTTGACAATATGGCGTCTGGTTGTCGCTGTGGTGAATTTTGATTACTGTCATGTCTTTAGTGACACTCGCAAGGTTAAGACGAATCGATTGACGTAAGAATTATCAAAATCGGCCTACGCATTTGGTCTCTAGAACGCCACATAGAAACAAACATACATACATACATACATACTTACATACATACATACATACATACATACATAGACTGATAAACACATTACCCTCCTTTGCGTCGCGCAGTCGGGTAAAAAGGTTTTAATCTCTTAAATTAGACCTATGTGTCTGGCTACATATCAAGTTTCCTTATGATTGGTTCTGTAATTTAGAAATTAGGGACTTGAAAGTTTGTATGAAAACTTGTTCGACGTACACTCTCTTATGTGCTACAAACAACAAAGGTCTGCGTCTGCATACTCGAAGGATGACATCGATTTTTTACACACAGAGTTTTAGGAATTTTAGGTTATAAGTATATAACAAAAAAACTGGATATAAGCGAAAACCTATAATATATGTCTTAAGATGTTCTTAAATATATTTTTGAATGTTGAGTTGATTTACATTGTAGTGTGCAGACTCAAATCTATACATATAATAAATCTGTAGAAGGGTCAATTCTGTACATTGAAAATATTGAAAAAATAAATAGCGGGGGGTGTTGCTGGATCGATACCAAACCCAAATATGTGATTAAAAAAAATTTTGTCTGTCTGTCTGTCTGTCTGTCTGTATGTGCAGGCATCACGTGAAAACTAACGGTTCGATTTCGATGAAACTTGGTATAATTATACCTTATTATCCTGGGCATAAAATAGGATACTTTTTATCCTGGAAAAATATGTAGAAAAAAAATCTTATTTTTTCAGTTTTATTCATAGACGTTGTTCTGTAGAACCGCGAACACACGTTGCTTTACCCGCAGTGGATTCAGCGCCGTAACCTGTAGCGCCGAAAGTCGGATTTGGCTTGAACCGTTTGCGGCACACGCGGGCCACGCCTCCCCGACTCCTATATAAGGAGCCGCGTTCCGCGCCGCGCGATGCATATAAATTCTGAATTTTGATGCGAGCGGACGTGTCCAGTGTGGCGAGCGGTCGTCCGTGGAATTAATATTGTATGCGTGTCATTTTAAACCGAGCTTTTCAGCGCGACCTTTTTGATTATTGTTCCGATCAGTTATTTGTAAATACAAGGTCGGAATTACTATGAAAAAAATACTACAGAACGCGAGCTCAACAGCAGTAACTCAATAGAGGGATCTCCTTAATTATTATAGGCTTAGCCGTATTTGGGTCCAATAGATATTTATAAGATGTCATTGTCAGAGTTACTCAAAATGGAGAAATAAACCATCCACGCGAAGACCGACATCCGCGCGGACGGAGTCGCGGGCGGAAGCTATACATAATAATTTTAATTATTTGAACGAAGACCACACTGAATTGAGAAACCAAAATGTCTCAACTCCACAGCTAACAAACTCAAAACGTGAAGTAAAACATCGTGGATTCAATTTCCACCTGTCTATTGTGAACAACTCCATTGTTTTGTCATAACACTGTTCTCTTGACTGTACATATTGTTGTTTGTATCTACCATGCGTTACAGAACAATACGCCAGCTTTGTAAACGTATAGAACTGAATATACAGCTGTAATACATTAATTTGTGAAGATTTTTTATTGTACGCATAGCTAAGGAGTGGAATATTATGCTCGGTGTTTCTCTACGTGATCGAATCCGAAATGAGGAGATCCGTAGGCGAACTAAAGTCACCGATATAGCCCACCGGGTTAGCAAGCTGAAGTGGCAATGGGCAGGCCATATTGCTCGTAGAGCAGATGGCCGATGGGGTCGAAAAGTGCTAGAGTAGAGACCGCGGACTAGCAAGCGCAGCGTAGGATGTCCACCAACGAGATGGACAGACGACCTTATAAAGGTCACCGGAAGACGCTGGATGCAGGTCGCTTCCAACCGGTATATGTGGAGATCTATAGGGGAGGCCTATGTTCAGCAGTGGACGTCCTATGGCTGAGATGATGATGATGACGATGACGAAGGAGTGGAATTCCCTGCCGGCATCTGTATTTCCCGACAGCTATAACCTTGTGGTCTTCAAGTCAAGAGTGAACAGGTTACTTCTAGACAAGCGTGCTTCACCGTTGACCACATCTTCACTTACCATCATACGAGATAGTGGTCAAGCGTGAAACTATCGTGAAATAAAAGTAAAAGCGAAAATTTCGCAAAATATTTTTAACGATAACCACGCGGACGGAAAAGTACGTGGACTTATTTTATTGAAGTTTATATGAATTGTAGCTCGTGACAGAGGTTTCAAAGTTCAGGTGTGAAGTTGCACAAAGGGAACCTACTACAATAGAACACTGTCGCACTAAAATACCTTTTTTATTTAATTTTCTCATCAAATCTTAGTTGCTTAGTGAATTCCAAAGTTGGCAATTCACTAAGGCGGTGTCCTGCGTGAGCGACATATACGACGCGAAGCGACGTAACACGAAGTAAATATGTATTAAAATAATAATAATATAATAGTGGTTGAAATAGGACGAAATGCGTCGCGTCGCGTCGTATTCGTCGCTCACGCAGGACACCGCGTAAGCTAGCTACTAACGCCGCGGGAGACGCCCACGGCAACGGACGTCGCAAGACGATCTCCGGCCACCGTAGGGGCGGGCATGCGGCGGTGAGTTATGGGTGACTTGCCGCCCGATCATGGACCATGCCCGGGTCGACGGCGCGTTGTGTTCCACGCGCGCCTCAAAGAGCTGTCAGCAATCTGACGATCCCCTAAGAGGGCAAAGTCTGCCGGGGTCGCGGGACTGTCTCACCTGGTAACCGTGACCCTGGTACGTAAAGGGCTATTGAAGGATCACCGTGGATTTTAGTCAGTACAAGTCTGACAGTCCCTCCCGCCCCACCCTGGGTGGAAGGACTCATTTGATGATTTAACCACGCAAAAAAAAATAATGAAAAGCTAGCTACGACTAACAGCGACACTAACGCTCACCGCTTGCACTATACGATCGGATGATCTCAAAGCCGTCGAAGATCGGGGTCGCGGGACTTCCGGGGTCGCAGGACTTCCCGGGACTAACGAGCTACCGTGACCCCGAAACGTAAAACGGTAAAAGGAAAGACAGCATGGATTTTAGTCAGTACCAGTCTGACAGTGTACAAGATACAAGATGATGCGATGCTAAAAAAAGTCCATTGTTGAGATTTCTTATAGGGAATGGACGTCTCTTGCATAAAAGGGGTGGTTCTCAAAAAAAAAATTTAAGATGAACTATAGTAAATTCAGGGAGATCTGTAGGCACCCCTCTATCCTAAACACACGGGCGGTCAATATAAACAATGTTATTAGTTTGTCTGTCCTGTTTGTGGTCCACACGATATTGTATCGACACCTGACTGGACCTGACCGGTTTTATTGGTTTAAAGGTCTGTGATTTAGTTTAGAAAAGTTGTGAGTATTCTATTTGACAGGCCGGTTGGTCGTGACCCTGACTGCTATGCTATGGTCGTGGGTTCGATTCCCACCCAGGACAAATGTTTGTGTGATGAGCACGATCATTTGTTCTGTGTCTGGGTGTAATTTATCTAAAATATGTATGTATGTATAAGTATGTTTATCAGTTGTCTAGTACCCATAACACAAGCTCTGCTTAGCTTGGGACTAGGGGGCGTTGTGTGATAGTTGTGGAATATTATATTATTATTGAAATTAAAGAAAACTTACGCCGCGTTCAGGGACTCGCTGCGCGTCGGGCGGAGCGTGCTGTGCGGTGTTGTCTTGTTGGTTTAGCCCCCATTCGCACCAGCGCTTTTTTTACGGGCGTTAAAAAATCGCCGAGTTGGAAAAAAGGGAAATTGAACTTAAACGTCATTGCCCACAACTTAAAATCGCTGACGTGTGAAGTTTTAACGTCCATTAAAAAAAGTGCTCGTACGAATGGGGTCTTATGGTGTCCGCGCCGTCCAATAAGGCATCCAATGCGGCTTCCTGTCATTGAGTTTTGTTTCTTCTTCTTCTTCTTCAACCTTTAATCACCCAATGCTGAGTGTAGGTCTCTTCCAAATATTTCCACTTCTGGCGGTTTTGTGTTATGGCTATCCAGTTTCTTCCAGCCACTTTAACAAGATCGTCTGACCACCTAGTCGGGTTTTGAGTTTTGTTTCAATCTATTATTGTTTTCTCCGCTTTTGATGACCACAACGTTCACAGCTGCGTCAAACGCGGCATCCTCCGCCAGAAATCAAAAATTCGCTTCTCCTTGAACGCTCTGCACATCGCCGTATGTTTGTGTTTCGAGCGGCCCGCTCCGCTCTTCGCACCGTTTGACGCTTCGCATGTCCTTGACCGAGACCTTACCGTGGGCTGACGCGCGTGGTATCACGTCCTGTGTGATGCAAGCCTAAAGCGTAGGCCACACAGAAGAGACGTAAGATGAGGACGTGACGCGGTCAGGCGCAGATGTACTAGCGTTGCGCCCGCGACGCGACGCTTCTGTATGTCTTGCGTCGCGACGCTTCTATTTATTCTGTATGGAAGGAAAGCTCTAGAGACAAATGTCTCCGTACGTCTGCGTCTTACGTCTTTTCTGTGTGGCCAGCGCCTAAGCCTCTACAAATCCGAGGAAGAGGACAGCGTCCTCCCTCAGCCGCAGTGGTAGACGCCCACGGCGACGGATGTCGCGGGACGATCTCCGGCCACCGTAGGCGCGGGCATGCGAGCGGCGAGTAAAGGGCAACTCGCTGTCCGACCATGGACCATGCCCGGGTCGACGACGGCGCGTTGTGTTCCACGCGCGCCTCAAAGAGCGTCAGCACAATGACGGGGCCCCCCTTTAGAGGGCCACAGCCTTGCCGGGGTCGCGGGACATACGTATACCGCGACTACGGTACACAAAAGGGCTACCGAAGGACACCGTGGATTTTAGTCAGTACAAATCTGACAGTCCCTCCCGCCCTGCCCGGGGCTTCCAGGACTCATTTGATTATTTTACCACGTAAAAAAAAAAAAACCTCTACAAATCTCAAAAAATTCTGTCTAGTAAGCACATTTTTGTTACAATAAATCTGTCATAACTATTCCTCCTGCCTACACTAAATTACGGTAACTAAATGATATTCATCAAACCGTTAACTTGGTGAAATTGAATGTCGCTTGCAGCAATAGAAAAATTGGCTACACGCCAATATTTTTGATACACCGCTCTCCCCTGTGCGATATAAAATGTTTGTACTTACATAAAGTGCATTAAAATAAAATTCTTCAAGTGGTTATAAAAATTGTAGTCTTTCAAGGGGTATCGTATTACCCAGTTACTGTGTTGTGGAGGTCAGATAGTCATTCAGCTGCATCTGGTTCGACTGGAAGCCTACCCTGATATATTTGGGAAAAGGCAGGCAGAAATTACATTGTAAGACTGGTTTCCAGACTTTCGAGCTTCTGACTTTGATTAGCGACTGTCAAAGATCTACAAATGACAGCTGGGACCAACGGCTTTACGTGCTTTCCGAGGCACGGAAGAAACTCGCTATGACAGATGGTCACATTGGTCACCCATCCACAGACCAACCTCGTCAAGCGCGGCTTAACCCGACGACCCCAAGTGCGGCTGTAATTTATTAGCCGCGACCTCCTAAATTGTTATGCTATAGTGTAAGCTATAGTCATCATCAGCCTATAATGTTCCCATTACCCACACAGGCCTGCTCTCTGTGAGAGGGAGTGGGCCATAATCCACCACGCGGGCCCATTGCTGATTGGCAGATGTCACATGTCTTAAAATTTGATGATTCTAGGATATGCCGGTTTCCTCACGATGTTTTCCTTCACCGTTTTGAGAGCAGTGGTGATGAAATAAATTATACAAAGTAATGCGCCTGGCTGGGTTTGAAACCCACGACCTACAACTTGTAAGTCGGGACCGATAACACTGGCGGCCACCACTGCTCTAAGCTCTGCTTTCATTTGTTGATAAATAAAATAAAACAAACCCAACATATCTCTTCAACAACCCCGTTTTATATTCACCCATAAAGAACAACACAGTCACCAAAAACAGAACATACAACAGATTTACCAAAAACAGATTAGTAACAATAGACACATCGCTATTCTTCCCACTGAGACACTTATTATCGAAGAAGGCACAGTGTATTAAATACCTCGTGAAGAGGGCTAGAGAAAGAATGATGTTCAGGACAATGAGGCCCATGGAACAGTGGACCAAGCAGATGCTGTTGAACCAACAGGCAAGAAGCAGGAGAACGCTGCCGAAGAAGAGAAGCCACATCAGATAATGGATGTAAGTGAGAAGTTCACAGTATGAAGGTTCGTTGGTGCATAGCATTGCTAGTTCGCCTTTGGGACCTGGAATTGAAATAACACTTTATTATTCAGCTTTGAAGGTATATTTTTGTATTAACGGATGTGCGGACGGTGAGTAGGTAATGGGTAGGTCGGGACCATGGACGGATCGACGGCCCGTCGTGTTCCATTCGCGCTTCAAAGACCGGTCAGCAATCCTGCCTGCCGGAGTAGGGGGATTGTCTGAACAGGTAACCATGATCCTTTGACATAAAGGGCAGATAGACGAATTGAAAGAACACCGTTGATTTAAGTCAGTATGACTCTTACAGTCTCTCTTCCGCTCCGACCACAGCGGGAAGACTCGATTGATGTTTTTAAAATCAAGGACATGGGATGTTGGGAGTTCTTGTAAATAAATAAACCCTTCGGGGAAAACCAGGTGTCATGACGTCACATTGATATCATAGAAGTAATGATGGGAAGTATAATAAAAACAGGAGTAAATGGAACTCGTTCTTTCTCAAATCCATCAGAGGATTGTCTTGAAAAGATCTCCTTTAGCGAAAAAACCGCCTATTGTGTCGTCCTATTTATAAGATACATTATTTTGTTGAACCCGTAATAATGAATATGGTGTCCCTCATCATCATCATCATCATCTCATGTCTCAGCCATAGGACGTCCACTGCTGAACATAGGCCTGCCCCTTTAGATCTCCACGTATACCGGTTGGAAGCGACCTGCATCCAGCGTCTTCCGGCGACCTTTATAAGGTCGTCTGTCCATCTTGTTGGTGGACGTCCTACGCTGCGCTTGCTAGTCCGTGGTCTCCACTCTAGTACTTTTCGACCCCATCGGCCTTCTGCTCTGTTCTTGCTAATCCGGTGGGCTATATCGGTGACTTTAGTTCGTCTACGGATCTCCTTATTTCGGATTCGATCACATAGATAAACACCGAGCATAGCCCTCTCCATAGCTCGCTGAGCGACTTTGAGCTTTGAGATGAGGCCGGTAGTGAAAGACCACGAGGTGTCCATAATAACAAATATTCTGTCCATCTATCAGTTGAGCTCCTTGAATTCTGAGTCGAGCTACAATAACCGACAAATCCTTGCACTGACTGGACAGGTCCACTCAAATCAGTGTGGTTCTTTCCTCTAAAGACCATCTCAGACACCCGCATAGTCCTCGTATGACCTGAGCAAAACAATGTCTGGACTTTAAAAGAGACTGTGACCTCTGAGTTTGTTTCGACTGTTTCTTCTATCATTTATCAACTTACCAGCTACATAATACATTAAGTTTACAACGGGACCAAATAATCCTGACACTATAATACAGCATAAAGCCAGGATAAAGTTATAGGTCCTCCAAATGACCTGGAAACTTGGTAGTAATTTACACATTGTTATTATTTTCTAGTAGTTGTTATCGAATGTGTAAATTTAGTATGATGTCAAGACTTGCAAATCGAGCAATTTTTCACAGGTTTTTTTTAAAACTAGGAGTGATTTTTTTTACATTTTACAACATAGTTTACTTATGTGACATTTGCTTAGGATTTTGATTGACATGGGTTTTGACAGATGATTTTTTTTTGTCTTCTTTTCTTGTTAGCGTAAAAGAATTTTTTGATTATCAATTCTCCAATCTCAGGCGAGTCGCCAGAGAACCAAAGTAACGACATTGCGCGTAGAATCAGCATGCTGAAGTGGAAGTGGGCCGGCCACGTCTGTAGACGGACAGACGGCAGATGGAGCAAGCATGTGCTAGAGTGGAGACCGCGAATGGGCAAACGTAGTGTAGGATATCCTGCTGCAAGATGGGTCGATGATTTAAGGAAGGTGGCTGGCAGTGGATGGATGCGGGCTGCCCACCGGGAGGGTTGGCAGTTTTGGGGGAGGCTTACGTTCAGCAGTGGACGGCAATAGGCTGATAATATAATTCTCCAATATCACTACACTCCAAATAGTAGAAGGCCACTCTAGCACCACTCATGTTCTTTTTTTATCGTGGTAAAATCATCAAAAGTGTCCTCCCACCCCGAGGCATGACGGAAGGACTGTCAGACTTGTACTGACTAAAATCCACGGTGTCCTTCAATAGCCCTTTATGTTCCGGGGTCACGGTAATGAGATAAGTCCCGCGACCTTGTGGAAACTCGAACAAACTTCCGTGCGTTCAAGCGTTTTTGCCATACCTAATATTGGAATCAAATATAGCAGCTCACTATTTAGGACCCATTAATATAAGTAATCATTTTTTCCTGTGGTGCTAGGCAACTGGGCTTCTCCCAGTTGTAATGTCCCTTTGTGCCTATTGTCCTTGTTTTGTTCTGTCTCCTGCTTGCATGGAGGGAAGTGGAAACATATTTTTCCTTCTCCTCCACTATTCTTTTCTGATTAAATTCGTTGCAGGATCCAAGACAGGTAAATTCATTCTACGGGACACGTCCAGCTTCATTGTCTCGGCGCTTTTCTGGTGGTTGCCACTGTTGATTCTGGCTTTCAGGAAATGCGGTGGTTTGGGAATAGTGTGGTGGGTTTGTCCCAACAGAAAAAAAACGAACTGCTTGGAAAAGAAACGCGTCGTGTCGCGCAGTTGCGCCTAGTAAGTGCGGTCTTACCTTTAGGAAGAATGAGATCAAAGCATGGAACTAATAAGTCCTAATTACATTGCATAACTGCTGTAAAACCATAACTGGTATAAAAAAATAGGAAAAATATTCTGTCAAAGCATTCTCAAAATCTAATAGTAAACACAATCAATAATCTTCAAAAAATATTAAAATTCTCAGTGACGACGTATGTAGGTTCTAAATTCCACCTTGGATCGTAAGACCAAGGTACAAATTCCTATTGAGAACAACAATTTGGTAATGAAGTAAATATGGCAAATACTAGTACATTGTTACATCATGCTTCTTCTTGGAGAACTTACAACATTGTTCTTTCAACTTGTTGTCTTATAATTTCCTTTATATTTGGCATTGCCAACAAAAGACTTGCTCTTACAGGTAAGATCTTCCTCGATTGATAGTCTGTCCAACACAAAAATAAGTATGTTTTCAATTTGATTTGTCTTCATTGCCTCGACACTTTTCTGGTGGTCGCCACTTTAGATTCTAGAGCGAAGGAGTTGCAGTGGTTCGTGAATAAAGTGATGGCATTGTCCAAGAAAAGGCTACAATTTAAATCGTCATCATCATCATCATATCAGCCGTAAGACGTCCACTGCTGAACATAGGCCTCCCCTTTAGACTTCCAATAGGACCGGTTGTAAGCGGCCTGCATCCAGCGTGATCCTGTGGTCTTCATAAGATCGTCTGCCCACCTAGTGGGGGAGCAATTAAATTAAATGCTCATCAATAATAGTTTTTGGATACAAAAATGGATAAATGCTCACCAAATATAAAACTGGCTGTAGAAAGATTTCAGGGACACACGGAATTTCGGTTTGGTTAGGTTCCTTTAAGGTGATTCCTCAGTAGTAGCCCGCGAAATTCTCATGTTATTTTTGCAATTTGCTTATCAGTGACAAGTAGTACCTAACTTGATCAAAATATGATTCGCGACAATAACAAGTATAACTTTATATATAAGAATGATCATAACATTCGCTCTATTCACTTTCACAAAGATTTGGTCAAAATGAGTTAGTTTTCGGATTTTTTACCAACTTTTACCGCCGGGCGAGGCTTCATCGACCCTGCTTAGGTTGATTTTCATTATCGATTATCATTATTACAGAAAAATGGTTAATTCCTATGTACAATACTTTAAGATACACTGTTTGGTGAGCATTTATCCATTATGGCAGGTATTTCGATTTTTTGGTTATAAAATAGGCACTTTTCTGGTAGGCGTTTCAACAAAAGCCAAAAAAAAAATGACTCTTAATTCCACTTTCTTTACAGATGACGGAAACCTCTCAAAACTCTGCAGCCATGATCTCAATTTCTGCACTCTACAGCCTTATCTGAGTCATCTGCCATGGATCCCATTCTTCTCCAGTCTTCTCCTATTCCTTGCGTGCTGGTTCAATAGCAGCCGTCTTATTCATTGCTGCATAGGGTTCATTATAACTGATTTAGTTTTGTCTTTTGTTGTTATGTGATATCACGGATAGATTTACAAAATTTAGATAAACTAGTCCCGTAACTATTTTATGTATTTTTTTTTATTATGTCGCCTGAAAGTATGGGGAAGTTTGAAGTTTTTCGGTTTTTTCGGTAGTTTGATTTCGTCTAAACGATTATTATTTTTAGTGTCAATTCGACATTTCGTTGCTTTTTGGAAACAACCATGTTATCGGCAGTTTCTTTTTCTTGTAATCCTGATTCGTGAAATTATGAAATTAATAATATCTACTAAATTTAATCGTGTATGTATAACACCCAGAACATTCAAAACAATTTATATTAAATCATATTATGTAAACAACTGTTAGCATATTTCCACCCAGACATTTTAAAACAAAAAGTAAAAAAAACACATGAGTAATATTGTTTTGCTTGCAAAGGTGTTATTAGACAGACACGAGCATATTTCCGAGTCATTTAGCTAAATGCGCTGAACAACTGATTTAGCTGCAAACAGACGAACGGACAAATGAGTTGAGTACTTCATTATGAGGGTACAGGCGCAAGCGAAACTGGATTTTTGGTGGTATTTTTTTTACAGATTTTTGTTTGGTTTTGTTTACAGTTTTCTGTTTCAACTATCTTTGTAAGGGTTCACATTATAGTAATGGTTTATATAAATGTATTTAGATCAATATATTAATTGTAAAATCCGAAAGGGATAATGTTTTGTTACCTATTGTAATTATTTGTATACCTACGTGATGTTTAAAATAAAGTGAAATGAGAAAAAATATTTTTTTTCTTATTTATACCACAGAATAATTAATAGTACTATACGTACAGAAGGACTACTCCAAAAAAAAATCAAACAAATGTAAAATCTATAAACGAGAGAATAAAGTACATTTTAACTGGCAGCCGTACCGCCCACTTACTTTTATAATAGCCTAAACTTCCCGTGCGCAAGCAAAAATGTACTGAATGGTTACGCCCGAGAGTTTATTTTGGTTTATCTGACGCCAACGACATTAAAAGGTTACTATGGGTCAAGCTCGATAGGGTTGCGACTTGCGAGTTCAGGCACAAATAGGTAGGTACCTATGCGTATTTTATGCATTTGCTAAATTACATTATTACCATAAATACCTATGTTCCTCAAGGAATTTTGTTTTTATCATCAGCATATATCTTTTTGGTTTCGTCATCGATTACTACATACATTATTGATTGTTAGCACAGAATGATAATAGTAGGAACCTACGGCACCTTACGTGAGGAATAATATTTATAATAATATTATCTTTTCTACCTATTATTGTTATATTTTTGAACATTTATCTTACAAAAAAAAGAATAATATTTAAAAGATTTTTATCGTCTATGGCAAAATAGCCAGTCCTTATTATTTTGCACTCAACCTAGTAACCGACCAATTACTATCGCATACTGTCACAGGCCCCGCGTTGCGTGTCTTTGTAGGAAGGTAAAAAAGTGGCGCAGCGAATTACGACTGCTGACCTTGAATGCGTAGTGTGGCCATTTTCTGAGTTAGAACTTTTAAACAACAACGCAAACATCTTTCTACTTTCTACCGATCTTAATTCTTAGTACTCAGCTTAAGGTGAGTGAGAGTGTCGTCTTTTTATCTTGGTCGTCAAGTAGGCTCACCCCCCCCCCCCCAATTAGTATCTCGCCTCATTTCCAAACTTGTAACCTCATGATTAGGTATCATGATCAGTTAAGCCCATACTTCACAAGCAGGGAGATAATTTTGTTGATCATTACTAAATATGTACTATATATTTTTTTTCTTCATAATAATATTGTGTTATTAATTTACCAAAAGCACCTAAAGCAAGAAACTTGTGCGTAACTACACGTAACGTAACAAAAATATTAAGGAGACGGAGCGCGTGCGTAACGGGTGGCGCGTGGCAGCCGTAGTGAATGGGCCACGACATAATGGCCCCGCAACTACTTGCAGTTTTATGCCTACACCGCGGAGTGAGACAGGCCTGTTTATACCATATAATATCTTCTATTAATTCTTGCTTACAGAAACCCTGACCACCAGAAGTATATAAGGGACATTATACTAATAAATTTTATTAATATTATTTTATTAATAATTAAAAAAAAACGATGAATAGTGAACACAAATAATAAGCCATCAAAAATAATGTGACATACATTGTGTGGAACAAAGTCATTTTTACTACTTCCGAAATACTGCACCAATTTTGTTTTTTTTTTTAGTTTAAATGTTAGTTTACCATCTCTGCTAGATTTTTTTCATACTTTGGTAAATCTTTAAATAAAGCAGGATAAAATGAAATCAATACTGCTTACCTGGTGAATACTAATATTTTTGACATTATAATACCTATACATATACTCTATACCAAGGAAAAACCTAATACAAGATCACGTCTGTAATTCCCAAACGGATTTTTGTTAATTGGGATAAACCCATAACACTATTCCCAAAACTCTGCAACTCTTGAAAGCCAGAATCAACAGAAGCAACCTACAGAAAAGAGCCGAGACGATGAAGCTCGACGTTCCCGGAGACTAAATTTACCTGTCTTGGATCCTGCAACGAAATTAATCAGAAAAGAATAGTCGAGAGTAGGAAAAATATGTTTCCACTTCCCTCCATATCAAGGTGCACAAAAAGACATTAAAACTGGTAGAAACTCAGTTACCTAGCACTACGGGTTACAATTACTACTAATATTAATGGGATTAGGCAGTGTATCTAACGCACCTATATTTCGCCAGATAAGTGTGGTGAAAAATAAATAAATATTTTCCAACTGAATCACTCTCGCCTGCACCTGTACAGAAAAGTATGCACAAAAATGTTCATTAACAGAGCGAAGGTACGGTTAGACACAAAACGATAACTGTTGAGCGCGGCGTACGGTCAGCAGCAGTTTAGTGCATTGTTGTTGTTGCGTTAGGAAATTGAAAATAACTGGCTGAGTAAAGGTGTGTGCTTATGTGCAATTCTGTTTGATACCTTAATATTAATTGAAAATGTTCATATTAGTCAAAGTCTTCAACCAATGTGTGTTACCAGTGATGACTTACGGCACCGAAACGTGATCTTTCACTATCGGCCTCATCTCAAAGTCGCTCAACGAGCTATGGAGACGGCTATGCTCGGTGTTTCTCTACGTGATCGAATCCGAAATAAGGAGATCCGTAGACGAACTAAAGTCACCGATATAGCCCACCGGATTAGCAGGCTGAACTGGCAATGGGCAGGCCATATTGCTCGCAGAGCAGGTGGCCGATGGGGTCGAAAAGTACTAGAGTGGAGACCACGGACTACCTTATAAAGATCGCCGGAAGACGCTGGATGCAGGTCGCTTCCAACCGGTATATGTGGAGATCTAAAGGGGAGGCCTATGTTCAGCAGTGGACGTCCTAAGGCTGAGATGATATTAGTCATTTGCACATCATTTTGAAGGATTTACCATATGACCACCAGCAGGCGGGTTGGTGAACGCAATATGAAATGATTGTGCTGCAACAACTACTTATAGATCATACAAATATTTGTTGCGGGAATCGAACCAGTGTCATGAAGACCAGCAGTCGTTCGTTCAGCCTTTGCACCAACCGTGCCGTCAGTTCACTGGAAATGAAAAAAAAAACATAAATAAATTATTTTTATTTTTTTAACTTTTGTTTTTTTTTAACGTTAAACATAATTGACTAAAAAGAGTTTAAAAAATAAAAAAAACGTCACACCGTCCGTTTGATTTTAGAGGCGTTATGACGTCACACACAAGCTACCAATCTCGAGTTTTGATGTGATATTAATGTTGTCAATATTAATTAATTAGAAAAAAAAAACAGTACTTCTTCTCTATTATTTTTCAATACACTCAATGACGCGACGTACTGAACGGATATTTCCGACTAGCATCGCACGGGTACATAGCCTATGTCACTCAGAGTGAATGTAGCTTTCTAAAATAGTGAAAAAAAAAATTAAATCGTTATAGTTTTGAGTTAAGGCCGCATAACCAGAAAGTTGGCAACGTCGAAAATGGCTGTCTAATATTTACAAGTTTTAAATAATTTGGCAAATTTACTCTAAGTAAATAAAAAATATTGCTCTGTAGAGCACTAAAAATAGATATAGGAATGGAATTAAAACACTGTATTTGATGTTGTAACCGTTTTAGGTGTAAAAATGCATTTGACAAGTTTCCAAACACTTTTTTTACATCTAAAACTATACGTATATAATCGGTGTTACGATATTAATTATTGCATTCCCTTATCAATTTAAAATTATGATTTAAAATAATGATGATAATTGATAATGGTATAATATAAATATACCATTATCTAATATGGCACTGTAGAGCCATATTTCTTATTTCCATACCATTGATAAATTAATTAAAACTTGTTAATATTTGACAACTATGTGCGACGTTGCCAACTTTCAGAATATGCGCTCTTAATTCATTACTAATACCTATACACTCACATAAAATACAAATATTTCCTCTTTATAATATTAATTTAGATGTAAACTACACTATTAGCACTAAAACCACCCCTTATTTCAAAGTTGTGTAGAAAAAACAGTACTTAAAATTTCACAAAACTATTTCGCGCCTGCTTTTCATTATACGTTGCTCACAATGGTTTATTATGCCTATCCGGATTTTTATACCCGCTTGTTTTTAGTTATCTCTGTTATGAACTTATGAGTTTCTGGACTTCATTTCGTGTGTGGTCAAGCGTGAGTCGGGTTTTTTTTGCGAAGATCCTTACTAAATTACTAGATGTTTCCAGAGCGTTTGCCCGCGTGTATGTCGAAAATTGTCTCTGAGGAATATTACCTGCGTGTTAATTCACAGTATAGCCTATCACTGAGCCAAATTTCATCCAGATCTGTTCAGCCGTTTTGATGTTTTTTTTAAGTTTTAGTTTTTTACTAAAACGTTGCCCCACACTAGGAATTTCTCCTGTGTCGTGTTTGCGTTTACAAACATTATAAAGTCACATACATAAACGCCCAGACCCGAAACAACTATTTTTAGAACATACAAATATTTGGAATCGAACCCACGACGCCACTGCGCTAACCGTGTCGTCCATGTCCGATGTCAATGTCTCATCCATCTAAAATTTCACATTTGTAATATTACTTAGTTTTGTTAAAAAATTTGGAGAGTGGAAACGCTGGGTGGGACGCCCTAGGAAGACCTCATCATCATCATCATCGTACTACGCTGTTCATTCTCAAAGAGTTGAGGGAATAAAGCGAGCTTTCTCTAAAGATCTCGCCTTTATATCAAGAGGAATAAGTCATCGCTGTCCGTACGAGCAGCGCATAAAATTTTCAACAGTAAGACGTTGCGAGATCGTCGCTGCTCGCGTGACCTTATCTTTTTATACAAAATTGTTAACGAAATTGTTAAATGCAGAGCTTTAGTCGAGCGTATTCAGTATTCAGTCCCCATGAAACCTCCTAGACATCCCATCACTAGATTTTTCCATATTCCTTTCCGTAAATCTAACCTTGGTTTTAACGCTCCTCTAATTCGAATATGCAGAAACTATAATAGCAGTTTTAAATCATTAGACTCCGATTTATTCAGCGATCATTCATTATCAGCGATTTATTGGTGAAGTGCTTCAGATAGGTCGGGTGTGTAGTACTAGCAATCAACGTGTGTGTATGACCAGATGTATGAATGTGGATGAGGTGTGGTTACGCTGCGCGGAAAGAACCGTTAGGTCTTTTATCTATAACTTCATGTCATTGAACGACTAATCTGATTGGCTGTGAAAGGTCCTATCTCCATCCTTTCCTCGCGCATATCTTCTCGCTTTAGTACGAGAGAGACCGCATAAAAAGCGGCCGCAGTTGAAACTCGTGGCCAATCGGTTACTCACAACGCGCACCTCACGTCAGAGCGCTCCAGTTGCCTGCACTCGACAGCCGCTCCTCAGCCGCGAGGACGTCCCCGGAGAATTAAGGTATTGTGCAATCCTTCCTATATTTCGATCTGCATTCTGTCTTGTGTTCCCGGCAGAACGTAATTTCCATGTCTTTCGTTCACAGCCAATTAGCAATTAGAAAAATTTAGCATAACCCGCGCTTCCATTTGGTCCTAACGAGCCTGGATAGTTATTGAAATCAGTGATAACCATTCGCCATTCGTAGTCGGAAAAAATACTCGTATTCTAATTAGTTTTGTACCAAACACTTGTCTCGCCGACAGGTGTGGGTATATAGTTAAATTCTCGGTAAAACCGTTGTATATTCGTAACACCAGCTAGTAATCGTTACTATAACTGGTTATTTCGCTTAATCCCGCATTATTTTAAAATATTACCGTTGAATTACCGCTTCGCGCTCAATCACCGACGCATTATTGTAAAAATAAATACCCACTTAGGTAAATTATTCGCTCACATCGCTTTCACAACGTATTTCGCGTGTTACATATTTATT
Source organism: Agrotis exclamationis (assembly GCA_950005045.1). Classification (NCBI taxonomy): domain Eukaryota; kingdom Metazoa; phylum Arthropoda; class Insecta; order Lepidoptera; family Noctuidae; genus Agrotis; species Agrotis exclamationis. The sequence goes on from OX465444.1 coordinate 12,270,653, forward strand.
TAATTATCGTTATTAGAAGGTTGCTAGATGGCGCCTACAGATATTACTCTTAAACGATTGTTAGGAAAAAGAGATCGAATATTTTCTCGTATGCAACGTATTTGCGATAAATTGAAAAATATTGATTCGGAGGAATTCGATAAAGAATCGTTCTTGTGTGACTGTGAAACAATAGATTCGTTGCGTACTGATTTTGAATGTGCGCTGGACGATATAATCGCTCATGAACTTAAATTAAATCCTGATTATGTCGTCGACTATCAGGCACTTTCTTCATTCGAAGATTTACTGGGTAGGGTGAAGCGGGCAGAGAAGAAATTGCAGGTTCAGGCACCTAGTGAATGTAAGAAATCTCCTCGCTTGCCCCCGATTGAAATACCCGAATTTAATGGGGATATTAAAAATTGGCCGCTGTTCATCGCCAGTTTTCGAAATGCCGTGCATAATAATAGTTCGCTAACAGCATGCGAGAAATTATATTATTTAATTGGAAAATTAACAGGCAAAGCTCGTTCGATATGTGCAGGAATTACTCCGTCAGCTGATAATTACCCACTTATATTCGATTCACTTTGTGAAAGGTATGAAGATAAACGGCAATCGGCAACTTCATATCTAGACCAATTATTTGAATTTAAATCTATTTCGTCAGGTTCGCCGGCTACTTTAGAATCATTTCTCGATAAATTCGCAACGTCGGTAGCCGGGTTTAAAAACATAAAGGTCCATGACCACGCTGATTTTATTTTATTGCATATCGCTCTTAAAAAACTCGACATAGACACTGTACGGGCATTCGAATCTAATCATCAATTAAAATCAAGTAGTTCCGAAATTCCATCTTTTAGTGAATTAGTTGAGTTTGTTCGTGAGCATATAAAGGTGTTAGAACGAACTTCGTCAACGGTCTCTAACAATAAATCACCTGCAAATCGCAAACATACTAATGCATACACCTGTATAGCTAATAACGAACCTACCGCGTGTGTTTTGTGTAAGGAGAAACATGATCACGTATATAAATGTAAAGTATTTAATAGTTATAAACCCGATCAGCGATTTAAGTTTGTGAAATCAAACAATTTATGCATTAATTGCTTAAGTCCAAAACATCGTGTGTCCGCTTGTGGGTCAAAGTCCACTTGTAAAAAATGTAGCTCTAAACACCATAGTTTGTTATGTTTCGGCAATAAATTGAGCGACGCGCACGGTTCAAGGTCGACCGGCGCTCGCACGCCCTCTGCTGAGAGACTTACGAAGCAGACTGATATATCGTTGTGCGCGACTGATGAAAACCGTATTAATTCTTTATACCGGGGCCCAACCACCATATTGATTGCTACCGCGCAAGTTATTGTAGTAGATTCTTTTGGCAAAGAACATATTGTTCGCGCAATATTAGACAGCGCTTCTCAAAGTAACTTTATCACGCGGGATTGTTGTCAACTTTTGGGTTTGAACATAAATAATACACCGGCCTGTGCAACCGTCAGGGGCATAGGAGGTGCTAGTAAACAAATACAGGGTTCCGTACAAATTAAATTTTATTCTCGTTTCAATCGTAATATAAACTATAATATTGAGTCATTCGTAATAGATAAAATTACTGAACGTTTGCCAACTGCCACGGTTGAAGTTTCGCTTTTGCATAATTTTAAAAACTTACAGTTAGCAGACGATACATATTTTTCTTCAAATCCGATTCAATTATTGATCGGTGCTTCGACTTTCCCGCACTTACTCTTATCTAACAGAGTTCAAGGTCAGCCTACACATGCGTCTCCAATCGCCTTGCAAACTGTACTCGGCTATGTAATTGTTGGTAAGGCGCCGGTTCTCATCGATGACAATTCGACCGTTTCGTATTGTTGCACCGCGGAGCCGTTAGACGTAGCGATACGAAAATTCTGGGAATTGGAAGAAGTAAATGTTCCCCCGGTACTCAGCCTAGATGACAAATTATGTGAGGAGTTTTATGCCCGCACTACCACTCGAAATAGTGACGGACGATACGTAGTCGCTTTGCCTTTCAAGGGTGATGTCGAATCCCTGGGCAACTCACGTCAAGCAAGTGAACGCCGGTTTCTCTGCTTGGAAAGGAAGATGCAAGCTTCTCCTAATTTAAAGGCCGCGTACGACAACGTCATCCTAGAATATTTAGAGAAGGGCTATATTTCACCTACAATTCCTGATCCTTCGGAACCTTCGTACTACATTCCGCATCATGGTGTGATCCGAGATGATAAGGTCACAACCAAACTTCGTGTCGTTCTCGATGGTAGTTGTAAAACTACTACCCGCGTTTCGCTTAATGATCTCTTGTATGGTGGACAGAACCTACAAGGGAATTTGTTTAACATTATAGTTAATTTTCGTTTGTTTTCGATCGCGCTTTCATCAGACATTCGTCAGATGTTTCCCAGCATTGGAGTCCGAGAACCTGATCGGCGTTTCCAACGCATCTTGTATCGTTTTTCGCCGCAGGAACCTTTGCAAGTTTATGAGTTCAATCGTGTCGTTTTTGGACTCAAATCTAGCCCCTTTCACGCGCTGCGAACTATTAAGCAGCTGGCGGAGGATGAGGGTGACTCGTACCCTCAGGCTAAAGCCATTGTCGCCACGGGATTGTACATGGACGATTTTGTCCATTCCGTCCTCACGGAAACCCAGGGCATTTCTACCGCTTCAGAGATGATTGGTCTCATGAAGGCGGGTCAATTCGAGTTGGTCAAGTGGACCAGTAATTCACAAGTAGTATTGAATTCTATCCCGCTTTCGCATCGTCTGCCAGCTGACAAGGAGTTCGACGGGTCCGACCAACATAAAGTACTTGGTTTGTGTTGGTCGCCCACGTCAGATCACTTCGCCATGAGAGTAAACACTCCCACTCAGACTTGTACTAAGCGTACAATATTATCGTGCATCGCTAAAACATGGGACGTCATGGGATTTGTCGCGCCTGTCGTCTTGCATGCCAAGCTTCTTATCAAGAAGCTTTGGCTATGCAACTGTGACTGGGATGAGACACCACCTGAAGATATAGTCAGGTTGTGGACTCGCTTTAGGGAAGAGCTTCCTTTGCTCTGCAACATAAAAATCCCACGCCACGTTGGTATTGTCGCTGATAGTGTGGTCACACTCTTAGCTTTCGCGGACGCTAGCGAGAAAGCATACGGGGGAGTGATTTATTTCCACGTCCACAATAGCGATGGCAATACAGTCAATTTGATAACAGCTAAGTCTAAGGTCTCTCCCAAAAATGTAGTTTCTCTCGCTCGTCTTGAGCTCTGTGCTATTCTTGTGTTATCCCAGCTAATAAGAAATGTCGTGGTCGCTTGTCAAAACCGAATAGTTTTCCGTGACATATTCGCATTTTCGGATTCGACGGTCGCGCTCTGTTGGGTACATTCGTCGCCCCATCGTTGGAATACCTTTGTAGCCAACAGAGTTTCGAAAATACAAAGCGATTTGTCACCGCAAAATTTATATCACGTGTCCGGTGCGGACAATCCAGCAGATTGTCTTTCACGCGGACTCACACCCTCACAAATTATAGACCATCCGCTTTGGTTCAGGGGACCCCCGTGGGCTCACTTGGACATTTCACAATGGCCTGTCGCTCCTTTCAATCCCTCCTCAGTGTCTGAAGCACCTGAAGAGAAGAAAAATTCGTTGTTAGTCGCTGCACCTAACGAAAGATCTTCTATTCTTTGTTTAGTCGATCGTATCTCGTCTTGGAGTAAATTACTTAGAGTGGTAATTTACGTTTGTCGTTTTGCTAAGTTGTTACCGGTTAATAACCGCATGTCAGCATCGGATTACGATTTCGCTGAACTACTCATTCTACGTGAAATTCAACGCTTCTATTTCTCAAAGGAAATTGCCAGACTCAGAGAAGGCAAGGATTGTAGTCATTCTCTTCGGCACTTGAAACCTTTCCTCAAAGACGGACTCATTAGAGTCGGAGGCCGTTTAAGAAATTCAGATTTGGGTTATGAAGCGAAATATCCAATTCTACTCCCAAGAAAAGATCCTATTCTGAATTTGCTTGTCGAATACCATCATAAATTGAATTGCCACGCGGGTCCCGACCTGCTGATGTCACTGTTACGTCAAAGATATTGGATACTTTCTGCACGCAATTTAATTAGGAATAGGATTCATAAGTGTCTTCCCTGCTTTCGTCTCCGTCCCAAGCCAAGTTTCCCTGAGATGGCAGATCATCGGTCTTGTCGTGTAGTTCAAGCAACTAAACCGTTCGTTCACACGGGCACGGACTACGCTGGTCCCTTCAAGGTTACCATGTCTCGCGGCCGAGGCATTCGTTCTACCAAGGCATACGTGTGTCTGTTCGTCTGCATGACTACACGCGCGGTACATATCGAACTAGCCGGTGATCTTAGTACAGTCAGTTTTATGAGTGCTTTCAAACGATTCCTATCAAGGCGCGGCCCGGTTAGTAGGATTTACTCGGACAACGGGACAAATTACATTGGCGCTAAGCGTAAACTTTCGGAACTTCACGACTTCCTTTGTTCGAAATATCACAACACCGAATTTGGTCACATGTTAGCTGAAAATCGCATAAATTGGTCACTTAATGCCCCGACTGCTAGCCATTTCGGCGGTAATTGGGAGGCTAATATTAGAAGTTTAAAGATTCACTTATACCGTGTAATAGGTGATACCATCCTTTCGTTTGAAGAGTTAAATACCGTTCTTACTCAAGTCGAATCAGTAATGAATACTAGACCTCTTTGTAGGACACTCTCTAGTGATCCTTCAGAACCACTAGCTTTGACTCCAGCGCACTTTCTGAATCTCACCCCTTTAAAATACTTGCCTGCCGAGGAGATAGACGAGAGAACAATTGTTTCGAGACATAAATTGTTAGACCAATTAGTACAATCGTTTTGGAAGCGCTGGAGAAGCGGATATCTTCACACTTTACAATCGCGTCGTAAATGGAACACGCCGATCGATCCAGTCACTGTCGGTACGGTTGTGATTCTCATAGTAGATAATTCGCCCCCACTTCACTGGCCTTTGGGTGTCGTGGAAGAAGTTTTTCCTGACTCCACAGGAGTCACTCGCATCGCCCGAGTTAAGACATTGACTGGATCCTACTTGCGTCCCGTCGTTCGTCTTTGCCCATTGCCTAACCAATAAATTCGGCTCTCGTCATCCAAGGTTAGGTTAGCATTAGTAATTAATTATTTGATTTCATTGATATTTACGTATAGATAATAGTTTAAATTGTAGTTTAATTTCACGAATTTCGCCTTCAACTCTTGAAGGCATCCCTTCAAGCCCGGGGGGAATGGTTACGCTGCGCGGAAAGAACCGTTAGGTCTTTTATCTATAACTTCATGTCATTGAACGACTAATCTGATTGGCTGTGAAAGGTCCTATCTCCATCCTTTCCTCGCGCATATCTTCTCGCTTTAGTACGAGAGAGACCGCATAAAAAGCGGCCGCAGTTGAAACTCGTGGCCAATCGGTTACTCACAACGCGCACCTCACGTCAGAGCGCTCCAGTTGCCTGCACTCGACAGCCGCTCCTCAGCCGCGAGGACGTCCCCGGAGAATTAAGGTATTGTGCAATCCTTCCTATATTTCGATCTGCATTCTGTCTTGTGTTCCCGGCAGAACGTAATTTCCATGTCTTTCGTTCACAGCCAATTAGCAATTAGAAAAATTTAGCATAACCCGCGCTTCCAAGGTGAAAGGAGTATATAATGATCATAGCAGGTGACGCTCTGTAGTTTCTGACTACCACCATGAGAAGAAGGCGTGAGTTTATATAAGTACCTATTTGTTGAAAACTGTTTTACTTATGTTCAAAGTAGACTCAGTTATGTTTCAAGAACTGTACCCTGAGCACGAGTTTTCAATCTTTTACTTTACAGCGTCTTTTCAGTATTTACAGCGTTTATTGTATGAAAAACTGGAACAGCGCCTCTGATGTGCGAAGAAGGAACTAATTTTTTCTTTGAAAATTGTCAATTTGAAGTTGTCAAAGTTCCAGTTTACTTTACGTCTCAAATACTGAAAATTCGTGCTAAGGGTACTGACCAGTGAAATCGGGGTATTCAAGCTCAATTTTTTTTATCGTTGTAAAATCATGAGCCTTCTACCCAAGACGGGGCAGGAGGGACTGTAAGACTTGTACTGACTAAAATCCAAGGTTTCCTTCAATAGCTCTTACGTTCCTGGGTCACGGTTACCAGGAATTCAAGTCTTTTAAGAACTATCCAGGTAGCATCTCAAGATCGTAACGTAGCTAAAACTCGTAGCAGATTTTCGTAGCAGTCGCTCGTAGCACATGCTACGCACGTCATTCTTAGCACAAGGCTTTTTAACCGACTTCAAAAAGGAGGAGGTTATCAATTCGACGGTGTTTTTTTTTTGTATATTTGTTACGCGATTACTCCGCCAATTGTGGACCGATTTTCAAAATTCTTTTTTTGTTCGAAAGGAGATACTTCTGAAGTGGTCCCATAGTCACCAAGTCAGGGTCTGATGATTGGATCCTGGAGAAATCGAGGGCAACCCACACATCGTTTTTCGCAAATCTTATGAAGTAATTTAAGTACTTGCGTATGGTAATCATCATCTCATGTAGCTGAGCTGATGATGGAAGGTACAACTCCTTAACAGTAAGGAGTAGGCATTAGGCATCGACTGATTTAGTTTGAGTTCGCATATCTCCGGAACTACAAGTCCGATTTAACTAATTATTTTTTGTTGTTCTAGGTATCATTTAACTTAGGGATTACTGTAAGTTTCATCAAAATCGGTTCATTAGTTTTTGAGATAGGGAATTTTATTAGCTTATTGTGTACCCGGTGTTACGGATTACAAAATTCTTATGCACATATTAGATAATGATGTATTTGACGAGAATTCGGGTTGAATACTAAAACTAAAAAGAGTAAAATGAAAACTTTTTCAAAAAAAAATGTAACGTAATGTCGGTGGCAAAAAAAAAAGACAATGATATAAAAAAAAACAAAGGCACCGACTTCCGAAAGAAAAGTTATTTTGTAGGTTATTTTACTCTTTTTTTTTTGTGGTTGTTTTTGAAGGAGGTTACATTTTTTTTTTTGAAAAAGTTTTTAGCAATTATAGTTTGCAACATTAGGGTAAGCATTGCATGGCCTAAGGTTACAAAAATACAAAATATTTATTCCCGTAATATCAATATTTCTTACTTTAATTGATGTTTGGAGTCTCCTTTTAAGCAAATAATGCCTGTAATAGGAGACTCCGCTCCTCCATAACTATAATACTATTTATCGGAGACTTGCGTCGCGTTGCGTTTGGGCTAAGGCCCAGAGTGATTTTTGTATTCCACTACGGAACCCCAATCGTAACAACAGACGCTTAAGTTTTTTAATATCCACCTGTATGTGGGAATGCAGGAAAAAATTCAAAATGGCCGCGTACATGCAAGTATGTACATCAAGTGTTTATGAGTTTACGGAACTGTTGCAACGGTTATAATGAACGCATTGTTGATAAACTTGATGCGAAAAATGAGATCAGTTTTTTGTTTTTCTTGATGTATCTGTTTTTTTTTTTTTGGATGTATTTTGTTTATGAATGGAATAAAGGAGACTGTGTTCAACTTGTAAGTCGAAGATTTGGTTACGATGGGATGGGCGATCATTATTTTAACATGTTTAAGACGCGGACTGACTACGATTTTAATCGCTTATGACCGCGTAAACTATTGTCACCACTATGGAGCGTCAATAAGATTGAAAATTGAAAAAATGACATTTGTGTTGAAATGTGACGTAAGCTGCGAATGGGCATTTATTTTACTGCTTTTCTTTAGATTATTTAAAATATAGACATAAAATTAAATAATGGTTTGGTTAAAGTTAAAAAAAATGGAAAACCTACTCAATTCTTAAAAAAAACTGTTGTTATCGCTGGAAATACAGAGATCTTCGACGTCAAAGTTTATTTTTGTGCTACAACTTCCCAATTTTTTATTGTGAATATCAAACTATTATTTATTATTCTGTTCGGTTTAAATTCTTCTTTATACCCTTCTCTGTTCACTGTATTTTTCGTGTTACTATTTTTATTACATTACGTCATACTCGACGTTCTAAGAAACCAATTTTTGGGAATATTGAGATAACACCGCGCCTTAAGCGTCTTCTAACTACATATATATTTGTACTAAACTGTCAGTTTTAACCAGATGTTCCCTCCGATAGCAATAGCTTGTGATAGAATAATTATAGCAAATAAAGGCTAAGTTACATTGATCCAGTACTTCCAGACGAGAATTGGCACTTTTTTTGTGTGGTAAAATCATCAAATGAGTCCTCCCACCCAGGGCAGAGCAGGTAGGGACTGTCAGACTTGTACTGACTAAAATCCACGGTGTCCTTCAATAGCCCTTTACGTTCCGGGGTCACGGTAATTCGTCAGACCCGCGACCCCGGCAGGCTTTGGCCCTCTAAGGGGGGCCCCGCATACTGGATTGACACTGGAATAATGTAAACATGTTTCAATACAGAACAACATCCAGCCAGAAACTAGCGCTGCATCGAACACATTCCTATCTTACAATCCAGTTACGCTGGATCCAGCTACTAGATTAATGTAAACTAGCCTTATAGACATACCTTATTAGTGGCTAGATCCACCAACAGAATGAGAAGATGGAAAATTGTAACTAGGTATGGGTTTATACCTCCTTACATCTACCTTCAAATCCTGCGAAAAGCCGTCGGAACGGGTGATTAAAAGAAACGCGTACGCGACTAGCGCCATCTAGTATCGAGTAGCGACACCTTAAATTATTCTTGATCGGCGTAAGTTTGCGATTTCTTCATGCAAATGTATTTTATCGTGAAAGTAGAATATTTACTAATCTTATGCTGCGTACTTAATCATTTTACGCCTTAGCAACACGAATTAATAAGTTGAGCGTCTCACTAGCGCCATCTACAATCGAATAGCATAAACTACTACTTTAATAAAATATTCAGCGCGGGCAGAAAGTTACAATGCTACAAAAATTGGCACGTGCAACTCAAATTCGACTTTAAGCTCATACAGGTAAAGTTAATAATTAATTTGGCAAAAAGATCAAGGAATAACATTGCTAAAATATTTAAGGCTGCAGACTACTGAAATAGGTGTATCGTTTTGCTTCGCTATTGAAAAAAGAAAATTCTTCGAACGCGAAATGAATTTAGACACACGTTTAACAGAACAGGTAAATTCTAGTTTCTTAAACTATATCAACTAAATAAAAAATAACAATAAATCATCAAAATCATTTTTCTCAAAAATAAAATTGCAATGACGAGACGAAAATCAATTTTTTTCCTGCGAATTTACATCTGTCAACCGCTATGCAACTGAGCGAGATGGCGCATGTAACTCTATAGTGTGTGAAAGGGACAGCTGTATTCGTCGATATAGCATCCTGTGTGTGAAACAATAGAGCATTTTAACTGAGACACGGAGAAACACAGTTCAACACAGAATCGGGCGTTCCTTTCCCGTTATAGAGGACAACGCCATCTGTGTTTGTAGTAGGAAAGCTTCATGTTCTGAGTTAGTGTGCCGTATTCATAGGCCTGTGTTCGGGGTGTGTGCAATTTTTTATTTGTGTGAGTGAACGGAGGGTTGAAACGGACGTAGCAAAGAGTAATGGCAGCAAAAAAACTTGTTTTATGCTTTAATTAATTTTATAACGAGTTATAACGAAGATTTGTTGATCTATTTTAATTATTTTTTCGTTATTATCATAACTTACAAAAAAGGGATCATTATCAACAGTTGACAATAGATTTTTTTTCACCTCACACGCTCGGAAAGATTCTATTTCTCATTAAAAATCTGAACGCAAAATGTTCAAAATTCGAACACGTCTTCTATTCAATTAGTTTCTTCACTGACAGAAGAGCCGCCCGCACTGCATTTCCTCGCTGTGTGAGGTGAAAAGTTTTGTGTTGCACTCGGCAGCAAAGTTTTTCTGCGTCTCGTGCCTTTGGAAACTTCGCTACGCTCAGGATTCTATATTTGAACAGCTCGCTTCGCTCGCGGTTCAATCTTAGGATCCTTCGCTCGCTCAGTTTTCAATTCAAGTACTCGCGCCAAAAATTAACTTCGCAGCCTTGCATAACAAATAACTATTTTAGTATTACATGTATTTGCTCTTGGTCTCATCTAGCCCTGAAGCAAAGATGAGACCTAAGATGGGGCGAGCTCACTCAGAAGGTACTGTAACTTAGTAAATACTGGCGCTGGACAAAAAACTGAGAAAATTTTGTTGGAAAGTAGTACTTTCAACTTTAAAATGAAAGTATGTAGTTTACCTCGCGCACTAGCGCTTCTGTTTTCTTGTTTTTTTTTTTTTACACAAACCAGGTTATTGCTAACAGTGACGCCTGATACTAATGACTTTTTATTTATTTAATCCATACATATTTCATCAATCCATCGTTAGTTGTAAATTCTAACCGCCTTACCACAAAAAGATAAACACCCGTTGAATGTTTGTCTAAAAAAAAGTGTAACTGCAAAACGACCCTTATATCAAGGAGAAAAATGTCGTTTTGACGTTGGCAATTTTTTAGACAAGTGTTCAACGGGTATTTAATTATTTTTTTTGGTAAGACGGTAATAGTTTGACATCAATTTAGATATCTATCTTATTTGACCTTACTGGCGCCCAGCGTGGTACAAAACTACAACGTTATTCCTCAACGCAATTCGACACGCTGAGCATTATTTCCTTTCCAGGTTAATAAACTAGTGTTGGAAATAATAACTAGGTTCAAATATTACTTCAAGTCAAACAAAAAAAAACACTTAATTAAAAAATATTCGTTTAATAAATAGTAAGGAAGAAAAAATAAGTTGGCGCCCAGCATGGGTCAAAAAAATTACAAAATATTGTATATTTTTCGTTAAATTAAAAGAAAAACCACAGCATAAATAATGTTTTAATTCAAATAACAAAAAAACTTCCTCATTTACGCAAGATTACCCCGTTTATAAAGACTAATCTCGTGAACCGCTTAACCTAATTTAATCAAACTTTCACCTAAATAAGAATATTCGCTAATCAGGGCAAAATAATTAACGAAAAAAACCCAAAAAATGAGCAAAAAAAATACCCGAAAATCTCACTAATTAAATCACATGGATTAACACAAATTAATTTATTGTCAAACAGGAATTAAATTATTTTTTTAATATCATCTCTTAAGCTTCTGGTGCTGATCGTACGCCTAATCTGCACCACCCTCCCGTAATAGGCCATCTCCTCGTTGCCATGGCAACAGCCAAGATGGCCGCTGCCCCCTTACCTCTTCCACCCGCGGCAGGGTATATAAACGTGCCCCCAAAGGCTTTGGTCCAGAGCGCCACTACCTTCGTCAAAGGCGCGCGTATCGCGTTTTTCTTTTCATTTCCCGATATTTCGCAAATTTTTAATTTCCTATATTTTCTTCTTCCGCCTTCCTACACCTGCGTTTTGTTTGTTATATTTTTGGTAACATTAAATTCTGTTTTTTTTCTTATTTTTATCTTTGTTTTATTTTATTTTTTCTTTCCGTTTTTTCCTGTGGTCGGTGGAAGCTGCGAAGCTGGTCATCAAAGGTAAGTGCACTAATCCTTATGTTTGTTTCAGAGATTTTGATGTTTACCTTAAAACCACGATTACGACGGTAGAAGCTCCATTATTTTAAAACACGTGCAATGATTATCGATTTCGGTGCAGATGTGAGGGGAGTAAAAATAGCATCTACTCCTCTCCGACTACCCGTACAAAAGGCGACTTTATTCTGAAGATAGTAAGGTTTATTATACAGTGGAAGGTTTTGTTACTTGCTGCTTTTATGAGTCTTGCGGGGTTGGAGAATTAATATCAAATCTTGCTACGATTTTTGCGCTGATCCTGATCAGAAAATAGGCCGCCTGTCTTTCCGATTAATGGATTGACTGAAGGTGATTCTTTAGGCTTTTAGGCTGGCAACTATTTCGACTACAGGCAATACTGACGGCGTCCATATTTTGCTAAATGGAGGGGATACAATGGAGTCTGTATTCTCGCGCCAATGGCAAACTTGGTAGATAGGTCGCGCTGTGGCAGCCATTACTTCGCGAATTGTCAGTCTGTTAACGTTTTGGGTCACAGGAAATTAAGTACTGGCGTGATGTATTCGCCGCCATAATTTGGACACGTGCTAAGATTCCTCGTTTAAACCACAGGAGTTTTAACTTGATTTCAGCGAAATCTTATGAACGATTATGTCGAAGGCGTTTTTTTTAAAAAAAAAACTACCTTTCATGGCTCTAAAAAGGCTAAAGTTTCTTCTAATTTCTGGCAAAGACAAGGAAAATCACAAGAAATAAGATTTCTGGCCAAATATAGCGGCAATATTGCAAGTTAGGCTTCTGTCTCTAGGTCGCAGGACAAGTAATAAGTTTCCGGGCAGACTTAATGAAACCAATAATTCAAGTCTTGGGCGGGAACTCATAATTTTCTAAGTTTGTCGTTCAGGCTTAGATATGATCGATTTATATTCGAACTGCTTCGGTTTGGAATAAATGACTTCAGGTAAGAACAGTGGTGGCCTGTCGATACCTAATAGCGCCATCTTACGAGTTGTAGTCTGGGTTCGAACCCAGATAGGTGCATTACTTTGTGTAATTTATATCAGCACAACACTTTTATCACGGTAAATGAATAGTCCGTGACGAAACCGGCATGTCTTAAAACCAAAAATCAAAGACATGTCACATATATACCAACTCGAGCTGGGCCCATGTGATCGATTATAGCCCACTCCATCTCACAGACTGATAATTTAAGTACCTTAATATTAAAGTCTTCATATATTATGCCTGAAGGCATGTTAATCAGAAACTGATGAACTGTTGCCTGCTTAGCCTTCTGCCAACTAAGTTAGGATTTAGACTTCTAGGCTAAGCGGTGGCAGTTAATAGTAGTGTAATAGAGCAACTTACTACCAATTTGACGTCTACAACTTAACAACTGGATACTAAGATATCCATTAGTAAGATTGTTTGTCAGGATACTGGGTTTCTGACTACCAGTAACGATGTTCAGCAAATTATGATCTGATTTAATTAGTTCTTCAATTTTTGAAGAGTTTTCTGGCAGTAGGTCAGACTGGGTTAAAGTGGGTTCAAACTCCCCACGTGGTTAAAATGACATTTCATTAACTAAGGGGTTTCCTCTCGACTTTTCCTTACAATATTTTGTTTTTTGGAGTAGGTGTTTAATATACCAAGCAATAGGTACACTTCAACTTGAAATTAAATAAGTTGAAAAGGTTAACTTTACCTTTAACTGACCTTTTCAAAATTAAATAAACAGAAAAAAACGCGTTTAAGTCCAAATCGTAATATGCACATTTGATAAAAAAAGAAAGTACCTGAGTAATGAGTCTAATTATTGAAGTTCTAGATACTCTTTCAATAAGCGAGATAAGTGAAGTATTATACTTACAAAACTCTTAAGATAATGTATTATTAAATACAAATAATATTTTCCGAAGTGGAATCCTGAACCTCGGAAACCTACAAATAACTTTTGAATTTGAAATCAAAGAGGCTTTTATAAAATATCAATTTTAATTTCTAAACTTGGAGAATCTAAAAATAACTTATTTCATTATTCAGTTAATGTAGCTATCATTCTTGACATTTCAAAGATACTGATAAACGGTGATATTGAAATCTTATATGATAATAAAAATGTTGTCAGAGTAGATAAACGTTTGTTACTCTTTCACACAAAAATTACTAAACTGATTTGTATGAAATTTGATACATGAATATAGTCCCCGGATTGAAACGTTGGATACTTTTTATTCCGGTTCAAAGTTCCCATGGATAAGTAACCAAACTTTACACAGGCAAGCCTCGTGCTACGCTTTTTAAATCACCTTGTCAAAAAAGTGGTCAGTCTGTTCTGAAATTGGAATAGAAATATCGACCACAGCTCTTCCTATTTTAGTTAAATGGGTTATCTGGTGTTATAATAGAACAGGTGGTAGAATATGAGAGATAGGATAGAATATTTTATCAGAGGGACAGGAAGTCAAAAGGTACTAAGAGTAAGTAATTTAAGTAAGAGTAAGTCATTTACAATGTTCATGATATTTTCATTAGTTAAATGGATAACAATCTAAATAGAATAGAACTATTGGTAATTTAACCTATTTTTTTTAGTTGTCGTTAAAATCATAAAATGAATCATACCGCCTAGGGATGGACTGAAAGGGACTGCCAGACTCAAACTTACTAAAAATCCACCCTGTTCTTTTGGTATCTCTTTTTGAGTTCCAGGACCACGGTGATTATAAAATGAATAAAGAATAGTTTTGAACAACTTAATAGGTAGTGGGAGTTTAATTCAAATATGGGCAGCAGCTTTTCCGCTGTTTAGGAAATAATACAACAAATTATATAGTAGATTTTCTAACAATAATATCATCTTTCGTAAATAGTAGACAGGCCTGTGGGTCTAGTGGTTAGTGACCCTGACTGCTATGCCGGAGGTCGTGGGTTCGATTCCCACCCAGGACAAATGTTTGTCATTTGTTCTGTGTCTGGGTGTAATTTATCTATAATATGTATGTATTTAGAAATATATAAGTATATTTATCAGTTGTCTAGTACCCATAACAGAAGCTCTGCTTAGCTTGGGACTAGATGGCGTTGTGTGATAGTTGTGGAATATTATATTATTATTATATTATTTTGAGCTCATTGTAATAATATCATCTTGCAAACATAGAAAAAAATAAAAATGCTACTAAATGTTGTCCAACATTTTCTCGAGTTCCGGACTATGAATAAAAGACATCTTTATCAATACGGACAGGTGCCGTTAGAAACAACTTGGGTAATATTTCCGAACGGATAAAGTTTTGCATAAGGCAACTTTATACTTAGGCTGCTTTTCCACTAGAGATGTGGTATGCTATGTTGCTATGGATGCGTTTGATATCCACCAATCATATTCATTGGTGAACATAGCATAGCACTGGTGAAAACGGATTCAACTAAGATATGTTTTTTATATGGAAGGATGCGTGATATGGATGTGTGCTATGAATACGTGCTATGGATGCGTGCTATGGATGCCTGCTATGGATGCCTGCTATGGGTCGTCTTCCCTACTATCAATACATCACATAGCTCGAGCTGCGCATCTTCCTCGTGAAGCTACTTTGCGGCGGTGCATCTTCATAGCACATCTTACTCGCACCGCAACATAGCTAAGCATTAGTGGAAACGGTCACATAATTTCGTAGCTTAGCTTTTACATTCTCGCAGCATAGCTACATAGCACATCTCTGGTGGAAAGGCACCCTTATTCAATTATGCTGGACATCACATCGATAAAGCTAAAGTATCCTACCTCCCTTAGAGGGCCAAAGCCGGCCGGAGTCATAGGACTGTGTCATCAGCATCAGCTGAATACCACAACTACAACCCAGTAACTGGGTAATACGATACCCCATGGGAAGACTGGTTGTCAGACTTTAGAGACTGTTTAAAAGTAACACCTGTCAAAAATCACAAATGACAGCCAGAACCAACAGCTTTCCGAGGCACGGAGGAAACTCGCTATGACAGATGGTCACCCATCCACAGACCAACCTCGGCAAGCGCGGCTTAACCCGGAAGATCGGCCTGTGCGGCTGTAATTATTTAGACATGAGCTCCTCCCTAACCCGACTCGATTGGCAAATTTAAATTAACTCGAGGGAACCCGCAGATAAAGGCTACTTAGATATAATTATAGCCGACTATAGTTTAAACTGACTAAATAGCCTTCAAACTCCTCATGTCCTCTTGAAATAGTTCTTAGCTTAGTGCTATTAATTAGCAGGTAGCTGCTAAAGTTCCCTCCTAGAGTACTATAGTATATTCTATACTAATTATTATAAGGCTGTCAAGTTTGTTTGGTTGGTTTGGGGACACGCTAATCTCAGGAACTACTAGTCCGAATTGAAAAAGTCTTAAATATTATGTTGGATAGTCCATTCCGGGTTAAGCCGCGCTTGCCGAGGTTGGTCTGTGGATGGATGACCACCTGTCATAGCGAGTTTCCGCGGTCCCTCAGAAAGCACGTAAAACCGCTGGTCCCGGCTGTCATTTGTAGATCTTTGACAGTCGTTACTGTTAGTCAAAAGCCGACAACCCAGTCTTATAATGGGGTATCGTATCACCCAGTTACTGGGTTGTGGAGGTCTTATAGGTAGTCGCTTCATGTAAAATACTGATATTCAGCTGCATCACATCTTATCTATACTGTTTACTGAATATTCTAAGTATTAGATGAATACATAAATTCATATATTTATTATGTAACAGACAAAACGAAACTGCTTTAAGACCCTATCAAAGTGCGAATACACTTACATCTCTGCTTACCCCTTTTCAAAATACCTGCGTTACATAGAAAGGGGGACGCCATTTATTCAATAACCATCAATCTATAGGTGTTTTACATAAAATATTCCATAAAGAATATATTGGTATTACCATATAAAAATAATCGCAACTTTTTCCTGCTCATACTCGCGGCGGAAATTGTTTGTTTTCTTTGCCTTATATACTTTTTTTTGGGGTAATTTTCAAATGAGTTTCCCGCCCTAAAATGGGAACTAAAAACCACACTGTCTATATTCAAAGTTTCATTTCATTCAGATATAAATTCATTTCCATACAAAACTAGCTTTTCCCAGCGGCTTCGCTCGCCCCCCCCGCCCTCCTGAACTTTCTTTGCTATAAACCTCACTGAGCCCGAGACCTTTCCAACGAATGCAAAACCGTGGAAATCGGTTCGTGCGTTCTGGAGTTATAGCGTCAGGAAGGAAAACCCGACTTATTTTTATATAGTAGATTTATCTAATCAAATTTTTAATGAATTTCCAAAAATCCATTCTTAGTGGGTCGTATAAAAGGAACGTTTATGAATTTCATACTTTTCAGACATGCACTGATCGTTCAGTTTCTTCTTTTATAATTATTTAAAGAAGTACCTATATACATGACTAATTGACTAACTAATCTCAAAATAGAACTGACCATATCATAACCTGCTTGCCTTTTTCCAATTATTTTGTGGTCGGCTCCCAGTCGAACCAGATGCAGCTCTGAATATCAGTATTTTACATGGAGCGACTACCTATCGGACCTCCACAACACAGTAACTATAGGAGTAACTGGGTAATACGATACCCCATGGTAAGACTGGTTGTCAGACTTTAGAGCTTCTGACTAATAGAAGACCAGTTTTTCGGGCCGGTGCACCCTGGGATGCGGGCAAAAACTCTTCCTTAGGCACTGTGCCTAAGGGGTCTCTTTGCCCGTATGCAAATAGCCTGTCGGGTGGACGCTCCAACGCGTGTCCCTCTGAATAGCAGAGGGCACAGCGGCGGAGCGGGCTTGCGGACGGTGAGTAATGGGTAAACTCGCCGTCCGACCAAGGACCAAGCCCGGGTCGGGTGGCGCGTCGTGTTTCACGCGTCACCGACGGGGCCAAATGCCTGTTGGGGTCGCGGATTTTTCTTAATCCAGGATACCGTGGCCCCTGAACGTAAAGGGCATCCGAAGGAACACGGGTGTCAGTAAGAGTCTGACAGTCCCTTCCGCCCCACCCGGGCGGGAGGACTCATTTGATGAATTTGCCAACCAAATAAAAAAAAAGCCAATACAACTCAAATTGGGCAATCTTAACCATACTAGCTCATAGAGGTCAAATGGGCTATATTCCCAAAATAACCTAACATTGCCTAGGTCATAGGTGGGGTCCAAATTTATGTCAATAGACGAATATTTCTGAAGTGTGTATGTATGTACTTACGTACGCACACCTACATTCACAAATTGTTTATGTTTTATTAAATAATGGACTTATGCCATTGACCTTAGTGAAGAATAGGGAGTGAAAAAAAAAACAAAATGTCATATTCCCAGCTGTCATTTTTGACATACATATAACACAAACACGTATGCTATATTAATAGAAAGAAGTAGACCGAAAAAATTATACGGTCTGTCTTTAATACATGTTGTTTGTAGATACGTTCCAGGTTATTTTAAAAGTAATTAATATTTCGTATGAATCTGACATTATAATTAAAAATAATTCTATTAAAGAATCAATAAGTATTTCGAAAAATATATTTTTATTCTTATCTTTTTAAATTTTATTGTGAAATTCATTCTTCCTTGAAAGTCATAGTATTATCTGCCTAAGTCTGCCTATATTAAACTTTTAAGAGGCATAATAATACAATGGGTCACGGGGTCATCGGCCGATAGTGTAGAGGTACCTCACGGATGCTGGATCGATAGGGACGTCTGTGCCCGGCTAGTGACGGGACAAGGGCAATGTCGATAAAAATTTTAACATTTAATATTTTCTTTATGTCAAAGTTTATTTAATAGAAGTTAAAAAATATAAGAGTTAAATTGTCATTGTAGTTGCTCTGTGTATTTAAGTTAATCAGAATTTAATTACTTGAGAAGATTAACAAATTATGCAAAAAGAAGCCAAGATGTTTATAATGATTGAAAAGAAATGTCGTAGAACAATTTATTGTTCTATGTCTCAGTATGAACTTTAAAAAAATGGCAAAATTTAGTACACTAATACTAGTGGAACAATTTATCAAGCATAATAAAATTGTTTTCCACTTCGCGATTATCAATTTAATTAAAACTATTTTTAATAATAATAATAATATTCCACAACTGTCACACAACGCCATCTAGTCCCAAGCTAAGCAGAGCTTGTGTTATGGGTACTAGACAACTGATAAACATACTTATATATTTCTAAATACATACATATTATAGATAAATTACACCCAGACACAGAACAAATGATCGTGCTCATCACACAAACATTTGCCCTGGGTGGGTGCTTAAGGGCTGATTTTTCAATAGTCAGATAACTTTTATCGGAGGAATAAAAATAGCGATTTGACATATTTTCTTTAGATAAGCTGTCAAACCGCCATTTTTATTCCTCAGATAGGAGTTATCTGACTATTGAAAAATCAGCCCTAAGTATGATAGATACAATATTCTGACAATGGCATCTGTTACCCTGTCAAAATACATTTTATAAAAAATATGGTGTTAAATATATTTTATCAATAAAAAGATTACGTAAAAAGTCCTCGTATTCGAAAATGGTATTTCACATACCCCAAAAAGCGCCAAATTGGTTATATTTTAACAAAATCACAAGTCTAACTTATTTGACGTATAAATCAAGATGGCTGACAGGTCTAAGTGGTATGAACCTCCTTGGAACAATTATTAGGATAATTAATTTCATAGTTAGGCTCAATTTATACATAATGAATAACGCTTTGTAGTGATTTAGTACTGTCTTATGATTTTATTGGAGTTCAGAAAAGATTTTTTTGAGTTTTAGTTATTTGTCAGATTTTATACCCGATTATTATTAAACAAGGTTTTGTATTTGTTTAGAATATTGATAATTTGAGTTATATTCGTAAGTAATAATATATTTTAATCATGATTAGAAAGACAAATGGTACCATTTATTTTTCTTAAGAACTTTATTGTGATTTTCCTCAAAAAACCTACCTAGGGGTACCTTTCACCTTGAATAAAAAAGCTGTTTTTTGTGCGTTTCTGTACAACTATATTATCTTATAAAAATTTCAGGACGATAGGTTAAAAGTGGTTTAGACGTAGAAATGGCTGTAACAAACAAAGTTACTTTCGCATTTATAAAACTTTGTTACTGTCACCCCTGACCGAGACTAGACTCAAGAGCAAATCAATCTGAAAAAATATTTACCTAGTTATTAGAATTAGAATTTCTAGCTTTAACCAGAAAGAATTAAAGAACTCGAAAGAAAACAGAAACTGAATTCCTTAAATAAAAATATTCTCAAGTTCATAAAAATTCTACAAAATAAGTTGAATTCTCACATGATACCTTGACACCTTCAACAGGCTAAAAATAAAAAATAAAAACATCGACCTCCATACAACCACATTACAACTACAGCGCCACCTGTTCCTTTCCGTTTCTTGAGACAATACTAATCTAATTCCTTTGGATTTGTTCCCTTTTCTTAAACCACACTTATTTCTGTATCACTTACGAGCATTGCGCTTTGTATTTATTCTTTACTTGTAGTTTAGTTGGTTATTTGCAGTTCTTAAGTGTTTTGTGGTAATTGTTTCTTGTTTATGTACTTTGAGGAGATCGTGGTTAAATAATTACAGCCGCATAATCCGATCTTCCGGGTTAAGTCATACTAGCCGAGGTTGGTCTGTGGATGGGTGACCATCTGTCATAGCGAGTATCCTCCGTGCCTCGGAAAGCACGTAAAGCCGTTGCTCTCGGCTTTCATTTGTAGATCTTTGACAATCATTACTGTTAGTCAGAAGCTCTAAATTCTGACAAGCATTCTTACCATGGGGTATCGTACTGCCCAGTTACTGGCTTGTGGAGGTCCAATTGACAGTCACTCCATGTAAAATACTGATATTCAGCCGCATCTAGTTCGACTGGAAGCAGACCCCAATATAGTTGGGAAAAGGGCAGCAGATGACTATGATCATTGGTCAATCATTCCTTCAAATGTTGTGTAAAAGAATTTCGCAATTTTTCTAAGTAAGAAACCTTGAAACCCGTGAATCTTGGCTGCCGTTCCCTTCATAATATCACTGGCACAAATCCAGTTTGTACGATCAAATTCTAATCAAATATCGGTGCGGTGCGCGCCTACAAATATTTGTGTCGGAAATAAAATCAATCTTGCGAAGCAGGTGAATGTTTTTTACCGTGTTATTTTAATCTAACTGATTTTCCTTTTAAATAACTTTCTCTCCCATTCTTGTCTTTAATATACTTTAAAACCGACATAAAGGTTTCTTTTCAGTTTAAAGTCACAGCTAATTAAAGTCACCCAGCACCCACTCAGCACCGCCTCGACTCTTTCAGCTAGTATTTCTTATATTATGGACTTGTATGGGTAATTGAGTTTGTATATATTTTCAGAAGACAATAATAAAATTATGGAGCTAAATTAATCTTCTTCACAAGACGTTAAAAATGTGAAAGTGTAGTATGCAACTTAAACATAATACTTAACTAATCTTTCATAGTTGACTGCCACCATACTGCCACCCATATTCCTACCAATTACACTGAAAAAATTAAACGAGACTTTCTACTGTTCTTAAAAAGTAAAAAAAAAAAAACGGTTCCGGGAACTTATTTATACGTTAAAATAATTGATTACGGACAGTGCACTGAAATGGGCAAAAACATTATAGAGCTAAACAGTTATTTCAACTGTATGAACATTAAAGTCTACTTACAGTAAAGAGCTAAACAGTTATTTCAATTGTTTGAACATTAACGTTAACTAAAACAAGCAGTAAAAATAACCGACCAGTAGCAAATGCACAGTAAAATCAACTGTTATAACTCAACTGTTTTCTTTTTCAGTTAGTTTTACTACTTTGGGCAATAGGCTCTATTTTTACTGTCCAAAACGGTGAATATTACCGAAAACTCGGTTGGTATTACCGATTTTTTTTTTCAGTGTAAAACTTCATTATCTGCCAGCCATTTCCCAACTATATTGGCCTCAGCTTCCAATGTAACCTTACACAGCTGAACACCAGTATCTTACATGGACCACCTGCCAATCTGACCTCCACAGCCCATTAATTTTCACTAATAATTTTCAAGTTATTACCCAACTTGATGGACTTTCCCTAAATATAATTTAATTGAAAAGTATGGCGTTAGACCGGGGCTAGAGGAATCAAACTCAATTTTCTTAAGGGCGATGGAATTAGAAAACCATCGTGTCTATGGGTGATTTAAGTGGATGAAATTTTAAGTAGTAAGAAGGTGGGTGAAATGAGAAAGGGCTTATGGCAAAGTATTTTTGGGAAAAACTAAATTTCTTGAGGTTATGAAGTTCACCTCGGGCCGAAATAGATTGACAAAGCAAGAACAGCTTCTCATACCTATAAGTATCTTCAGCATCTGATATCCGTGCCACTGGAAAGCAAAGGGCAATCGAGGGAATAAATTGGATTGTAAGTAAAGAGTCTGACCTTTTCGCTCCACTTCCCGAGACAGAGGTCTTGACTTTTGATGATTTTTCCACCGAAAAAATTTGAAAAGTCTACTAATTGTGTTATTAAACCATTTGGAATTATTTGTAGGAGTAAATAATCGACTCAGCATATATGTCGTATTATGTTCGGAATCCGAAAGAGAACATGTGAGGAAACTGACTTAACGTCGAGCCACAAAATAATACCTACTCACAAAAAGGAAGAACACTACGCTTGTGTCTGTGTCCCCCCATTAAACATAGACTAACTATGATCATATTGCTATATTTAGGTTCGAGCCCAGCCAGGCGCATTACTTTGTATAATTTATTTCATCACCACTGCTCTCAAAACGGTGAAGGAAAACATCGTGAGGAAACCGGCATGTCCTAGAACCAAAAATTCGAAGACACGTGACATCCACCAACCCAAACTGGGCCCGCGTGGTGGAATATGGCCCACTCCCTCTCTCAGAGAGGAGGCCTGTGTCCCAGCAGTGGGAACATTTATAGGCTGATGATGAGATAAATGGGATAATTATCACGTATCTTAGATTAAAAGAATTATGTTCAAAGTCAAATCATGTATTTCAATTAGGCCATAAAAGAGGCAATAATGAACGTCGAATATATTATTAAAATTTTAAAAAAATGAGAAGGAATGGGATTGATTCTACACCCATTCGCAAAGGTAGGTTTGTTTGTTTGGAAAAAAATGGCCAACAAACTCCACTCTTACTCTTTTTTAGAACTCAAAAACCATCTTTAAAATGACGTTTTCTATGCTAAACATGTCAAAAGATTTCTATAATTATACATACATAATCACAACGAAAATCCAAATGTCAAAACCTTAAATAAAAGGAACACGAATAATAGAAAAACCAAAAAGAAAAGATCTTTTGTAGGTAACATCACAAAACCATCTATATTTCAGATTGAATAAAACTCAAAATTCTATAAACTCAAGAGCAGTAAATAATAGCGGACTGGCAAAAAGGGGTGTTCTTAATTCAATTCGTTCATTTTATATACCTACCCGCTCTTGGCTGTCAATTACGAGTTTGACAATTGATTTTTCGCGCCTATCTAGTACTTTGTGTTCGGGTCTACTCGTTTTACTGTGGATTTTTAGTAAGTTATTTGTAGAATATCTGAAATAGTTTAAACATTGATTTAAGAAAGTTCATTGCTGATTAATTTTGTTGTTATCTGCTAAAAATATTTTACAAATTTTACTATCTATTAAGATCCCAGAGTCGATAAAAATAGATTTAGAAACTTTGATAATAGTTATTAAAACTAAACCTTTTTAGCGTGGTTTACCAAACTAAAAAAAATTAAATCATCAAAAAAAAATTAAATGATCTAATGAGATCTCCCACCCAGGGCAGGGCAATAGGGACTGTCAGACTTGTACTGGCTAAAATTCACAGTGATCTACATAGAGTGTGTGAATTAAAACTAAAGCTACTAAATTTTAAAACTCCTTTTTAGTTTGCATACTAAAACTTTTTTACATAATATTGAGAACTACCACAATTATTTTATTTTTTTATCCCGGTTATATTCTACTAAGAGCCAAATATATTATACAATCCACTAATATACAAGTCAAAAACATCGACATCATTTTCCCATCCCTACGTCCAAACTCCCCTTTGAATACGCCATGCACATTCCTGCACACACACGCACACACTGGCCCAGTGTGTACACACAATGGCCCAGTGTGCGTACACAGTGGGCCAGTGAGCGTCAGAGGGGAACGTTAGCAAATTATTTATGCTGGCAACCTTCGCATCCTGATTTGAAGAATTAGCGGGAAATACGACCGCATTTTTTTTTATTGTAGGTTATTTTATAGCTGTAATTTACATCAAAATTAATACCCTATTGTATGTAAGTGCATCATAATTATGAGATGCATTAGACTAGTCGACTGTATTATCTTGTAAACTTGTATTTACAAACTGTCCTGACATTTGTCAGGACAAGTAGGTACCTATTCTTTCATACAATTATGTAAGAAAATCAGGAGTAATTAAGGATTCAGAAAAAAAAATCTGACAGACTTGGCAAAAAATAAAATTTGGTATTGAATATGGCTAAAACTAAGAAAAAAATAACTAATTCATCCGCAATTTTTAACTTATCAATTAGCAGTAGGTTAGTAGCTAATAAAGAAACGACCATTTACCTAAAGACAACTATCACAAACCAACTATATTCTACTAATAAACCATAATCTCAAAAGACCGTAAGCACCGTAACCGTTAACAAAACAGCGCTATAAAAAACTTAAAAAACACATTTTTACAGCGCTCAGTTTCTGCAAAAATTTCTTAGGCCGAATGAAAGACGCGACGCTCTCCCTCTGCAAATTACAAGCCAACACAATAGGATGGCCCCTTTTGAACTTCAGGTAAATGAAAAGTACAACAGACGATTAAAAGATAAGCGTATTGTATATAAAAATATAAAAAAAAATGTATTAAAAAAATCCAGCGCACAGAAAATATTCTTTGTCGACGAAATGTTTGTAAAGAACATTTTTTTATGATTGTGTTTGTTGTCCTGTCTGTTTTTTATTTATTCTGTGGTGATAAATATTATTTTTAATCTATGGTCGATGATTGATATGTTAGTTGATGTGATTTTAATGATGGTTTTGGGACTTTGGTTGGTTGATCGCTGTCCAGAGGAAATACGGATAAAATATAGCAGTTATTTATTCGCAAAATTTCGAATTGAAAAAATATCACATCTAGATTCTTGAAAAGGGAATAAACAGCCCTCATTTCTCTAGACCCAGATAGCAGAGGCCTTAGGCCTTATCATGAGTTTTCACTTATTCTGTTGTAAACTGGAACTTTGACATTGTCAATTGACAAATTTCAATGAAAAAATTAGTTCCTTCTTCGCACACCAGAGGCGCTGTTCCATTTTTCCATACGAGAAACGCTGTAAATACTGGGAAGACACTATAAACTAGTGAAAACTCATGATAAGGGCTCTGGGCTCTTGTTCAATACCTACTTATATTATAAATCATTAGGTTCTGTGGTGGACCCTTAAGGAGAAAAGTGTGCCTGGGAAGTATGTTCACTTGATCCGTGCAATGTATAGTCGATGCAGTACCCAAGTCCGGTCTGCAGCGGGCACTACCGGCAGCTTCAATGTAGCGGTTGGCTTGCACCAAGGGTCGGCTCTCAGCCCGTACCTCTTCTTGATGATAATGGATGCTCTGACGTTGGACATTCAGGAAGAGCCCCCCTAGTGCATGCTGCTTGCCGATGACATTGTGCTGATTGCCGAGAGCGGCCTAGAGGTCCAGAGCAGATTGGAGGTGTGGTGGCAAAGACTGGAGAACGTTGGCCTGAAATTAAGCAGAACCTAAACAGAATATCGATACGATCGAATATACTATTTTGGCGGTCTCTCCAGTCCTGTGCCCATTACTCTTGCAGGAACGCCCATACCAGTCTGTTCCGACTTTCGGTACCTCTGGTCGCTTGTCCAAGAAGACGGCGATGTAGACCGGGACATAACACACCGGATCAACTCGGGATGTATGAAATGGCGACAGGTCACCGGAACAACTTGCGACTCACGGATGCCCCTCAAGTTAAAGGGGAAAATATACAAATCCGTGATTATACCTGTCGTATTGTATGGATCGGAATGCTGGCTGTGAAAAAGATGGATGAGAAACGATTGCATGTAGCGGAGATGAGGATGTTGAGATGGATGTGTGGAGTGACAAGAATGGATAAAGTAAGGAATAAGTTTATAAGGGGAAGTTTGAAAGTGGCGCCTGTTACAGAAAAATTGAAAGGGAGTCGTTTATCTTTGTATGGACATGTGATGAGGAGGGATGACACCCATGTGACTAAGAGAGTGATGAGTATGAATGTTGATAGATGGAGAGGAAGAGGAAGGCCAAAGAAAAAATGGATGGATTGTCTAAGGAATGATATGAAAGAAAAAGGAGTAAACGATACTGTGACGTCTGACAGGGGAGAATGGAAGAAGAAAACGTGTTGCGCCGACCACAAGTAGAATGAGATAAGGGCAAGCAGAAGATGAAGAATAATTATAACCCAATTAACAAAAAAAAAAAAAAAACATTTGATTCTATGTGACAGCAATTTCAATAGGGTTTGATGATGAATTATGAGAAAATTTGGTACAAAGTATGAATTAAATATTTATGATTTATTTGTTAAAAATATCACAATTTAATTGGAAGGCAACTCGTAGCCTAATCTGGCCAGAGTAAAATGCAGCCTTAGGTCACGGGAAGCGTCAAATAAGTTAATATAGATTATAATTAATAAAGTAACTGACGGTTCGGTTGGAGCAGCGTATCACGGGTTCGATCCCCACAGGGAACAAAAATTTGCATGACCTGCAGATAGTTGTTCTGAATATGGATGTTTGTGTATGTGAGTTTCTATGTTTGTAAACGCACCCACGATACATGAGAAATTCTTGGTGTGGGGCAAAGTTTATTAAAAAAAAACTAAAGCCTGATGCTTCATAAAGTCGATACTGCAGGATGAAATATTAAATCCTTTAAACTAATCCAGATCGTCATATTTTTCATAGAATTTCTCAGTCACCAACCACTTTTAATTTTCCTGCACAAAGTCATATAAAAATATTTCTAACGTTGCTTTAGTCTTGCTACTCACACCCCATTAAATTGCCATAAAGCTGTATAAAGGCCACATTGGCATTTTCAAAATGGCGTCAACCCTATTACCAGATTTGCCATTGTTAAAACTATGGCATTTAAATGTCGTGTAATGTCAAATATTCCCATAAGAAATCAGTAAATTCATGTTTTTTTTTTAAATATATTATTAAGTCAACATTGTGCTTTGCAAAAACGTTAATTCAAACAAAGGAGATTGCCCGTTTTATAAGGGAAGTTGGGTCCCAGTGGAAAATGCTTGTGCCCTGATGATTTTTATTGTAACTAATAGTAAAAACATAGCACTTTCATAATCAAAAACCTTTTTTCATTTATTCACCCTGGTTTAAAAGATATCATTATTTTTCTGTTTTAAAAAATCTAGGTTATAATTACTAATTGACATAGACTATAAATCACTATGAGCATGTAATAATGACTCTATTACTTTAGGTAAGCATATTTCCATACTATGAGCATATTTATGAATGAAGACAATTCATTGTACTGCTATTTAGCAGTATTTTAAAAAGTAGAGAGGTGCTCATCTATTGTGAAGAATAAAAACATTTAAATATGACAAAAAATGTGTAATTCGTTCACAACTTCAGCACTGGTCCAATTTTTATTAATGACTCATATGTTACTGATAGTTATTTTTATTTTAGTAATAGCACCTGTAGGTATGTATACCAAGGGAAATAAAACAAATAAAACTTGAATAAACTATTTATTCTTCATAAAATATTTCATCCAAAGATTGTTCTTCGAGCTCTTTCCAGCATGGAAAATATATCATCGATATGAAACCCATAGAAAGTCATTTAAAATGGCAGTCAGTTCATCCCACTAATTACTATGTAAATGTTGATGACAGATTCTAGCATTTAATGGTTACTATATACATATAATAAAATGATAGGAAAGTGAAAACTGTACATTGAATATTTTTTTTAAAAAATACTTGGGGTGTGATCTACAATCGATACCGAAGCCAAAAATATAGTTTTTAGAATTTTTGTCTGTTTGTCTGTTTATCTGTTTGTCTGTTTGTCTGTATGTATGTCCGGGATAAACTCAAAAAGTACTGGACGGATTTGAATGATTCTTTTTTTGTTGTATAGGTATTAAGTCTGGCCAACATATAGGCTATAATTTATCTTGAAATCTTGAACACCTGGAGCAGAACCGCAACAGACCAGCTAAACTGTAAGAGATACAAAAATGGTGCCAGTGCAAAAATTGTTCCACGTGATGAGTATTTTTTACTGAGAGAATAAATTTGAAGATTTGGAACACCTGATGTGGAACTCCAAGAGCCCAGCTACACTATAACATATATAGGTATGATGTATTAGCAGAATGTTCAGCCTGATGAGCACTCTCTGTTGACGTATAAAAATTGAAAATCTAGAACACCTGCTGTGGGACACCAAGAGCCCAGCGAAACTATAACATATACAGGAATGACGTCTTAGCAAGAGTTGTTCAGCCTGATAAGCACTCTCTGTTGCCATATAAAAATTGAAGATCTGGAACACCTGATGTAGAACACCAAGAGCCCAGCTACACCTTAACATACATAGGAATGACGTCTTAGTAAGAGTTGTTCAGCGTGATGAACACTCTCTGTATCAACAGATATATACATCAGTATAAGATTGAAGATGCCTTATGTGGGACACCAAGAGCCCAGCTTCACTATATATACCTACATAATATAATAAAGCAGTAGAACCCGAGTGTCTGTACATTGGATTTTTTACCGGAAATCGAAACGGGGCGATCAAAGAAGAGCAATAAAACACAAAAAAGTAAAAAAAAATTGTCTGTCTGTCTTTCTGTCTGTCTGTCTGTTTGCGATAAACTCCAAAACGGCTGAAAGGATTTGATTAATGCGGTTTTCACTAATGTATTCTGCTAAACTGGGCGCAGTTTTTAGTGTTTGTTTGATGAGAATCGGTTCACAAATAAAAAAGATACTTATGTTGATTTAAAGAATCGCAGAGAATAATTTGGGATGAAATATGCATTGTCGTCAAGTTCAATTCGATTGACGTAAGTATGTATTCTTCATTTGTTTATCATGTCATTCATGACATACATAGCAACGACTATTTTGAAGAATTTGCCAGCGGAGTGCATGGTTTAGCGGATGGTTGAGTTCCAGGTTCGATTCTTATCCGGTAAAAAAACTTTTTTTTTTATCTTTTTTTATCTATATCAAATAATAGCCACATTATACTTTTTGTAAATAAAGAAAAACGATACTAATCTTAAATTAAGATGAAAATGCGTACCTACCGCACTTGCGAAGCTGCATACAATCGTTATGAAGCTCGCGCGGCTGTATGTCGCTAACAAAGCAAGATGCGTAATTTATTTTTGTTTTAATATGTTTAAAATCCCAATCGACCTAGACAATACTGAAACACCAACGTGTTCGGTGTCACGAAACTGTGACAAAGCAAAGGTGTTTCAGGATTGTAATGTAACCGTTTTGCCCCGGGATCTGGAGGCGACGGCGCTCCAGCGCGTCTGGCGCGTGGAGGCGAAACCCCGCTGCCTCGACCAGTCGAGGCGCGGCGGATAGAGCTCCCTCGTGCTGCTGGGCAGTTTGGACGGAGCGACTGTCGCAACCGAAGTCCGGGCACGCCCCAATCGCAGCGGTAAGACGCGGCGTCCAGACCTACCGCCTGACGCAGGTCCTCACCGGACACGGAAGTTTCGGGAGGTACCTGTGTCGGATAGGGAAGGAAGAAACGCCTGGGTGTCACCACTGCGAAGATCGCCCGGAGGACACGGTGAAGCATTCGGTGCAAGACTGCCCAGCTTGGGCAGAGCACCGCTGTGTCCACATGACGGCGATAGGCGGAGTCCTTTCGCACCCGCTATTGGTCGAGGCCATGCTGCGGGGCGAGACGGAGTGGGAAGCAGTCGCCTCCTACGAAGCAGTCATGCTAGCGAAGGTGGAGGCGGGACGCATTAGGGACAGGACAGCGTCCACCTCACAACCCAGCTGCAATGGTAGATGCCCACGGCCACGGACATCGCTAGACGATCTCTGACCACCGTAGGTGCGGGCATGCAGGCGGCGAGTAATGGGCGACTTGCTGTCTGACCGTGGACCAGGGCCGGGTCAACGGTGTGTTGTGTTCCACGCGCGCCTCCAAGAGTGTCAGCGCAATGCCCCCCCCCCCCCTTAGGGCTTGCACACAGAAATTTAAGCGAAGGGCGGTAACCGCCTACTTCGCGATGACCATAAATAAGTCCCAAGGACAGACCCTGAAGGAAACTGATGTCAACCTAAGGTCCAACTGTTTCTCCCACGGCCAACTATATGTCACACGCTCACGTGTCAGTAATGGTGACCATCTTTTTATATTTAGCACCAGAAGGAAAAACTACCAATGTCGTACATAAAGTGTTGTGTCTGGAAGTTTTCATTTCCATTTTATATCATTTTTTTTAAAGTATTTTTATTTTTTTACGAAGTATACTTTTTACTGTCTGACGTGAATCTCATTCAAATATCTCTAATTTACACCCTTGATAACAAACTTTAAAGTGGGAAATAAGGCATCCTCACTTTCTCAAAAAATTAAAAAGAGAATATTTGTAAAGGTAGGTGCCATAAAACCAAATACTACGCGGACGAAGTCGCGGGCAACAGCTAGTAAAAAATAATATTTACACAAAAAAATGAATAATAATTTTAGGTTATTATTCCAATCAGGCACACGATACCCAAAAGGGGGACCTGCCCCGTGGCAATGTCCTTTAAATATGATTTATAATTCGTATCGATAACAAGACATTTATATCGATAAATCATCTTAAATGATATCACAACACTAAAATCAGCACATTTGACACTTGAAAGTGACCGCTACTATTTTTTAATACGAAATTATGAAGTAGGTATATTGATTGAAATGCTATTAGAATGCATCTAAAACCAATGTTCCCAATTTCTCAAGCATTTACCTTCTCTAAACCGATAGGAATATCAACTAAATACCCCAAACAATCGATGCGGCCATTCCAACCCGAAATTATTCGCCAAATTGCCCACCAAGCATTTTTACCTACAATAAATCAACGTACATTCTTCGAACAAAGCTATTCGCGCTATCCACCGCTAGATGGCGTTGTACACAAATTCTGCTGCCAACTATTTTGAATGGCATACTTGGCGTGCCCGTTTAAGCCAAAACTTTGAAATTATGCTATAATAATGTCTATAGATGCTTTAGACGTCTAAGTTTACAAGTTTGGCAACAGTTGATTAAAGTTTTCCTTTAATACTTGGGTTGGCAGCATTGGTTGGAACATTGTGGTGGCGTTCAGATAGCAAAAATCCGATTTGTGGTCTGTTTTGGCATTCTGTTGCGGTTTCTGATTCTGTTTGTCGTGATGTGTGGTTAGAGATTATTTTGGTTAGTTTCTGTTTGATAGAACTTACCTGGGAATGTTTTTTGGGAGCTTATGCAACTACTAGAACTAAATTATTTAAAGCTTTGTTCTATTGAGTTCAACGACAGCAAATTTCCAATGCAATGAGAACAACATAGTGAAAAACTACATGATCTTTAATAATGACTGTATTCGAAATATTAATTTTATTATTAATTATTTCCAGAACTAAACTAGATTTCTCTTGTTTAATACCTATAAACAATTATACGTAAGAAAGAATACTCTTAAACCAAAGAAAAAGCAGATAAAAGGCTACTTACGGAAAGATGTAAGTATGTACTTTGCTTTGATAAATTCTATTGTAAAACACTAGCAAAAACACATCTCACATGAACTATTGGGTACATTTCTGCCTAACCCTTCGAGGATCAAAGCCGCGATGGTACCAAATAATTAACAAAAAAAAACAAAGACCACAATACATAAAATATAGGTACGCCATCATAAAAAAAAAAAACAAACGGCCCAAATAGACTTCCCTAATGACATTTGCACGTCAAATGTCGGATTTCCCGCCAAAAACCGATATGAACTGTCAATCGCGACCTATGGCAAAGATTTTTTTATAATTTTCGTTGTCGAAATTAGGACACACGAAGAAAGAAACTAGTTAAAAAGGATATTATAAGCAATAGATATATTTAAATCATTGTTAGTGTGGTTTTAGCTAAATTACCTGGTATTTCAGATAATTATGTTGGTACTATAAAAAAGCCGTATTTTACCTACCATAAAAATACCTAGTTTAGAACAAAACTCCTATTATGTTAAAATTTTCAAACTAGAATGTTTTTTCTGCATTTCTTTATCACTTTTACAAAAAAAATAAAATGCACAATGCTCAACAGAAAAATAGCAACACAAACTACACTTTAATATACCGCCATCTATTGTCGAATAGCAAAAACTTATCATGCATCCTCTTGAATACATTATCAACTTCCACGCGAATAACTTCGCTTGCAAATGCATACCGCGAAAGATTACAAGAATACGCGTTTAGATGTTATTTCCAAACCAGTGAACACGCTTTGCCTATTTTAAAAATCTAGAAAATGAAAACTTGCAAACAAAATGTTGAAATAACAAAAAGATAAACTTGGAGGCGCCGGGTATCGATCCCGGTACCTCTCGCATGCTAAGCGAGCGCTCTACCATCTGAGCTACGCCCCCGGTTGACAGTTGCGTCGAAATAGTTGATGACTTCCACATTGCCACTGCTATTCTGGACATTGCTGCTATTGCCCAGTCTGATTATTAGTTCAATATTTCGTGTAACCAATAATTTAAATTATTTTTTCTGCAACCATTATTTTAAATTATTTTGTCTGCATTTGAATGTCAAATTATTAAACTGATTTTAACAATACCGGGGTTGTTTAATTTAAAGAAATAAATAAGGATGAACAACCCCTTTGTTCAAAAAACAACCCCTAAAAAATAATTATTTTAAATCAACTCTAATAATTTAAATAAATTTTTAACTGAAAAATAAAATAAACCAACTTTCCCTTTTAAAAGGCCAGTCTTCAAACTCAGTTGCCCGCCCCTAAAAGTTCGTCACAATACTAAAATTTCAATCGAAAATATTTTCTAAAGTAATACAAAACTACCAATTACAGGTACCCCGCCATTTCGCGAACACGAAACTCCTTGAAAATTCTCTGTTATTAATTAAAGTTTTGCGAAAACGGTCCGTAATTGGCGACAGATTTTGCAAAAAAAAAAGGGGTGATTCGGGGTGATTCGCAAAAATTAAAAAAAAAGATGGCCGATTTGTTAAGCGGTTGGAACCAGTTCTAGCCGGTTTAGGGTTTGCAAGTTTGAGTTTGAATTTAGTTGATTAGGGCCTTTTGTTGATAACTGAAGTTAGTTTCTGTTGGGTTTTTAATTTATGTATTTACTTTAATATTGTTGTGGGAACTTGTAGTTGTGTTGATTTTGAGGATTATGATTTCTTAGAGAGACGGGTACGGGTATGGGTTTCTAACAGTGCTAACATTGTAGACTCTGAGATTTTTTTTATGAAAGGTTAATTACAATATTACGTAGGTACTAACATATTCTTAAATTACATATACACAACTAATTCTAAATATTTACAGAAGATTATAGACCGCATTTGAATTAAAAATTTGGGAGGTTGAGAAAGCCACTTTATGATTTCTTTCATAAAAAATTAAAAATTAATAACTGTTTGGTAAGGTACCTGCTTACAAGTCACAAAATTATTGAATTTGAAAGTTTTTGTTCAATATAGAATTTTTGCTATTAGATATACCTACATCTCAAACCTGCTTCTGGTGCAGTCGAATAAAAACATGGATTAAATGAATAATTATTTTGAAATATTTAAGAAAACATAGCAACTAAAATTTAAACCTTGGCAAGTTTAATTAATCGCTTCTAGAATATTATTCTGACTGTGTGTGATTCAGACTATAGTTTACGAAGAAGGCGTTTGGGACAATTTTATTGTAAAGCCTTTATAGTTGCGCTGTTAACTTGCAGGAAAATACTAATTTAAGTATAGCCTGATTGTTTCACATTGGCCACATCACTTAACAAAGGGGTCAATCTTCAATATTTGAGACATCCGTTGAGGATAATGACGCCCGATCTTTTACTACTAGTGCATGTTAATTTCATTTAAGTGAGATGTAATTAAAATAATTTATATTTTTGTTTTTTGTCAGTGGATGGTTGCACTAGTAGTAAAAAATCGGGCGTCATTATCCTCAACGGATGTCTCAAATATTGAAGATTGACCCAAAGACTACGTATACGGAGAAGAACCTTTAATGAAAAAAAAAAGTACCTATTTACCTACAGTCCAACGAACCACAACACTAATCTCCAACGTTTGATACTATAAAGTTCGCAAAATTGAAAATTAGCAGCTCACCAACATCAAAGTACCATTGAAGTCCGCTTCTAACCAGACTGAACAGGCACAAACTGGTTCAAACCGGTTATTACCGGGTTTTACCGGGTTCCCACTGACCGCAACTGGATGTAGGGCGTCCATGCGTTTTTATGCGGTCGTTTTAAATGTTTGAGGCATAAAGATAATGAGGTTTTCGGGTTAAAAGGGGGGTGAAATTGGGTAAATAAAGGGGTGAAAGTCGGATGTGTGGGGGTGGAAATGTAGGTGGGTTAGCTCGGACAATGGGATGAGGTTTCAAATGATTGCGTTGGTAATTATGTGTTACAATGTTAAGTGGTTTTTAGGAATGGATTAGCAAGGATAGGTGACATTTTATTTTGACGGGTTAGCTTGCCTTTGTCGGATGATCATTGCACGGTTTTCAGATTTATTTGTCAGTCTTTAGTAGAAATATTACAACAGTTTTTTTGTAACTTCTCCTGTAATTATGTAAGCAAGACTTAATTATATTGTTAAAAAATCTGTTGCCCCATTTATATACCTATTGCCAATCTTGAATTACAGCCATTTGAATTTCGTAATGAAATAAAGCACTGTATACTAATTAAAATGTATTAATAAAAGAAACCTAATCTACCAACCCGTAATATGCCTTTTTGTATTTAAAACTGGTGCCCGTCCCATGTTGTTAAATAATGAAACCCAATTTCAACATCAATATTAAAACCAGGAAACGAGCTCAACAGCTCAACATTACAACAACAAAATTTTATCTTAGTCAGGAAATATCCCAACAGTAACATTCACCCCCTTTCATCCCTACACATAAGGGTTACTAACAACCCCTTTTTATTTACAGAAGCTGGCCACACGAGAATACGCGGCTAGGTGAGTCCAATTTATTATTTATTTTGCACTGAGGATTTTTTTTTGCGGAAGTATTAATGATATTGCGAAAAAAAATAAGTTATGAAACGTTGGAGAATCGAGAGAGTAAAGAGATCAAATTAGGAAAAAATAATTGTGATTACATTTTGGATAGTTGAAATTACCTAGAAGTTGCTGATTTAGTGTGGAAACGTCTTTAGTACTATGTCAAATAAGTAGATAACTGAGATCTTCCTCCTGGAAATGAGCTGCCTTGGCTGACCTGGAAATCAAACAGACTCCGTACCCAGGTAGGCCGAAGCAAAGAAAATCTACTCAGGTGGAATTTCATTGATAACTCTGCTCTGGAGTGTAAGTGTGGTGCTGATCCACAAACGATGAGTCACTTAATATCGTGCCCTGCGTGCCCTGCCGACTGTTCGTTACAGTAGCTGAAGACTGTTTGGAGAGCGCTAAACTCGTGGCTCAATTCTGGGCTGAGTCAATTTAGATTGTCATCGACACGATAAGAAGAAAAAGAAGTAGATAACTATATTTATGAGAAGACAGAAGCATAACCAGCCTAAAATGTTCCCACTGCTGGAATCCTGGGACACAGAACCACGACAAGAAATTCTGAAGTCAGGACCGTTACCTCTGATACACCAGCTATCGTTGAGATTAAATAAATAGGATGTAACCCAAGAACAGGCTGGGTTGGCCTATTTTACAAACATGGTACTTAGAATAGGGTAGGTTACATTCTACCTCTCATAGAATAGCAAAACATTATCTGTGCAAATATTTTATAATCTGGTAACATTTACCTCAACATAACGTCACATCCGGTCTGTACCGGACTCTTGTAGTAGTCGTACCGTTATCGAGTCGTTTCCGTACCCTTTAAACAACGGTTTTGGTATATATTTTATTGTGGCGGCCATCTTTAATGTAAATTTTAGGATAAAATGTGTAATTTTTTACTAAAAAATATTTTTCTTTGTGTTGTAACATTACATATATGCATGGAAGTATTTAAACAAAATAATAGAAACAAGTTCTAGTAAAAATATTATGTTCTGTTTCACTTCACCCCTAATCATATTCAATGTTTCACCCCCAATCATATAAATTAAACATTTCACCCCCTGTTTCCAAAAAATTAGATGTCTTTATTTTTTACGCTGTCAAAAAAATAGGTATTTAAGACTAGGTAACAGTAAAGTTTTAATATTATTATATTATTTTGATGAGAACCTCTGCCCAGCAAGGGACAATTACTGGCCGTCATTAATATTAATTATAATTAGTGACTTATCAATATGAGCTGTACTATCTAAGCCACACACATGTCTGGTAGATTTCGTCACAATATGTCAATGTGTTGATAAGAGATACGTTGGAAAAACTGTGGTTCTCAAGCTTCTAGATATATAATTATTTGTGGAAGAAAAACATGTTTTATTTGAAAATCAATAATTATAATGGCGAATAAAAAAACTTAGTTAAGCTATCAATTTATACCATTTTTAGATGGATTTTAGGTAAAAATAAAAATTGGGGTTGAAGTTTTCAAGTGGGGTTGAAAGCAAAATAAATTAAAGGGTTATTATACTTACAAAAAACAAAAGTTTTCATTTTGCATAAAGAAAAATTCGAAACAAAAAAAAAACTTTACGGATAATATTTAGCGCCCTTTGACATCTAAAAGACTGAACGGATTTCTATAAAATTTGGTACAATCATGTCTAGACTATTACCTAGGCTAGGACTAACGATTATTTTATTCTCAAAATAAGTTTCCGTGGGATAAAGGCGCGGCCCCACCGCGGTGCACGGAGAGGCTACGCACGTGTATTAAGCTTCGCTTTGGAAGAAAATGTATGTGTGGTGTCCAGTGCAACCCACGGAGAGGCTACCCACGAATTGACGTCACTGATACACGCGTGGCTTGCTCGAATAGGCGGTTACCTAGCTCAACGCTGTCAACGTGGGTTTACGTTTTCACTGGAGTACACGAATATGACCCACAATTACGTACAGCTCGCTTATCGCAGCGCAGTTTTGCAGTGGCAAGTGGGTAGTCTCTCCGTGTGCCGTACCACGATAAACATAGTCGTCTGTACTCCAGTGGAAACTTAGATCCACGTTGTCAACTAAATTAATACACGCAGCTAAAATGCGCCGCGTGCCCGTGCACAGCATGCGCCGCGATGGGGCCGCGCCTTAATATTCAGCCACCACACGGACCAAAAACTGAGCTATACGAACCTAAAATAGAATATAGGGCAAGTACTTATTGTATACTACATTTTAACGCGTATATATACTTACATATACATAAAATTTTGTAGCCCCACATAGCTCTTATAATAATTATCGTAAAGAGCTTCCAATTACATCGGTTTTTATAGATATTGGTTGCTATAAGGATTTGAAGGGGGCTACATGGATGCGGATCGATTGTTCAGGCTTCTGGCGTGAAAGTTCTCTGGTCTTACTAAAACCAAGTGAATTTGTACATTTGTGAAGTAAAACTGTGTTCATTTTTCATCTAGAACATTCCTATATACACAATTTCACAGTTTTGTCTTTTATATTGTTTGGATATTACAGAACGCTAAATAAGACTGTTCCTTTATCATATTGCTCTTGCTTCTTCCATATCCATGCACCCAATGAGATATAAACTAAGATACGTTGTCCGCACTCTAAAATGGCAACAAAAAATGAAGCCAATTAGCCACATTGCGCGTAGTTGCGTCTCTCTCCTGCAGTACGGTGTCATATTTTCTTTCTCTTTCTTCACGCGTGTAAGTAGTTCGAGTATTGTCGCCGTTTTTAAGCGCCGCGATGTTCGTTCATGGCGCGTCTATATATAATACGTCATTGCATGCACCTACTAACGACGCATGACCAATTCTGTCCCTATTCTACGAAGTATCTAATAGACGAAGTTTAATTATTTCTACACAAATCGTCATCTGTTTTGTCCGAGTAAGACACGATCAGTAGGTAGACGACTGAAGAAAAGAATTTGTCTTCTATACCTATTTAAAAAAATATAGCCATGATTCCATGAGGACGATAGAAATCTTTCTATATTCTGTAATTTTGTCTATTTTTCTGTCGATATTATCCGTGTCTACGGTGTCATACTACTCAAACAATAATGGAATATATTTATATGTACCAAAGTATTAATAACTAGATGTTCCCTGTAGTTTCAGCCCCATCCTGCTCGGCTCCTATCGGTCATAGCTTGATGATTTTTAATCTTCCTCGATAAATGGACTACATAAAAAGATTTTTAAATACATACTTAAGAGCGCATATTCTGAAAGTTGGCAACGTCGCACATAGTTGTCAAATATTAACAAGTTTTAATTAATTCAGCAATGTTACTGTATGGAAATAAGAAATATCGCTCTGTAGTACACTAGAAAATTGATAAGGGAATGCAATAATTAATATCGTAACACCGAATATATTATGTATAGTTTCAGATGTAAAAAAAGTATTTGGAAACTTGTCAAATGCATTTTTTACACCTGAAACGGTTACAACATCAAATTCAATGTTTTAATTGCATTCCTATATCTATTTTTAGTGCACTACCGAGCAATATTTCTAATTTACATACAGTCAAATTAATTAAAACTTGTAAATATTTGACAGCCATTTGCGACGTTGCCAACTTTCTGGTTATGCGGCCTTC
This sequence comes from Agrotis exclamationis, assembly GCA_950005045.1. Taxonomy (NCBI): domain Eukaryota; kingdom Metazoa; phylum Arthropoda; class Insecta; order Lepidoptera; family Noctuidae; genus Agrotis; species Agrotis exclamationis. Next base: position 12,309,457 of record OX465444.1, read on the forward strand.
ACAGTAGCTCCTGAGATTAGCGCATGAACCAAACTAACTCCTCAGCCTGCTTAATTAACATTATAATAGATAAATAGGTCCAGAATCAGGGAGCCAGCTTTTCATGAAATATTCACCTAAATAAATAAATTCAAAAAAACAAAAACAAGTGAAAAATGAGGAAGAAAAACACGAAAGTTTTTCTTTAATATAACACCTTTTTATAACCAAGATATCCTGTACTTATTACGCGGAGAAAATAACTTGTTTTTTTACCTTCAAGTTAATGAAAACACCTACTGCGTTCATAGGTATTAAACTAAATATTTCAGAGGATTTTCTTATGTAATTTACAGTTAAAAGATACTACTTTTAATCCTAGCTTTTAATAGTGGCGAGTTTTCAGACCTTACAGTAGAGAATTTTAAATATTTTTACAAGCTTTTATTTAGTTTTACCTGTCTTCATCAAATCTGTATCAATCAAATCTTTCAAGTTAAATTTGATTCTTTTCCTGGTTTTCGATTGAGCTGAAATTTTGCTCGTATAATACCTATGTTAATAGAACTGAATAATGATAGAGCTGGAAGGTGGCCATAGAAACTCTGTAATGAAACGCCGCAAACCCATCGAGTTTAGACCGTTTGATTCGTCTTAACGAGTACTTTGCCTATCATAAGTATTGCTTTAACAATAACAGCCTTCTACAAAAACTTAAACATCTGTTGAACACTTGTCTAAAAAAGTGTGACTGCAAAGCAGACCTTATTTCAACGACATAATCTGACATTTTTTTAGACAAGTGTTCAACAGACGTTTAAAAGTTTTTGTGGTACGGTAAAAGTTTATTTTTAAAAAGAACATTATTTTTTTTTAAAGACTAACTTGTAAACAAATCGTCTTCTAGTGGGCGGAGCTAAAGGGACATTTATATCAAGAAAGAAAGGGGTTATTCGGCGATGACATCGCCTCCTAGCGCCGCCTTATTTAGGGACTTTAGATTTGTCAATTTTCGGCAGCTAGATGTTTTGAGTTTTGATAAACATTTGTGAAAGTGCTTGGATTTTCATTAAAAAATAAATAAAACCAAATAAAAGTACTTTAAAAAGTTGTGGAGCATATTAAACTTGACACCCTTCACTCCCGAGAGTCCCAAGTTATTTCACGTCTCTGCCACTCCGTGCACCGTGATCGATTGGGTGCGTCCCCAAAGAGCGCGCAGCCTCGCGAAGCATTTTCCGCGCGAAGCAGCTCGGTTGGTGTAGACGTGTCTCGGGCGAAGCAAGTGACAGCGCTGCCGCGGTCGAGCGACCGAGCGCCCGAGCCATCCAGTGTCGGTTTTTGTTTTGCTCGCGTATATTGTTTCGTGCCTCGGTCGAAAAACAATAGACGTGTCCACACAGAGTGAGCAGCCTCGCTTGTCAGTTTCCTCGCGCAGCAAATGCCTTACGAGGCTGCGCGCTCTGTGTGGACGCATCTATTTGATAGTCACCAACATCGAGTTCGCACATTGTGAATAGTGCTCATCATGCACCAACGTATGTTTTACAACCGCTAGAATCAGTTGTCTAGACCAAAATTTTCATTTATTCTTTCTTCTCTATCAAATGTAAGACCACCTCTCCTGCCCACCTCACGTCATGACATCATCATTATTACGTCACAAGCGTGCATTATGCCTTATTAGAGCCGCTGAACACATTTGCAGAAAGACAAAGCGGAGCGTTAAAAGATCATACCATGGCATGTAGGTCACGGGGTTTGGGCTTAGTGATGAGCGGAGCGAGCTTCATCATGAGCGGTGCGATTAGCAAGTTATCTCACAATAGAAGACAGCTCACAGCTACACACAAAATACCTACATAGCAGAGACAAATTAAATGAGTTATTAAAAGAGTGACAAAAGTTAATCTATTTAATGATAGTGTGTTACATCGCTTAAAAGTATTTGATTTCAACTTTCATAGCTTATTATATTGTTGCTTAGAACATTCATATTTTGCAACATACCAAAAGAATGAGCTCTGTCACTTATAGATTATTGATAATATTCCCATTGCTAGAACTTGGATTTATTTTGTCTGTGTAAGAGAGTAAGCCGTAATTGACCACGCTAGCGTAGTCAAGTAAAAGTAACGTGTGTAAATACTTGTCCGAGTTTAAACAACAACTTACGGGTCGTTAGTTGCCAGTATCATTACACTTATTCTGCCCTATTAGTGCCAAAATACTAGGACAATTAGTGTGTTAAAGCTTGAGTAATTATTCAAAATACTCTATTAAACAATAAAATAAAAAAGAAGACTACTACTAAATATGTTAAGCTACTAATATTACCTACCATTTTAAGAACTTTTGTAACCATATTTTACTGCAAATAAATCTTTGACTTTGATTTTGACTTTAAACCATCACAGCAACTTTATTAAAAAAACCATAACACCTTTTATGAACTCGCGAGTTTTCAATCAGCTTCTCGCTCCGCTTATCACCATAGCCCCACCCCACTTAACAGCCCAAGAGTATAATTACGAGGCAGCTTTCCAGCAAACATTGTATTTGCTTTACCGTGTCCTACGTGTGTTGCCAGACGGAAATATTGCTTTTTTAATGTAATTTAACGGCTTAGAAAATGGGGATTGGTAGTACTGTAGAGTGATATTTAGTATTTTTTACGTGGCAAGGTTTTTTTGTGATATAGGGATTTGTTAGAGAGATTTCATACTTTTAATTGACCCTAACGATCGATGCAATAAAAGTACAGGGTATAATTTTTTCTGATTTTAGCCGGTTCGATTCCCGGGTGTGGGAGAAGAGAATTTTCGAAAATCTTTGAATGCAGTTTGCTTTCTATTCAAAAGTAAAGGAATGTTTCCTTTGAGTAAAATTTTCTATCTGCAGTATTAAGAGTACTTTCCCTCCAGGTGGCATTACAAAATTCCATCCTGTATACAACATTATTTTTAGTATATGCGAAACCTGAATATAGTTTGTTCAGAATCAGTAACTGTTTCGATTCCAATAATTTTTACAACATGCTATATTTTTTTATAAAGATATTTTATTTAAATCTTACCAGCTAATTACAATACAATCACCGTACGGTTGAGTACCTATTGCCAAACTATTATCACGAGTGTACAACACAGGAGACGCGGTTTACACGGGTGTACCGCGAAATGACCATGTTTTTGAACGGACAACCAGGTAATATACAAGCTTATAACTTTGTGATTTTTTATGATACGGTTTTAAAATTTTGTACATAGATTCTTTACACAAAAATACTAGATAGGTGTATCGGGTTTCGCATAAACTAAAAATAATGTTGTTTAACTAAGCTTCATTTAATTAGACTGTCTACAGAGTTTTGGAAATTCTATTGATGGAATAAACGAAACTGAATTAAGTTGAGTTATCAAACTGTTCATTTTGAATCGACACCCACATATTGTCACAACAAAAGCATTACATTTCAAGGATTTTCGAATTTCCCTCACAATTTCACAAAAAAACACATGAACAAAAGCATGACTTTTGTATTTGTACATAACAAAAAGAAACCTCAAAAAAAAACTTTATTAACACCGAAAAAAACAAAACACGAGAAGAAAAAAAACTTAACAATTATTTTTTTGTGTTTCAAAAATTTCAACCCCTTAAGAAACTTTCAACCCCAATTGGTTCAACCCATTATTAGAGAGTTGCTTTCAACCCGCAAAAAAGTACGTAAAGTCTCACTGTTCTTAAAGTTGGCAACATTGGAAGACACTCAACTGTGTGCAAGAACATGGAAAAGGACTTTTTTCTCGGCCGTCTATTGGCTATCGCGTTTTTTTTTTCCATTCTTTAAAGTTTTTATGGAGAAAATTGTTGTATAGGCTGGCTAAGCCTACTTCTTTCTTTCTTTTTTATAGCCATGGTGGGTTATAATCATAATCTATGTACTTACTAAGATATTTTAATATTGCTAAAGTTACTCTGTGTTTATCTTGAATATTATTGACAATGTAGATGGCAAACATTAGATTCTTACATTTTTAATAATAATAATGAACCCTAGCCCGATCCTTTTATAGTAAAATAACCTTAGCCTTAAAATGTTCCCACTGCTGGGACACAGGCCTCCTCTCTGTAAGGGGGAGTGGGCCGTAATCTACCACGCGGGCCCAGTGCGGATTGGTAGATGACACATGTCTTCGAATTTTTGGTTCTAGGACATGCCGGTTTCCTCACGATGTTTTCCTTCACCGTTTTGAGAGCAGTGGTGATGAAATAAATTACACAAAGTAATGCGCCTGACTGGGTTCGAACCCACGACCAAACTCGTAAGTCGAGGCCGAAGCCACTGGGCCACCACTGCTCTCTGTAATTATGTTAGCACGACTTAATTATATTGTTAAAAAATATGTTGCCCCATTTATATACCTATTGCCAATCTTGAATTACAGCCATTTGAATTTCGTAATGAAATAAAGCACTGTATACTAATTAAAATGTATTAATAAAAGAAACCTAATCTACCAACTCGTAATATGCCTTTTTGTATTTAAAACTGGTGCCCGTCCCATTTTGTTAAATAATGAAACCCAATTTCAACATCAATATTAAAACCAGGAAACGAGCTCAAAATTTACTACAAAATAATTTAAAAAGTCCACTTACGTATAAAACGTATAAGAGCGATCATCATACGGTCACGTCACAATAAATCAGGATTGGCAGACGAAAAACCACTGCCCATTGAAATCCTGCTTAGCAACAGACACTTACTTAAATAATAATACCCCCAGTGTCCAGATAGCAGCTGCTTTCAACCCCCTAGCTCCCTTTACAACCCAACAAAGGTACAGAATTGTATGACAAATACCGCACAACGTTAAAATTTTTCTCTGTTAACACACATTGAGAAGTAAATTTTTATTAAAATACCCCCTTTGATGTTGTAACTTAAACATTTTTTAGGTTATGTAAAAAAATTTCGCTGTTTTGAGTAAACGTTGTGTCATAAAGGAAGGTTTGGCGGTAAGAATTTTCGGGGTTGTTCGCTGTGACTTTTTATGAGAGGGGGTGAAAGTTTATTTGACAGTGCAGATATTTTTTCTGTAACTAGTGACCTGTTTTTGGTGCAATCTGCTAGTGACATGACAAAATATTGATATGTATTTCTTTGAGATATTTTAGTTTAATAATTCAAACACACTTTCTGGAATTTAAGCTCTTTAAGATGATGATTAAAATCGTGATATGACATCATGTTGGGACAATAATAAACAACACACATAAAAGTTACTTTTTTATATTATTTTTTTTATTAAAATTGAAAAAAAATCAGTCAAAGATGGCAAAATAGTGATGAAGATACCACATTTTCTTATAAAATTTTTATTTTAAACATAAAAATAACTGTCCATAAAAACTCGCTAGCTCCATCATTCATGCTCCATTGATTATAATAATTATATTACACACTCTCAAATAGTCAATGAATGAAAAAAGACGCCATAATGAGACTATGTTATAAAGAGGGATGATGCAATCACCCCCACGCTTCGAGAAGGGTACTTGAGGGGTACTTGTGCTATGACGTCATCAAGAGGCATGAGTTTTAGTAAATAGAGGTTTCTATTAAGTAATTAACTTATTTTTTAAACTCTAGATTATTCGTAAATTAGTGTCTTAATTAAAGTATTCTGTAGGACTAGCTGGTTGCAAACAGTTTCCTGATGTAAGACTCAAATTATCGCACGGAAATAATTCCAGCAGCGCAAATTTTTTTGTCCGTTTTTTAATTTTCGTTTTGATTTTTTTATTACAAATAATAGTACGACTAATTATTATTTCTGACAGGTAAGATAATAAATATATATACGGGTATGATATAAAATGATTGAGATAAAACATCACCAATTTAGTTGGATTAAGTTTTTAAAATCTTTCATTTACCGAAGACATAGATTATTATAACTATTCTGTCTTATGCAAATTATTTTCAGTCAACAAAAAAATATGTAAAAAAAAAGAATTCATTTTTGATTCTATTGACATTGGCATTTACTGAAATCAAATAGAATGACTCATGAATTTTTATGCCAACAAAAAAAAGTTCAAAAAATAATCATTTTTAATTCTTTTAAATACAACTATTTACTCCATTATTATACTTCAATATAAAATGCGAGCAAAAACTTTAAGATACGCTGTAAATCGCACGATGTAACGTGATTGGTCGATCATATCAGCGACACCTATATTCCTACATCGCTTTATTTAAAAAAAGCGCTTTACTATGCTAACTTTCTTTCTATGTTAAAATTAGAGTGTTAATTCTAGGTTAGATTTATTTTCTCAAGCCAGTATTAGTAAAATTTTATACAAAAAGGAGGTTAAATTAATAGATTTAAAAAATCTAAAAACCCACGTTTTTAAATGTCCTAAAAAGAAGAAAATAACCCTACGGGGCTGAGAGAGGGGCCACTCAAAACGTGGGGGCGTATATTATTTAAGGGATTATTTATGGGATATATTTACATCACGTGAGATCGTAGGTGTAACTTGCAAAGATACGCCCCCACGTTTTGAGTGGCCCCTCTCTCAGCCCCGTAGGGTTATTTTCTTCTTTTTAGGACATTTAAAAACGTGGGTTTTTAGATTTTTTAAATCTATTAATTATTTTATTATTTTTATCATTGTTCATCGGGTTTGAAGCTACCCTGAAAATTTCAGCCTGCTAGCTTATCGCCTCAAAGCCTGTCCGCCATCTTGGACGTCCGCCATATTGGATTAATAGCCTAGCCTAGCATAAGCCACATGACTATTTTTTTCGTATTCCTGACAGCAAACCCTTTCATTTGATACCCATATCACGGGGGTGGATTTCAAACAGCCAGTCTACCATCTTGGACGTCCGCCATATTGGATTTAAGTCACGTGACTATTTTTTTCGTACTCCTGATAGCAAACCCTTTCATTTGATATCCATATCACAGGGGTGCATTTCAAATAGCCTGTCTGCCATCTTGGACGTCCGCCATATTGGATTTATGTCCCGTGACTATTTTTTTCGTATTCCTGACAGCAAACCCTTTCATTTGATACCCATATCATGGGGGTGGGGTTCAAACAGCCAGTCCGCCATCTTGGGGAGGCCGCCATATTGGATTTGTTATGACGTTTCTTAGCTAGTCATGTATTGTCATCAGAACTCAAAGCGTGTACAAAATTTCAGCATGCTAGCTTATCGGGAAGTGCCTCAAAATTGAGTTGCAAAAGTCCAACCGGAACGACAAACAAACAAACAAACTTACAAACAAACAAACAAGAAAAGTGAGTGTATAAAAACGTGGGAAAATCAAAATCTGCCTTATTAATAGTGATTGATCTACCCCATATTGTGTAGAAGACCTTTGTCAAACCAAAGGGTAATCCTTGGGGTATCTATGTACAAGTTATGAATATTTAAATGATGAGCTAACTAGTCAGTCCATCGATTTTATGCCGAATTTGTGAGACAAAAGCGTAAATTTTCATTTAATTTGAAACTAGAAAATAACGTAAAAGTATGACAATAACTGCAAATAAAATTCAAACATAAATTTAGAACATCAAAAATATTAAAATTTAAATTCCCAAAAATTTCAGCCAACTAAATTCAAATGTCAAAACAAAAAATAAATTAAAACGCGCCGCTGTCAAAAGCGATGAAAGCGCTGCCAACACAAATGTCACCATAGCCTCCCTCGAGCTATTTCTGATAGTCATTGAATGCTTCATTCAAATTACATTTTCAGTACGGTATTGGTCGCCAACGACGTCGGACGTTCGTTTCTCTCAAAAATTTAAAATGACATTCCTTTTTCAAAAATTAGTACGTTAGAGCCCATTTCGCGCGCGTGTGTCAGTTTTTGACGTATTCTTTTTCAAAATGGCGGGCGAATTGTGTTTTTTTTTCTTTTTACATTTCCAGACGTTAGTGTTTACTGTTTGTGCCTGTAGTAATAGTGGAACGGTGAGTAACGTTTCGAAAATAGTTTTTATTTTGTTTGTAATTTTTTTAGAAACGTTTACGTTCTGTTGCCGGGCGGTTGTTACGGATTTTTTCGTGTAGAATGACCGTGCGTTTGGTGTATCTAGGACATTTCCTAATTATAGTAATTGACTGGTTAGTCATTTTAATAGTTTTCCTGTTGCTTGTTTGTTACATTTTTGTAGCATTGTTTTGTTGTTACATGCAACTCTGAGAATTAAACAAAAAACACTATTTGCATTTTATATTTTGCAAAATAACTTCCTAATTTTTCACGTACTACATAAAATGCTTGCTCTTCGACAGTTCCAACGTTATAACTTAATGAAATACACCAAAATGTTCACAAAGAACACCGCACACAGCATATCATATTCTTCTTGTTCATTATTTCTTTAACAATTACATACAACTAACAATGTCAAGACCACGTCCTCTCTACATGGCGATAGTAATAGTCTCCACGCCTCCCAAAGCGTGATACATCGCCATAAATTGGACGTAAAAGAGCCCTATTTAATACTTTAGTAGTATCTTCACGCTGTTACTACATATGGGTGTGAACAGAGCTCTTCCTAAAACATAATTATGCTTAACAGTGGGACTGGTAATTTCCGTATACGACCACATCGCATCGACTGATTGAGGAGATTGTGCGTTCGAACCTGTATTTTGGTTTAGATATAACTACGTTTAAACATAAAATATCATAGGTATTACAGAGTAAAACTACCTAAATGGGCTGTTAGTATTCATCGCTATCATTAATTCAACCCGGGGTAACCCGGGTATAGGTCTCCCCTTTTTACTGTTATAGCATTATCAATCTGTATTTTATCTGTGACATCAACCAATCAATGGTCACTGAACCGCATTGGACCCGCATGTTGGATCCATCCTCTGTAGAAAGAGGTTTCAGCAATGAAAAAAAACTATATAATTTAAATTATGCTGTTTGTCCATTTATAGGACTCTCAAGACATAAAACCAGCAGAGCTCACCACGTGTTGGCGATTCTAAACCATTGGTTTTGAATTTTGATCCAAATTTTTCCTTATGTGTACACAATACAATTTTTGAAATCGAAAGCACGTGGTCGTGAGTCGTAAGCCAGGGCCAACACTACACACTCTTATTGTTACAGTTATAGAATTTATTCTAGCCCAAAATACTGATTTAAATGTATATTCCATGTTCAATAATCGAGGTAATAATCAAGCTAACTAATCTATAACCAATGAACAGTTGACAAACAGCTTAAACATTGAAAATCATGTGTTTTACTATAAATTAAGAGTCTCAATAACAAGTCAGACAATTCTTCATTTCTTTCCTTTGCTCATTGTCAAGCATCTCATAGGAAATAAAAAAAGGCGCTTAAGACTTGATAGAACCCGAAACACGTGTCTGTAATATAAATAAATTGACTGAGAGGAACAATTCTTCTAATGAAGAAGTTAAGTTATCGAGATAAGTGACTTGGACGAGACAGGTCTCAATTTACTGTGTTATCAGAGATCTGTACTTTGTAAAGGTAATTTAATTAATTACCTATGCTCTCAAAACGGCGAAAGAAACCATCGTGAGGACACTGGCATGTCCTAGAACCAAAAATTTGAAAACATGTGGATTACAGCCTCTGACTGTGTCCCAGCAGTGGAAACATTATAGGCTGAAAAAGCTATGCTGTTACAGTTCTCAACATCTTTAAATACTCCAAGGTTGGCTATACTTTTAGGTTGGCTTTTACTGCAATTATTTTTTTACAAAATTCGATATTTTGCTCCACTTTTGATTATGAATTACTTGCATAGGCAAAGCATACTTACACATTTAGATTACAAATACATATAGACCTTTAGACAAATATGTTCTTCATTTTTAGAACTGCTCTTAACATAAGCGCTTCAGTATCTTATATCTACGAGTACCCATCTATTTGCGATCTCTCTATTGTCTTTATCTCTAATCGACTATCAAAATTTGTCGAGGACATCTGCCATCCTTGATCCCTTCAAAGCCGTTGGAAAAGAGTCCTGTCATCCATCTTTTTAAGTCCCTAATCACACATTTCTATTCTCATTTCCTCCAACTTCAACCAATCTTTCAAGTACACAATAAATAAGTACCCAAAGGCTTAATAATGCTGATTTGTCGTCCAATTTCTCAGTATGGCGCCTCATAGTCGCCTTGTCCTTCCTTGTCATTCGATATTGTGCTCTATGCGATATATGATATTGTGTCTATAGTATTACAATCTGTATCAACTGTTTAAGGTCCACATTCCTTTGAATTAGAGTCAGTTGTGTTTAATTTGTTTTCTTGTCTGGAATGTTTATGCTTGAGAAGGATAGTGTTCGTTTGAATGTGAATAAAATTGATAGCTGCAATATCATTATCGTTATCATCTTTCTTACTTACTAGACTATTACTGATTACTAAGATTGATATTTTCTTTTGATATTCTGAAAGTGTCTTGGATAAATCTTCTACCAAATCTAGTATAAGCTTTTGGGATTGGTTTACAACCTTGGATACAATTATTGCTGCTAATTTCGAGATATTGAGTTTAATTCCTAGGTTGTAGGTCTATGTAGGCTGGATTTGTGCCTTGTTGATGGTAATAGACTCGCCCTCTGATATAAGGGACTTAAATATACTTGGTGTACCTACCAAGATACGTCTCTGCCTAAGCCCTGAAGGTATGTCATCGTGTGTAGATATTAAGTATCCTTGTTTTTTTGCAATGTGAATCTACAGGACCTGATATTACTCGTATGTCTACACTAAAAATACGAGTATGTTAAGTATTATAAAGAGAAAAGAAATTTTGTAGTTTTGTTTGTATGAGTAAACTCAAAAAATACTGGACCGATTTTCAAAATTCATTCACTTGTAGAAAACTACATTCGCAGTAGGCATTTTCAATAACACCTAGCAAAGCCAAGGCGAGTAACTAATATATTTGTAACACTAGAATAAAACCTACCTACTTTATAATCATATGGATTTTACAAATTCGATAACCAGGCAAAAGTTCAACAACCTCAATCCAAATCGACCGATCCGACCTAATTAAAAACCTTCATTAACTAAATTAAACACCGCTACCTATCAATCTACCCTCATACATCTAATTTGGCGAAAATCTACCTAAATATGAGAATCCTTGCTACCCTAGCGTGTACTTTTTTAATTTAGAGCTCTCTCACCCCTGTGTTATATGGAATAGTTGAATGTTTAATTTCAAAGGAGGCATGTGGGGTATTCCGACGGTGCGGGGACGAAGCGGGGACAGGACGGGGACGGGACGTGATGGCAGCGTGTGCAGATCAATGCTAGGATGCGGGCAAAAATTTTCTATGAGTGAGTGAGTGAATGTTGTGTAGTGAATGAATTATGAATGATGTTTTTTTTTTGTTACTAAATAAGATATTCGAACCACCAATCATTTGACATACTTGTTATGACCTTTCAAAACGCGGTTCTCCCGTAGATTTTGAATGACAAAGTGAATTGTGACGTCACGAATTAGTGAACTCAATGATCTTATTATTTTTAAGAAAAAAAATTAGGAAAAAATTGTCAAATATTTTCAATCGAACAAATACATCCATAAAGTTTAAGGTCTATTACAAAAATTTGACAGATTAGGTTAGGTTGATGTGCTGGCGTGTACATAATGTTAACTTATTAAGGTACAATTTCACAAAACAATATTGTACCTTTTGAACCAATGACCTCATTTCCATCCTTCTAACGGACTTAACATTCCTTCCTTCCCAGTAGTTCCAAGTAAATACTCGTAATTAAAAACGTTTGTACTCATTACTACAATACTTATTATTTATCCTATGGCCTCTGACCCTAACCGATAAGGAACCTCGTGTGCCCGTATTTTTATCGCTCATTAAAGTTTCATTGAACTAAAAACTTATTTTGTTCAATAATTTTTAAATTTCGAATTGTTACTGGCCGTTTACACGTGTTTTCGCGCCATTTTGTGGCACGTGACGTCTGGATGTGGAATGGCGGTTTCATTTGCAAATATTTTATGAATAATATTCTATGTTTTGTATGAAATATTTGACTGGAATTGGATAGTTTTTTATTCTGAAGCACAAAAATTTATGTTGTTTTATTTCTATAAATAATTTCTGTACTGATACTATGTTGAGGCGTAGATCTATCAAACACTGGCAAATCTATTGATGTTATCTAAAATTGATGTAAAATTTAAATATGTGTGGTAATTCCTGAAATTACAAATTCGTTTTTTATTTAATATAGCGACATTTCCAATCGAAAAAGGTTAAAACGTTCTTGTATTATACGGTAAACCATGAATATAAGCAAGTCTGCCATATAATCATACAATTCTCAATCATTCATCTACAACAGCGGTCAAAATACAATCAACAAAATCAATGGAAAAACAATTTGTTCGTAACTCCGGTCCACTCTAGCGAACCCCATGGAATCTGCAAGAACCAATTGAGCTCGTTTCCCATGGTTCCGTGGCCCCCATGCCTTTGTGCGACCACGTGTTCGACAGATGCGCACGAGTTTATTTTAGTTTGCTACGGTGGCCATGGGTTCGGAATTTCGAGGAAGCGTGGTCAGTTTTTTTTTTGAAAAATATGTGGCAGTTTTTTTTTAGGTGGAACGTGTTGTAATTTGTATAGTTTTTTTTTGTGAGCTGACTATAATGTCTTATATTAGAGTGTGTCTAGAACTCACTTTCACAGAACTGTCACTAACAATGTGTTGATTTAGGATATAACATATCTATAAAAAACACATTTTTTTCTATAACATGCTAAAATCATCAAATAAGTCCAGGGCAGGACGGGAGATACTGTCAGACTTGTACTGACTAAAATCCACGGTGTCCTTCAATAGCCCTTCACGTTTCGGGGCCACGGTTTTCTGATAAGACAGTCCCGGGACCCCGGCAGGCAAACACATTTGCTCTAACATAATAATGTGAAAGTGTGTAAGTAACTAAACTTATTCCGTTTTCGCCTCAAAACACGATTTTGATTAATTTTAGCATAAAGGCAGATGGGGTCTCTAGAGACGGTTATAGGCTAAGAAGAACACGAGCAAAGCCACATGCTATAACTAGTGTTGATAAAAAAAACTAGCTTTTACCCGCTTCTTTAAACGATAAAATTCAATCACCACGCAAATGATTACACCTAATCTATTTTTTATATGTATAACTTTTGACAATAATTATATCCTTCATTCTCCAAAAAAGAGCAATACGTACAATTGTCAGAATAACACAGAGAGAAAGCTGTCGGCCTCATTTTCAGCGTTTAAATATTCTTACGTTGCCCAGCTTATACATACTTGTGTTGTTGGTTAATTTTAAAAAAAATATGTCCACGAATACGAGTCTGAAGCAGAAAAAATAGTCAGGGAAAATACTCGGAGAAAAGACTTTAAAAATAAAGTTGTACCTAATTTCAACATTGTCAAACATAGCCCTCATTATCAAGCTGTACAAATATTTAATAGACTGCCAGCGGATTTGAAAATTTTGTTGTATACTACCTCTTTTAAGGCGAAACTCAGAGCATATCTGTTGGATAGAAACTTGTACTCAATAGACGAACTATAATTAAAATTTTAATAATCCAATTTAGTATTAATATTATCTTGTAGGACATGTTTTTTTTTTATTTTTTGTTTGCATTTTAATTATATTTTTTTTCTTTAAATCAAGAAATGTACCCATTGTGCAGTTCTTTCAATGTGTTCTCTTATGTTTTTATGAGGGTTTTTATTATTGTTATTAGCATTGCATGTTTAATTTAGAATTTATATTTTTTTTAATTTATGATGTATGAAATGTATCGAACACAATGTAAATTGTTCCTGATAAATAAATAAATAAAATAATAAATATCAACAGAAATTGTTAACTTAGTACCTATTACTATGAAATAGTTCATTCGCGGTTATATGTCGAGATAAGTGACAGCTGTGTTTTAATCAGTGTGTGAATCAGCGACGCCATTTTGCTCTGGTATGTGGCTAGGTTGCATAAAAGGTGATGGCGATTGCGTGTTGTAGAAATAGTATACTTTATCTATTTTATTTAGAGGCATAAACTCACGTTCTAACTTCGAAACCATAGAGCAGCTTAGGTCTCATCCTTGCAGACTTTCTTTGCTTCGTCCACGGTCATACAACTTTTGTTTTTCAATTTAATTTATTTTTAATTTTGCTCTCAAACGGGTCAGTGTAGGCTTAAAAAACTACAAACATTTATCGCTTACAATTTATATTATTTATTTTAATTTTATAACAGATATTAAACGCTACATTTTTGATTAACAATCTAATCTGTCGAATTTGAGAACGTAATCAGAAAACATATTAATTTGTAGAACCCAAAATTATTCTTTGTGTTTAAAATTACAATACATCAATGTCAATAAGAGATACACTCAGACCACAATAAAATAAAAACAAACACGAACTCACACCCAAAAACAAAAAAAAAACAAAAACTTCAAAAACAAAAGATTGTCCTGCTAATACCCCAACGCATGGTCACCGCACATCTTGTCACCATCCAACCAGCAGCTGTACCATTCAACATCCGGGTCCATTGTGAGCCCCACAAAGGGACCATATCCTTCGTTTATTCAAAATCATGCTCAACCTAATTTTGTTCAGTATTTTTTCTGTCTTGCGTTTTTGGTTATTTTTCTTATTAACATACAGTTGCAGTACTGTTTATTATGTTCCCTGGACTTCCAAATATAATTAAAAACCAAAATTACCCAAATCAGTTCAGCCGTTCTCGAGTTTTATCGAAACTCACGAACAGCAATTGATAGATATTTAAAAATTAAAAACAAACTAAACAGTACATAGTTACTTTTGACAGTTATACCTAAGTCAGATTATTCTAACCCAAACCCAACAGACAGATGTGTTGCTAGGGTGTTTATTCCGCATCTTCTTTTTCCCAAACCCAGTTACAAAAAAAAAATGTTTTTCATAGTGTTTGTATGAATGGCAAAGTTATATTTGCGGTTTTTGAAAATGTACTATATCTCAAAAACTGCTAATTGTATCTCATCCAAACCAATTTTCGTTGGAAGTTTTTGTTGAGGTCTACATTATATATTCTTTTTAGTTTTATCATTCTCTTATTTTAGAAGTTACAGGGGGGAGGACACACATTTTACCACTTTGGAAGTGTCTCTCGTGCAAACTGTTCAGTTTAGATAAAAATGATATTAGTAACCTCAACATCATTTTCAAAGACCTATCCATAGATACCCCACACGTATGGGTTAAGCGAAAAAATAAATCGAGTTTCAATTCTAAATATGGGGAGCACCCCCAAAATTTATTTTGTTTTTATTTTTGTGTGAAAATCCTAATGCGGTTCAAAAATACATCTACTTACCAAGTTTCAAGAGGATAGCTCTTATACTTTCGACAAAAAGTGACTGTGACATACGGATGGACAGAGAGACAGTAGACAGACAGACATGACGAATCTATAAGGGTTACGTTTTTGCCATTTGGCAACTGAACCCTAAAAACATTAGGTACGATCGAAAGACAACATTTTTGTCGTTGCAAGAGTGATGAAGTTTTAATTCTTGGTGTGGTAACTTCATCAGCATGAGTCAGTCACCCTACCCTCTCAGACTCTTACTTAAGGGCGCATAACCAGAAAGTTGGCAACGTTGCAAATAGCTATCAAAAATTTACAAATTTTAATTAATTTGGTAAACTGACTGTGTGAAAATAAGAAATATGGCTCTGTAGTGCACTAAAACATTGATTAGGGAATGCAATAATTAATATCGTAACAACGAATACATAGTTTTAGATGTGAAAAAAGTATTTGGAAACCTTCCAAATGCTTTTTTTACACCTAAAACGGTAACAACATCAAATTCAGTGTTTTAATTGATTTCCTATATCAATGTTTTAGTGCACTACAGAGCCATATTTCTTATTTCCATACAGTAACATTGCTAAATTAATTAAAACTTTTTAATATTTGACAACTATTTGCGACGTTGCCAACTTTCAGAATATGCGCTCTTAATGACTTCAAAATTTTCTGATTCAGGTCCAATGTGAGACAGGAAAGGTCTTCATTTTTATTTCTAGTAGTTCCTTCGATTCCTCATTGCGTTTCAGAGCCACGGCATCCTGCTTTGACAATCCTGCAGATGAAAAAAACTCTGATAACTAAAATAGAAAATCAAAGCATTTCATCATCATCATCATCTCAGCCATAGGACGTCCACTGCTGAACATAGGCCTCCCCTTTAGATCTCCACATATACCGGTTGGAAGCGACCTGCATCCAGCGTCTTCCGGCGACCAAAGCATTTATTTCACGAATAAAATTGTTAGAGACAAAAATAAAATAAGTACAAAATTTATGATCAGTCGCAGTCATAAGACATAATAGTGAAAGTACCGTAGATTCATTCCATCATCAGAAAACGTTCTATCAATCATTTAGGATAATATTTTGAGTGGTTTATATCGAAATATTTTTAGCAAAATCATTGTCTAAATGAAGTTAGAGTAAGTCCAATTTGTAGTAAGTGGTCCGGCCTATAGATTTTTGAATAACCACACCCTGGTGTGGGTTAAGTGTTAAAAGAATGGCGTTTTCAATTTAATTTTTTTTAAGTTTTTAAAGTATAAAGTAAGTCTGAGCTCTCAGATTTTGGCAATTTACTTACCACAGAAATATTAAAAACAGGAGAAGTGGCAAGGGGGCGTGTCGGTGAAGCCGTGGTGTTGAGCGTTTCGCTCAGTTATCACTTGTACTACTTTATTCTTGTTTTCCTATATTACTCCGACTGTATTGTTTTTGCATTAAATACATTGCTCTTTTACAACCACCTCAGTCTATCACTGAGTGACTTGACAAGCAATGTAAAACTGACATAACGATACCTCACCAAGCCGTAATGTCGCATGGTGCGTCCGTTGTATTTGAGCGGGAGAGTTGTATCCGCCCCCCGTGTCGCGACAACACACAATGATAATTGTTTGTGTGAGTAAATTATACGGAAAAAGTACGCTGTAGTGTAAAGAATTAGGTTTATACTTAAATGACTGAGTTATCGATACTACGAATGTCATACTACGTCATTTGTATAACGTCAGTTGCGTTTATTGTATGCAAATCGCTACAGCTTCTCATTAAAACCACAGTGCTCGGATCAATAACCACGCTAGGGGAAGAAAATAATGATCGACAGACCATCATAGCCACGTTGAATGGCAATGCTATATAGGTACATTATTTACATTAAAATTCATCATCATCATCAGCCGGAAGACGTCCACTCCTGAACATAGGCCTCCCCCAGACCACCACACCGAACGACAAAATTCGCCATTTGCATCCATCGGTTGCCCACGGCCCACGACTCCACGATTTCGTCGGTCCACCTAGTGGGGCCTAAGCGTCTTCTTCAACTTGCTTTTACTAGCTATGTCGGTGACTCTAGTTCTTCGCCCAATATCCTTGTTCCGGATTTTATCCCGCAAAGAAACTCCGAGCACAGCTCTTTCTATCGCTCGTTGAGTGACTCTTAGTCTCTCTAAAAGGCCAGAAGTCAACGATCACAATAAAATTAGTAAACCGATAAATATGGGATGTGGATTTAGCGATCATTATGCCGATAGTCGTGTGGCTTAATCGTAAAGAGCCTCGACCAACATCTGAGGAGGCTCTCGTTAGGCAGCTGGATCAGGGGCCTGATTCAGAGAGAAGTTCTTCTGGACACGGCGCGCATTGTTAGGAGGTTCCTTTCTCTGGAGCCCTGATCACCGCTGCACCGGTAGCTTGTTTATATTTTTAAATGTTTTTTTTTTATTTTGGATTTTGAAAAATATTTAGAAATGTAACGAATTCAGAGGATAGTATACCGGCTGCCATTTAAAAAAAATAGATATTTAGAAAAACTCGTGCTGTCGCTACCACACCTCCCCGACCCCCGATCGTGCGATAGAGAGCGTTGCAGCTCGAGACTGACTGTAAGTATTTTTATATGAAATTTGTCTCTCGGAAGAAAACATTTTTCACATACTAAATCACGACCAATCTCTTAGATTCTGGCGTGAATCGTTTCAGCATATTATATTCTAGGTTTGTAGGTTTTGCTTATTTTCTACAACTTCTTTGTTTTTAAAATACAAAGGTTTTACTTCAATGAAGATTTTGTTATAAAATAGTAACTTTAAGGCGCCTGTAACTTTCAAACTATTAATTATAAATTTTGAAAAAATGAAAACCTATAGGTAAACCTAGTTTTTTTACTGTGTCAGAAGCATTCTAAAAAATCATTGAGATAGGATAACATCTAGGGGCAGGAAAACGTTTTCTCTTTTAGTATGGACGAGCGCTCGGTAGACGATTGTCGTAAGTAGTAAAAATAAAACGAATAAATGTATAATAAATACCTAATAAAATAACGTAGGTACCTACAAGTATCAAAAAAGAATTATAGGTCATCAAAACATCTGGTTAGATTAGAAACCATGAGAAAATAGTAACTGATGGATGACATAATTATAATACTAGACCAAAATGGCCGCCGTCTGACGTCATACACAGCTGCTTCAACCATTTAATGTATTTTTTAACTAGGTACTCAACATTCCTAATAGTTTAGTTAGTTTTAAAACAATGACCTCATGGGAACATGTGTTTGTTTGTAAGTACTAAGCTCGAGAATTTCTGAACACATTTTAATTTAGAGGGATTTTTCGGAATGTGTTGTAATTTTGTAGTGTAGTTTCTTTATTGGCTTAACTTTGGCAAAAACTCAACTTTTATAACTCATATTAAAAAAAAAGCTTACCTATGTAGTAAATTTTATTTAACGTGTTTTACCTAAATAGGTATGTATAAGTGACAATTAGGTACTATACTAGGTAGTTTCCACCACAATAAGTTTTCATTCATTCAAAATACTAGTGAAACCTGATAAATCTGTTGAAATAATCATTGAATTTAAAATAATAAAATAATTGTAATACATATCTGGTACTTACGCTATTTCATTAAATTTTTTTTTCATACTGTAGTCACATAATTTGACAAAAAAAAAAACTAAAATTAATACAAAATGTTAGCCTAAAATTGAATATAAGTAATATAATATCAAATACAAGATAAAATTATACAAAGCAACGTTTGACTGATAATGGATGGCCTTCGCCCACTGATAACAACATACCGATAACTGAATGATACTGTATTCGCTGGGTGCGAAGTACTAGGTGGGGGTAGTACTATTCGATTGCAGCGCCCATGGTGGCGAAAAGTAAAACTAATGTGAGATTGTCTAAGAGCACATTCACCTATGCCAACTATTAAAAACGCGCTAATCTCAGGAAATTCTGGTTCGATTTGAATAATTCTTTTTGTGTTGGATAGTCCATTTATCGAGGAAGGCTATAGGCTATATAACATCACGCTATGACCAATAGGAGCAGAGCAGCAATGAAACATGTTGTCAAATCGGGAAATTCTTATTGAGAGCTTCCGTTGCTTGCGCTGCGTAAACGGTTTACATTACGCAAAAATTATGTATGACGGAATTTTTCCTCATGAAACGTTCTAAAATAAAGTCCGCGACAGCATATATCTATCTTTTAAGGTTAACTCACTATAACCTTGTTTATGGAAATCAAATTGGTTTTAAAATAATACATTACTTGCGACGGTATTTTAATGAACATAATATTAATCCTTACCCAAATAAATACGTTAATCATTACAAACATTTAATTTTGAACAAAATTTCCCTTGACATCATTTGATTTCAATGAATATCTGACGAGATATCGTAGTTTCTTCAACGGCAGGTGATGGGGAGCAGTCGGAGTACGACGGCTCTGTCTCAGAGTTCATTGAACTCTGTCATCTGTCAATTTCGAATCAATTTGTCAGACATATCTGTACGTAATTTTTATAATCGCGTTATTCCGCCAGAAAAACATAGGCCACAGCAGTTGTTGTGTTGTAAACTGCAAGAATACTAGCAGAAATAGTAAATTTAAATTTTATTGATTCCCAAGCGGTTCTTGGAAAGATGAGCAATGCAGGAGATGGTTAGCTGCCGTAAAGAGAAAAAAGTAAATAAATCATAATCCTCATTTTAATCCTGTATTTGACATTTTTCTTATAGAATACATTTTGCCTATGTTTATTTAATTTTATTCAGAGCTGATGGATCGCCATGGAATCCAAAACCATGTCTTTTGTAAAGAAATCTGATTTCAATTAGAACGGTCAGAGCCGTCAACAGTGCAAACGCTAGGTGGCGCTAAAGTCGTGCACGGTGCCAATAGCCAATGTTAGATACAAGCCGAACTATGGACAGATGTATCGAAAAATTGAATCAGAAAAAAATAAATAAAAAGAGGCTGTACGTTGTGAGCCCGTTGCAAGAAATATTGGCATAAAAAAAAACAAATGTCAAATTATTTAAAAAAAAGAGAGGGAATGTCAGAATTTTGAATTAAGAACACAGCTGTCATAAATATAGTATTAAAAAAAGTGAACCATGATTTACACAGGCTTTTCTTTCTACGTATCCTACTTATGTATTAAGGGATGCAGATTCTATAACTTTAAGTTAAATTGAGAACTATGATTTTGTGTATTTATTTAAGAATTTACTGCGCATGATAAGTGAATGACATTCATTGTGTGTGTAACATTCTCAAATTAATGAATGAATATTGTTTAAACAACGATAAAGTCGAAAAAGATAAAGAAAATATCAATTTCGTCGTATTTTTTACTACTGAAAGGTTTTTTTCACAACAATCTATTTACTAAAACTTAATTAGGTGGTACGTTTTGAATCATCTAATTAACTCCTAAACAAATATCAAAGAAAATTAATTTTACAATAAGATTCGTTAACTTATACCTCAGAGCCTTAAACCAATGTATATTAAAGCCTCCTGCAGACACACGCGATTAATCGTGCTGCGACAACGAGCCAAGCTAATTTCCACTCTAAAAATACTGCGAATGGACCGCGACATGTCGCCCCGCGCGATTAATCGCGTGTTTCTGCAGGAGGCTTAACGCTATAACAATAAAAGTATCAAGCAGTAACCTCGAAAATTGGGTCGTTGTATTCAAAAATGTAAATTCTCCTTGAACACCCTACTTGTACCTCCTTTGACAGATTCGATATACCTACGTTTTTTTTGTAGGCTAAGCCCAAATAAGAGCTCTTGAAAGTATTTTGAAAATGGAAGCGGGAATCCTTCTCTTCGAGCTTCGTCTTTTGTAGACGTTTTCAATATAGAGTTACCCCTTAGTATCTAGGCGACGCAAGTCTCCAATACTTTGGTATCCATTGACGCGTGCCTGTGTATGAAACTCTATTTTTTTTCAAAACTATCACACAACGCCATCTAGTCCCAAGCTAAGCAGAGCTTGTGTTATGGGTACTAGACAACTGATAAACATACTTATATATTTCTAAATACATAAATGTTATAGATAAATTACACCCAGAAACAGAACAAAATGATCGTGCTCATCACACAAACATTTGTCCTGGGTGGGAATCGAACCCACGACCTCCGGCATAGCAGTCAGGGTCACTAACCACTAGACAAACAGGCCTGTTTTGTATTGCGATAGGTAGTTACCTGGATACCAAAGTCGTAAGGTACCTTCCTATCTGAGATTTACGTCGCTTAGGCCGGAAACGCACAGGCCGGTGGCTTGCTTAGCGCCTAGAGCCTTGCGAGTCACCTTAGTATAACGAACGTTCGAAAATGTTCGTGAACGGCCGCATTGCGCGCTTGACACCCAGCTAGTTGTCAAGCGCCGCTCACGAACATTTTCGATTGTTCGTGACTCGCTAGGCTCTAGGCGCTAAGCAAGCCACGGGCCTGTGCGTTTCTGGCCTTAGACTTCCAAGGGAAGTATGTATCGTATACCTACAGCACGTTACCAAACAGCCATGTCTTACCGAAGGATATCGCATAACTCAGTACTAATTTTCATGCGTTCAAGCGTTTTTGCCATACCTAGGTATTATTGGAATCAAATACAGGGTTATTTGTAAAACAACAACAACCTCTTAAGAGGTCATTCCACTCATTATAATGAACAACTTTTACTATGGGACCAAATCCGAAATCACGAAAAAAAAATCAGCTGTTCCGTACTTTATGTTCGCAGAACTCGTCAAAATGTAGGGAACAACTGATTTTTTTTACGATTTCGGATTTAGTCTTATAGTAAAAGTTGTTCATTATAATGAGTGGAATGACCTCTTAAGAGGTTGTTGGTGTTTTTCAAATAACCCTGTATAGCAGCTCACAATTATTGTTATTTTTACCAGCCTATTCTGTCCCACTCCTGGGGAAAGGTCTCCCCCATTCCTTCTCTCGATGCTCACAATTTAGGACTCATAAAATATATTAGTAGTAATGTTTACCAGTGGTGATAGGCAACTGGGCTTCTCCCAGTTGTAATGTCCCTTTGTGCCTATTGGCCTTGTTTTGTTCTGTCTCCTGCTTGCATGGAGAGTAGTGGAAACATATTTTTCCTACTCCTCCACTTTTCTTTTCTGATTAATTTCGTTGCAGGATCCAAGACAGGTAAATTCATTCTCCGGGACACGTCGAGCTTCATTGTTTCGGCGCTTTTCTGGTGGTTGTCACTGTTGATTCTGGTTTTCAGGAGATGCAGTGGTTTGGGAATAGTGTGGTGGGTTTGTCCCAAAAAAAAAAACCTTGGTACTAACTGTGTTGTGGAGGTCCGATAGGCAGTCGCTCCATGTAAAATATTGATATTCAGCTGCATCTGGTTCAACTGGGAGCCGACCCAATATATAGTGGTTTGCATCTAATTACACTGAAAGGCGACCACACAAGTTGAAATAAAACAAAAAAAAAATACATATTATGTTCAATGCAAAGTTTGTAGATTCTAAAAGTAATCTGAGAAATATTGAAACTCAAATATGACTACGATATAATTAATTCAGATAAATATGTAGGGAAACCTTCAAAACTATAAAGTAAAGGAAACTTCTATAAATAAAATTCATTGAAGTCAGAGAACTTGAAAATACGCAGAGGTTGAACTGGCTTCTTTGAAGAACTTTCTAGACGTTTATAGATATATCTATTAGAGTAAAATTATAATTAAAACCTTGACTCCGCTGCTTACATTAAAAAAAATATAATTGCATACTTTTTGACAATTGCATTTTTGACAGCCATCATTTGAGTTTGACATGTGCGAT
This sequence comes from Agrotis exclamationis, assembly GCA_950005045.1. Taxonomy (NCBI): domain Eukaryota; kingdom Metazoa; phylum Arthropoda; class Insecta; order Lepidoptera; family Noctuidae; genus Agrotis; species Agrotis exclamationis. The sequence goes on from OX465444.1 coordinate 12,332,764, forward strand.
TGGCGGGAAATCAATATTTGACGTTTTGTTACTGTTTAAAAACTAACAGTGATTTGAAATAAGGTTTTAATATAAACAAGAATGTATTCAATGCTGACTGATTGAGATTCGATACTTATTAAAACATTTCTTATCGTTTAGTTTTGACTAGAGAATTTGCTGGGAAGGAATGTCGTTGTATACAATGAAAGACTCATTGGTTGCCCAAACATTCATTTATAATTAGAAATCATAATCAATGCTGGGATACAGGCCCCCTCTGTGTGGGAATGAGGCCCAATTGGGATCGTCAATATCAGTTATTATTAAATTTTTAGGTCAAATATTTGGCGGTTTTCTAAACAAATGATTTCCTTCATCAAATCAAACCCATGGTATTTGACCGATCAATCAATCAATTGACATACTCTTCATGAGCTGTCATAACGTGAGTTTCCCTTAGAAAATGTTTGCCATTATCGAAATTTGGCGTCATTAACTAGTTAAGTCAATTATCGTACTGTTTAGTGATTTCCAGAGCTACTATAAATCTAATATAAGAGTTTTTAAAACGTTAATCGGGTATTTGGGCCTAAAATAAAGAGTGTATTTAGAGACATTTTGTTTTGTTAGTATTGGTTTAACAGTAATTACAAAAAAAAACAAACCAGTTTCCAAATTCAAAAACACCGTTCTTGCCGCCATTTTTCCCGATTGGAATACTATTAAAAGCACGGTTTTACTAGCATACAATAAATCTACAGCTGCAACTCAAACAATAGTTTGAATTTTATTGTTATACCAACAATAGTCTGGACCTCTTTGGTAACGGCATTTCGGGGGTTGCCATGTGCAAAAAATATTATTATTAGGAACTTTTTGTTGTCTGGCAATAATGTCGTTGCGTCAAACTGGATTTGTCGGTCTTTGGTTTGTCTCGTTGCTTATTGTAAGTTTTTTTTCTAAAGTTCTTTGGTAATCTGTCAGCTGCTTAGACGAAGCTAAGCTTCCATTGTCTCAATGTCTTTCTAAAGAGAGTTTGACATGCGTATTATAAAAATCCATGTGTAATGGGGAAGGCAAGTGTCAAAGTGAAAAGTGACATTTGGGTCCCAAAAGAACTGTCAAATCAAAGGAATTTTCTGAAAAAAAAGCGTTTTATTGATGTAAAATGACTAGATGTTGTGTAAAAGGCTGTAATAATGATGGAACATACAAATTTCCAACAATTCACACTATCAAGAAATAATGGGTAGCTGCTATGACTGCTGTGAGAACAAAAAATGTATTATCAATAAAGAAAAGCTATATAAAAAAAACAAATATCTACCCTTGCGAAGCCGGGACAGGCCGTTAGTTGAATTTATTAATGAAATTCTATGATTATACCATAACTAAACAATCGAATACACATTTCAAAATAATATCTACTTTTCTATTGGAGGTTAAGTATTGCATCGCTCTTTATATCATAAAATGGTTCGTCTGGTGGAAGAATTATCACCGGGACCGAGATTTGTGATAGTTGTGGTGTTAGGAAGTTAAAATTCTTATCATAATGCTCCAATCTATAAAATAGATGTAAAATTAGATGAAGAAGACAAACACAAAACTTGATGACATTTTTCTCAATATAGAATGTCAGAAGCAGTATTATATTCTTTGTAGAGGCAAGCACATGTAATACCTACTTAAAAATTACAATTTTAAATCCCAACTACAAGTAAATGTGTGTTTAATGTAGTAGAATCAAATTTATAGCCTCTCAACTAAATCACTTTTTTTCCTCTTGTAGATGCACCGCGGCGTCTTAGTATATGCACTTGCATTGACGAATAATTTCCCATATTTGTTTTTTAGAATAAACTCAATTTTTATAACAAAATATGTGTTTGTTTTTTGTACAAGCTATACAGTAATCTGACATATATGAGACAACGATCGCAGCGACATCTACGAATACCTTTGAGTTGCCATCCCCATTGGTAAAACATCGGTTGACATCAGGCGAGTTGTGACCAAAAACAAAACCATTTCGCTTAAAAAAAATCTGCGGAGCGGGTGCGCATATTTTTTTCTAAGGCTCTACCACAAATTTTCAAGTTTATGTGACGTAAAATAAACGGGAACTTTGTCGTTAATTTGATTGATAAAATTATTTCCTCATTCGTACACTAGAGGCGCTTTTTCATTTTCCAAAAAAACGTCGTTTATACTTCAAGTAAGCTGTGTAGCGAAATACGTAGAATTCATGCTATAGTCTCGGGTCTTACAGGCACGTGTTTTCATGTTTCAAGTTCCTTTTAAACATTATCCTTTGTGATTATTTTAATTTAGTAATTTCATACAGTTTATCCTGCGTTATAAGGATATAGAAAATAAGGGAAAAACAGGAGTTTATTAATAATTTTAGAACATAGCAACAATAATGGTATTTCTGGTATTAAATGAAGATTTTTTTATACTTAAATCTTTTAGCAAACCGAACTTGCCAAGTTATGGTTATGGATGAAACTGTGACAGCACCATATTATAACGTTATGCATGCTTTTCTAGCACGTGAACCCTATGGCGCTGTACCCAAGCTCTATGTAGCAAAGGTAGTCGCGGGGGTTAAGCAGCTGCGCGCGGGGGCAAATTGTAAGAAAAAATGTAAGAAATTTTGCAGTTTTAACTTAATATTTAAACAATTACAGGTTCAAAAAAAATTTGATATGTCTTTAGTATATGAAATTTCTTCTGTTATAGTTACAAAAAATATAATGGTTACCGCTGAAAAAATTGAGAATTTCGAGACTAAAAATTTTTTTTCGTGGTCATATTGACAATTTTTTTTTCGTAGTTTTAGACCACTTTTGTGAATTGTTTTTGTTAAAGTCTTTACTTTATTCATTTGACTCTACACTGTATTTTTTTCTGGCTTGTGGCATGTACTATCGCCCAATGTATATACTTACCACCGTAAGGACTATTTCTGCTTGCAGAGTTATAACTTTCACTTCCTAGGCCCTTTGTTTTGACCATTCATCCTATTCATAAAAAAGGGTCATCCATTTCATAAAAAAGGTGGCCAGTTCACAGATGTGGGATACTGCGCACGCGATTTTGTTTTAAAAGTGAGCAGAGATTACATTGTTCGATAGTACAGATACGGGTAACTTTGCGACGAAAAACTAGTCATTTACAGAGTGTTGGCTATGGGCAGCGCCTTAAATGAACAGTACCTACCTAATCATTTGAAAGTAACATTAATAATATCTGGACACGGCGCGTATTGTTAGGATGTTCCTTTCTCAAGAGCCCTGACCACTGGGTAGCCCGGACCCTGTTCCCAATACTGGTGGACTGCTAAGTTTTATAATTAAAATGTATTTTTTTTAATAAGCATGATTTTGTAGATAAATTTAAAATTTTAAGCAAAATGCTTAAAAAACTAAATACAAAAAAAACGATAATAAATAACATTAAAAAATTATTTGGTTTTCTTTGCTAAATTTTCAAGTGACAGTTGACAGATGTCGGTTATTGACGTTTCACCCATATCTTGATCGCTTAGTATTGTTACCGGATTGAGTATTTGATACTAGTGAAAACCCGGTTACCTTCCAAAAAACCTGTTTAAATCGATTTTTAGTAGTTCTGAAATCGATAAATAGTAAGATCACTGACTTAACTAGTTGGACTTAACGTCGCAAATTGATATTTCCGTATTGAAATGGCTGCGTTTATTAGCAGATACAAAATCTGGACAGCATTCAGATAGGCTGACTAAAATAAGAAGCATTTTGACAGTTCTTTCAGCCTATGTACTCAGCATTCGCCGTTTTTCTTTTAGTGTTCCCAAGATGTTGTATCGGCTGAACGCACCCAATGTGTTTTGACAGCTCATAAAAAGGATGTCAATTGACTAGTGATTTAAATACCTAATTGTTTTCTCTGCTGAAGAAAATATCCATAAACGAATAATACAAAAAAAATTGAAACTAAAGTCTATCTGAATGCCAGCCAACGTAGCAAATATCAATGTCATACGAGAACGTTCCGTTTCAAGTGCCATTAGCGAGAAAATTGGGGTCAATTTATTGTTTGCCCATTCGCCTCGTTACGACCGCCATGTTTGAAATAATTTGGAAATGGAACGCGTTTCGGCGGGAGCGTACTCTATTGGCTGTTTGGGGCTTTGTGTTTTTTTTTTAAGTGGTAAGGGAATGAAGTGACTTTCAGCCAATTGTTGGAGTTCGTCATTCAGATTTTTTATTACTTTCTTTTTTTGTGGACTTGACACTGTTATTAACAACCGTTTCGTATTACCCAGTTACTGGGTTGTGGAGGTCAGATCAACATAAAAGGAGCAACATAAAATATGTATAAGAACTTAATTTAAGTACTAAAATGCTAGGTAGATGCTGATCACGAGCCTGTCTAAGGAAGGGTACCGTGGCCCTGAAACATAAAGGGCATAAAATATCAAAGAACATCGTGGTTTTTTTTTTCAACAAGAGTTTGACAGCCTTCCGCTCCACCCGGGACTCATTTGAGGATTTTTACCAATATCTGATATTTATCAAGCTATACAAAACCACTTGTGATGGACGCCCACGGCGACGGACGTCGCAAGACGATCTCCGGCCACCGTAGGCGCGGGCATGCGGGCGGCGAGTAAAGGGCAACTCGCTGCCCGACCATGGACCATGCCCGGGTCGACGGCACGTTGTGTTCCACGCACGCCTCAAAGAGCGTCAGCATAATGACGGGGCCCCCTCTCTAGAGGGCCAAAGCCTGCCGGGGTCGCGGGACTTATCTCATTACCGTGACCCCGGAACATAAAGGGCTATTGAAGGACACCGTGGATTTTAGTCAGTACAAGTCTGACAGTCCCTCCCGCCCTGCCCGGGGTGGGGGGACTCATTTGATGATTTTACCACGCAAAAAAAAAAGCTATACAAAACCACTTTATTGTGGTCTCGCTTTGTATGATCTTTCCGCACATTCAACAGTCAGCTTATACTGGTTTTGCATAGCTTGATGGTGTGTACTAGTAACATAGAAAATACTCCTTGATATTATTTTTATAGTTATAGTAACTAACACTAACAATAAATATTAATTTAATTAGCTAGTTGTTCTTCAAGTATATCAGATTCTAATTGAAAGTTTCTAGAAATCCTAGAAAATCATAAACGAACGAGAGGAGAATGGAATTTCAGAGAACTTACGAGTTTGTGAAACTTTTTCCATGAATTCATTGATAACTTCAAATGTACATTTTAATTTGTCTACTGAAAGTTTTTCATGTTTTTCATTAGCAACTATTAACTTTTGCTATAAATCACATTTGATAACAATTATGTAAATAGTAATTAAAATAGATTAGTTTCTAATTCTCATCAATAAATTGCAAACTGACAGAATAAAATTAATCCGTCGTTAGACTATGTACAGACAATTTAAGAACACATTTTTTTTAAATCTATGATTGTTGACAAACGTATTTTTTTTAATGTTTTTGGCATGGCTTCGAGGCCTTTATGCCAAGTTAAGTAACGTAAGATTTGATTACAGACAGATAATGAAAAAGGCGAAACAGGCGAAACTAAATTTAAAAAAATGAAATGTTTCTTTTTTAAACATAACAGTTAAATTAATTATACCTAGTTGTATTTGGAACACTGGCTAGATGATCATTAGTTTAAAAAATATCGTATAGGTTACTATAATATAATAAACAACCTACTTCACAGATAAAATACAATGTTTACTTAAAATTCGTGATGTCCCCGACTACAGAATTTTAACTAAATTTTTCATTCATTTCTAGAGAAAATGAAAAATTTATGAGTTCTGACCTTATTCTGCTTTACATCATTCAATCGTATTCGACGAATATTTTAACCTCTAAGGTGTTTAGGTTAACATTAGGAAACACATCGTTCACCAAAAGGCGTTTGGTATTCCGCTGCTTTGTTCTTCAAATCTGGACTGATCTAATTAAATCTGATATCCAAATATAGAGGACAAGTATATCTATGCTGTATTGCTAGCAGAGCAGATGGCCTATGGGGTCGAAAAGTGCTAGAGTGGAGACCGCGGACTAGCAAGCGCAGCGTAGGACGTCCACCAACGAGGTGGACAGACGACCTTATAAAGGTCGCCGGAAGACGCTGGATGCAGGTCGCTTCCAACCGGTATATGTGGAGATCTAAAGGGGAGGCCTATGTTCAGCAGTGGACGTCATATGGCTGAGATGATGATGATACTTGTATCTATGCTTCTATTATTTTGTTTTTGATTAAAAACTTGTTGAATTTCTCTGAGAAGCGTCTGAACATAGTGGTAAACTACGGACCATTTTTTTGGGTTTTTGGTTTGTCATAAATAAGTATTTTCTTTACTGATTATGTTGGATGGAAATGATAGGAACACGTAGTAATAAAGCCTATATTTTTCGGAAAAAGACATTGCTCTATGGGCAATATCCACGATGAAAACAACGGAATACGTTTGTATGGAGAAAAGCCCAATGGACTTCCCTCTTAATATTCATTGTACATAAGTAGAAATTATTTACGCAACAAGATACATACATCAAGTTTTCCACAAAAATTGGAGCCTTTTTATTCCGGGTTAAAGTTGGAACACAGACCAAATTTGAGATAGGTAATTTTGCGCCTGATAAGTCTAACGCCTGGAAATTAATAATGTATCTCGGTAACTATCTTCGGTTTAATCTTTGTGTGTAACTAATACATCGACCGAATTTACCTTTCCGAGTCTTTTAGATATCCAAAAAGCAGATGTCAAAAAGAAAGGAACGGTATTCAGAGGTGACTGAGTCAAAGCCGACGATAGAGCGGGCTTACCCAGAAGAAACTCGGAACAAGATTTTCCATAACATATTAAAATATTGGATTATAGCTACTGGAATATCAATACAAATAGATCTTACTTGTCTTTGAATGTATCATCATCTGCCTAGCCTTTTCCCAACTATTTTGTGGTCGGCTTCCAGTCAAACCAGATGCAGCTGAACATCAGTATTTTACATGGAGCGACTGCCTATCGGACCTCCACAACACAGTAACTGGGTATACGATACCCCATGGTAAGACTGATTGTCAGACTTATGGGTAATTAAGATCTACAAATTACAGCCAAGACGGCTTTACGTGCTTTCCGAGGCACGGAGGAAACTATAGCTATGACAGATGGTCACACATCCACAGACCAGCCTTTGCAAGCACGGCTTAACCCGGAAGATCGGCCTGTGCGGCTGTAATTATTTAGACACGAGCTCCTCAAAAATATCGGTTAAAAGCTACATAAATATCAATACGAAAATATCTTACTTGCCTTTATACTTTCTCAAAAAATAAAATAACATTTCAAGCTAAAAACTGTTAAAATTCTATAAAATATCAGTCTACGGACTGCCAGTAGCATTGCCTTACAATTTATCTGGCCGCCATTGATTCCAATTTCAAATCTTGATTCTGTGGCCGACGTATCGACAAATATGGCGGTAATCTAACCGAAGCGAATCCTCCATTTTGGTTTTATGATATTTTTGTGCATTGGTTAAGACTTTTTTTATGTTTTCGGGTACCTAGTAGTTTTTTGAGCTGTATTTTTATAGCTTGAGGTGTAGCGAAATATAATAAAATTTGTTTTCAACTAAATAACAAGTTGTTGCATAATCATGTTAGGTAAGTGTAGAATAAATGATTGAGTAATGATTTTATAAGAAAAATAAAACTTTTCATTTGAAAATAGCCCTACGTCTTTGTATAAAGATGTAAACTTAGGCACCATGGCCTTTCCTGCAGCAAGAGTGCTGGACGGCTAGCACGGCATGCTAGTTTAAATGACATTATCCGTCGTGCTCTTGTCACCGCCGGTGTGCCAGCCGTTTTAGAACCCCCACTGGGTTCTTGGTGACTTGGCACGCGACGATGGGAAGAGACCAGATGGGATGACTATAATGCCATGGAAGTTGGGTAGACCTTTGGTGTGGGATGCAACATGTGTCGACACCCTTGCGCCATCCCATCTTCCTGGTACTACATGCTGTGCTGGTGCGGCTGCTGCAAGTGCTGAAAACCTCAAACGGCGCAAATACAATGGCTTGACTTCTAGCTATGTATTTGAGCCGTTTGGGGTTGAAACACTAGGGCCATGGGGTCCGAGTGCCCACCAAGTTTTCAAAGACATCGCCAAGCGCATAGTCGACGCCTCGTGTGACCAGAGGGCTGGCCTATTTCTTGGTCAAAGGATCAGCATTGCCATCCAACGTGGCAATGCTGCCAGCGTTCTGGGCACTTTCCCCATTGACAGCGATGTGGATGAGTTTTTTGACGCCCTATAGTTGTTTTTTTTTTATTATTATTATTATTTTAGTTTAGTTATTTTTGTAAATATTTTACTTTTAATTTTAGTTTTTAGATGTAAATATAGTATGTATTATATTAGAACTAAAACAACAATAAAATAAACTTAGGTAATTGAAAGTCAAAATTAAAAAAATGTGGGATAATGATTTGATATTATCGATAATAATTATACAGTCATTATGTACCTAACAAAAAATACTATTCACATTATAAAAAAATACAACGAACTTTGATCTAAAAATTCTCCTAAACACAAAAATTCTACGAATTTAAAAAAAAGGAAACATGGCCACCGCAAAAACTGCCCATCCGGCCACAAAAAGTTTCAATATTACAAAATATGTTCAACGGAAGTCGGCACAAGATAGCAAGGACTGACCTCGACCTGATAACGACTTCGATTCCCAACCGTATAACAAACAAATATCGTCGGTCAATTAGTAAACTTGCCAATCTGCAAATGTCAAACTTTTCAGGAGAGCGAAATAAAGACAAAAATTGGTCCTGTAAATCAGGTTTTATAGGTATCTTTTCATGCTTGTAAATTTATTAGTCAAAAGTGATGTAGTTTAAGTAGATACTGTTAGAATTACAAATTATACATTATTTAAGAAATTAAAGCAGATTGGCCTATTTACCATGTTTAGAATGAGACAAGAAATATAATTTAGATGTGTTCAAGTAGCCAAATTGGTAGATAACTAAATTGACTGCAGTGGAGCATACTATACGTCATACATTTTTTGAAAGTCAACTACCCAAACTGAATTAGGCTATTTTATTTTCTTATGATAAGGCGTTTTTTTATTATAACAATTGTACCTACCGAAAACCGTTATCGTAGATAGTCACCTAGAAAATTCAATCCCGGGATATCGGGACTGTATAGACACAATCCCAGGATCTCGGGATTTTGTTTCAAATGAAAAAGGCGATAAAAAAATCAAAATTGTCGTTTCTATTCAAAGACAGTATTTGAAATAAAGAGTGTGTGTAGACCATTAAACTTATCTAATTAATCAAAAACTTGTTTATAAAGCTTAATTATTCGAACAATAACAAATTAAACATTTTAAACTATCTGAAAAAAAACGTAGCCTAGGGACGTTCAGGCCAGTTAAATCGATATTTTACAAAAATCTATTTTATCGGTTTTTAAGTTTTAACCCGATTATGCAATATTGATCTTTTAATTTAAACTAAATAGATAGACCGCAACTTCATACTCATTTATTCATCATCATCATCATCATCTCAGCCATAGGACGTCCACTGCTGAACATAGGCCTCCCCTTTAGATCTCCACATATACCGGTTGGAAGCGACCTGCATCCAGCGTCTTCCGGCGACCTTTATAAGGTCGTCTGTCCACCTCGTTGGTGGACGTCCTACGCTGCGCTTGCTAGTCCGCGGTCTCCACTCTAGCACTTTTCGACCCCATCGGCCATCTGCTCTGCGAGCAATATGGCCTGCCCATTGCCACTTCAGCTTGCTAATCCGGTGGGCTATATCGGTGACTTTAGTTCGTCTACGGATCTCCTCATTTCGGATTCGATCACGTAGAGAAACACCGAGCATAGCCCTCTCCATAGGTCGCTGAGCGACTTTGAGCTTTGAGATGAGGCCGATAGTGAAAGACCACGTTTCGGTGCCGTAAGTCATCACTGGTAACACACATTGGTTGAAGACTTTCGTCTTGAGGCACTGAGGTATGTCGGACGAAAAGACATTGCGTAGCTTCCCGAACGCTGCCCAACCGAGTTGGATTCGGCGGTTGACCTCTTTCTCGAAGTTGGACCTACCTAATTGGACTACTTGTCCTAAATAGATATATGAGTCAACAACTTCGAGTACCGAGTTTCCAACAGAGACTGGGGTGAGCACAACATTGGCATTTGACATAATTTTCGTCTTGTCCATGTTCATTTTCAAGCCCACCCGTTGTGAAACTCGGTCGAGGCCATCGAGCATCATGCTGAGTTCCTCCATCGACTTTGCCATGACTACGATGTCGTCGGCAAACCGAAGGTGAGTGATGTATTCGCCGTTGATGTTGATGCCAAGTCCTTGCCATTCCAGGAGTTTGAAGGCGTCTTCCATTGCGGCAGTAAACATTTTCGGGGAGATAACGTCCCCCTGTCTTACGCCTCTTCTCAATGGAATCGCCTTCGTGCTCTGCTCCTGTACTCGGACCGACATGGTGGCGTTATTATACAAACACTTCAACACCTCGATGTACCGATAGTCAATACGGCATCGCTGGAGTGACTCAAGTACCGCCCATGTTTCCACCGAATCGAAGGCCTTCTCATAGTCCACAAACGCTAAGCATAATGGCAAGTTATACTCTTCGGTCTTCTGTATAACTTGCCGCAGCGTATGGATGGGGTCTATGGTACTATAGCCTCTTCGGAAACCGGCTTGTTCGGGAGGCTGGAAGTCATCAAGTCTGTGTTCGAGACTGTTCGTGATAACCCTTGAAAACAGCTTATAAACATGACTCAGAAGCGTGATGGGTCTGTAGTTCTTCAATAGGCTGTTATCACCTTTTTTGAAGAACAACACCACCTCACCCCTGCTCCACGTTTGAGGCGTTTTGCCCTCGGACAGGACGGAATTAAAGAGTTTCTGGAGGACTCTAAGTACCGGTGTTCCACCCGCTCTCAGAAGCTCTGAAGTGATTCCGTCCTCGCCCGGCGCCTTGTTGTTCTTAAGCTGCTTCAGGGCCATCCTAATCTCGTACAGACTGATGTCCGGGATATCTTCGGTATAATGTCGGGACAGCTTGGCTCTTGGATCTCCTACCAAGCTGTCAACGGGCTTTGCGACCGAAGTGTATAACTGTCCATAGAACCTCTCGATCTCGCCTAAAACCTCTGCTTTGGTCAACGCTATGCTGCCATCCTCCCGTTTCAGCTTTGTCATCTGGCTTTGCCCAATAGACTTGTCCTTTGCGAACACTTTGGAGCCTTGGTTTCGCTGTATGGTCTCTTTAACACGATTCGTATTAAAGAGACGCGGATCGTGTCGCAAGGACTTAGATATACGTCTATTGAGCTGCCTAAATGACTTCGCGTCATCGGAAGACTGCAACTGTAGCAGGCGTCGTTCAGCCATGAGGTTTAAGGTTTGCTCGGTCAATTTCTGAGGTCTATCTTTACGGCAGGGTCTAAAAAACTTAGACCCTACCGTGCGGACAGTTTCCACTAGCCCGTCGTTGATCTCGTCCACTGAAACTAAGTTCTCCAGGCAAGCAAAGCGATTAGAGAGCTCGAGTTGAAAGCTTTCGGGGTTTTGAATATGGGACCGAGTAGGTCGGAGCGTAGACTTCATCAGGCTGGACCTTTCAAGTTTAACATTGATATTCAGCGAGCCTCTTACGATTCGGTGATCACTACCGGTTTTTACCCTGTTGATCACAGAGACATCACTGAATATCCGTTTCTTGTCGGTCATGAAGAAGTCTATCTCGTTTCTCGTGAAACCATCGGGACTCAACCAGGTCCATTTCCTGTGAGGCGGCTTCTGGAAGAAAGAGTTCATCATGAAGAGTTCCTCTTTCTCCAGAAAGTCGGCCAGCCTCTGTCCCCTAGGGTTTCGTTTCCCATACCCAAATTGCCCCACTCTCAACTCATCACCGCTTTTCTTGCCCAACTTTGCGTTAAAGTCCCCCATAACAACAGTGAAGTGAGTTTTGGAACTATGTATGGCCCTACTTACGTCCTCATACATAGTCTCCACCTCATCATCGGAGTGTGACGAGGTCGGTGCGTATACCTGAATGACCTTCAGCGAATATCTTTTGGATATTCTGAGTATTAGGTATACCACCCTGCTCGACACACTGTCGATGGTTATTATGTTGTTTACGAGGGACTTGTGAACGAGAAACCCGACACCACCTTGGGACTGTTGGTCGCCCTCCCGGTAGTATAGCAAGTTACCAGACTTCAGGGTTACGGTGGCCTCCCCCTCTCTACGGACTTCGCATAACCCTATAATGTCCCAGTGTAACTTGCTCAGCTCCTCTTCCAGCTCGCAGATCTTTTCGTCAGTCCTCATTGTGCGTATGTTGTGTGTTACCAGGGCCAGTCGTCGTGGGGGTGGGTAGCCGGATCTCTTCCGGAGATTCTTAGCACCCCCTGCTCCGACGTTACCTTGACCGCTACCCGCGCCAGGGATAACGGAGCTGCCGGGGACTGGGGGCCTAGTTTCTGTGCTTTCAATCATAAAGGGGGTAATTTGCCTTAATCGCCACGCTTGGCAGGCGGGTTGGCGATCGCAGTGAGGATGTGCAGTACACAGAGGACGCTGCTGCCCGACCTCCGGTTTGTCCCTTAGTCGCCTCTTACGACACCCACGGGATGATTTGGGGGAACGCAATTCTAAGCCGGTGCCCCACGGCAACTCATTTATTACTATTTAAAAAATTGATGTAAATTAATAAATCTGCGAAATAAGACTGCTAATAACTATTCTATATTTATTTCGATTGCTTAAACACACCAAAGTAAAGTTCTCAATCTGTCACTTAAAATAATATAACACTGGTATTTAGTGTCTCGATTGCCTTTTTAACAAAGGTGATGTATTCAATGTACCACTTAGGCTAATAGAATATTGTGAGTTTAAGCATTCCGATTGTTTTATGGACCAATGTAAAGTATTCAATCTTCCAGTTTGGCTAGTTTACCTTTGCAAGATTTAACTTTCCACTACCCTTTTGAATTACGGTAAAGTATTCAATGTACCACATAGGTTAATTGAAGATTGTGAGTATTACGAAAAGTAATAATATGCAGTACAGGTAAACTGAACAAAGACCACATAGAAAAGTTTACTATTGTACAAATACAATTTTGTGCAGATATGAATTAGGAATAATGGAATTATTTTCAAAAAGACAATTGCTAGAGATGTGATATTTTACCACAGTGAAGATATAATAGTAACCATGGCAATTCTTTATTTAACACCAAATCACCAAAATGTCAGTTTGGCTACTTTACTGTTGTGGCGACGATATGGCTGCCACGAATAATAATTAACAATAAAATCTAAATAAATTCACATGGCGAAGGAACTTTGATGTTGGTCGGAAATTAAAAAAAAAAAACAAAAAAGTTGTTGATGCGTTTCAACTAAGATGGACATAATATTTGATGACGACAAAATGTAACGCCATATTGACCTCTTTTAAACACTTGTAAGCTTTTAAACAAACAATTATCATTTGAAAATAAGTGTGACGAGATAAATAAAGATATAATATATTGCGCAGTGCATTTTATTGCTAAACGTTATTTTCAAGTTACTTTTGACCATAGACACTGTCCTTCTTAGTTGAACCGCACTATACTGTTACCTACTGTCATTCACATGACAACTTGATTTTTTTATAGAATTTTATAGGTATCTACAGACAACGTTTTAGCTAAACTACGATTATTAATTCCAGTCAGTAAAATGACATTTCCAGTGTTCTGGTTTGTTTCATTTTGTATGTATCAGTGACAGTTGCACTTGTCATTTTACTGACTCGAATTAAAAATCAAACTTTAGAGTCCGCGAAAATTTCTTAGGTACTACAGTAGATTCCTATAAGTCAGGCATATCTATGTATGTCTCCAATTAGATTTTTTTTAAATATTCTAGAACTTGCAAAGCTCAACAAAATTAAACCTTTTATAAATCAACACAGAGTATTATTCCGATCTGTTAATAATTTTCGCAGTAAAATAATTATATCTGAGTCACACAGACATGAAAGCAAGTTATGGGGTCCTTTGCCCAACATTGGGATGATGTAGACTAGCAGTATTAGTATCAGACAGTTAAGCGAAGAACCTAGAATTTAAACAGTTTTAGCTCACAATATGTTAAATTAAAAAGAATCAACAAATCCAAGTATTCAGTACTTATTCGAGCTCAACCCCTGTCAAAGCATAGGACAGACCTCTCCAAATAGACCTAAAAAATTCTTATAATTACTGCTTCTTTAAATATACTCCAAAAAGCAAAAAAAAGTAAATAAGAGCCAATGACAAAGCGGGATCATATTGTGGAAACGACCTTTTTAATTAAAAAAGAAAAACTGTAAATACTCTCTGGTAATTTTCAAAATGGATGCCGCGCATTCGAGATTCGAATTTTTCGAATGTTATGTTCTCTTTTTAAAGAAGCTATTGTCAACGGTTTGTGGTTAAGTAATTGCTTTTGTTTGATTTGTTTTTATGAAATTGTGAAATTTAAATAAATGTCTTCTTAATTGTGATTTTTTCAAGGGTTATTCCTTGATTGTGAGCAGTGGTGGCCCAATGGTATCGGCCTCGACTTACGATTCGAGTCGTGAGTTCGAACCCCGTCAGGCGCATTACTTTGTGTAATTTATTTCAACAACACCACTGCTCTCAAAACGGTGAAGGAAAACATCGTGAGGAAACCGGCATGTCCTAGAACCAAAAATTCGAAGACATGTGACATCTACCAATCCGCACTGGGCCCGCGTGGTAGATTACGGCCCACTCCCTCTCACAGAGAGAGGAGGCCTGAGTCCCAGCAGTGGGAACATTTATAGGCTGATGATGATGATGATGATGATTCCTTGATTCCTGGAATCTATAATTTTTAAATTCACGTATTTTTGCCAAAATTAAGACCTATGTCAGCACTGCGTGATATGAATTTTTTAATTATTAAGGGTTTTCAAAACACGGGTTACATTTTAGATACATTTATTTTTCCCGGTAAAATCTTTGGAATTACTGATCCTTTTTTTCCTCCCAAAAAAATCGTTCTTCGGATGGATGAATGGATGTTTGTTACTCAAGAACGGCTCAACAGATTTTGATTAATACACAATTGACCTTTTTATCACAAGGGTATAATTATTTGTGGCAAAATTTTCGAGATCCATGCGGGCAGAGACGCTGGCATAAGCCAGTTCTAAAATACATAAATCCCTACCAATTCAAGATTTATAAGTGAAATAACTCATCGCCCTGTTTATTTTAAAAGCACAAATGAAATATGGCTACGACTCACTGACTAATAAAAGCAATTTGTAACTTTCTGTAAGATTATTTACCATGCTTCTTTATTCATTAAGTTAAATACTTGCGTGCAGATGTTACTTTACAAATTTTATAATTATGCTTTTTTCATTATTAAATACCTCAATGTTTTGAGGTGAATATTATTACTTTTTCGAAATTGTAAGTAGAGTCCGTGTCACAACTGACAATCTTTTGACGCGACGCTAGTGTTTATGTCATTAGGTACCTACTTACATTTAAAAAAATGTAGTAGGTAGGTACTACGATTTTTTACAGGACTTCATAATAGTGTTTTTTGTATGGCACCTATTATTTATGACCATATACCAGATTCAATTAAAATTTTAAATATTCACCTGTTCAAAAGACATTTGAAGAACTTTCTGGTACTTAAGTAAATCCTATTATAATGTTAATGAGTTTTTGAATGAAAAAATATTAATGTAACTTCTGAATGATTGTCATGTCTGTAAAATGGTTTATTTTTAATTTTTCTGTTATTTTATATACTTAAACTTATTGCGATTTTATTAATTTGACATCCGATTGTGCATTTTGTTATTTTATAAGACTGACTTTTTACTCATTGACATTTTTTTACTGACATCTGTTTAAATTTGACATAATCTACGATTTAATGATATTGTTTTATTACCTATTTAACTTTTGACCAAGCTTTCATTGTTATTGACATCAATTACAGAATTCTAATTTTTAATGTCATGACCATTTATTTTATCAACTGTTGTGACTTGAAACTATAGGTATTCATATTACAATGATTGCATGCAACAATATCAGAATTATATTTTAAACTATTACATTCTAACATAATTATTTTGTACGCTTCACGGCAAAACATGGAGAATCTGACCACTTTTATGTAACATCTCACACACAGTGTAACTACCTATGTTTACAAATAAAAGTTTCTTATTCTTATTCAGACTATATTTTATCTATGAGTTCAGCTGTTCTTCCTAGCTGTCATTTGTAGATGTTTATCAGTCTTACAACCAGTCTTAGCAAATTGTTACAACTGACAGTCGCTTTACCTGCCTAGTTAGATGGAAAGCCGACTTACCATAATTGAAAAAAAAAACATCCTAATCGAAGACCAGGATATGGGTCAAATTAAGATTCCAAGATTTTCTTACATACATAGTTACAAGTGAAGCTAATAAAAGCTTGTTAAAAAGGCAGGGAATAAAGAATCTAATACGAAACGAAATTCAAAACAAAGTTAAAAACAATAATCAATAGTCATTTATTTATTGGCCATATTTTTCAAAAATCGAACATAACCTTTAAAATTCACACGTCAATCTCGATCCGCAGACAAAAAAAAACAATTAAAAGAACCATAGACTTCGAATTGTAATGTTTTAAATACAAAGAACAATGGCGGATATCCGTGGAAGTTCAATTGGTCGGCGGATGAGGCCAATCGCGCTTGTTCCCGTGGCTCTGACGCATGCTGTGAGGGACTGGCTTTAGGTTAGGTGCGATAAAGATGTACAGACGCCAGCACATCAACCTACCGCAATCTGTCAAAATTCTTTAATAGATTTTCAACCTTATCACAATAGTTCGATTGGTAAAATTTGACAGATTCGGGTAGGTTGACCTGCTGACGTCTGTACCTAATAGTCTAATTTAACTAATAGTTGTGAATATGGTGTGATAAAATCAAGTGTTTGAAGGGAAATTTGTTTTTTGTCAAATGTTCAGTAAAGTTAAAAAGAAAAATGTACTTACTTAGTTTGTATTTTTGCGCGAAGAAAAACCCTATTATGACCATCTAGAATTGAAGCCATTTTGATATTTTATATGTCATTTTATTATTATATCAATCAGCAGTCACCAAAGCTAATCTTAGCCGGACTTTTTGTTTTAGAGCTATATTGCCACAGATAGACACATAAATACGCATTAAACTTACTCGTATGGAACCCATCATTTTGTGATTAAAATAACTCAAATCGGGTTTATTTATTATCATGTAAAGTTTAAAGTCTATTAACTACTTCATTAAGTTCGTAGACTTGATTGTAAACACTACAAAACAACGGAAATAAAAAGCAATGGCAACTAGAGAGGCAAAGGAAACAATCAGCAAGCTATTTCCTAACACCCAGTCTGCCAACATCCTTTATACTTTATATCTTCGATCTCTATTGAAAAAAAAATAGATTATTCAATATGTATTATAATTCTATGTCCCTGAATACATCACAAAAAGATCAATGAAATGTTTAAAAAAAGAACATAATCTTTTCATCTGGCCCTCAAAAGGAAGATACACATGCAAATCATACAAGCAATAAGGTACATACTTGGGCAACCTCCTTTTTTTTCCAAATCTTTAAAAAAATGGAACGAAATACAGTTTCCAAATTTCAAATTCAAAAATGGAAGCTTACCTTTTGAACATTAAGATCGGAATCGTAACGGTCGCGTTCGAGATTTGAAATTTAAATCCGAATATGGAACGTTGTTGATAAAGACTTTGTTGTTTGATTCAATGTTAGTGTTGTGTGTTGACTTGTCCCATTTTATTATTGAGTGGTTACCATGTATTAAAATAATTTTGAGAGACAGAATAAAATTGAGGATCTAAAGAGGATATCAGATAGGCAGTCCTTCTTTGTGAAATACTGATATTCAGCTACTTCTGGTTAGACTGTGATACACAATTGAAAACAAGGTCACCCTTATTATTTAATTTGTTCACACCTCTTTATAACCCAATAAATGACATGATAAATCATGTCATTTATATTGTAAAATAAAATATTATATCACAGTTTAACCACAGAATTTCATTCCAAGCCATGTTAAGAACGTTTGAAATGACAATGTAGACCGTATTTAAATTTTCAATTCATATAATGTCAAATGTCAAACGTTTGCGCGTCATCGCCTATGTAATATGTTCCTTTGTGTGTTACTAAGAATATTTTACTCAGTTTTGAGTATAAAGCATTCATGGTAAACATTTGTTGAGCAACAAAGTAGAATCAACGTGTTGCGGAGTTGCTGTCAACATGTTGCTGGCAACATGTGTTGCAGAGTTGACGCCCGGCGAGCGAAAACATCAGTTAATCAACAAATGTTGACGTGTGTGGACGTGTTTGCAACTGTTTATAAACATTGAAACAGCTTGGAGCAATGATAAATATTGCACTACTTTCTCGGGCAATATTTTGACGCAGATTGCCGTGTGGACAGGCGATATTGATTTAAACATTTATTACGCTGCACATCACAATGTTGATCAACTGTTGCTAAACAAATATTTCCCATGAACGAGGCTATCTAACGAATTTATAGGTTAAAATGACAGTAGTACATTTATACAAAAAGAGAAAGTTTATGTTATTTAATAATCCCACAGAAACGGCATACAGGGATAAAAAATATCCCATATGATAATCAAGTTATAAACTATCTGTGTACCTATCAAATTTCATCTAAATCTGTTTAGTAGTTTATGCACCAAAAAGCAACAAACATTTATCCAATCTTTATTATAAACTTTCGCATTTTTAATTACAAGTACTACTGTGACCCTCCTTCTGCGAAGCAGTAATGCTCGCGAAGGAGGAGGCGGGCCGCGTGAGAGAGAGGACAATGTCCACCCTCCGCCCCACCCGCGGTGGTGGACGCCCACGGCGACGGACGTCGCAAGACGATCTCCGGCCACCGTAGGCGCGGGCATGCGGGCGGCAAGTAAAGGGCAACTTGCAGCCCGACCATGGACCATGCCCGGGTCGACGGCGCGTTGTGTTCCACGCGCGCCTCAAAGAGCGTCAGCATAATGACGGGGCCCCCTCTCTAGAGGGCCAAAGCCTGCCGGGGTCGCGGGACTTATACCATTACCGTGACCCCGGAACATAAAGGGCTATTGAAGGACACCGTGGATTTTAGTCAGTACAATTCTGACAGTCCCTCCCGCCCTGCCCGGGGTGGGTGGACTCATTTGATGATTTTAGCACGAAAAAAAAAAAAAGTACTACTGTGAATAACTAAGGATAATTAAAGGTGTGATATTACACTATTATGTATAAATAAATGACTGTTTTATTAATAAAAGTATTTCTTTCTTTACAGATGTGAACCAGCGTCAACATTTTCAAGATATCCAATTACTAAAAATGGATTAATTTCTTGTAAGTATTGCAACAACTACCTTTTACAAATTCAAGTAGCTTTTTTTTATCGTGGTAAAATCATTAAATGAGTCCTCCCACCCAGGGCAAGGCGGGTTGGACTGTCAGACTTGTACTGACTAAAATCCACGGTGTCCTTCAGTAGCCCTTTGTATACCGGGGTCACGGTATACGTGTGTCCCGCGACCCCGGCAGGCTTTGGCCCTCTAGAGGGAGCCCCGTCATTATGCTGACGCTCTTTGAGGCGCGCGTGGAACACAACGCGCCGTCGACCCGGGCATGGTCCATGGTCGGACAGCGAGTCGCCCATTACTCGCCGCCCGCATTCAAGTAGCTAGCGAGAGTAATTCCACTGCGGGAAGTAGATGGCACTAGACGGCTTGTATAGCTCTGGTAGGCCCCAGATTGTAGAAAAAAAATAAAGGCTGGGCATCGTATTACTCACTAAATTTTAATAAGTTATAGAGGTCCGATAGGTAGTCGCTCCATGTAAAATACTGATATTCAGCTGCATCTGGCTCGACTGGAAGCCGACCACAATATAGTTGGTAAAACTCTAAGCAAATTATGATGATTTACTTGAAATAATAGGTATATTATTATCACTAATACGGCCTATGTTTAACTGTGGAACTTTACATTATAGAATGTCCAAATTCCTTCCAATTGAAGCCAAAGAACACGGTAGAAAATTGAGGATGTTTCTAAAAAAGACAATTCAAAAACTGTCATGGCGTCATTTTCTCAACTAAAATGACAGCTGTCATTACGTTACAACAAGAATATAGAATTAATAAATTCTGTAGAAGCTTATACGACAATATAACAAGGTAAATGTACTTCATAAAGCTAACAAATTGCCATTTCCCGTCTTTTACCTTTTATTGGTGCCATCATTTAAGTAAAAGATATAGAACCACTGGATATGGCACAAATCTTAATGAGTTGTTATAATGCTATTTTACTCAAATAATTATATAAACCATATATAAACCAAAAACGTCACTCAGTCGGTATAATTTTACAGGCGTTATGACGTCACAAGACTTCCGATTTTTTTATCTTTGTCAATATTCATTGATTTAAAAAACAAAAAAATAGGTGCTGATTATTTTTGACCTTATTTTTGACAGACTTCAAAAAAAGGAGGTTATCAATTCGACCCGTATGTACATAATATTTCCAAACAGGCCCAGTTTTTTCAATACTCTAAGTAACTGAAGGATTAATAAACAGATTTTCAATTTATTTTTGCAGTAAACTACTCTATTAAAGTCACAGAAAAAAAAATAGCGCCCAAATTCAGTAGCCCTAGCATGACTTTTCACGTTTTTGTGACGTTTCACGTTTTTGTGACGTTTCACGTTTTTGTGACGTACACTTTCCAATGGGCTTATAAAAATTATGCTGTACTCTGATGTCTTTTAGGTCTTTATGAAATAAACTATCATCATCATTGCCCTGTAAATGATATCCGGGAGTTTAGAAGACAGAATATATTGGGCAGAAAGCCCGCCAGACTCAACACCCGTCTGGTCAAAGATACCTTCACTTTTCACAGGTGTATCGAGGAATTTTCCACTCTGTTCCTCCTAAACTATAAAATATTATTATTATTTAAGGGACTCTTCCAGTCACCCACGTCCATGATGGCCGCGCCTGTCCGAGGGCGACCTTACGTTGTGTCAATTTTAGGTCAATGTCTACATTCATACCTCTACATAGCTACTAACATTACGACTTGTATCTCTGAAGGGTCAGCAGAGGCGTTAGTAAAACTAAAACTTTAGACTTTTTTTTTAGCGTGGTAAAATCATCAAATGAGTCCTCCCACCCGGAGCAGGGCGGGAGGGACTGTCAGACTTGTACTGACTAAAATCCACGGTGTCCTTCATTAGCCCTTTTAGGTCCCAGGGTCACGGTAATGGTATAAGTCCCGCGACCATAGTAATAATTTGTTCCGTACAGGAAAAGAACCCACGACTCGATGCGCCGCTGTTGATCGCATAGCCATTGCGCCAACCGTGTAAATAGAGCATGTTTTTTCAAAATCAACGTTTTTGATTCCTGGGCAGGAAAATTGATTTTTAAAAAATCCAATGATGCAATATTAGTCTTCTTCTTCTTCTTCCTGCCCTTATCCCATTCTATTTGGGGTCGGCGCAACACGTTTTCTTCTTCCATTCTCCCCTATCAGACGTCACAGTATCATTTACTCCTTTTTCTTTCATATCATTCCTTAGACAATCCAACCATCTTTTCTTTGGCCTTCCTCTTCCTCTCCATCCATCAACATTCATACTCATCACTTTCTTAGTCACATGGGTGTCATCCCTCCTCATCACATGTCCAGTATTAGTATTCATCAAAAACGGCCTAGAGAATCCTTTCAGTATATTTTCAGATTTAGCCATATACGCAGTTGAAAAAATCAAATACGTAGCATTCATAATTTGTTGTTCCCTCGACATTTGGTTTGTTTTCGCCAATATTTGTTGTTCTAGAGCAAATAATAGCATAACTGATGAAAATTGGTGTGTTGTATATTGGCTTTGTACTAATGATAAGTAACGATTGATAAATTTCACTATAGCAACATTTTTTTTTGCTGTAAAACTTGCAAAATTCATTGTTATCAAACAAAAAATATTTACATTAAAATACAGAACAATTTTGTTCTAACGTGGTTAAATCATCAAATGAGTCCTCCCACCCAGGGCAGGGCAGGAGGGACTGTCAGACTTGTAGGTACTGAATAAAATCCACGGTGTCCTTCAATAGCCCTTTACATTCCGGGGTCACGGTAGCTTGTTAGTCCCGCGACCCCTGATACAGGACATTTAGTTTGAAATAAATGTAATAATGTTTTATTAAAATAAAATAAATATTTTAAAAAGGCAAAAACATCAAAACACATTTTGAAATGTTAAAAGCAACGCTAGATTACATAACAAACGCGATGTCTGCCTATCAAAAACATCTTTATACATTATTCACATAAATTCTGGGAGTCGTACCCCCCTCCCTGCCTACCCCTCAGGCCGAGACGTAGCGTAATGAATTAATTAAACACTTCCACTCGACTGAGGAGTCTGATGGGAAATTAGCGCGCCGCTAACGCCATCTAGTAGGGAGTAGCGGCAACTTTTTTGCTTAATATTTTTGATGAAACTAGCGGTTAGTCGCTTTTTTTATTGCGAGACTGTTTTTAATTTTATTATCGGCTTTTACTTTAAAATTAAATCTTTATTGGATTGAAATCTACCGTTTCAAATTGCCATTCCATTTAGTTTGGGAACAGTTAGCGCCATCTACCGCCTAGTAGCGGCAACATTGACCGTCATTGAAAACAATTTTGTAAAGTACTAATCTAAACTGCCCCTATGTATGACTCATCATGAGCTTAATGTTCCTAACGCGATCAAACACCCCAAGCCCCTTTAAATGCGGGCAGGACCCCTATTTGAAGCGATTACTTAATTTTTTCGACCCCCAAGCTTGTTTTCAAGTAATTAAAATCAGAGGGTTACAATTGTTTGAGATCGGGGTCTCTATTAAAATTTATGAGCGATTTTGATCTTCGATTTGATAATCACGAATCACCTATGATGAATTTTTAATGTGAAGCAAACCTTTTTTTAGTTCCAGCTTTCGTCCCTAGATGGCGTTAGTAGTAGCTTTTTTTTCTAACACAGCTTTTGGTCATAACTCACTTAAATATAATCAAAATTCATACAGAAGTTATATAATCTAAACCTGGTTTACGTAGTTTGATGTTGTTCATACATTATTCTGCTGTCTATCTCGAGTAATCCCTAGACAACTTGTAACGACACTCAAGAGGTTTGTCGGTAACTCGAGTCGGTGGGTTCATACCTAGTTGACGCGAATTAAAAGCAATGATGGTGTAAATAAATTGAGGCTGTTAACTATTCATCACTTTATGAAAAAAAAATCAAATTCTAGTGAACAGGCTTCTTATAAGTAAGCTCATTTCCATCGTATATTTTTTCACTGTCACTTCTGATTTAAAAAACTAGAGTCTAAAACAAATCAATCAGAAATAAAAAACGAGAAACTTGTTGCTGTGTTGATAACAATTTTGAAATAGTGTAGTCCAAAGTAAATTCTAATTTAATTTCAATTTTTTAATAGGTAAGTAATTTGTGAATAGAATTAATATATTTTAGTACCGACCCTGTTGCTCTATAAGGTACCCAGAAGCGAATCTCACGTTTCAGAAGGTGTGTTTCAGAGTTTTCAGCGATTTCAGTTTTTAACTGCTTGTGTCAAACATTGCCCTAATTTACCTTGACGACTTAATCATATTATATTTCCAAGTTCTTTCTTTTTTGAAGTTCTCAAGTATATCTGCTACTTGGCTTACCTCTTCAATCATTATAATGAGATATATCTACCTCACCAGCTTCGCAATCATACAATATCAGGAAGATGACAATTAATTATCGACTGCTAACCCCCATTTAACCTACGGAGTGGTATATACACTCAATTATAACAGTATCACCCTAAACGCCAAGCCCGAGGCATTTTGAAATCAACACGAAATGACGACCAGCCTTAATGCGAACCACACAATAAAATTGTGAAGTTGGAAAACATTTTGTGGGGAAAACAGTATTTTTTCCGGACACCAACTGTGTTAATTTGAATTGGAATTTGTATTTGAGTTGGTGTCTTCATTCAAAAACTTGAGACGTCTTTTAAAGATGATTAAGGGACGTACTGTGTGAATGATATGGCTAGAAAGTAGGTGACGAGTAATAGAGAAGACAATTAGAAGAAGAAGACCTGCTGCGCCGACCGCAAATGAATTGAGATGAATGCAGGAAATGATGATGATGATACGAAAGCATGTTAAGCAGTTGTAATTTGTAAACCTTGTTATTCGATTTTTAGTTCTCTTCGTTACTGGTGATTGACACCAGTCTTACCGAGACGTCTTATATTAACCTGAACTTCCTGGGTTTTAAAATGTCCGATGATCCGAAGGTCTACCTTCGGATCATCGGACATTTTAAAATAGTTGAGAATACAGTTGGCAAAATAATATCTATTCGTGTAGATGGCGTTCTTTATTTATTCAAAAGACTAGGGAATATCTGGCGGGATCAACGGATTAAAACCTAGCATGAAAGTAAAATGTTTTATATTAATAGATTTTTTTCTACACCTGCTTAAGAGCAGCACTCTTACAAAAGTAATTCTGATTGAAAAAGATAATTTTCTTTGACATAAAATAATCTCAGAACAGCCTTTTACACTCCTTAATCCAGAAAGTGTCCCCACCTTACATCAAAACATCCCACACAATTTCCTTCATCTGCTCCCCCAAAAATGACCAACAAATTCCAGCATTGTCAAGTAACTAGACCCTAAGCTCACATTGTAAGCGACACGGCTACCTGTCCCCCTTTTGTCACCCCCAGTCCATCCCCGTCCCTCCCGCTATCCCAAGTTTTGTTTGTCCACGCCTCCGACTATAATCATGTTGTCCTGTGTAAATAACATAAAATTTAATACACTCGCCTGCCGTCGAGTCGTTATCATCTGTTTTAGAGGAAGTGGGTTAGTCGTGTTTGGTTTCGGGATTTTTTTCTGCCTTTTGGAGATAATTGGTGGTGTCGTTTTTGAGGATACCTAGTTTGGTGTAGATTTTATGTGATTCATTCCGATGATACTTAATTTTGTTAGCTTTTTTGCCAGAGATTGTATTCTTCACCTCATTCATGTCACTTTTCTATTACAATCTAGGTTTTTTGAAGGAAAATCTAAATTCATTACTTTACTTCATTGTCTACTTAGAATTTTCCTCGCTATTTTTTAGTCAATTGCCTCTCATACTGTCACAAAATCTCGATGAATTCAAATTTAACTCTTATGGCGTTAGAATTTTGCGTGTGTTACGTAATGACCTCTCTAATAACCAAATACTGTCGTTTCACGAATAAACGTAAGGTCCGAAGATCCAATTCTTCCAGTCACAACTTTTATTCTCTGAGCATCTCTTCTACAAATCTCTTCACATAATTATCATACTTTAAAACTTTCTTCGTCCCAGCATTTACCTCCAAAGGCACTCTAGCTAAAATAGCCCAAAAGAACACCTCCACTTCCTCATTCACAAAAACAGTTACCCAAAACTCACCAAAAGCACACAAAAATGCAATAATACATCCTCCAAAGTCCTATACACCTATTTAAATCACTTACTAAACGCCGTAAGCTTCTAAACACATCGTATAATCCTCTCGTTATTCTCGTGGTCGGCTTAATCAGCTGGGCTCAGGTGCCAACACATTACTGCGGTGGCAATACACCTCTGCTAATTACAACAAACACAAAGACCCTTATGTCGGGTTATTTGTGTTTAGTTGCTTTTTTTTGGAGGTTAGGTTTTAAAGTTTTGGGTGGGTCTGATTGTCAAGGGGTTTGGTGGTTGCGGTATTGTCTTAAAAGAGAGCTACGGCTCTGGAATTCAAAGGAAGGAACAGGGCGGTTTTTAGTCAATTAGAGCCCGTCAGGTCATTCCAAATCGTCCAGGGCCACCAAATCCATTTGATGATTTATACGCCCCAAAAAGGAGGCATTTCTTGGGCTAAGTGTGACGGGTTAAAATTACGATTTTGGGTTGTTCGGTCTTGTAATCACGTTATTTCTATCAGGCTTCTAATAGCTTCCTTAAAGTATAAATCTCCACAATTACAGTCTAATGATATTCTAAGAAATTTTTCAAAATCTGTTTAACCTGTGTAAAAGAAAACTAGAAAGACATTTATGAGCACATGCTGGAAGAACACAAAACATAAAAAAAACTTTAATCTTATCAAGAAACACAGCAATAACAACTATTTAAATTCAAAGTAGGTACAAATTTTATTTCACACAAACATAAATGGGCATTTAAGAATCATGAACGGTTCTAATTAATCCTATGAAAAATAAACCAAACAAAATATCCAACAAGAGATACTTCTACTAACCTTTTGACCAGTTAAATTAAAAATTCACGTGCGCTCACTTTTGCATAGGTAAAGCAATCATCCAGGTAGACAACTCGAACCCAAAATGTAATGAAATTTTCTCACTATAAAATAATCCAAAAATCTACGCGAAACACGCTCAAAAATCAGCGAGAGAGTAAACTCAAAAAAACAATGACAACAGATAACAGGGAAATCTTTTGTTCCAAAAACCATTCCAACGTTTTAAAAAAAATCGTAAAATTTCTCTTCTAACAATCAACGATGGAGCAGAGATGCCTTTCATGTTACTGTATCGAGTTTCTTTTTTATCACGGCACTGATTTTTAGCGAATGAAAATGCTTTTTCAGCGACCCTCCATCCGTTTTAGTTCTTTCATCCGTCTGCATCGGTTGTATAATATCTGTCTCCGCCGTAATGAGATTACGTAGCGCTCGCAGCGGGGAGTAGCGGAACTAAAATTTTATTATTGATGACGCGATGATGTAATTGGATGGAATTGTGTGTTTAAACGTTAATGAGGTTGGCTGAGCGCAATGTTATACAATGGGGACGTGATTGATAGTCGGTGCGTGTGTGCGCTTCGCTTTTATTAATTTTTGTGCCGCCTCTTGATAAAATGACTTTTTTCCGTACAATACTTAACATAGATTGCTTATATTATAACTAAATGCCATAAATACTCTACATTGCTAGTCTATTGTATTTGTTGTTCTATTGTATTACAAAAGTGTAATCAGGTGGTAGGTAGTAATCGCAACAACCCAATTTATCAACAACACAACAAATCATAAGCTCAATTTCCCACGTACTAAAACATTAACACTAACACCATCTACCGTTGAGTAGCAAAACATCACCTTCCCTGACTCCCCAACAGATGCCGCTGTACACAATCGACAAGACGTCAATACTAACCCCATGCATATTTTAGTACATAGAACGCATCATATCATGCTCCCTTAGCGGGATATATCATCAAAATTACTAACGTTCCGTCCGGAATGACTTGTAAAATATTCAGAAACAAGGTAACGGGCTTTTGTGCCCGCCTTAATGAAGTATAGACAGAGTTAGGTTAACTTTTTCTCGTGGGCTTTTATTTATTTTATCTGTGCTAGTGTTGTTAGGTTGGTAGTTCAGCGGGAATATTATTTTTATTCTGTGGAATTGAGTGTGTATGAATCTTTTAGTGGTTGGTACTGTTATACCTGTATGTTGGTAGTTGAGTTTACTAATGGATTTCGTTGTTGGGCTAGTTTCAGTGATAGTGTTATTTAAAATGTAATGGATTAACGTTAGAGTTGATCTCACTTGTGGTTTAAGCTTTTTGTTGTTTTAAACATTCACAATAAAAATTTAACTACTGAAAAACTGTCCAAATTAACACATTTATTTATGGAACCTTAAAAGTAGATAACAAGTTTCTTTCTATTAAAAAATTGTTACAAAAATAAATAAATTACCAATACAGTACTGTCCAATGAATCATTACTAGATACTACCCACACTTTAACTTAAAAGAAAATGACAAAATAATCATTACAAATACGTAAATCAATTTTTATTTCAAAAATAATATTTACGATGCCGTTTATCCAAAATGAAACATCATTAGGAGTGTTTTATGACACTTACAAGTAAATTTTATTGCTTTTCGTGCAATCATTTGAATATTTTTATGACATCATTAATGGTAGAAATCAAGAATCATTAAATGGTGATATTTATTTACTATCTGTGATATTGTACCGGTTAAGTTGACATTAATTTTATGTCTGCAGAATTGACTGATGATTTCATATGTTTTTTTAATAACTACATATATAGAAAGTTAGACGTTTAAACACCGAATATGTACCGAATACAATCTACAGAAATGTAGCAGCAATATCAATTTAAATCAGTCCATTTAAACGATTGATTTGAGACACAGTGCAGCCATTATTAAGGCTATATTTTATATTTTTGATTTTGCCTTGCAGTCCGTTCACTTAAATTCATTTTCTTTTTTACTTAAAAACCATTTTTTTCAAAATCATCTGCCTAGTCCAGTCAAACTGGATGAAGCTGAAAATCAGTATTTTACATGAAACGAATGCCTATATGTTGGTAACACAACATTTAGCTTTAAGGCACAAAGGCCCAGAGGCCATATCAAAATACATGTCAATTTACTGTCAATGTAATATTATATTATTTTAATGCCACTGTATCAATCAACGCGAGCAACGAAGTACACTGCTTTTCATTTATAATCTGAGTTTTTATTTTATTAATTATACAAGCAAGTTATCCGCCCAACATGATCCGGCTCGAAGGACCATGTTGGGATAACTTGCTTGTATAATGAATAAAATAAAATCTGACCCTGACCTCTACTACAGTAACTGGGTAATACGATACCCCGTAGTCAGACTGCTTTTCAGACCAATTTATAGGAAATAACTTGAAGAAAATATCTCAGTTTTCCCTTTTCTTTTTTTTTACGTGGTAAAATCATCGAATGAGTCCTCCCAGGGCAGGGCGGGAGAGACTGTCAGACTTGTATTGACTAAAATCTACGGTGTCCTTCAATAGCCCTTTACGGTCCGGGGCCGCGGTTACTCGTTAGTCCTGCGACCATTCGACCACATTGGGCAGCCATATTTGCGGATACTAGATCAAATACCATCCAATAATACTAACAACCGCCCCATAACCTATGACAAACTACGCTATCACCTTCAAAATTACAACCGCATCATATCTACACAATACCGACAACCTCATAACAATTGTGCCAGCAGTTCTCGAGATGTAAACTCACATATATACCACACAACCCTAAGTCGTAAAGTAAACCGTAGAAACTAAGATATAGGGTTCAAATTCAAATGGAGGGTGGTCACAAAAGGGTTTGGACACATCAATTGATATCTGCCTCATGCAATACGGAGTGGTCCAGACATGTTTGTTTATGGCTATGTACGGTCAGCAGAACAAGCTGGACCTCGTTATAGTGGGATAAGGGGGTGAGCAGAGACGTAAAGTCTAGGGTTTCAGTTGTTGTTTGATTTGTATACTGATGTTGCATTTAGAATTATTTGTGGTAGAAGTTGCGGTTTAGAGTGATATAAAGAAATTTTTACAGCGTTAAATATTAGGTGCCTATATGTAGACAGTGACTTAAAGTATGTATACACAAGAACAAATATGATGATGAACACAATAAAGAGACAGACATTTATTTTTTTGTTCCAAAAAAAAAGGCATTCTCTCTTATAAAATAATCTGCATAGGAGTACAAATATTGTCTAGTTCTGAAAAAATATAAGTACTTATGTATTAAAGGCATAAAATTAACACCAATGATACCTAAAATCTTGACCATTGCCAAAATGATCAATTCAAAAACATAATCGATACAATATTCTGTTGTCCATACCAAACATTGTGAACAGTGCGTAATGGGTATTTATTGAGTGCAGCACCATCTGTCGGTGAGTGGACTAGCTAATGTTGTGTGCTACTCGACAATAGATGGCTCTAGTTTGTATACAATTTAATATTTTATACGATTATGGCGTTTACTTTAGAAGCTGAGTTAAGTGGGTTAAACAATTATCTGAATTGGTATTTATGATCTTTTGAGACGATTATTTAGAATTTTTACGTCATTTTCGCTTGCAGCTGAAAAAGTTAGACATTCCTATAATTTGCATTCATTCGCTGAAGTAAGTTAAAAGCTAAGTATTTCTCAGTGTATTGTATTATCGGGATGGTGTCCTCATATCCATCGAAAACGCGTACCTATTTTGCGTATATATTTAAAAAGTACACAACTTCACATGACATATCAGCAAATGAAAATCTTTTAAAATACTTCACTGTAGTCCAGTACACTATAAAAACAAATAACTTTACTGCATAACTCACACGCTATCGAAATAGTTTCCATTTTAGAATTAAAAATAGGTTCATAACTTTTATACACCGGCCTAAAAATATTGAACTGTTTGTTAAAAAATTCAAGTTGAACCATTTTTCAAATTGCGATAGACAAAATAGATGCAAAAATGCATATGCAAAAAAGTTGCTGCAGCTAAACTAACAAACCTAAAAAACCTCTTTTTCACCACCTACACGCTGTCTAGAGAGTCGTTTACAAGACGATATTAATTAGGTACCTAGTAAGCATCCTTTTTAACTTCAGTACCGGTCCATAGCAGAAAGATCAAACGAAATTTTTAAGTCAGCGTTACTGCGTAGTTAAAAAAAATATTGTGTAAATTAAAGTAGGCATATTATACAATGGTCTATGAAAGACTTACGCGTATAAGGAATGGCGAAATACGTCATCTGCCTAGCCTTTTCCTAAATATTTTGAAGGACTTTCAGTATAGCCGCATGCAGATTTACCAGTTTCTTTATTACTTATTTTTTATTTGAGTTTTTTTTTATAATGGTAAAATCATCAAATGAGTCCTCTCATCCATACTGTCAATAGCCCTTTACATTCCAGGGTCATGGCTCCTGATGAGACAGTCCCGCGACCCATTTGTGACGATGGGTAGACAAAGTGTTTACGACGAAATAAGCTTACCTACCCAGAAAACTGCCGGGGTCGCGGGTCACACGTATACCGAGACCCCGGTACATAAAGGCTACTGAAGGACACCGTGGATTTTAGTCAGTACGAGTCTGACAGTCCCTCCCGCTCTGCCCTGGGTGGGAGGACTCATTAGATGTTTTTACCACGTAAAAAAAAAAACCTACCCAGAAAAAGTCTGTTCACTCTAACTTTAAAGATATTAAGGTTGCATGCGTTCGGAAACAAAAACTTAGACCGGTAGAAAGTTCCACTCTTTTGTTGTGCGCATTTAATAGCTGTTTACGAATAGGAGGAATAGCAACAGAATAGATATTGTAGCTTGTCCAGTGATAGAAAGGGGCCGGTAGGATGAAGTCGTGGAGTTCTAGAACACATTCAGCGAAGCACAATCTATAGGAAACCTAAAAACAGGCTAAAACCTTCCGGGCATGAGCAAAGTTTAAAAAAAAACTGTGAAGCATGGCATCAAACAGTTTTACGTCGCCTATGAGCCTCTTAGCTCTGCGTTCCGAGTCAGGTGCGGTTTTTAGGTTAGGAGTACCGTCCTCAATCAAAAATTCAATACAACAATTTGCTCCCAAAATTATAGAGTTCATTTAGTTTAAAAGAGTTACTAAATTAATAATAAGTGTACAAACTGGGGGTCGAATTAAAAATTGATTTAGTGCTGTTTCGCCCCAATAATGTCTGTAATGACCCCCGTTTGGGTCATTCAGGGGCTTAATAACGACCTCTTATGAGTTTTCTGTCACTGCTAACTACCTTATGTTATTAATTATCGTGATGATATTATATTTTTTAGAGAAAAAGTACGGTAGATATTTTTGTTAAATGATTTTGGTGGTAGAGGAAAAATGCCAATGCAATTTTGAACCGAGTCTGATTTATACCAATAATTTACAGCCACTGTAATTTAGTGTCTTCTATAACTTGTGATTTTAGTTCTGGTCAGCTTTTCTTTATAATAAATAGCCTTGCAACTATCCATTTTACCCGCCGGTAATCGATGATAAATTTGGCCACTAGTGAAGACATCTATTTAGAAAAATGATCAAGCAGGCAGCTTTTTAAACTGATTTAAATCAATTTTTCAGCTTCTAGATAGTTAATAGATGATTAATTTTAGGGTCAATACAAATATCCTTTTTGTTTCATAAATCAATGCTACCAAGATTCAATAAACTATCTGGTAGATTCTGGTAATCTGGTTCTAACCTAATACCGTAGACAACCTTTCAAACTCCAAATATCCCGAATCATAGTCTGACAGACGAGGTCTGCCACTAATTTTGTGCCTTTCAATTTAGCTTGTAAACGTTGTCTGAATTCATTAATCGTTCTGAGCGTTCATAACCGAACTATAGTAATTTTGAACGGCATCGTGAGTGATGGGAAGGGCGCAAGAGGTTCAGAATTCAATTCCCAGTCAGTAGCTGACAAGGGTACAGTTATCAGTCAACTTTTGTTAATGGCGCCCAATTGGGACCGTTAAACATTTTGCTGTTAGTCAAGAAGGAAGTATTTTGATGTTTTTTTGTTAAGTTTTTAGTCTTTAAAAAGACTTGTTAATGTTATTCAGGTATTTCGTCTCGTAAAATTATAAGCTGTTACGTTACTTCGTGTTCTTAATGAGAGTCTAGGCTTAAAAGATGAGTCTTAAAATAATAATTCCACATCTTGAATCTTAATTGTGACTAAGTAATCTCATGCCACATTTTCTCAAGATATTACCAATGCGAGTAGTTTTAATTATGTACGTAATACGCGCTAGTTGATTGGTTTATCATCTGTTACAAGCTTTAAATATCGGCTTCTGCTCTTGCAGATTATGGAAATATGGCATAAAAGAGAGGAGTGCTATATTCAGTAATGGAACAGCGCTGCACATACCTTGATGATGACGACGAAGTTGCATCTGGTAAACCAACCTAAAGCTTTTGTCACTGTCGCACTTCAACCCCAAAATATGAACGGCCTATTATAAACAAAATCATAACAAATCAATTCATCGCGTCCACAAAAAGCCTCCAATACTTCAACCCTCAAAAACCAAGTTAAAATTGGCGTGAGGCTCTGACGGCTGGTCAAATGGACCACGCTTAGATTTACGAGCTGTAACCGCTGACCACTCCGGTGGAGCGTTAATCTGGGGTCTAATCGACCGCTCCTGGCATGTTACGGGAATGTACTAATAGATTTTTTTTTTCGTGTTTTTTTTTTACTGAAAAAAATATGCGATGGGATAAAAATTGTTACTGGCACATGTAGTTATGATGGAAACTCTTTGATAGCGTTCACCTGATCGTTCTGGGTCTGTAATCATCTTCGGACTGAAATTCGAACGCATATCTATGTCTTATAAGGAGCTTAAATCACCACGGTTATTTAATTAACATAAAATAGGAACTTTAATGGGATTTTTGTTTAATTTACCACAGTCATGAATAGATTATATTACTATTGCTACTACATATTATACATATATTCTGTCATTTGGACAACATACGGACGGACAGACAGATAGACAGACAGACAGACAGACAGACTGACAGACAGACAGACAGACATGACGAATCTATAAGGGTTCCGTTTTTTTGCCATTTGGCTACGGAACCCTAAAAAAGAGTGAAAGTGTCGATATTCATAAAATAACCGCTGTCACCAAACTGACAAAATTATTTTCAAAAAAGATTGTGAAATCTTTTACCTTTCGCCCTCATTTTCCATTTAGTTTTGTTGTAAACTAGATGATGAATCATTAGTATTAGAACTGGAAAAGAAAAATGTGAGGTAAGCTAGGTGGCATTGGTCGAAGCCATACTGCGGGGCGAGGCGGAAAGAGAAGTAGTCACCTCCTTCTGCGAAACAGTCATGCTAGCGAAGGAGACAGAACGTGTGAGGGAGGACAGCCTCACGACCTAGCCGCCGCGTGAATTACACAAGGCGTCGGAAATCGTGGAGCGATTACCGGCCACCGTAGGTGCGGGTTTGCGGACGTCGAGTAATGGGTGACTCGCCGTCTGATCATGGACCATGCCCGGGTCGTCGGCGGAGGCGCGTCGGTTTACCTACACGCGCACCTCAAAGAGCTCTCAGCAATTTGACGGAGGCCCCATAGAGGTTCTGGGTTCTCAAAAATATATTCAATTTGAGAAAAAAAGAAATAGCTGTCATTTTAAAAACATGCTGCTGTAGAAAAAAAAATATAAATTGATCTCAAATATTTATATTATGTTTAAAGATTATATCTTGATTATGGGAAACCCGATACACTTGTCTAGTAATTTTTGTGTAAGGAATCTATGTATAGACGCCAGCAGGTCAACCTACAAATCCCAACACATTTTAAGAATACTGAGATCCATAAATTCACTTCTAGTCCTTCTTAACATTTGCTACTTATTTGTAACAACATAAGACTAAAATGTCCTCTACAGAAAACATCCAATATTACATCCTCAATAAAAACTCAGGAACTAACAATCTTATCAATTAACAAGATAAACCCAAGAACCGACATCCTAATCTTCATTCCCATCGTCTGTAACATGCCAGGACCAGACCTCTAAGGGGTCTCCAATGACACGGAACATGAAAAATTTCACCCCCGCCACCGAGCTAAACATAGTCCAGTGATTTTATTTTTATAAATTGTGCCGGCTGTGTCGCCGACGTAACGGTTAAACGTTTCTGTTCTAAATTGGAATGTAATAAAATTTGTTATTTGTGGTTTTAAGTTTAGTTTATGAGGTCTGGTTTAGAGTTTGTTGAGTTAACGGTTAAGTTTATATCAATTTGATATACCTGGCGTTAAATGTTTCGATTGAGTATCAAAATATGTATTTGCTTTTTTTAAATTAAACTACCATAAACTGTTGGAAATTTCGATTGACCACCATGTTGAAACTTATCATCTGCCTAAGTTTTTTTTTTCCATTTAAGCTTTGGTAGGGTTCCAGTTCAGCTTAATTAAGAAAAATACCAATATTTTACATAAACTTTCAACCTACTTTTTTATAAAGTTGGAAAATCATCAAATCTCCGTTGCATGAAAGGACTGCCAACTTACCGTACCTTCATTTGCCCTTTACGACCCAGATGATATCGCGACCCGTGACAGTCGTGAGACCCAGACACTCCCACAACCCTCAACTAGTCTACTCAAGTGACAACTGTTTTGTATTCCTAAAACAATTTCAACTGCATACTGGTATTATAAGTTTTCGATGTCTTGAACTAATTCAATACATATTTTGTATGTTCCAATATAAGCAAAATTGATACTTTCATCATCATATCAACCGTAGAAGAGTCTGAAGATAGGCCTCTTGTATAGATTAATAATTATTAGGACCTTTTGGAAGCAACTCCTTGATTTTCACAAAAATAGCATAAGATGCTAGCATGGCTTATCACGTGTTTGTGGAGTAAATGAAACGGGGACTTTGACGTTTTAATAGAAGTAAATATTTCCTCGTTTCACACAATATACGCAGTAAATATTTCAAGTACGCTTTAAATAAAATACGGAAATCTTGTCTGAAAGTCGTGACTTCAACTGCACTAACTCGAAAATGGAGGAAACAAAATGCAAAACAATATACAAGGCCCTTATAGTTTGACTCCAAAGGGAACTCACAATTGACCCAGCACGATATCCTTAAGAACAACACACAATACCTTTGTAATACTTATAATGATGCCTATTAAAATACCAAAAAGAATACGAGAAAAAAACACAACGTTTTTTTGACAAATTTAATTAAAAGATGACTGTTAGTACAATGGCGTCCGCGTTTTAGCGCCATTTTTAGATGGCAGCCATTTTATTTTTATTATAATTAATCGTCTGTTCTTTTGTTGCAGGTACTCGGCTGTTTATTAGAAGATAAATAATTAGGTTGCGAGTGAATTTTGATTTGTGTAGAATAATTACAATTATTGTCTATGATCTGACTGTCTGTTTATGAGCAAAGTTTGTATTAATATTTTAAATATAATGTTTCAAATAGTATCTTATTATTGTATCCACATTTTAAGCCAAGTTATTTCAGATTTAGTAGTATACTATGAAATATATAATAAGTAAAAACTATTTACATAATGAAAATAATGTTAAAATTAAATAACTTATCTTTGGACAGTATTAAGATAGGTATCTATTGTTTAATGTGTCCTTTTTTGTAGCCAAATCAACAAACCCGAAGAATCAAGAACCTCCAAGAAAACTCAATTTCTGCATTTTACTGTGTGACAAATTCCCACTTTGCTCACACTTAGGATGCAGGAGTTGTAAAGCACGCCATCTTACGTTCACCGCCTACACTACAAGTTACTTGCTACTCGCCACGAGATGGCGCTACTTGTACCATTATTTATTTTTCATGTTTTTTGTTATAATGAGAGAAAAGAAGATTCGAGAAGAAAAGAAGAGTGTATAGTGTCGTGCCCTTGTCATTCTTCTTGCCCGTGTGCCTTATACTACTGGACGGAGAACTGATAAGGGCATGCCCTATACAATATCGACACGTGAAGGCGTTTTGAAGAACGGAAGACATTTTCATGTTGTTTTTTTCTGTGTATATTTAAATGGTGTTAAAATACACTTAAAGAAGCCGACATTATAATTTATTTATAGACTTAACTAAGTACTTTGCCTACAGAGATATTTAAAGTTGTAACATTTTCACACTTTTAAACTAAATTAAAAAGTTCAGCTTTTTAATTTACTTTTCAAATTTTTAATAACAGTTCTTAAATCAATAACAATTCGTTAAATATTAAATGCATTTTATCTCACGGTCTGATGGACACAATACTTTGACAACGGCTTCCAGGGTATCGTATCATCATGTATGTGTGTATTTTTCAGCAGAATTACCCACCTATTTTTTTTTAAAGAGTTTTTCACTTTTTGATGTCGTAAAGCTCAAACCGTTTCTTATAAATTCTTAAAAAAATACTTGCTGTATTGCCTCTTGTTAAAAATGTTTTGTCACCTGTATGTTTTCTATACCTAAATATCATTTTTATTTTATGTATAATTTGTACCGATTTAACTATTTATTAATATTGTAGGCAATTTTCAAAAACTTGTAATTAAGAACATACCTAACTATTTTTTCAAACGTTTTTTTTTTTATTATGTACTTATCTGCATCTCCTATGTTAGTTTGTAGGAACTTTCTGTATTTTTAATACTGTAAAAATGTGTTTTATTAAAAATAAAGGCTTCAGAAACATCAAAATGTTTTTAATTTCTAATACATAAATACCCATTACCTTAGAGTACCATGCGTCTCAACTAATAACAGGGTGACATCGGCGCCATTTTGTGAAAAAAAAACAATATGGAAGGCACGGTTGGCGCAGTGCTTTAGCGATCGACTACCGCCCAGCGGGTCGCGGGTTCGATACCCGAGCTGAACTAATATTAATTTGTATATTATGATCTACAAGTAGTGGTTCTGGGTCTGCGTGTTTGTGTATGTGAGTTTATATGTTTGTAAACGCACGTCCACGATACAGGACGAAATTCCTAGTGTGAGGCAACGTTTTTTTATACAAAGAAAGAAGAGAAAAAGTAGGCCATGAACTTTTGAGATGTCAAAACTCAAAAAAAAAAATGATGCTACAGGCCAGTCGTTACACAAGACACTGTGAAAGTAATGTTGGTGCAGGTGCAGGAGCAGTGGTGGCCCAGTGCAGGTCGTGGGTTCGAACCCCGCCCGCCAGGTGCATTACTTAATGTAATTTATTTCATCACCACTGCTCTTAAAACGGTGAAGGAAAACATCGTGAGGAACCGGCATGTCCTAGAACCAAAAATTTAAAGACATGTGACATCAACCAACCCGCACTGGGCCCGCGTGTTGGATTATGGCCCACTCCCTCTCACAGAGAGGAGACCTGTGTTCCAGCAGTGGGAATATTATAGGCTGATGATGATGATGACTGTAGGTGCCCATTCCAAAGCCTAAGGAAGCCGCAACTAGTCCCCAGTAGATTTAAAAAAATGACTAAGTACTACTTACGACGCCGTCTGCGTTGCGTCCTTAGACAATAGTAGGGAAACAGTATATAAGACGGGGACGCGAGGTATAATGGGGACATACACTCTTTAGGCATACTTAACACAACACTAACGTAGCGCAAGCGCCATCAGGACGTCATTTGCAAGCGGCCAGATGCAAATGGCGTCCTGTTGGCGCTTGTGCTACGTTAGTTTTGTGTTAAGTTTGCCTTAGGTGTGTGATTTCCCATCATACCTCCCCCACTACAGGCAATATTAAAAAAAAAAACTTGGAAATAGGTCATCATCAGTCTATAATGTTTTCACTGGGACACATGCCTCTCTGTCTAATGTTTTCATTGAGGTGTCAAGTAGGTAGGTATCGAACGAATGGGGTAATTTTTCTTCTTTATTTTGGCTTCAATGTTCAATGGCCTACTTGCAATCTGGACATTTATAAATAATCAAAGACCTAAACATAATTATTATAAACAGAGGTCGGAATTAGGTAAAAATATTTTTAGTGTCTACTTGCATAGAAATGTTGATATTAATATGGATCTTCCTGGGATTTCTAACAGGCAATCGCGTGTGAAAAACAGTATTATAATTAAATAATAATATTAAATAGATCAGAGATAGATTACACAAATAAATAGTGTATAAATAAATAACTTTTATATTTAATAAATCTCGGCGGGATTTAGGGCATATCCACTTTATTATTTCGCCGTATGAAATCTTTGCAAGTACATGAATAGCTCTACCTAATTCTGACCTATGATTATAATCAACTGTTATTCCCACAACTACAACTCCTGAAAGCCAGAATCAACAGTGGCAACCACCAGAAAAGCGCCGAGACAATGAAGCTCGACGTGTCCCGGAGAATGAATTTACCTGTCTTGGATCCTGCAACGAAATTAATCAGAAGGTTAATTCACGTAATTTTATGACGCACCGATGAAGTAGTAGTGCAGTTGCAGTTAAGTTCAAGTTCGAGTGATAAACGGTATTCTTGTAATCTTTGAACTGCGCGTAAGCTGCGCGTGAACTGCACGTCAACTGTACGACAACCAAACTGTACCAAACTTTCTCATGGTGTGGCCATAGGTGATAAAAATGATAGCCTACTAAATAATCGAATGGAATCGATTACATTTCAATGAATATGACATTAAAACTAAAAGTTGATCGAATTGAAACTTGTATGCTGTCATTTTGAGACGTCGCGCAACAGTAGAATACCGATAACGCGCTCGCGTGACGCGAACTTGACGCGAGCGTGTCTGACAGCGGTAGAGAATACGAAAAGCGTTGTTTTGATCGAAATTTAACTGCAACAGCACTTCTTTAGTTACGTGAATTGAGGCACTGAAAAGAATAGTCAAGTGGAGGAGTAGGAAAACTATTTACCTTGATATTTCATGAGTCTAAGCAGAAATAGACGAACGAATAATAATTAACAAGATATTTGATGGCACAATTAGAGCAGTGGCTCCGTGATTGGCTGCTGCGCAACGTGTCGCGGGTTCGATTCCCGCACGGGGTAAATGATTATTTTTCATTACTCATACTCTGAAAGTAGGTCATTACATGTCTGATAAGCCGTTTGAAAGTTATCCATTGCCGCCCTAGGGAAAATCGCTTTCAAATGACAGCTGCCAAATTTAAAAAAAAAAAAACTAGTTCTATTTTGACATTTCTATTGAACCATGTTCAAACTTTTTATACAGCCACTAAGTTACAGAGCGATTTACAATTAAAATAACATAAAGATAAGTATTAAGAATATAAATAATGTCTTTAAAAAAATTTAGTTTCAACTATTTCTCTAAAATATCACAGATTTCGACAAAATCTTTGAAATTTTTTTTGGACGACTACAGCACAAAAATTAAAAAAAATAACAAGCGGCAAAGTGACAATCCGATCTACACTCATTTTTTCTTTAGCTATTTATGTTATTTTTTACTTTCCTCATATTCGTAATGAAAAGCACAGTGTTTACCTCGGGTAAATTACTTATTTAGTCCCTCGAACTATTAGCGCCCTCACTATGTTACGGGCGCCAAACCCCGTCTCGGGACGTAAATAAATAACTTTCACGCCTTGGATAACAATGTACTATTTATGATCTATAAGTAGTTGTTCCGGGTCTGATCGTTTGTGTATGTGAGTTTATACGTTTGTAAACGCACCCATGGAACAGGAGAAATTCCTAGTTTGGGGCAAAGTTTTTTATAAAAGTAGGTAGGTACATAATATACAGGGTGGAATTTTGTAATGCCACCTGGAGGGAAAGTACTCTTAATACTGCAGATAGAAAATTTTACTCAAAGGAAACATTCCTTTATTTTTGAATAGAAAGCAAACTGCATTCAAAGATTTTTGAAAATTCTCTTCTCCCACACCCGGGAATCGAACCGGCTAAAATCTGAAAAAATTATATCCTGTACTTTTATTGCATCGATCGTTAGGGTCAATTATAAGGATGAAATCTCTCTAACAAACATGATAAATTAAATGAAAGGAAAACCAGGAAATCTTAAATTAATTTAATTATTTACAAAAAATACTGTATAATTAAATAGATAATTCTCTTAAGCTTGTAATCAATACCAAAGGGTATAGGTTACTGCTGGGGTCACGGTGAGATTACCGCAGCCCTCGAACGCAAATGTCAATTGGCGGAACATGGTTGTTTATAGTCAGTACGACTCTGACAGTCTCTTACGCCCCACCAAGAGCGGGAGGAGTCGTTAAATGATGATTTTGCAACCCGAAAACAAAACGGTACAGGTTCGATTCCTGTCAAGTACCGTCACGAGCAATAGTATGTACCTATACACTAAGCAGTATTCAAAAGCGATGTTCTGCTATCATAATGATTAAACTTCTGCCTTTTCCTTAGACTTCTATTTTGGAAGCCATACTATTTCGAAATAGGTTCAAAGTGGAAACCAGTATTTCACGAGTACATGTTATTGCTCGAGACTGTACCTTCTTTAAAAGTGAACATTAATTCTTTAATTTTTACATTTTCCTTTGACCTCTCAAGAGCAAATCCATCCGGGGTCGCGGGACTGTCTCATCGCGCAACCGTGACCCTGGAACGTAAAGGGCTATTGAAAGATCACAGTGGATTTTAGTCAGTACAAGTCTGACAGTCCCTTCTGTCCCGCCCTGGGTGGGAGGACTCATTTGATGATTTTACCACGATAAAAAAAGGATAGCAATTCTTGCCAGGGATATCTCGTTTCATCCAGTTACTGTGTTGTGGAGGTCCGATAGTCAGTCGCTCCATGTAAAATACTGATATTCAGCTGCATCTGGTTCGACTGGAAGCAGACCACAATATAGTTGGGACAAGGCAGGCAGGTGATGACTAGATGATCTGCTCTTCGCGTGAGCAAAGGGCTCGCCTATTTCTTGGTCAAAGAATCAGCATTGCCATCCAATGCTGGCAGCATTGCCAGCGTTCTGGGCACTTATCCCGTTGACAGCGATGTGGATGAACTTTTTGACGCTCTTTGTTAGTTACTTTAAGAATTATTACCTATTAGGTTAGTTGATTAATTATTTAAATAAATATAAATTACTAGCGGCCCGCCCCGTGCTTCGCT
This sequence comes from Agrotis exclamationis, assembly GCA_950005045.1. Classification (NCBI taxonomy): domain Eukaryota; kingdom Metazoa; phylum Arthropoda; class Insecta; order Lepidoptera; family Noctuidae; genus Agrotis; species Agrotis exclamationis. Next base: position 12,374,594 of record OX465444.1, read on the forward strand.
ACGTGTTACAAAAAATGTGATAAATGAAGAACCACTCGACCGAGTTTGTGCAAACTTCACATAAAAAATGTACTCATCATCATCATCATCATCAGCCGGAAGACGTCCACTGCTGAACATAGGCCTCCCTCTTAGACCGCCACGCCGAACGACAATTCGCCACTTGCATCCATCGGTTGCCCGCGACCCTCACGATGTCGTCGGTCCACCTAGTGGTCACCTACCTACGCTGCGTCTTCCGGTCCGTGGTCGCCATGAGAGAACTTTTCTTCCCCATCGGTTGTCAGTTCTACGAGCGATGTGGCCTGCCCATTGCCACTTCAACTTGCAAATTTTATGAGCTGTGTCGGTGACTCTGGTTCTTTGCCGAATATCAAATAATGTACTAAATAGTCCGAACAAAGCCTAAACATTTGGTTTGGATAGGTGAGCCCGTTCTTGAGTTATAAAGTTACAACAAAAAGTGGCATTGATTTTTATATATACACCGTGTTCTTCACGTTATCCATAAACTTTAGCAAATACTTCTATGGCTTTTACAAATCAAATCCAACAAAGGAAGTAGTACTTAAAAAGGCTTCGTTACAAAGATATTTGTAATTTCATTTAATGAAATTTAATTGAGCTATGCAGTGAGAAAGTATCTTAATTTGGCCTATGTTGCCGCTTAGTGCAAATACTATTTGCATTTCATTTGTTTCAGCCCGCCAAATGTTATGAATGAAAATACGACGTTGCCAATTCGGATAAAGAGGCATGCATATCGGGTTATTTACGTCTAGGTATTTAGTTTGTATGAAAATTAACAAAAAAATAAAAAATAAGAATTTATTAATGTGTCCATAATGAAAAATGCTTACTTCCGTGGTTTGAACATCTGGTCGAAGTTTATGTATATCGTCCGGAACACGGTGTATAGATAGTAAAATAATGACAATTTTAATTTTAGTTCTCTATGTCCAATATTAAATTTGAAAAAAAAAGAAACGATTCCATACCTACATAGTAAGTACCTATTTTGTTATGGTTTCTGTTACCATGGTAACCATAAAACAATTCCCTTGGGTTTAGATTTAATCCAATTACCTTTAACTGGGTGTGGTTATTTAATAATTTCATGATTTTAGTCCGTTGGGATTGGTAGATGCCATACAAGTTTGGTCAACGTAGTTCATGACTCTTTAAATTCGGGTGTAAGAGACATCGATGCACAAAGGATACCATGGGTCCAGGACGTGATTCTGGACCCCACGTGTTGGAATTTTTCGTCGGTTTTTTCCTATTTTTTATTTTATTTATGTATGTTTCTTTTTAATAGTGAGCCGCGCTTAAAGTACTACAGGTACTGTGGTACTGGACACAGTATTTAAGTATACGATGACCTTTCATTATAAACATCTAAGAAGACACCATTTCTAGTTTTATTTACATTGCTAATTTTAGTGAAAATAGTGAATTAATTACTTTTTTATTAAAAATCTCATTGGGTTAGGTAAGAGTAACGATTATGAACAGGCTAAAGTAAAAATCTCCATTTTTTTTTTAAAATTTAGACAATTAGGAAAAATCCGACGAAATTCCAACACGGGGGGGTCTAGAATCATGTCCTGGACCCATGGTATCCATTTGTGCGTCTCTTACACCCTGTATACATAATATTATGTTAAAATCAATTGTCGTTCGTTTAGTCTCGCTATAACTCGAGAACGGCTGAACCGATTTGGCTAATTTTGGTTTTGAATTGTTTTTGGAAGTCCAGGGAAGTTTTAAAAGGTGAGTAAATACTTACTTATGATTTAAAAAAATGACCCGGAGGCGGTATGAAATTGGCCGGGTTAGTAGAAAATATAATTAGGCTATGCTAGAACTCCCAGTATCAATAAATTCCGCAGTGGTAGACGCCCACGGCGACGGACGTCGCAAGGCGATCTCCGGCCACCGTAGGCGCGGCGCGGGCATGTGGGTGGCGAGTAATGAGCGACTCGCTGTCCGACCATGGACCATGCCCGGGTCGATGGCGCGTTGTGTTCCACGCGCGCCTTAAAAAGCGTCAGCATAATGACGGAGCCCCTCTCTAGAGGGCCAAAGCCTGCCGGGGTCGCGGGACACACGTATCCCGCGGCCCCGGTATACAAGGGGCTACTGAAGGACACCGTGGATTTTAGTCAGTACAAGTCTGACAATCCCTCCCGCCTTGCCCGGGGTGGGAGGACTCATTTGATGATTTTACCACGATAAAAAAAAAAGTATCAATAAATTGAAAATCTATTAAGTCGGTTAGTGTGTTTAAAAAACAATGACACGTATTTTTAGAGTTTCCCTATCCAAAAAGTAAAATAAAACGGTACCGTATTTCTAAGGGCCTATGCACATCACGTTTTTTTAAACGCGCCGTCGACGCGTGTTTTTGAAACGCGCGTCAACGGCGCGGCGGGCTTTTATCAAAGTGCAGTTTGTTGTCGTTTGTATAGTGTCAAACGCGCGTTTGCATGGCGTCTGTATCGCTACACACGCGTGTCTCTATCGATTCAATCGCATATTTGAAATTATACAGGTGTGCAAAGGTCTACAGGCTACATCTGACTTGCGTGCTTATTGCGTCTGTATCGCTACAAACGCTCGTCAACGGTGCGTTTAAAAAACATGGTGTGCATAGGCCCTAAGACTCCGCTGTGCATCTGTCCGTCTGCGAGCAGGCTATATCTCACGAACCGTGATAGATAGTTGAAATTTTTACAGATGATGTATTTGTTTTGCCGCTATAACAATAAATACTGAAAAACAGGAAAGCTTCGTCCCCGCATCCAACTCGCAATTGGCCGGTTTTGTAATTTATTTACAAATCATCGCAGTAAGCGCTGAAAAGAAGTAATCAAAAACTTAGTAACAATGCATTCGTTTCATTTCCTGCCTCAAAAAATCTCAGAGACACCCAAATGATGCTCACGAGATAATATTATACTGAAGGAGCAATGAGCAGATCTCACTGACTCAGTGGCGGAACGACTGGCTGTTCTTCTACGTGCCGAGGGTTCGATTCCTGCACAGAACTTGATAAGTTGTTGCGGGTCAGAGTCAGACTGTTTGCGTATACAATAATAATTAATTAGCCCAGTCAACGAACAGTTATAGAGGGAAATTCTTGGAACACACCATTTTTTGGTATACGCAACTTTGTTTGGACTAGTTAGAAGGTGAACATATCAAAAGTCCCCGCCCTTGTCCCGACCTTGAGCTGTGGGGGCGGGGGATGGGGGGCTTTAAAGTTACCATATTTTTGTTTTTTGATCATAATTATCTCGGAAACCATGCGTCCTAGCGGCATAGCATGTTTGAACAAAATAAAAATTGAATAAATTTCCCATAAGTTTTATGCAAGTATGTATTTCCATTTCTTGTATTGTTTTCGAGATCTGCTCTTGAAAGTCTGTAATTTAAGAAAAAATCCTTTTTGCATTTGGTAAGTTGTATTTGATATTCCAAGAATTTCCCTCTATACCAAGGTATTTTGAGCATTCGTTGACTGGACTAAATGTACCGTAACAAAAAAGATTTCGATTTATCAAAATCATAGCATTTTTTTTTTTCATATGACTGTGGTACTAAAATAAACCACACTTCAAAAATTACTCTCAATAAAATAATTAATTTAATTTCGCATCACCCAACACATTCATTAAGTGTTAAGCCTGAGGCCGACCCAATGATAATATCAATTAAATTCAATTACATCGGTTCACACTTTAATTGGTTGTCTGGTTAATGGGTTTCGGCCGGAGGGCACAAGTTATTGCAATGTGGTAGTGGTCAAACCTATGTTATGGAGTATACTATCGTGTTTTCAGACGATTTTGTTTGAAAAACTTACAAATACAAATGTGAGACCTTGCTGGATCACGGGACCATGTGTAAAAGTAACAATGACCCTTTTTTACGTGGTAAAATCATCAAATGAGTCCTCCCACCCAGGGCAGACCGGGAGGTACTGTCAGACTTGTACTGACTAAAATCCATGGTGTCCTTCAATAGCCCTTTACGTTCCAGGGCCACTGTTACCTAACGAGACAGTCCCGCGACCCCGGCAGGCTTTGGCCCTCTAAGGGGAATAACCACGGCCCTGGAACACAAAGGGCAACATGGAACAGGGTGGATTTTTATCAGTAAGTCTGTACCCTGAGCACGAGTTTTCACTCTTTTACTTTACAGCGTCTTTTCAGTATTTACAGCGTTTCTTGTATGAAAAACTGGAACAGCGCCTCTGGCGTGCGAAGAAGGAACTAATTTTTTCCTTGAAAATTGTCAATTTGAAATTGTCAAACTTCCAGTTTCCTTTACGTCTCAAATACTGAAAATTCGTGCTAAGATAGTCTCTTCCTCTCCAATTTTCCATCCAGGGCGGGAGGACTCCCGCAGACTTGCGGACGGCGAGTAATAGGTGACTCGCCGTCCGATCATGGACCATGCCCTTTTTTTTCTATATTTTAAAATTTATCTTCATTAATAGATCGATAGTTTTTTTTTTCTACGTTCTTTACTTTTATTCCCCGAATTTTACGGTGTCATGCTAATTTTACATTTGGCATGTTAATGAACCAATTCTATTTTTTAAGCTACTTTTTCCTGAGTCCTATAGGCTACAAATTATACTTATTTATATAATAGGGTGAGCCTATTGCCAGCAACCAGGCACAAATCCGGACTCCGTGTCTACTATTGAAAATATCCTTATTGAAAAACCCAATAGCATGATACCCAAACAGGTAACCGAACCCAGGAACTCCGGCTTAGCACTACTTGCTTATTCCACAAGTAGGTATATATTTTCAAGTTTTTAAAAAATATTTACTAACAAATCAAAACACGTGATATTTCCTGTGTATCTATAAAATGTAGATATAATTATAAGTATTTAAAAAATGCTTACTTTTTGAGATGGCAAAACATACGCAACACTTTGACAGATAGAACATGAAATGGTAAAGAGCAGCGATTTAATTTAATAAAACAAAGGAGGGGCCCAAATCGAATTATTAAAAAGTAAAATGTTCGTATTATTTTATGCATTTATCGTCTTTTTTTTAGTGTGGTAAAATCAACAAATGACTCCTCCCACCCAGGGCAGAGCGGGAGGGACTGTCAGACTTTTACTGACTAAAATCCATTGTGTCCTTCAATAGCCCTTTACGATCCAGGGTCACGGTAATTCGGTAAGTCCCGCGACCGCGGCAGGCTTTGGCCCTCTAGAGGGGGTCCCGTCATAATGCTGACACTCTTTGAGGCGCGCGTGGAACACAACGCGCGGTCGACCCGGACATGGTCCATGGTCGGACAGCGAGTTACTCGCCGCCCGAACATTTACCATTTTACTACAAAATAAAGTTAAACATCGGTTGAACACTTGCGTAAATGAACTGTCAATTATAAAATGGTATTTATGACATTGATATAAGGGTCGCTTCGCAGTCACACACATTTTGTCATTTTTTCTATTCTTCCGTCGTCGATAAGAGTGAATAGGTTCTTCTTCTAATCAAGCGTTCTTCACTGTCTACCACATCATCACTTACTATCAGACGAAATAGTGATCAAACGAGAGACTATTAATTATTAAATAAATTAAAAAAAAAACCGTTTGTACTGGATCATGGTATGCATGCTGGAAAATTACGAAGCAATCTAGAAGTACAGATACCGACACGGTTCTTGAGCGCTCGGCGTAAGAGTGGGGATCGCTTTTGCGCATCGTACACTTATCGACAAATGAAACTCACAATAAAACAAATAAAACGCACAAAACAACGAATCCCGAGTGGCGGCTATGACGCGATGCGAATCACTACACTTTCCCCGCCCCCGTTCCTCACTTCATCTACCAAAGGGACCTAATAACTTACTTCTGCGCAGGTGAAGGTCAGCGCTCAAGATCCATGGCGGTATTTGTAACCCTATATTTTATTTCGTTGTCATCAAATTATTGAGTCCTCCCACCCCGGGCAGGGCAGGAGGGACTGGCAGATTTGTACTGACTAAAACCCACGGTATCCTTCAATAGCCCTCTACGTTCCAGGTTACCTGATAAGACAATCCCGAGACCCCGGATCCCCATGCTTTTATTATCGCCCCTCTTAATTCAAAAGCAAAATATCCTATTAATCTTTCATTATTGGGTGAATCAACTTCTCAGATTTGCACCGAAACGGACGGACATACTCCAGATTTTCTTATAATGTCCCCTTTATTATGAATCAAGACATCTTAGGCGTCATACAGACGCATCCGTTGATGCGTCGAAATTTCAACTTCGAAGATTAGCGGCAACCGCCGACACGTATCGAACGGCTGCAGATGCCTCTGCTATTGGCAACATGTCCCTCGTGTTTTCGTTTATAAGAGTTCTTTGACTCCCTCTTCATCATTAAAGACGAAAGACGTCCACTGCTAAACATAGGCTTCGCCTTTAAACCGCCACGCCGAACGACATTTCGCCACTTGCATCCATCGGTTGTCCGCGACTCTCACGATGTCGTCGGTCCACCTAGTGGGAGGCCTACGCTGCGTCTGCTTGTTCTTGGACGCCACTCGAGAACTTTTCTTCCCCATCGGTTATCAGTTCTACAAGCAATGTTGCCTGCCCATTTGCCTCTTCAACTTGCAACTTGGTCGGTAATTCTGGTTCTTCACCGAATATCCTTGTTCCGGATTTTATCCCGCAAAAAATTCCGACTTTGACTCCATACAGAAGAGTTTTTGTCGAAGGCAGATACTACTCTAGTCATTGAGAATTTGCCATCTACATCCCCACATACATCAGTTTTCCTGATCAGGAATCCTGATCCGTTTTCTATCCGAACTCAGTGAATTTTCACAAGTGTGTTGTTCACTTTCATAGACGTTCATTCATCATTTCGAATTCCTTTCGGAAAAAAAACTGATATATGTGGGGATCTTAACGGCTGCCGCCGATTTGACGCTTTACAATCTGCAACCGACGTTTTGCTGTCTGCCGCCAACAAGTGGAGACGGGCGGCAGTTGTTTCTGCCTTCAACAAGGTGCCCCTTATCTGTATGAAGCCTTACCGTCGTACCACAAAAACTTTTAAACGTCTGTTGAACACTTGTCTAAAAAATGTCAGATTATGGCGTTGAAATAAGGTCCGTTTTGCAGTCACACTTTTTTTAGACAAGTGTTCAACAGATGTTTAAGTTTTTGTAGTAAGGCTGTTAGTGTCTAAACACACTATGCCGAAGTTACGCGACCAAAGTTCGGCACAATTACGCCTGCAATGCTATTTGAATTACTGACGACACACTATGCCAAAATTACGTCGCGTCATAGCGTACAGCGTAACTTCGATCGGGCGTAAGTTCAGCGGCAACTTATTCTATGACCACACATTATACGCGACCGAAGTTCGGTTGATTACCGACGAAGATCCGGGGGCGGGGAGCAGCAGGGAGCCACCCGCGCCACCCGCGCCGAATTTCTGCCGCGTAAGTTCGGCACTTACTCGTATGGTGTGTCATATCAGCCAAATATGTCGGAACGTGAAATCAGCCGCCGAACTTCGCTCGCGTAACTTCGGCATAGTGTGTTTAGACACTTACATTAACTTTGAAAGAACATTTTCGACTTCCAAACTAAAAATTCGCCGTCCTGACTGTACAACTGAATGCAAAACCAATTTTATAATAGAACCAGACTTTAGTTACTCCAAGATTTTTATTTATAACAAAAAAAAATATTTTTCTTACGAACTAAAACCATTATAAGTTACAGCTCCATGTATTTGCTGTTCGTTCGCCTCCCGACTTCCAAACGCTGGGGGCTGTACCAATTAGGGCCTTCCGTTCAGTCCACCATTGTCGAGCAAGGAGCGAAGGCCTGACTTCATATTGTGTACTAACATAACTATTAATATATGTCTCGTAGATATTTATACTTATCTCGATGTAGCTTTTTTTAAAACCGCCATTTTTTTTCTAAATAAACAAGAATTGCTCGGCGGAAAGTAAAGGGTTATTGGACGACACCGTGGATTTTAGTCAGCACAAGTGTGACAGTCCCTCCTGCCCTGCTGTGGGTGGGAGGACTAATTTTATGATTTTTCCACGTAAAAAAAGCATACACATCTTAGGCGACTACCTCTCGCGCCCGGTATTGGTCTAGGCTATGCTGCAGGGCGAGACGGAATAGGAAGCGGTCGCCTGCGAAGCAGTCACGCTAGCGAAGGAGGAAGCGGGCACCTTGTGGGAGAGGACAGCTTCACTACCCAGCTCCCGCGGGAGACGCCCACGGCGGCTGCGTCGGACGTCGCGAGGCGATTTCCGGTCACCGTAGGGCATGTGGACTTCGGCGAGTAATAATGGGTTACTTGGCGTCCGATCATGGACCAAGACCAGGTCGACGGATCATTGTGTTTCACGCATCAAACCTCAAAAAACGACGTAATGGTCTGGCTATGGTATATGGTATGGCATGGTCCAAAGTGGGAGGGTAGAAGGTGGATAGACCCAGGGTCTGGTTATTTGTGTATGTCACTTTTGTGTTTGTAAACGCACCCACGATACGGGGGAATTTCCTGTATGTTTGAACAACGTTTAAAAAAGAAATGTTTCTATATGACTTACAGCACCAAAATGCAAATGAAACCCTGGAGTACTACTCACCCCCTACAGGGAACAGCGTGGCTATTTCAGTTAGTATGAAGATGAAGTATTTCACAGTTACAGTATAAAAGGTTTCAGCCTGAAAATATACAAATATGCAAACTTTCGGCTTTCACTCCATATTAGAGCGTAGTGGTGGGGTTGTATCGATAAAAATATTCATTAATATATCGATACTGCCACAGGTTTGGTTAGGTAAAAGTATATTTTTTCGACGTTCAAAATCACCTTGTTCGCGATTGAATTTGACTTAGCTGCCGTAAGAAATTAATGATACTCTAAAAGCTTTCATTTTGCATAGATTTCATCTCTGTTGAGCAATGGTCAAGGTTCCATACATTCTTAACCTTGCTCCTTTATTAGAGTTTCGACTCCTTTCTTTTCGTATCTATGTATGTAATTAATGATGGAAACATTACTCAATTGCGTATTAAATTGATTCGGTTTGGCTAGATTCCTTTAAATCCCGCGCATAGAAATGGGAACCATGCGGACCGGGGGCTCCGTCGACCATCTTCTTAAGTAATATAAAAATAAATAAGAAAGAAAATAAAACCCAAAAAAAAATTAAGTCATAGTTACTTACATAAAAAGGGTTTTTTTTTCTCAAAAATTGTTACGTTTATTTTAATTTTAATTTAAAAGTTTGAGTTTTAATAGTTAATTTTGATATAAATTTTGATTTTTATGATTTTTACTAAAACAGTTTAAAAAAATGTAATTCTAACACCCTATGGGCCACGATGCCTGATAATAAAATATTTTTATTTTTTTATTTTTTATTATTAGTCATCACTTTAATGCTAATTTATTTTTCTTTAATTTTCCTGATTCGACATCCACTTATAACATGCTCGATATCTCTCTGAATACAACCCTCTGGTTGAATAGTTTGTCTAGTAGAGACTTGAGATTTGGTTATGGAGGTAAATAATTGTTGAAAATGTATTTTTCTATCGATAACTTGTCCCAACCCTACTACTCGACCTCTCAACTACGGGCCGCGTTCGCAAAATATTTTCATTCACTATTTCAAAATAAAAAACGTAAAATATATTTTTTTCATATTTTTACACTTTACCGTGTCTACAAACACTCTTGTTTCGAAGCTAAAAATTAAAAGTAAAAATATAATATTTTTCATCAAAGAGTTCCGAAGTATCTCTATTTATGTAAATACTTGATATTTTTTAGTACGCACATTGGAATTGGGACTACCTTTGATTTCTGTGAGCCTAGTACTTTCAGTCAATATTAAAAATTACTATTCAGTTCTGTTCCCTACATTTTAGGAAATGAAATGAATTAAATACACTGATGAAAATAGGACAGAAATAATTATGACATTCATTATATCAGCCTATTAATTTTCCCACTGCTGGGACACAGGCCTCCTCTCTGTGAGAGGGAAGTGGGGCATAATCCACCAAGCGGGCCCAAAGCGGATTGGTAGAATGTCACATGTCTTCGAATTTTTGATTCTAGGACATGCCGGTTTCCTCACGATGTTTTCCTTCACCGTTTTGAGAGCAGTGGTGGTGAAATAAATTACACAAAGTAATACGCCTGGCTGGGTTCGAACCCACGACCTACAACTGGTAAGTCGGGGCCGATACCACTGGGCCACCACTGCTCTATCTCTAATATGACATTATCATCAATAAAAGATGTCCACCACTGGACATAAGCCGTGATTCTGATGATGTAAAGAATCATTATCGTACTTAGGTACTGCCCCTTAACCCAAATTCATTGAAATAATAATTAATAGAGCATCTTGAATCTGCACGCGTAATACTTATGACACTAAAATGGGTTTTGTCGAAGGAGGAATAGACAAAATAGAAAAATGTCTGTCGTCCTAAGCGTGGCGATGTTTTTTTTTTAAAAAAACCATGCCCGACAATTGGAATTTAATAAATAATACTCGTAATTAATGTATTATTGTATTGTTTTTAAGTTAGATGTAATTTAAGTCAATTTAGAAATAAAATAATTAAAACATACTCGTAATTTAAGTTCATAGTAGTTTTTTTTCTATTCTTCTGTAGTCATCGGGTCTAAAAAATCTATTCTTGGTAGATTGGAGATAGAATTAGTCATGCTACCCGTGCAGAGATGGCAACATTTTTGATGGTTCATTTAAACAACTAATTACATTTCCTCCCTAAACATAAACCTGTATAATTATAAGGAAAGTGATATATAAATATGTATAAACTGTAAAAGCGTTTACTGGAGAAAGGACAAGTCACTCACAGTGTATTAACGGACACCTGAGCCGGTCGGTGGCACCATGCTGATGGCAGTTAGACGACACGTTAGTTGAACTGCAGTTAGTGCGTGTTAAATGGCCGTTAACGAGTGGTTTGGTAAGGCGAGGTGTTTGGTTATAATTTCTGTGTTTGGCAATTGTAAATTATCATGTAATGATAAGAAATATTTACTGTTATATTTTTTTATTTGTAAATGTTCTTAGTCGAGTTGCAGTGTTTTGAGTACCTAAGTATTTGTAAATTGGCTCAAACGACTATTTTATTTTCCTTTGGAAATCTACAGGAACAGAAAATTCAAATATTCAAAGACCGCAATGTCACTAAACTTGCACTCGTATTTAAGATTCATCACCATCATCATCAGCTGGAAGACGTCCACTGCTGAACATAGGCCTCCCCCTTAGACCGCCACGCCGAATGACAATTCGCCACTTGCATCAATCGGTTGCCCGCGACCCTCACGATGTCGTCGGTCCACCAACTGGGAGGCCTACCTACGCTGCGTCTTCCGGTCCGTGGTCGCCACTCGAGAACTTTTCTTCCCCATCGGTTGTCAGTTCTACGAGCGATGTGGCCTGTCCATTGCCACTTCAACTTGCAAATTTTATGAGCTATGTCGGTGACTCTGGTTCTTCGCCGAATATTCATGTTCCGGATTTTATCCCGCAAAGAAACTCCGAACATAGCTCTTTCCATTGCTCGTTGAGTGACTCTTAGTCTCTCTAAAAGGCCAGCAGTCAGAGACCACGTTTCACGTTTTTTTTAAGATTAGTTTTAGATATTTAAAAAGCCCCTGGTCAAATTCTTTATAGAAATTGTAGTCTTGTGATACCACGAAATTAGTCATAAAAAACTATGAATATTTAACTGTGAAATTATGAAAACTAACAATAATTCTGGTTTATTAAAATTCCATTCCGTAGATTTTTGTTAACCGCCGATTAAATAAACGTCTCCAGTTTTTCGTGTAACCGGTCCTCCTGAAATGTCGCAACGCGGGGAAGATGGAAAAACTTCAGGAAAAGTTTTTGTTACGATATTTATTTAGACCATTAATTAAACATAAACAGAGTACCTATGTAGTTTAGATGTTGTGGTACAAAATATATCAGTTTTAGGGTAATTGGCGGTTCGATTGGCGCAGTGGTTAAGTGATCGACTGCTGTATTACGTATAGCGGGTTCAATTTCTGCACTCAAAATCTATTATACACCGTGACTTTTTAGTCGTCTTACAACGGCAGCCCAGTTCATGGATCCAATGACTAGAACACATTTATTATAAAAAAAATTGAGAGATTTGATTTAAGAGATTTGTTTTTTTTTTTTAATTACATTTTAATTTGTTATTATGACGCAAGGCGTAGTTAGGAACACCCTTGTCTCATAGAAAATGGAGATGGAATGATCTGCCCGACTATTGCACTGGGTAGGTCAACGACCATTTATATCTAGACGCCTCATGCACAATCTGACTAACGAAAATTATTCTGTCAAGTCGCTGAGGTACGACGTAAGCGAGGGGGACGGGGTACTGCGTTCTGATTGGCTAATACTGCGTTCTGATTGGCTAACTCAAGGTCAGTGCGACGAGGGGACTCACAGGAGTGGTCGAGTCACGACGGTTATAAGATTTTTTTACCTAATGTGTTGACAGACATCGGTCGCCTGTGATTAGGAGTCTAGATATAAATGGTCGTTGGGGTAGGTATACTCTACAGCTTGATACGTAAATATTTTAACAGGGTGTTTTATATTTCTAATGTACCTATTTAATAATAATAAAAAATATTATTAACGATTAAAAAAAAACTCGTCTAGAGGTATTTTAAGTCGGATACACTTTTGTAAGACGACTAAAAAGTCACGGTGTATAGATCTACTTCTTGGAATGAGCATCTACAGTACTTTCACAGTTATAGGTAATGTCTTGTCACTGGGACTGAAGCTACAGTATCCTATATCATCTGTTCTACAGCATTTTATTGACATTTCAAAAGTGCCTGTAAGTGACCTTGAAATAAAATATGTTTTGCGGGACGTCCACCTACAATACAAGGTGGACAGACGATGTTATGAAGGTCACAGGATCACGCTGGATGCAGGCCGCTTACAACCGGTCCTATTGGAAGTCTATAGGGGAGGCCTATGTTCAGCAGTGGACGTCCTCCGGCTGGTATGATGATGATGAATGAATATTTTGCATGATCTGCAAGGAGTTGTTTCGGGTCTGGCTGTTTGTATATTTGTTTTAAATGTTTATAAACGCATCTAAATTCCAAGTGTAGGGTCAAGGTTTAAAAAACCAAAGAAATAAGGTGTCATGGCTGCCAAGGTTTCAATTAATAAAAATTGGAGAGAAATATCAAAAGAAAATTGACATGTCCTACACTCGTAGCATGACCAACTTTCTTTTCTACCCAGAGTAGACCAAAGTTATTTTTATACAATTCGACATTATTTTTTTGCTCGAGAATGGCAAGACCCGTAGACAACTTTTCTACAGTTAAAACATGCGTCCTAAGACAATTGTTATTTTGTCTATTCTTCCGTAGACAAAACCTGTTTCTAAGGTGTCATGATAAGACTGCCAGTAGATTCCGGACCCTTTTTTCAGAGGAGAGGCTCTGCTCCGGTGTCTTATTTATGCTAAGCACTGTGAAATAACTTTAAAACCTGGCAAATTGCCAATGTACTCGTAACATACCACAGAACTTAACCTAATGTGGTATTAAGTACTCACTAAGTTTATTTAAACAACCAAGACACAAGCTTCTTCTCATACAAAATTAGAGCCAAAAATAAGTATTTATTTGAAGAGTTGATAGCACCAAGGGATTTTGGCATCATAATATCTGTCTAGCCTTTTCCCAACTATATTGTGGTCGGCTTCCAGTCGAACCAGATGCAGCTGAATATCAGTATTTTACATGGAGCGACTGACAATCGGACCTGCACAACCCAGTAACTGGGTAATACGATACACCATAGTAAGACTGGTTGTCAGACTTTTAGAGCTTCTGACTAATAGTAACGACTGTCAAAGATCTACAAATGACAGTCGGGACCAACGGCTTTACGTGCTTTCTGAGGTACGGAGGAAACTCGCTATGACAGATGGTCACCCATCCACAGCTGACTCCAACACAGTAAGGAAAGCACTAAGTAAGTAATACAATGATTTATCTTCGGTAAGACTGATATTCAGACTTTCTTTTACAAGTTTCTATCTGAACAACACCATGTTTAAATTCTAACTAAGTATTTAAAGCATATTCTACATGAACTGAAAGTCGAAAGAGTTTTTTTTTGTTACCTGTGTGTGTATCGCCTAATTTGGCACGTTTGTATGCGACGGCACGCTGTTAGGAAGGTAGGTTAGTGGCGAGAGAAGCGGGTTTACTCGTCATCTGCCTGCCTTTTCCCAACTATATTGTGGTCGGCTTCCAGTCAAACCAGATATCAGTATTTTACGTGGAGCGACTGCCTATCTAAACTTCCCAACCTAATAACAGGATAATTCGATTCGATAAGCGATGAACAAATGAAGAATTTTCGGTGCAGGCGTTCTGGAGACATCGGGGAACAAAAATAAATAAAGGATTGCGGCAAATTGAAAATCTCCTCCCTTTTCGTAGTCTTTTAACCATGCACAAGCTTTAAGTTACACGCGGAGTGTTATCACTGTGGTAGCTACCTTCGCTGTCAATACTTAAATACAGATGTGGCTTGAACCACAACATATCACATCGCAATAGAGATCATAAACACGACTAAAATGATATTACGTTACGTTTAATTTGTTGTTCATCATCATCAGATTATAAAGTTCCCACTGCTGGGACACAGGCCTCCTCTCTGTGAGAGGGAGTGGGCCATAATCCACCACACGGGCTCAGTGCGGGTTGGTAGATGTCACATGTCTTCGAATTTTTGTTTCTAGGACATGCCGGTTTCCTCACGATGTTTTCCTTCACCGTTTTGAGAGCAGTGGTGATGAAATAAATTACACAAAGTAATGCGCCTGGTTGGGTTCGAACCCTCGACCTATAATTCGTAAGTCGGAGCCGATACCACTGGACCACCAATGCTCCTGTGGAGATAATTTGTCGTCTCTCATAAATCTCATCTTTTTTATGAAACAGGACTGTTTAATCCGGATACTGTGGCCATGGAACGCAAAGGACAACGAACTGGGATCCATCCTGTTGCCCTTTGTCCCTTTTTTTAGTCAGTTAAAGTCCTCTATGAGCGGTTGGTACCATTCGCAGTTGGTCACATTCGCGGTTGGTCCCATTTTCGGTTCATCCCTTAGTTGCAATAGGCTATTTGACTACAAAAATCTAATTAATCCGTCAGTTAGATTATCAAATAATATTTGACCCGTATTTTTTCTTTTTTTACATAAACCAAAATTGACGGAGATATGATGCTTTCAAAATTGCCAATACGTCACAATTTAGTAAATTTTTTACTGAATTCTGACGTCACGAGCCCCCACTCTCGAGTCTTGATGTGTTATATCTTGGTAAATATTCATTGATTTTACATAAGAAAAAATATGTGTCCGTTATTTTTCAAAACTCTAATTATCGGACTTATTAGATTTATAATTTATTAATACTGTCAAATAACCTATTGGCCCCATTTTCGGTTGCTCTTATTCGCATCACCAAAGTCATACTTTATTATCTTAACATATGCTAGGTATATGTAGGGATATCTTTTCCATAGCCATAATTAACCTACACAGATTTCTAGGTACTTACTTAATGTAACAAAAAAAAAAACTACTTTAATATTCAATTCTTCAGCAAACCGATGCGTTTCGTTCACCATTCGTTCTCATTCATTCATTCACTCATTCATATCAGCTCATTGTGATATTGAATGGGAGTTGCTATCAAATTGTACGGCAACTCTGCAGTCTCAATAATGGTGGATCATGAGATGTAATACTGGATATGTAGCTGGGGCAGTTGGGAAACGGGGGATATTGGGAATGACTGTGATTGGTGGATAAAAGTACTTGTTTTCTAATACTGTAATTACAATCGTAGTATTACTATATTCCTTTGTATTGCGCACAGCAAAAGAAAGCGAAGCTTCTGTGGTTTCGATCGCATGCAAACCGAATCTCTTCAAAGTTAGAGTGAACAGGTTTCTTCTGGGTAAGCTCGCTCCATCGTAGGCTTTATCTAAGTCACCTTTGACCTGGACTAGAGTCAAGAGCAGGGTTGGTATGTTTAAAACAAGTTGTTTTAAAACACCTGTTTTAAACAGTGTTTAAAACAGTTTGAAATTAAACAGTGTTTTTTTATTACACGTTTTTACTACTTTTCATGGCGGATGAATGCCTGTAAAATGAAAATAAACTAATATTCAGGGGTTTTAATAGCTTGACATTAAATAATTTGAGTCTATGCCCCTGCTATGACGCATTTTTAGGGTTCCGTAGCCAAATGGCAAAAACGGAACCCTTATAGATTCGTCATGTCTGTCTGTCTGTCCGTGTATGTCACAGCCACTTTTTGTCGAAAGTATAAGAGCTATCCTGTTGAAACTTGGTAGAAAGATGTATTATGTGAACCGCATTAGGATTTTCACACAAAAATCAAAACAAAACAAATTTTGGGGGTGCCCCCCATACTTAGAATTGAAACTCAAAAAAAAATTTATCACCAAACCCATACGTGTGGGGTATCTATGAATAGGTCTTTAAAAATGATATTGAGGTTACTAACATCATTTTTTTCTAAACTGAACAGTTTGCGCGAGAGACACTTCCAAAGTGGTAAAAAGTGTGTCCCCCCCCCCGTAACTTCTAAAATAAGAGAATGATAAAACTAAAAAAAATATATAATGTAGACCTCAACCAAAACTACCAACGAAAATTGGTTTGGATGAGATACAGTTAGCAGTTTTTGAGATATAGTACATTTTCAAAAACCGCAAATATAACTTTGCCATTCATACAAACACTATGAAAAACAAAGTTATTTTTATTGTTTGTGTATATTACTTACTAATCTCAATATAATTATATCTCTAATCTATGCTTGCTGCTACGGAACCCTTCATGGGCGAGTCCAACTCGCACTTGGCCGGTTTTTTTAACTTTTATTGGCATTGTATTGAAATAATACTTCAAAACATTAGAAAAAAAAAACAGTACTTAATGCTTTCTTTTCATTGAATTTTTTTTGTAAGTATTTCATTACAAACAGCGAATTAGAAAAGATCTAGTCTAGAAATGAAACATATAATTTATTTATAAGTTAAGACGTCGACCCATAGTCGAATTAATTTGACCGAAAAAAATGACCGAAACTAAAAAAAAAACACTTGTTTAAAACAATTTGAACATTTTGTTTTATAAAATTTTAAAAAATACTGTTTTTTTTCAAGTCAAGAGGAAACCCATTGCAAATAAAAAATTGCTAAAGTTTGTGAGAATGGATAGACGTCAGTTATAGTTACCTTCCTATTCTTCACGCAATAAAATATGTTTTTGGATGTTTGGTACACAGATAGCTTATACGAGTAACTAACCTGAATTAACACAGGCTACTTTTCAACAAGATTTTGTACTACGAGTTGTAACGGGCAACCCTCTGGCAAAAGCTAGTTAGATATAATTCTCATGATAACAGCCCCTTTACGTGTTTTATCGTAGTTTTTGGATGATTTATTTCATCACCACTGCTTTCAAAACGGTGAAGGAAAACATCGTGAGGAAACCGGCATGTTCTAGAACCAAATTCGAATACTGAATGAATTACAGCTATTACCAATTTATCATTTAAAAAAAAAAAAACCGGCCAAGTGCGAGTTGGACTCGCCCATGAAGGGTTCCGTAGCAGCATGCATAGATTAGAGATATAATTATATTGAGATTAGTAAGTAATATACACAAACAATAAAAATAACTTTGTTTTTCATAGTATTAGTATGAATGGCAAAGTTATATTTGCGGTTTTTGAAAATGTACTATATCTCAAAAACTGCTAACTGTATCTCATCCAAACCAATTTTCGTTGGTAGTTTTAGTTGAGGT
The DNA here is from genome assembly GCA_950005045.1 of Agrotis exclamationis. Classification (NCBI taxonomy): domain Eukaryota; kingdom Metazoa; phylum Arthropoda; class Insecta; order Lepidoptera; family Noctuidae; genus Agrotis; species Agrotis exclamationis. The sequence continues at coordinate 12,392,593 of OX465444.1, forward strand.
CTACATTATATATTTTTTTTAGTTTTATCATTCTCTTATTTTAGAAGTTACGGGGGGGGGGGACACACTTTTTACCACTTTGGAAGTGTCTCTCGCGCAAACTGTTCAGTTTAGAAAAAAATGATGTTAGTAACCTCAATATCATTTTTAAAGACCTATTCATAGATACCCCACACGTATGGGTTTGGTGAAAAATTTTTTTTTGAGTTTCAATTCTAAGTATGGGGGGCACCCCCAAAATTTGTTTTGTTTTGATTTTTGTGTGAAAATCCTAATGCGGTTCACATAATACATCTTTCTACCAAGTTTCAACAGGATAGCTCTTATACTTTCGACAAAAAGTGGCTGTGACATACACGGACAGACAGACAGACATGACGAATCTATAAGGGTTCCGTTTTTGCCATTTGGCTACGGAACCCTAAAAACAAAACTGGCCTTTTAGGTATCTACCTGTGGCTTTGTCGTTAATATTTCGATAGCAACGCCAAGTCCGGGGTCTACGGTGGTGGACGCCCACGGCGACGGACGTCGCAAGACGATCTCCGGCCACCGTAGGCGCGGGCATGCGGGCGGTGAGTAAAGGTCAACTCGCTGCCCGACCATGGACCATCCCCGGGTCGACGGCGCGTTGTGTTCCACGCGCGCCTCAAAGAGCGTCAGCATAATGACGGGGCCCCCTCTCTAGAGGGCCAAAGCCTGCCGGGGTCGCCGGACTTACCTCATTACCGTGACCCCGGAACATAAAGGGCTATTGAAGGACACCGTGGATTTTAGTCAGTACAAGTCTGACAGTCCCTCCCGCCCTGCCCGGGGTGGGAGGACTCATTTGATGATTTTAACACGCAAAAAAAAAAGTCTGGGGTCTAAACTATTCTTAAATCTTTAGTGGTTGATATATGTATAATTTTTGTTGTCGATAACTCTAAATGTTTGGTCCACATTTCGGATCTAAAATTTTTGAAAATCAATTTTGATATTTCAAGGAATTAAAAAGAAAAAACAAACAAAAAATGCAGCCTTTAACCAATCACAATGTTTTTAAAAAAAAACAACTTTGTACCCGACTATGCTAGAAGGAGGTTATTCTTCACTCGATTACCCATAAATGTCCACAAATGATTACCCATCGTTGATGTAATAAAAACTCCTAATCCCAGATATTTTCAACATCGCCTAACGTTCCAACTTTGCCTGCGACAGGTACATACAAATCCAGTGTTATTGCGCACTGAGTGGCAAGTAGCCGTATCACTGAGTACCGGCGCGGGATCTTACTGAGATGATAATACCACCAAATTAATAATGTTCAGCTGTCATTTCATATTTGACAGAAACTTCGGGTTTCTCAATAGGCCAGGGTTTTTTTGTTTGGCGTGCCGAGTCTTGACGTTTGACGACATCTTTGGCGCAGTGGCTGCTGCACAGTGTGTCGCGGGTTCGATCCCCGCACGGAACAAATATTTTCATAATCTACAAGTAGTTGTTTCGGGTCTGTTAAATCAACAAAGCAATGGCCTCTTTCTGCGGTCATTCATAATGATTCACTTCGTAAATTGCCAGCAACGTCAATAACCTCACGAGGCATTTGCTGTGCGAAGCAGCTCGGTTGATGTGGACGCGTGTCGGCCGAGGCAAGCGAGCGCGCTGCCGCGGTCGAGTGACCGAGCGCCCGAGCCATCCAGTGTCGGCTTTTGTTTTGCTCGCGTATATTGTTTCGTGCCTAGACGAGTCCACACAGAGCTAGCAGCTTCGCTTGTCAGTTTACTCGCGCGAAAAATACCTCGCGAGGCTGCGCACTCTGTGTGGACGCACCTATTGGCTAATTTTCTTGCGGGCCCCCCTTTTTTAATATAACTTATTGTTTTCCCAAGTCATCAGATATCAAATGTGATTGCAAGCGACATTAACTTTGCGAGGCCGTTTTAACTGTTTCAGTTCCCAGTTAGAAATATAACGTAACCTAGTCATCTTGCAACAAGGAGGCTTCGCACGAGAAACGGAAGTGGTCGACCGAAATGTTGGCGGTCCGCGCTATTTGCTTTACGAAGCCTCTGTTTCTTATTTGGTTCTATCAGTTTTCAGTTAGAAATAGTACCTAAAGAAGTTAAGTGATACTCCTTTACTGACTGGTAACAAACTTGTGTTCGCCGTTGTCAAGATTTATGGGCGCGAGGCCTCTTCAGATCGATTTAAGCCTCCTGCAGACACACGCGATTAATCGCGCTGCGACAACGAGCCAAGCTAATTTCCACTCTAAAAATACTGCTAATGGACCGCGACATGTCGCCCCGCGCGATTAATCGTGTGTGTCTGCAGGTGGCTTTATGGGCGCTAGGCCTCTTCAGATTGCCGGTAAAACCGTAAAAGTTAAACGTGGTAATATCATCTCTATAGAGATCTACCAAGCAGTAATAATTTGGGATTAAAATATGCATTTCTAGATGTAATGTTTCTTTTCAATCTAGTGCTTAAGAGTGGCCGCAGACTTGTATTAGTGCTAGCTTGCCTTCTTCACGCTTGTGAGCGTTCTGGGGTCGGCAGATGAATCGGTATTGTGCTTAGAGGTACCAGAGGTACGGAGATGAATATGTTTTAAGATGGGTTTGTTAAACAAATGTCCTTGATGCAATTTTTTTTTTATCGTGGTAAAATCATCAAATGAGTCCTCCCAGGGCAGGACGGGAGGGACTGTCAGACTTGTACTGACTAAAATCAACGGTGTCCTTCAATAGACGTTTACGTTACTCTTCCCAGGGGCGGATTTTGGTAATTTTACAATTCAAAACAATATTACAAGGTAGGGCAATATCACAAGTAGGCATAACACAATAATGGAAGGTTAATGTTCGAGAGCAGTGGTGGCCCAGTGGTATCGGCCTCGACTTACGAGTTGTAGGTCGTGGGTTCGAACCCAGTCAGGCGCATTACTTTGTGTAATTTATTTCAACACCACTGCTCTCAAAACGGTGAAGGAAAACATCGTGAGGAAACCGGCATGTCCTAGAACCAAAAATTCGAAGACATGTGACATCTACCAATCCGCACTGGGCCCGCGTGGTGGATTACGGCCCACTCCCTTTCGCAGAGAGGAGGCCTGTGTCCCAGCAGTGGGAACATTTAAAGGCTGATGATGATGATGAGAATGTTCGATTGGTATTTGTCAGATTCGAGTAGGTTGACCTGCAGCTGGCGTCTGAAAAATGTATCTTTACCGTACAGAAGTGATGAAACTTCATAAAATAAGTAAGTACTGTGATATCGGGAACAAGAAATTATAAATTACGATCCCGTAATTTATCTGAAACTTTCGGACTTGGAAACAGCACCATCTGTGTTTTTTTACTCGAACTTCTTTCAAAGGTGGCTGGTTAATAAGTAAAGTTAGTCCAGTCATGATTTTACTATTGCATAATAGATGGTGCTTATTTTTAGTTTTGCTACCACCCCATAGATGGCACTGTTCACATTTTTAATTTCTTTATAAAAATAATTATAGGGATAAAAAAAAAACAGATCTTTAATTTTAAAATTTATTATATTATAAATGCAAATTAAATGCCCTCGATTAATTAACTAATAAATGCATTTTCTCGCTTAAAATTACATAAATATAATAGTTAAAAGCACCACTGCTTCCTAAAACAATATGAAAAATTTAACACTTTCACTGCCGTTTAAAATGAACATTAGCGCCTCTAGTAATTAATTTTGGTACTAAATACATTTACAACCATCTTTTATTATTTGACAGCTGTCAAAATCTTTATAGCAGTGAATTTATTAAACACAAAGATCTCTCAAGTTGATTTAAAACAACTCGTAGATGTTTATGATCATTATTTTCTTACAATCGAGTTTTTAAAGTCTTTTCTTAAAATACAATTTTGAATGAAACCTACTGGAATTACAAAAAAAAACTCAATTGTTAACTGTAAACATGCCACTTTCACTTGTCTGTCGCGTAGCCAAATATGTCTACACGTGAAAACAGCCCATCTGTCGCGTAGACATATTTGTCCATTTGTCAGTGTCATTTGTTTTGACACAAATTTGTTTATAAAAACTTTATCTATCCTGCTCAAATTTGCACAGAGTATAATGATAGAAAGCTACTAATTATCATTTATCTCATCTACTAATTATCATTTAAAAAAAAACCCCTTATTCGTTTCACAATGCCACTTTTCAAAATCAATTATTAAAAAAAATAACCGCTTGATTTAAATAACGTTTATAAATTCTAGTAACCGTTGAAACAGTTATTCAGTACGTTGTAATTAAATCTATAACCACTTTCCGGGATGCCTTCTGTTTCTATATTGTCACTATGGAAATATACGTAGAGAGGACCAGGCGGTGTTGCTGAAAAAAATAGAGTCATTATGATTATTTGACGTTTACAATTGTCATTCTAAGAGCTTAATAAAAAAGGATATTTAGTTTATTCATATATTTGGAGGTCAGCTTCCAACGTAACCAGTGGTTAATCTGATTATATAGTTTAATTATCATCATCTGCCTAGCCTTTTTCCAACTATATCGGGGTCGGCTTCCAGTCAAACCACATGCAGCTGAATATCAGTATTTTTCATGGAGCGACATCCTATCAGACCTTCACAGCCCGGTAACTGGGCAATATAGACTGGTTTTCAGACTTATGAGCTTCTGAATAACAGTAAAGACTGTCAAAGATCCACAAATGACAGCCGGGACCAATCGCTTTACGTGCTTTCCGAGGCACGGAGGAAACTCGCTATGACAGGTGTTCATCTATCAACAGACTAACCTCGGCAAGGGCGACTTAACACGGAAGATCGACCTGTGCGACTGTGATTATTGACCCACGAGCGTCTCAATCATGTATTATTATTTTTTTAATTTACTCACAAGCAATAATCTGGTTCGCGGCACTGGGTCCACAATATTTGGCTCCTCTTAACCCATCAATGGTCTCAGCTTCTGGGATAAAGAGGTAATCCTGGGACACGGGGGCTCCTCGCGTGATAGGGTTGTTTTGGCAATCGGTGTCAACGTAATCGTTTAGGTCATTGTTGTACGCTATGTTGAAACTTTGTGCGGTTAACCTGAGAAAAAAGAGGTGTAACATGAGAATTAAACCAAGCTAAAACAGTAGAGGCTGGCTTTGAAACCAAACTGGTTGTCATGTAACTTCAAGTGTTTATCCAGCTGATTGTTAAGCAAATTGTCAAGCTACTGAGCCTATTTGGCACAGCCGTGAGGCACACGGTACCTACTTTTGTGTTCTTCCTTTTCCATTGTCTCTGTAATTTTTCATTGTAATTGTGTGCCTAAGGCGTGTCAAATAAACTTATTTTCTTTCTTCTTTCTTTCTCTTTATTTCAAGCAATTTCGAAATAACAGTGGCCAGTGAGATGGACCTATAATTATTCCTATCGCTAACATCACCGTGAAACTAGATTTTTTGGCTGAAGGACCTTAAACCGGTCACTAATGATTTTGCTTTGCAGTTTTTTATAACTTACTTGATACCGCAGACGTCATCATTCTTTTTAAAACAGGTGGCATATTTCAGATTGCCAATGTATGGGCCTGCTCCTCTATTGTAGTTGAACGACATGAAAGAGCCAGAGCGATCCGGGTAGTATTGCAGACAACCGGGGGGTGCTGGGTGGAAAAAGATACATCAGTATACTGCAATTAGTAGTAATATTTATAGAGCTATTCTTTAACGGTCACGAGTTTACTTCACTTAACGAACTCATTTGTTTTAAAGACATCGTAAATTCTATCTTTTAAACACTACCAACGTTCGAAATTAGATCAGTGTCTTGTTGAGAATTAGAAATGATTTACTCGTAAACGTTACAGAATAGCACTACAGTATGTATTAATAGGAAAATCAATTAAAAATTAAAAACCATTGACTGAGTGCAAAACTGGCAACTGAAGAATTATGATCATTTAGCCATAATTAGCGACACACTTAAATGTCGTGTCGTGTGAGTGTCTTTTGTGATACGTCACGACGCGCCACGACTCGTGTTTCCGTCTTAAGAATAACATAAAAGTGTATGGAAGAACTATTCATTCTTACCAATGAGGTATTCGTCCCTGTCAGCAGAAGAAACGAAAGGCGTCGATGGAAGAGACATCGTGAGGGCTTCCAGAAAGCCGTCACGGTATTTACTGTAGAAAAAAAATAACATGGTTAAAAATAATGCTCAGTACTCAAGCTAATCAATGTTATTGAAATTACTACTGCGGCCGTATTATAAAAGAGACAGTGCTATACAAGTCGTCTAGTGCCATCTCGTTCACTCACAGGAATAAGCCTGGTTTTTAACCGACTTCCAAAAGGAGGAGGTTCTCAATTCGGATGTTTATATATATATTTTTTTTTTTATGTTTGTTCGGGCATAACTTCGTCGTTTACCAACCGATTTGAAAAAATCTTTTTTTGTTGGAAAGGGTATACTTCCCGAATGGTCCCATTAAAATTTTATCGAAATCGGACTAGCACTTTTTGAAAAATCAACAAAAAACAACAAAACCTAAAAAGTTTTCAACATTGTCTACACCGATTACTCCGAGGTTTCTGGTCCGATTTCGATGATTCTTTTTTTGTTCGATACAGAATATCTGCCATTTGGTCCCATAAAAATTTCATTTAGTTTGGAGCAGCAGTTTTAATTTTTAGCTCATTGTGTAAGAGTACATACATGGACGATGTTATCACCGGTGCTACGGATTACAATATTTTAGTGTACATGTAAGAAGGTTGAATATTTAAACTAAAAAGGATAAAATAAAAAACTTTTTCAAAAAAAACTGTAACCGACTTCCCACAAAAAAGTTCTAAATAATCTACAAAAAAACTTTTCTTTCGAAAGTCGGTGACAAAAAGTCAATGAAATAAAAAAGAAAGTCACCGACTTTCGAAAGAAAAGTTTTTTGTAGATTATTTAGAACTTTTTTGTGGGAAGTCGGTTACAGTTTTTTTTGAAAAAGTTTTTTATAAGACGTTGTAATACGCCCCCAGGTCCAATAAGTGTCACCACACCGACAACATAATTATGCGAACTCGGTCATGAGGACTGTCAAATCGATGTGGCAGAGGTGTTTTTCCTACAACCTTTTTACGTACTTTGGTCTTAGATTACTTCATCATCATCATCATCAGCCGAGAGACGTCCACTGCTGAACATAGGCCTCCCCCTTAGACCGCCACGCCGAACGACAATTCGCCACTTGCATCCATCGGTTGCCCGCGACCCACACGATGTCGTCGGTCCACCTAGTGGGAGGCCTGCCCACGCTGCGTCTTCCGGTCCGTGGTCGCCACTCGAGAACTTTTCTTCCCCATCGGTTGTCAGTTCTACGAGTGATGTGGCCTGCCCATTGCCACTTCAACTTGCAAATTTTACGAGCTTTGTCGGTGACTCTGGTTCTTCGCCGAATATCCATGTTCCGGATTCTATCCCGCAAAGAAACTCCGAGCATAGCTCTTTCCATCGCTCGTTGAGTGACTCTTAGTCTCTCTAAAAGGCCAGCAGTCAGAGACCACGTTTCAGAGCCATATGTCATCACTGGCAACACACACTGGTTAAACACCCTTGTCTTGAGACACTGTGGGATTCTCGATGAGAAGATATCACGTAGCTTCCCAAACGCTGCCCATACGAGTTGGATTCTTCGGGCGACATCTTTCTCGAAGTTGGACCTACCTAACTGAACAATCTGTCCAAGGTAAGTATAATGGTCTACAACTTCGAGAGTATCGTTCCCAAAAACAACCGGTACGGGTGCCACATGGACATTCGACATGACTTTCGTCTTGTCCATGTTCATTTTAAGGCCGACCCGTTGGGAAACGATACTGAAGTCGCTGAGCATTGCATTGAGGTGCTCCAACGATTCTGCCATGATGACTATATCATCGGCAAAACGAAGGTGAGTGATGTATTCGCCATTGATGTTGATGCCGAATCCGTTCCATTCCAAGAGCTTGAAAACGTCCTCCAAAGCGTTCGTGAACAGTTTCGGAGAAATAACGTCTCCTTGTCTCACGCCTTTCTGCAATTGGATTGGTTTCGTGCTCTCTTCCTGAAGTCGGATGGACATGGTGGCGTTTCTATACAAACACTTCAACACTTCGATATACCTATAGTCGATATGACATCGCTGGAGGGACTGCAACACTGCCCAGGTTTCGATTGAATCGAAGGCTTTTTCATAGTCCACAAACGCTAAACATAATGGCCGATTATACTCCTCTGTCTTCTGTATAATCTAGCGGAGCGTGTGTATGTGGTCTATAGTACTAAAACCTTTTCCGAAACCGGCTTGTTGAGGCTGGAAGTCATCAAACCTGCGTTCGAGACGGTTCGTAATGATTCTTGAGAACAACTTGTATACATGGCTCAGAAGTGAGATTGGCCAGTAGTTCTTCAACAAGGTGTTGTCACCCTTTTTGAAGAAAAGAACAACCACACTCCTGTGCCATGCTTCTGGCGTAGTACCTTCGAGTATGACGGAATTAAATAACTTCTGGAGGACCAGAAGTACCGGTTTTCCACCCGCTCTCAGAAGTTCTGTTGTGATTCCGTCTTCACCCGGCGCCTTGTTATTCTTTAGCTGTTTAAGAGCCATTCTAATCTCGTACAGGCTGATGTCCGGGATATCCTCAGTGTAGTCTCGAGTCAGTTTAGCTCTTGCGTCTCGAACTATACCGACACTGGGTTGTCGTGTTGATGTGTATAACTGTCCGTAAATCTCTCAAGCTCTCTCAGGATCTCCGGTTTCGTCGAAATGATGCTGTCGTCGTTAATCTTCAGCTTTGTCATTTGGCTTTGCCCAATTGACGAATTCTTTGCGAAGACTTTTGAGCCCTGGTTCCGCTCGATTGCCTCTTTGATCCATGCCGCACTATAGGCACGCAGGTCACGTCGCATTGATTTAGAGATTCGTCTATTGAGTTTGCCATATTCCGACCTATCAGCTGAAGATTGCAGCCTCATCTCGGCCCGGTCTTGCATCAACTTGATGGTTCCGTTCGAGAGCTTTTAAGGCTTATTGCGGCGCGGGGTCTTAAAGAACTTGGACCCCACAGCTTGGACAGTTTCCATCAACCCATTGTTTATCTCGTCCACAGTTTCGCATTCGGTTAGGCACTGGAACCGATTGTGCAGTTCGAGTTGAAAGTCTTCGGGGTTCTGGATGTGGGCAGGACCAGGTCGGAGCGTGGACTTCACCAGACCAGACCTCTCAAGCTTCACATTGATATTCAATGTGCCTCTGACGATTCGGTGATCGCTACCGGTTTTTACCTTGGCGATGACAGAGACCTCCCTGAATATTCGCTTCTTGATCGTCATGATGAAATCGATCTCATTTCTGGTAGTACCATCGGGGCTCATCCACGCCCACCTCCTGAATTACTTCCATCATGATTGTAGCGCACATGCGTAAAATAACAACTAGCGACCATCTATGGAGCAATAGCAGAAGCTTCTATCTGTGGCAGACGTAGTTAGAAAAAACAGTAATTAACTAATGACATCTATGGAGCAATAGGAGAACTAAAATATGCTGCAAGTTTTCCGCAAGTTCACAAAGAATAGGTAGAAAGTCCACCAGACACAACCTATAAAATATTATTGTAAAATGACGTAATCACGGTGTTTAAAGAACATTACAGTTTGATTTTTTTATCTGTATCCACACGTGCCTGCCGGGGTCGCGGGACTAACGAATACCGCGACCCCGGAACGCAAAGGGCTATTGAAGGACACCGTAGATTTTTGTTAGTACAAGTCTGACAGTCCGTCCTGCCCTGCCCTGGGTGGGATCAGGGATGAATCATGTGATGTGTAAACGTGAAATGCTTCCCGGTACTTACCCAAGAGTATTGAAACACTCCAGCTGCGTGACCTTGATTTTCCAGGTGGCTTGAGGCAGGTTCGGCTGCGAGTGACGGTCAGCGATCTTGAAGTTTATACGGATCGAGCGGCTGTTCGTAGACGCGTTCACACGGACGTACACTATGAAAAATAATGAGAAAAAAATAATTTAACGGAATTTTCAGTAGAGGTTAAAACTCGATCGCTATATTACAGTCATAATTTGCCAGTCTCGTCTTCTAAAATGTTAAATACGAACATACGAACTACGTTGCAATACGAACATACGATCGACGATGTAACCTGAGTTGACCGAGTTGCTTTGGACCGGAGCTAATAGCTGGGGGGGCAATTACAACTGGTGCCATTTCCGTTGTTTGGTTGGCCCTGTCCTTACGATACAAGTAAATGATTATGTCCCTCAAATTCCTTCCTTAAATGATTGCTTAGAATAAAAAACTCACAGTGCTGTCCATTATTGTCTCCACAGAGAGGCGGCAAGTAATCGGAGTTTGCTTGAAGGTTGGTCACCTGGAAGATGTCGTTCCTGCAGGTGTATGCTGGACGCTGGGTCACGTTCTCTACTGGTTCAACCTGTAAACGCAACTTGGTTAATTCTATCTTCGGTTGGATCATTGTCTGTAGCCAATTTTTTTTCTAAATTCAATTGTTGAATTGAATTAGAAACCGGATAGGCAAATTTTGAATTTGCCTATCCGGGTCTTTAAGTTGTCCAATAAGAAGCAACTGTGAAAAACAGAGGAACGGAATTTGGGTTAAGATTGAATGTTAATTAAAGGGTTAGGTAGGGGTGCTAAGACAGGAAACCTCCACGTGCGCCCGTGGACTGGAGTTCCCTCTTGGATACGTCTGGGGGGAAGACCAGTTTTTCGGGACGGTGCACCCTGGGATGCGGGCAAAAACTCTCCTTAGGCACTGTGTCATGCCTAAGGGGTTTCTTTGCCCGTATGCAAATAGCCTGTCGGGTGGACGCTCCAACGCGTGTCCCTCTGAACAGCAGAGGGCACAGCGGCGGAGCAGGCTTGCGGACGGTGAGTAATGGGTATGCTCGCCGTCCGCCCAAGGACCAAGCCCGGGTCGGTGGCGCGTCGTGTTTCACGCGTCACCGACGGGGCCCCTTATGGGGCCAAATGCCTGCAGGGGTCGCGGATTTTTCTTAATCCAGGATACCGTGGCCCCGGAACGTAAAGGGCATCCGAAGGAACACGGGTGGATTTTAGTCAGTAAGAGTCTGACAGTCCCTTCCGCCCTACCCAGGGCGGGAGGACTCATTTGATGGTTTTGCCACCCCAAAAAAAAAACCGTAGACAGTTTTTGTCGACTGATGAATACCTAGACAAAATGACAAACGTGGCGATGTTTAAAATGTAGAAAATAAATGTTTTCTATTCTTCAGTCGTCGGGTCATGTACAAAAATTACTCCGTCTGTTCTTGGTAGAATATACAGTAGATGGCAATGATATTTTAGTAAACAGATAATATATTATGAGCGCGCAAAACGCGAAGACTAGAAAACGTCCTAATTGGGACGTATTGCTTTTAGTCTGTTTCTCGCACGACTACGAATGACACGTTGCGCGCTGCTATTTAATTACCATCCAAAATGCCATTGTGTGTATTTAGGAAGTGTACCAATTATGATACCAAAGTAAATAAAACACAAGGGATCTCATAACACACGTAAGTACGCAAAATATTTCGATTTATTATTATATTTCAATTATTTTCGTAATGTTATATTAATTGTTCTATCTCTCTATCTATCTCTGTCGTGATGCCAACGTGCGGTGTTTGGTGGCTTGAATAATGTTTGTTTACATTCACGCGCAATTGACAACATCTAGCTGTCACTTTTTTTCTTATTGGTTTTATCAAGCTATCCTTTTTACTTGTAGTGAAATGTACACACACATTTTTTTCTGCTGTTTTGTAAGTGTATAACATAATTATCTGTATATTAGAATATTATTGGTAGATGGTATTGGTAATGTAATTGATGGTCACCAATCACAGACTGATCTAGGGAATTGTGGCTTAACAAGTGCCGCTTTAAAGGAGCTCTTTTGTTCTTTGAGTCATCATCATCACCCTATAATTCTCCCACTACTGGGACACAGGCCTCCTCTATGAGAAGGAGTGGGCCATAATCCACCACGCGGGTCCATTGGGTCCAGTCCAGGGCAGCGGTGATGAGAAGAAGGTACTTTTTTACGTGCTAAAATCGTCAAATGAATCCTCCCACCCAGGGCAAGAAGGGAGAGACTGTCAGACTTATACGGTCTAAAATCCACGGTGTCTTTTTTTAGCCCTTTACGTTCCGGGGCCACGGTTACTCGATAGTCCCGAGACCCCGGCAGGCTTTGGCCCTCTAAGCCCCGTCATATTGCTGACAGCTCTTCAAGGCGCGCGTGGAACACGACGCGCCGTCGACCCGGGTATGGTCCATGATCGGACAGTGAGTCGCCCATTACCCGAGAAGGAGGTACTTACAGTAGTAGGAGGCGCAAGGTTGAAGGTCTCGAAGTCGATCCTCATCTGGCAGACGTTGTTGTTGTTGATCTCCACGTTGTAGGAGCACTCCAGGCCGGAGGACTCCTTGTCGAGAGGAGGGTTGATGAACACTGCCACCTTAGTGTTGGTGCGGACGTCACATGCGTTTACTGAAAGAGAATTTTGTTTTTTATTAGTAGATATAAACAAAATTTCGCTGCAAAGGTTTTTTGTAAAAAGGAAATAGATTACTATCGCATTTATAATGTGAGTTAGGATGTTAGGATTAGGAACTTATGATAAGGAACTTAGGATTAGGAATTTAGGATTAGGAACTTAAAATAGGGAACTTAGTAGTTAGTACTAATACTAAGTTTAACTTATGATTCTGAACTTAGGCTTAGGAACTTAGGATTCAGAACTTAGAATAGAGAACTTAAGTTTAGGAACTTAGGATAAGGAACTAAGATACGGAACTTAGGATTCGGATCTTAGAATTAGCAACTAAGTAATTAGGTACTTACAAGAGCAGCAAGTCCCGAAGACCCCACAGAAGCCGATAGCCTTGCCCCCCTGTGTGTTGCACTGGTTCCTGGACAGACAGACGCCTCCAGTAGACCTGTCGTTGCCCAGACATGGCTCTCCGCTGCCGGTCCCGAAGACACCGCCGGCTTGACGGCCCGCTGTTTGCATTAAAATTGTTTTTACCGACTTCAAAAAAAAGGAGGTTATCAATTCGACCCGTATGTATGTAATATTATCAGAACTGCCCAGTTTTCATATATATTAGTCTATATCAGCGTCTGAACAAATGTGCCAAATTTCATAAGTGTATGTATGTATGTATGTATGTATGTTTTTATGTTTGTGCACGCATATCTCCGGAACTATAAGTTCGATTTAAGTAATTCTTTTTTTGTTGTACTAGGTATTGTTCAACTTAGGGTACACTGCAAGTTTCATCAAAATCGGTTCAGTAGTTTTAGAGATATGGATTTTTTTATGTTGTGACGGATTACAAGATTAGTGCATATGTAAGAAAATTTTGCATTTTTTACAAGAATTTGGGTTGAATATGTAATAAATAAACTAATAAAAAAGGGTAAAATAAAAACTTTTTTAAAAAAAGTACCGACTTCAAAACAAACACAAAAAAGTTTAAAATAACTTTTCTTTCGGAAGTCGGTGGCTTTGTTTTGTTGTGTCATTGACTATTGCCACCGACTTCCGAAAGAAAAGTTATTTTAAACTTTTTTGTATTTGTTTTGAAGTCGGTACTTTTTTTTTAAAAAGTTTTTTAGACATAGTGATACTAAAATTATTATGTTAAGGATGTAACTACTCCTAGAAAGAGTACAGGTTTATTAATTATTTTTAAAAAATCATTAACGCATGCGACGCGCATCTTAGAGATGATTTTTGAAGAAAGAAAAATTCAGTTGCAAGTGGGATTCGAACCCGCGTCTTCTGGTTAAGTACTCCAGACGCCTTACCATACTAGGCCATTGCAACCCACACCTGCAAGCTGACTAACTACTTCCACCCAACGCCACGTGCCACGCCCACGTGTTGGGTGGAAGTAGTTAAACACTAATCCAAGAGATGGCGCCACGCTACCGTAAAGCGTTCAAACGACGAATAGAGAATTTCAGCTTGCAGGTGTGGGTTGCAATGGCCTAGTTGGTAAGGCGTCTGGAGTACTTATCCAGAAGACGCGGGTTCGAATCCCACTTGCAACTGAAGTTTTCTTTCCTCAAAAATCATCTTTAAGAGTACAGGATGTTTCTTTTCAGTAGTGTTTTTCACCAGAGATGTGCTTTGCTACGTTGCTATGGATGCGTTTGATGTTCACCAGTCATATTCATATAGGTGTACATAGCTTAGCATTAGTGGAAGCGGATTCAACTAAGATATGTTTTTTATATGGAAGGAGGCGTGATATGGATTTGTGCAATGGATGCGTGCTATGGATGCCTGCTATGGGTGGTCGCTACATAGCTTAGCATCAGTGGAAACGTTCACATAACTTCGTAGCTTAGCTTTCACATTCTTGCAGCATAGCTGCATAGCACATGTCTGGTGGAAAGGTACCCTTAGGGAGGACCCCAGCATAGTACATCTTAGATGGAAAATCCTAACAGTTTTACTATTCGACGATATAATGAACTTACTTCTATAATTGAATCCATCGTCTACTACTGAAGCGCTAGTGTAGCTCACGGCGCATATTAGTAGCACTCGGAAGACCCTCTGTAACGCCATCTTGGATTTACTGCAACAAAAAATACAAAATTAGTATAAAAAAGTAGATAAACACCGTCTTACTTGTCCAAAATGAAAGTAGAACTACAAAACGGCATTTGACGTTGATATACCTATGTGTTGTAACTTTTTTTGGGTCGTTCCCAACAGGTCCATGAGTATATTGTTCTCAAAAATTAAACGTTCATACATTTGTTTCCAGCGGGTCCACGACATTTAAGAATATTAAAAATTTTATTCCCAACGGGTCCATGAGAATGTCAACAACAAAAGCTTGGTTATAAGCTTAAAAACTGAAATAATGTTACTAACCAGCAAAAGTACTAGGCTGGCATAAGTTCAAGGTGGTTTTTATTTTAAGTTATAAGTATTTAATAATTGTTAATAGTCATAAAGTAAAAGATCAAGACCGGTCTAGTGTAGGTGTTCAATCAAATATATACCTCCTTGAACTTATGGTACCCTAGTACTTTTGCTGGTAAGCTTTTCAGTAAACCTTCCTAAAATAAATATATTTAAAAACAAACCACTCTGGTGGTTTGAACTCATGTATGCCTAGTACTTTTATAAAATATCACATAATAGAAGCTGGTGTAATTATTATTAAGAGGCCATTCTCATTTCATTAGTTTTTATCACAAGCATTTAAACCAGTCGAAAAGACAACTCTAAATATTTTTCTTTCTCTTACATGAAATCGTTCTTACTGACTGTACTTTTTATAAATCTCGTGGACCCGTTGGAAACTCATGTAGGCAAATTCAAAACAATATTATAATTTGTCATGGAGCCGTTGGGTAACAGAGAACAAAAGAATCGTGGACCTTCGGGAATGACCCCGTTTTATAGACAAGTTTTCAACAGATGTTTAATCTTTTTGTTGTAAGACTGTGTCCGTCTATGACAGCCGGGATCTCGCTGTGACATGGTCACCCATCTAGAGACCAACCTCGGCAGGCGCAGCTTAATCTTGAAGGTCCCACTAATAACGATAACTTTATGCATCATCATCATCATCATCAGCCTATAAATGTTCCCACGGCTGGGACGCAGGCCTCCTCTCTCTGTGAGAGCGAGTGGGCCGTAATCTACCACGCGGGCCCAGTGCGGATTGGTAGATGTCACATGTTTTCGAATTTTTGGTTCTAGGACATGCCGGTTTCCTCACGATGTTTTCCTTCACCGTTTTGAGAGCAGTGGTGTTGAAATAAATTACACAAAGTAATGCGCCTGACGGGGTTCGAACCCACGACCTACAACTCGTAAGTCGAGGCCGATACCACTGGGCCACCACAACTTTATGCATTCGTAAATATTTCTTGAGAAATAACTGTACCAAATTCCTTTAAAAGAAACATAAAATAAATGCGTCAGCGATCCCATACGATTATCATTAAATGGCATTTTAAAGTCTTCAAGTTTACGGTTTAGCATTAAAACTGAATAATTTAAAGATCAAATAAAATGCGTTAAAAACAAGATCTTCCAAATGTACCGTTTTGTGTGCATTTGTGACCAAAAAAACAGGAACCGATGAACATAATCTTCGATTTTATAGCATCGAGGAAGGTTATTTACCTAAATGAATGTATGAATGTTTTATTTTAAACTAGCACTTCGCCTGGTCGCGGGACTTATCTCATTACCGTGACCCCGGAACAGAAAAGGGCTATTGAAGGACACCGTGGATTTTAGTCAGTACGTGTCTGACAGTCCCACTCGCCCTGCCCTGGGTGGGAGGACTCATTTGATGATTGTACCACGAAAAAAAAAAGCACTTCGCCTGCGACTTCGTTCACGAGTATGTCATATTTTCCCCTATGCTTTTCAGATACTTCGGGATTTTCATGTTTTATTAATTTGGTGGATAAAGCAACATTTGAACTTTCAGGTAAATCGAATTTAATCAAAATTCAATTTCATACAAATTTTTATTTCACTTTTAACACCTTTATGGGATGAATTTCGTAAAATCCATCTTTCATTTAATCACATTTCTTGACCAAGTGGTTTCAACTGTGCATTGATCGATCGGTCAGTTTCTTCTTTTCATTTACCGTCGATAGTAATAGTAGCTGGTTTGATTCCCATACGAAACAAATATATTAGCATATTGTACAAGTAGTTTGTCCGGATATGTCTATCTGCGTATGCGACCACAAATCTTTTTAGCTGTTTACCCGTGGTCCCAGTGGGTCGACCCATTACCGGGTCCACGGGTAATTTAAATTACCCGTGGAACCTAACCAAACCGAACCTCGGGGTGCCTCAATAGTTGTTGGTGCCTTTGAAAGTAGACGTCAGTGGCACCCCGAAGTTCGGTTTGGTTAGGTTCTGAACCACGTCCATTTAATTGAAATAAATGATTAAGAATAAGGTACCTAATATGCTTTTAAAAAGTTTGGTATTATGGTGGTAATTAAATTTTATAAGTAGATATCGATATAGCCAAAGTTCAGAGAAAAATTCCTAAACATGGAACCACGAGTAATTTAAATTACTCGTAGTCCCGGTAATGGGTTGACCCACTGGGACCACGGGTAAACACTCATCTTTTTAAATGCATTTATGATACAAGTGAAATTCCTAGTGTGGGGCATTTTGAAAAGAAAATAATAGAAAATAACTGATCTCACCCAGGATGGAGCGAAAGAAACTGTCAGATTCGGTCGCGATCTATTCTTACGGAACCCGATACTTTATTTACCAATAACTACTTAACATCATTGCCGAAGGGCTTTTAAAAACTACAGTTATCGAACCAATAAGTTCAATAAACTATCAACCGGTTTGCTCCCGGAGTCTAATCACACACAACGTGGAAAATTCATGACAACTGGAAATGGCAGCCGTCTTTATTTTAATAACATATTATTTTAGTTCTAGCATGGATAATATTAGCCATTCAAAAACGTGTTATAACAGTTTTGAATATGACTAGTGTTCTGGCTAAAGAATTGCAGAAATGAGGTGCATTTACCTACTAATTTATGGACAAAACGCGGCATGAAATAAGGAAGATTTTTGTAAATTTGATTCCGATATGCACTTGAAAACTCATCGATTTATTTTTCTAATTCATCAAGAAAGGTGTAAGATTGCAAGTGTAGCCGTAAGATACAAATATGATGTTATAGATGTATTCTCAGCTCGCAAATGTATCACCTGACTGCTCTGATTTTTAAGATTTTTTAATATTGAATTAATGTGATAGGTTACCAACAAGTTACAATACCAAGTATTACTCAATTTTATTTATTGTATAATACTACATTATTTTGAGACCTAGTTGGCAACACACCATCATAATCTATAGTTAAAATCGCTTTCAAAGTTTTGTCCCGACTCACCCCTGCGTCCCTATTCACCCCGTTTGACCCGGTACTACTTCTTATGAAGTCGCTTAAATCCGTCTGTATGCGCATAACTTCCGAACAACTACATCGAATTGCATAATTGTAGTTTATATTGTGTTCGTATTATCAAGACAAGGTTTGTATTGAAGAAAATTTCCCGGAAATCCACCGGTTAGGTAGAAAATTTGAATCGTCGGATCAGGTCGCTAGTTTTTCATAAATTATATCTTTTTAGTTCGCTTTATAAGGCTACATACCGTTTCGACACTTAAAAAAGCTTAACAAAAGTGCCTTTTCGTCACTATCTTATCTTTCTATTGAGTCTTGCTTCATCTACTTTTCAGTTTACGTGCATACGCATTATTTAATTTTTAATTATTTTATTATTAGACCGGATCGTCCTACGCACAAAATCATTAATATTTACATTCCATTTCCTCAATTTCGTAGACCCAAGTTTATAAATAACTTTTAAACATAACGGCTATTGGAAGTTGCGTCAGATTAACAGTATTTTATTGATTATAGTGCGTTGAGAAACGTCGTCAGTTATAACTTTACCGTTTTGAGAACCGGCTCATGTCGGTGAGTAGGAGGAAGATTAGATGTCATAGGTACATAGGAGATTAATTAATGAGATGTTGTGTGTTGTGACCATTATTTGTTGATAAGCTTGTATAGTCTTTTAGCGCGACCGCATATTGTAAGAAATTTGTAACAGAAAACATCAAATGGTCAAAATCAAATCAAAAACAAAAGTCATTTATTCAAATTACTTAGGCTGATTTATCAGGACTTTTTGAAGGTCAATTTTTACATAAGACAGTCCCCCAAAGCGCCCCCCCTTCGACACTTCCTAGTGTGTTGGCTAGGAAGAAGAAGTGGCTGAACAAACTCCCCAGCAACACATCTGTCTGTACGGTTAGAAGAACCAATATTTTACACAATTTAATAGAACATTCAAATTATACATCAATCCGAAATAACATCCCAATCGTAACTAGAAGGCACAAAAAGATAAACTAGGACCATCGCAGTAAATTATAATAATATAAAGAAAAGAAATTAAACTATATATAACAAAACCAAAGGTCAGCAAGTCGACCAGTCACCACAAGCAGCACCCGTTCACGAGTATAACGCAAAGATCAGCTATGGTAGGAGGGAACCCGACCCTCGACGCTGCCGCAAGCAATGTCAACTGAGGGAGCATGACAACTTGCTGCCGGTTGATACTCGATGCCAACATTTTATATTGTAAGAGCTGCCGGTATTGTAAGACCTGTCAAAAGCGCGTACGCTGAAAAGCATTTCATTCAAAATTACAAGTCCTTTTTCGAAATGACCGCACCATTCGTATGCATAAACAGGAACATAGGTCTAAAAAGCTATTAGATCATATTTTCGAAATGTCTCATTTGTATAATAGCTTAGATTGACATTAACATAAGTTTCAATTAACATTTATGTGTAAGACAGTGTGATGAACGACTCAAGCCTACACATTAGCCCCAATGAACGGAATTTTAGTAAGCTGGATAGATTTAAGTAACATACGAGTATGTAAGACGTCCACCAACGAGATGGACAGACGACCTTATAAAGGTCGCCGGAAGACGCTGGATGCAGGTCACTTCCAACCGGTATATGTGGAGATCTAAAGGGGAGGCCTATATTCAGCAGTGGACGTCCGCCGGCTGAGATGATGATGATGTAAGACGTTGTAATAGATGATAATTTAAAAAGAAATGTATCAAAGATCGCATTTACTGTGTCTTGTCAGCAATATCCAAATTCAAACCAAGTTCTTTAGGCTTGATCCGTATTTTCACGAATCCGGCTCGTATACGATGCGAAAAGCATTACTCTACTTTTTTACATCAGATGCGGATTAGAAATCAGTTGTTTGATCATTGGTAAAGTAAAGGCTTTGTAAAAAATTTCTTAACCATTTGTTGAAAAAAAACCTAATATAGTTTTAACTAATAGTTAAATTAACTATTGGTCAGACAACTGACTTTAAGTTGTACACAAATTTTTTTGGGAAACATCACGATACCAACTGGTTTAACTACAAACTAAAAATACCAGACAAAAATTTACATAAAATACCGATTAAACTATAAATAGTTAAATAAGATACTACATTCTATCTATCTACAAATAGAAAAGAAGAAACCGACTGACTGGCTGAAAATGATTGATCAACGCACAGCTGAAACCGAAACAAGAAATTGTGCAATAACGGATTTTTGAAAATTCATCCCCCAAGGGTGAATTCAAAATGACATGAAAGTTTGTATGAAAATTTATTTCATCGAATTTGCTTGAAATTTCGAATCACACAAATTAATAAGACACGTGTTTCAAGATTTTTAGAAATTCCTACCCCAAAGGGGCTAATTGAAAATCATAGACAATCGAAATCTCATTCGAAATCATATAAATAAACAAACAAGACTAAATAGCTAGTTTTTAATGAAATAGATAAGAAACCTAAATCAAGCGGAAACTAATAGAGTGTTCAAAAATTAACTGCAGAAATTTCGTGTACGTACTGGGTATCAAAAACCAATGATAATCAAAAGTAAATAATTAAGCATTTTTTTCAAGATTTTTTTCAAAGTAAAACTTTTTTTTCAATTATTTGTTTTTTGGCCAATTAATATGGCCCATAAAATGTAATAAGTTATTTGCAAGTATCTCGATGAATTGCCACTAAATTCATTAATTTGGCCAAAAAAAAAAATACTTGAGACAAAAAACTATTATTGGAATATATTTGGTTTTTGATACCGAGTACGCACACGAAATTCCTGCAGTTGATTTTTTGACACCTTGTATTTTCGAGAAGTTTGGTGTTGAGTCGGGTAAAAAAAGAAGTTATTGTCCAGAAAAAAATTAAATTCCTAGTGCCTTTTAAATTGACAATTAAAGAGGATTTATTAAACCTAAACGCTATGTTCGAAGTCGATGATGTGATAGAGATGTGAATTAACTGGTGACACCCGAGGACTGACTTACATTTCCAATTTAATATACACCACAAGCTTTTTGAGTACTTTTTTAAGTTTTATTAAATTTTTGGTGAAAAACGACCCGAAACTTGTAATCAAAATATCTAGTTGGCAAGAATTGGCAGATAATTATTATGGACTTCCTTCTAGTGTACCTTCTAGTGACCAATAGTCACTAGAAGGTGCTGGCATACAGCGTATATAGCTACATCTGCAATTCAGCCTAGGTTGAAAATTTATCACCACGGTGTCATATAACAGTTACCTAGACTCAAAGCTAGGCACGTTTCTAGACAATAGCGCATAGAATTTAGAAATTCATAAAGTTTTATTAGTTTAGAACTAAAGTTTAGCGGGATATGTAATTGAAGATAACCGTTAAGTCAGAGGTTAGCTTTAAACTCCTGTTAGAAGGTACGGTTAAAAGTTTGCACGAGCTACTGCCCGCATCTTCGTTCGGGTGAAATTTTCACCGCATCGCATTCCATCGCCCGCACTCACATTAAGTTTTTCTTGTCGAAAATAACCCCTCAGGGGACGAATTTCGCAAAATCCCGTCGTGGTGAGCACCTGCGTCATAAAAAAACTCCTAGCTCTTTTCCCTTCTGAGATTTTAAGATGAGTGACTGAGTGTCATGACCTTTCGATTTATGTTTACATGTCCGACTGGAGACTGTAATATCCGATGGGTTTGTACTACCGGGAAAAAAGTAGCCAATGTGTTAATCTATGTTTAAATCTACTTATAAACTATCTCCGTCTTACTACAAAACATTGGTCGAACACTTGTTTAAAAAAGTGTCAACTAAAAAACTGTATTTGACGTTGATAAGTCGTGTAGCAGTTACACTTTTTTAGACAAGTGTTCAACAGATGTTTAACTTTATGCAGTATTTAAGTCCATGTGTACAACCCACGACCTACAATTCAAAAGTTAGTGCTATTACCATTGATCCATCACTGCAACCCTCCATAAAATTGCTTCTAAGGTATTTTAACAATACTACGGAATAAATTATAGATTTATAAGAGAAAATCTGAAAGTGGAAACGCTGGCGTAAAAGAGACATACGCGCGGTGAAATGAGGAAAATGTCTCGAGAAAAATACCGTGAGGAAAGTTTTGAGTACAAATGAGGATATATTATATCCAACTTATATTACTATTTTTCTTCTTTCTAATAATATTATAAACATGAAAGTTCGATTGGATGAATGTTTGTTACGGAACCATACTATTAATTATTCTGTGACGGAACGGATTTAGATGAAATTTTGTTTTTAACCGACTTCAAAAAAAGGAGGAGGTTCTCAATTCGGTCGGTATGTTTTTTTTTTTTTATGTATGTACACCGATTACTCCGAGGTTTCTGGTCCGATTAGTGTAATTCTTTTTTTGTTCGACGATACTTGCATTGGTTCATCCAATTTGGTTCAGTACTTTTTATTTTGTGAGCATTTTTATTGATGGATGATGTGATGATCTTTACTTTTTTGAGTGTTTGTTACGCGATTACTCCGCCAATTGTGGACCGATTTTCAAAATTCTTTTTTTGTTGTACGAGGAATAGTTCACTTTAGGGAACACTGCAAGTTTCATCAAAATCGGTTCAGCAGTTTTTGATAGGGAATTTTATTAGCTTATTGTGTACATGAGCGATGTTAATACCAGTAAGGATTACCAAAGTCTAGTGCACATGTAAGAAATGATGTATTTGACAAGAATTTGGGTTGAATATTTAAACTAAAAAGAGTAAAATAAAAAACTTTTATTTAAAAAAATTTAACCGCTTTCAAAAACAACCACAAAAAAGGGTAAAATAACCTACAAAATAACTTTTCTTTCGGAAGTCGGTGGCATAAAAGACAACGAAATAAAAAAAAACAAAGCCACCGACTTCCGAAAGAAAAGTTATTTTGTAGGTTATTTTACCCTTTTTTGTGGTTGTTTTTGAAGGCGGTTATTTTTTTTATTAACCACCTCTTTGACAGGCCTATTGGTCTAGTGGTTAGTGACCCTGACTGCTATGCCGGAGGTCGTGGGATCGATTCCCACCCAGGACAAATGATTGTGTGATGAGCACGATCATTTGTTCCGTGTCTGGGTGTAATTTATCTATAATGTTTATGTATTTAGAAATATATAAGTATGTTTATCAGTTGTCTATTACCCAAAACACAAGCTCTGCTTAGCTTGAGACTAGATGGCGTTGTGTGATAGTTGTGGAATATAATTATTATTAATTTAGGATTTTATGTTCCTGTGAGATATTTTTTAGTTGTAGCGGGTTTAGCCGGCAATAGCTTGTATAATAAAAATAATGCACTTTTTTTTTCATCAATTAATATTAATACTCTGGATTGGGGGCTCATACCATAATAACGCCTTTAAAATAAGACCTATTTAGATAGTGTGACGTACCTAATTTGATTTTTAAATGCATTGTATCTTCGTCAATTTTGCTTTTTGGGTTTGGTGATGTTTTTTTTTAATTCTAATTGGACTGTTTTTTTTTTCTTTCAATACAATAGCCTATTTCCGAGGTACAGCGGCTAGTGTAAGAAATAATAATTAAACTTTTTTTTAAATCGACTTCAAAAACCGACTTCTTTTTTTTTGTTTACATTATGAATATTCACTGATTTCTCTATGTCAGGGTTTCTCAAACTTTCGGCTCCACGAACCCCTGTTAAAATTTCCAGGTGACAGCGAACCCCTAACTAATTAACCCCCCCCCCCCCCCCCAAGGAAAATACTAATAAAATTGACTGTTGAAGAAAATAAGGTTTTTATTTGAATAAAAGGTAACAAATAAAGTGCCAAGTAGTAATTTTGGAAAATTTTTACCTTAAATCCAGCTTAAATCTGATTCGGTATCAAGTTGATTTCTGTATTTAATTTTTATTATGATTTGGTCTGAAATCCCACTCTCAAATATGTATGTTGCCTGCATGCCTGGCAGTTATCAAGCCACCATTACGTGAATTTTGTCGCGAACCCCTTGCCATCGAATGGCGAACCCCTAGGGGTTCGCGAACCCCGCTTTGAGAAACCCTGCTCTATGTGAACTGATTTTTAAAATTATTTTTACCATAACACCTTGTACCTATTAGGTATTCAGTGCACAATATTTTAATTGCGTTATATTGAGCGTTAACAGTTAACCCGTCATATTTCACACCATTAAAAAAGTTGTAAGTTTGATTTTTTTTATTTACAAAGATTTTGAATTGACTAAGACGAAAAGTTTTAATTATCACTTGTTTGGTTTATTAATTCAAAGCGGAATTTTCAGGTCATAATTTACCAAAAGTTTTTTTTTTACTTTAGCTTTACATAACTTGGTACATCGAAATTCGAAGGTATGAATATGAATATTTTATGCATTATACTTATAATATTAGTACAAGTCATGAAGACTCGGTTTAACATATTTAAAAAACTCTAAGAAGTATTTAATAAACAAAAATTTTAATTTATTTGGTAAGTCGATTGTGAAAAGTCTAGAATTCTCAAAATATCATAGAAACGTTAATAATTCGAAAACTATAAAATGTCGTGGCATACACATATACAGGGTGATTGATAATTGGGTGAATCTTGAAACTGCTTTTCTGAACTACATTTTTGACATTTGATAAAAAAAAACATCTATGGTACTTTAAAGTTCACATATTAATATAATTTCTTCAAACTTCCCTTGTCTTTCAAGGATCAAGGCATTATTATTTCAGCGTATTTTTTTCACACTAAAAATTTATCCACATAGAAGAACTACAACTCACTATTGTTTTCAAAGCATTTTTTTTATTATTTTATTGTACTCATTATTTTTGCATTTGCAAAAGCTTTTTGGTAGATAGCTTTAAGTTAAATTGGTCATAAACAATATCACCAAAAAATAGGTAAGTAAGTATTTTATAAAATCGAAGTATCACAAAAAAAAAAAAGAAATAAAAAACGCAATAAAAAAAATGATAAAAAAGTATCACACTAACAAAATGCACTAAACCTAAAAATAAAAAGTAACTAATTACCCTTGAACTTGACCACAAAACTATTTGAACTTGACCAAGAAAACCGTACATCTTATAAAATAAGAAAAAAGCAAAAAACAGGTACATACGTGTGGGGTCCGGCGACGTATTTGCGGAAGTGTGAAGATTATGCAACGCAGCATCTTATATAGAAGGCGAGATGACCGCTAGGCGGCGGGATTGCGACACTAAGGTCTGTAGCATAGATGAAGCTATAATATTGTAAGATGAAAATCTTACTATACAATGTGTCCGGTTTCGGTTTGTAGAGATTTGTAGACTGCTCAATTCTATCAATAAAATTATTTAACATGTAGGGTCGGAACCCAATCCCTACTGAATTGTAATAAGATAAAAAGTACTGAATGAAACTTTAATTTTTGTTCTTTTTTCAAAAACGCTTTTCCGATTTCGATAACATTTTCATGGGACCATTTGGGAAGTATACCCTTTCCGACAAAAAAAAATCAAATCGGTCGGAGTCATGCGCGAAAAAACATAACATAATTCAAACATTCGAATTGAGAACCCCCCCCCTTTTTTGAATTTGGTCAAAAAGTAACGTATAAAGAACTTATAATAAGGATGTTCTGCATATTAAAGTTGACACATCTCACTCTCGAGAGTCCCAAATTATTTTCACATCTCTGTCACATCGCGGGCTGTCATCGATTTCGACAATTTCCACAACCGAATCCGCACATAGCTTTTTTTATCGTGGTAAAATCATCAAATGAGTCCTCCCACCCCGGGCAGGGCGGGAGGGACGGTCAGACTTGTACTGCCTAAAATCCACGGTGTCCTTCATTAGCCCTTTACTTTCCAGAGTCACGGTAATGGAATAAGTCCCGCGACCGTCCGCACATAGCTTAGGGTAGCAAACGGAAGCTTTTAACGCTTCGCTCTCTCAGGACGCTCGTCCTAAACTATCTCCAGTACTTACCTGTGTATGCGCATTTATGTTACACACAAGTTCATAATCAAGTCGAAAGAAAAACAAAATGCCCTTCCGTCATCTCACACAAGAAGACATTCTTTAGGACTTGCATCTATAAGACTAGCTTTTTCCGTGGTAGTCCTCGTGTTAATTTAGAATTTGGCAGTAAATTTAGGTTGTACCTACTCTACCTGTGTAATACAGTGAAACTTAGACAGCTGGAACCTGGAGGGACCAGAAAATTTGTCTTTTTAGGGTTCCGTGCGTCCGAGTACAAAAACGGAACCCTTATAGGATCACTCGTGTGTCCGTCTGTCTGTCGCTTACAGTCAATTATCTCCGAATCTACTAGACCGATTGGGTTGAAATTTGGTACACATATCAATTCCTGCGACCCAAGCACAGAGATGTGACGTGAATAGATGAAATCTATATGTGGGAGGTAATTTTTGGGGGGGAAGGGGAAAATGAAAAAAAAAGTTTTGAAAACTGCATCGTGTGGCATATCAAATGAAAGGTCTTGTTGAGACAATCTTAAATGTATTTTTTTGTAATTTTAAAATAAATAGTTTCCAAGTTATTCAAGAAAATAGACGAAATTTGACCATTCCCCCTCCCCTCTTATCTCCGAAACTACTGAACCTAAAATTTTGAAAAAAATACAGAAATTAGTTTTCTGCTTATAGATTATAGGATAACCTATAAGAAGTCCATATCTGTATATGGGAGATAATTTTTGGGGGGGAAGGGGAAAATTAAAAAAAAAATATTTGAAATCTGCATCGTGTGACATACCAAATGAAAGGTATTGTTGAGACAATCTTAAATATATTTTTATTGTAATTTTAAAATAAATGGTTTTCAAGCTATTCAAGAAAATAGACGAAATTTGACCATTCCCCCCCCCTTATCTCCGAAACTACTGAACCTAAAATTTTGAAAAAAATACGGAAATTAGTTTTCTACTTATAGATTATAGGATAACCTATAAGAAGTCCATATCTGTATATGGGAGGTAATTTTTGGGGGGGGAAGGGGCAAATTTAAAAAAAAATATTTGAAAATTGCATCGTGTGACATATCAAATGAAAGATATTGTTGAGACAAACTTTAAAGTATTTTTTTTTGTAATTTTAAAATAAATGGTTTCCAAGTTATTAAAAAAAATAGACGAAGCTTGACCATTCCCCTCCCCCCTTATCTCCGAAACTACTGAACCTAAAATTTTGAAAAAAATACAGGAATTAGTTTTCTACTTATAGATTATAGGATAACCTATAAGAAGTCCATATCTGTATATGGGAGGTAATTTTTGGGGGGGAAGGGGAAAATTAAAAAAAATTGAAAACTGCATCGTGTGACATATCAAATGAAAGGTCTTGTTGAGACAATCTTAAATATTTTTTTTTTGTAATTGTAAAATTAATAGTTTCCAAGTTATTCAAGAAAATAGACGAAATTTGACCATTCCCCCCTCTTATCTCTGAAACTACTGAACCTAATTTTTTTTTAAAATACAGAATTTAGTTTTCTACTTATAGATTATAGGAAAACCTATAAGAAGTCCATATCTGTATATGGGAGGTAATTTTCGCTATAAGAAGTCCATGATATTAAAATAACATGGTAAATCACTCAATATTGTACGTACCAATTTGGGTCAGATTTAAAAAAAACGTGATAGGTAACATCGTACGGAACCCTCTTCACGCGAGTCCAACTCGCACTTGGCCGGTTTTTTTTTTATGTATAATGGGTTTGGTCTTGACCTTAGTCTAGGTCAGGAGTGAGTAAGACAAGGTCGACGATGGAGCGAGCTTACCCAGAAGAAGCCTGTTCACTCTAACTTTGAAGAGATTAGGGTTGTATGTATTCGGAGACACAGACGCAGGTAGAGAGTTCCACTCCTTCGCTGTCCGCATTATAAAAGACGTTTGGAAACGCTTAGTGCGAATTAGTGGTATAGCAATGAGGTAAGGATGGTAATTTGCCGTGCGTCTAAATGTGCGATGATAGAAGGCTGGTGGGATGAGGTCGTGGAGTTCTTGGGCACACTCTCCGTAGTACAATCTTTAGAAGACCGACAGGCAGGCAACTTTGCGTCGATGAGTCAAGCTATGGAGCTTGGCATTCACCAATTTTATATCGCCAACGAGCCTCTTACCTCTGCGTCCCACCGACTCAAGAGCGGCAAGTTGATATTTAACTGAGTCATCCCAAAGGTGGCTCATTTAAAAAGGTATTCCACTTTCCCAGTATCCATCAGAGCCTCAAGCTCTATGGCCTCAAGTAAGTCTACTATTACAAACATTGACAAATTTGGTAATCTACTTATTTGTATAATTGCGTCATTATGACTGTAAGTATGGAGTTTCTTGCCCATTCTTCTCCATACAAACCTTCCCTTGCGAATGGGTGTAGAATCAATCCCATCCCATTTCCTTTAATTTAAAAAATCGACATTCAAAAGTGCCTCTATGATGGCTTATTTGAAATAAATGATTTGACTTTGACTTTCCAATGATCAACCACTGACAAACCATTGAATGATTTGGCATAGAATGGTAATTTCGTACGTAGTATTCTTTAAAGTTAATTGTTAACACTGTCTATCGGGGTGCTAAGACAGGAAACCTCCACGTGCGCCCGTGGACTGGAGTTCCCTCTCGGATGCGTCCGGGGGAAGACCAGTTTTTCGGGCCGGTGCACCCTGGGATGCGGGCAAAAACTCTTCCTTAGGCACTGTGTGCCTAAGGGGTTTCTTTGCCCGTATGCGAATAGCCTGTCGGGTGGACGCTCCAACGCGTGTCCCTCTGATTAGCAGAGGGCACAGCGGCGGAGCGGGCTTGCGGACGGTGAGTAATGGGTAGCTCGCCGTCCGACCAAGGACCAAGCCCGGGTCGGTGGCACGTCGTGTCGTGTTTCGCGCGTGCCTTCGGGGAGTTGTCAGCAAACTGACGGGGCCCCTTATGGGGCCAAATGCCTGCTGGGGTCGCGGGTTGTTCTTAACCCAGGATACCGTGGCCCCCGAACGTAAAGGGCATCCGAAGGAACATGGGTGGATTTTAGTCAGTAAGAGTCTGACAGTCCCTTTCGCCCCACCCAGGGCGGAAGGACTCATTTGATGATTATACCACCTAAAAAAAAAAAAAAAAAACTCTGGAGGTAACTATGACGATAAATTCGGTGGAGTAATCTCAGTTGCAGAGGTTTTTTTTGGTTTTTTTTTTGTCCTAATAACAGAGTTAAATCAGCGCTAAAGTTTTCTCACTTATCCATCAGGTCTCATTTACCAGGTATCACTGTTATCTATAGGCATGTTGACAGCAGCAGCTAAAAGCCTTCTTCGGTAATTATACTATCCAATACTGACTTTTAAAAAATATTGCTCCACACTTGCTGTTTATCCTGTATCGTGGGTGCGTTTACAAACATATAAACTCACATACACAAACACGCAGACCCGGAACAACCACTTGTAGATCATACAAATATTTGCTCCGTGCGGGAATCGAACCCGCGACACGCTACGCTGCAATCGCCGTGATAAAAGCTTGTTGAAAAGTTCAATGAATGTTCAAGGTTAAGCACTACTGCTGCGGTCAATTACTAGATGGGTAGACGTTGTTCAAACAATATGGGGTCAAGGCCCTTTTTATTTACATACTAGCGCTATCGATATACATAGGTACCTACATAATAATTGACTGGCCTGTTGGTCTAGTGGTTAGTGACCCTGACTGCTATGCTGGAGGTCGTGGGTTCGATTCCCACCCAGGACAAATGTTTGTGTGATGAGCACGATCATAATTTGTTCTGTGTCTGGGTGTAATTTATCTATAATATTTATGTATTTAGAAATATATAAATATGTTTATCAGTTGTCTAGTACCCATAACACAAGCTCTGCTTAGCTTAATTGGGACTAGATGGCGTTGTGTGATAGTTGTGGAATATTATTATTATTAATGAGAACCTCTTCATTTTTTTTTCGTCGATTAAACAACTTTTTTTCTTTGCTTGTGGTGGCTCAGTGGTAAAGGCACCGACTTACGATTTGTTGCTCTTGGGTTCGAACTCGGACAGGTGCATTACTTTGCTGCTAGCATTATACTGCTGGGACACAGGCCTCCTCTCTGTGAGAGGGAGTGGACCATAATCCACCACGCGGGCCCAGTGCGGGTTGGTGGATGTCACATGTCTTCGAATGTTTGGTTCTAGGACATGCCGGTTTCCTCACGATGTTTTTCTTCATCGTTTTGAGAGCAGTGGTGATGAAATAAATTACACAAAGTAATGCGCCTGTCTTGGTTCAAACCCACGACCTACAACTCGTAAGTTGGGGCCGATGCCACTGGGCCACCACTGCTCTCAGTTCAGATAAATAGTGTGGTTTAAACTTGCGTCAACTTGAACTCAACTACTTAAGTGTAAGTTCAAATCGCCGACTCACGATCAACAAACATTTTTTACTCACTTAATTGATATCAAAAGACTTAAAATTGATCCGACCGGTTTAAGATAACTGTTCTCTAAATATCGTAAACATGATTGTTACGTCACAAGAGTTAGACGTATTAATTGGTTAAGAAGCTATTTTGTAACTTAACATTAGTGTTACTGTCAGCCTGTGTCATCCCAATGCTGGGCAAAGGGTTATTCCCATGGGGTGCTAAGACAGGAAACCTCCACGTGCGCCCGTGGACTGGAGTTCCCTCTCGGATACGTCCGGGGGGAAGACCAGTTTTTCGGGCCGGTGCACCCTGGGATGCGGGCAAAAACTCTTCCTTAGGCACTGTGTGCCTAAGGGGTCTCTTTGCCCGTATGCGAATAGCCTGTCGGGTGGACGCTCCAACGCGTGTCCCTCTGATTAGCAGAGGGCACAGCGGCGGAGCGGGCTTGCGGACGGTGAGTAATGGGTATGCTCGCCGTCCGAAATGGGTCGGTGGCGCGTCGTGTTTCACGCGTCACCGACGGGGCCCTCTTAATCCAGGATACCGTGGCCCCGGAACGTAAAGGGCATCCGAAGGAACACGGGTGGATTTTAGTCAGTAAGAGTCTGACAGTCCCTTCCGCCCCACCCAGGGCGGAAGGACTCATTTGATGATTTTGCCACACAAAAAAAAAAAGGTTATTCCCATGACTTCCAACTATTTCGATCTAGGGCTACTGTGAGCCTAACTTAACATACACAAACATAAATACCTTATGGAGGATATAAAAGGGTCAAAAAACCAGCCCTAATAACTTTCGCATCACGAATTTTTCATGAAGGACAAAGGGCCTTACAAAGTCTTGCCGCCTGGGGCCTCGCAAAGACCTGACGCCCGGGCCTTGACAATATGTAAGGCCGCCTTTGCTTCAATTGCCCTTTACGTTCCAGTCACGGTAGCCTATATAGACAGTCCGGGATTGTTGACGCTCTACTAGAGCCGCGCGTGGAAATTAAAAAATACCAAAAATAAACTATAAATTTCAAAGCCTTTAACGGCGCCCCTCTTGAGGGCCAAAGCCTGCCGGGGTCGCGGGACTGTCTCATTAGGTAACCGTGACCCTGAAACGTAAAGGAGTATTGAAGGATATCGTGAATTTTAGTCAGCACAAATGTGACAGTCCCTCCCTTCGTGCACTGAATGGGAGGACTCATTTGACGATTTTACCACTATAAAAAAAAGCATTCAAGCTTCTTAACAATGTAAATAGGTACTTATATACCGATAATAAATCTATTTACTGTGCTCAGGGCTGTGACCTCTGTCACTATTTACTGTT
The DNA here is from genome assembly GCA_950005045.1 of Agrotis exclamationis. Taxonomy (NCBI): domain Eukaryota; kingdom Metazoa; phylum Arthropoda; class Insecta; order Lepidoptera; family Noctuidae; genus Agrotis; species Agrotis exclamationis. The sequence goes on from OX465444.1 coordinate 12,424,370, forward strand.
ATATAAAAAGCAGCTATTAGTTTCGGGGATTACAACAAACATACATGCCAACATAGAAAAAATTATGAGAGGCGTATTTATCAGAAACTTGTTTGCGACGCATTTTCGTATCTAATATTAAAAAGTCTTTAATTTAAATAGCTTTTAAAAACGTTATTAATGGGGAAGGCCAGTCAAAGCTAATTGTAGATGGCGCCACCATACCTAAGTCCTAATCCGACCAATGAGGTAGTACTATTTTGAAGTACCTATAAGATTTGAGCCAATGACGATGCTTGGGCCAAGCTATGCTAGCGCCATTAGTTCCCCAGTTGCCATCCCCATTTCTTCTACTAATTGCTATTACTGTTTAAGAGTGATAACAGTGATGGTTCAGTGGTAACGGCCCCGACTTACGAGTTGTAGGTCGCGGGTTTGAACTTAGACAGGTGCATTACTAGAAGATACATTTATCTTCTACACATAGTACATCATCATCATCATCTCAGCCATAGGATGTCCACTGCTGAACATAGGCCTCCCCTTTAGATCTCCACATATACCGGTTGGAAGTGACCTGCATCCAGCGTCTTCCGGCGACCTTTACAAGGTCGTCTGTCCATCTCGTTGGTGGACGTCCTACGCTGCGCTTGCTAGTCCGCGGTCTCCACTCTAGCACTTTTCGACACCATCGGTCATCTGCTCTTCGAGCAATATGGCCTGCCCATTGCCACTTCAGCTTGCTAATCCGGTGGGCTATAACGGTGACTTTAGTTCGTCTACGGAGTAGTACATGTCCGGACTTAATACCTTGGGCATTCCCAAGGTATTAAGTCCGGACAGGTACTATGTGCTTGAAGTTTAAATAAGTAAATAACTTTGTGTAGGTAATTAATACCATTGCTCTCAAAACGGTGAAGGGAAACACCGTGAGGATACCAACATGTCCTACCTAGAAACGAAAATTCTAAGACATGTGACATCTGCCTACCAACATGCACTGGGCCCGCGAGGTGGATTACAGTTCACTCCTTCTCACAAAGTGGAGGTCTGTGTCCCAGCAGTGGGAACATTTATAGACTGAGTCTAATAATGCTTGTGGTAAAGTGTAAAGGCTCGAACAGACACGCGACAACGAGCCTGGAAGCTAATTTCCTCTCTAAATGTACTGCGAATGGACCGCGACAAGTCGCCCCGCGCGATTAAGCCTCCTGCAGACACACGCGATTAATCGCGCGGGGCGACATGTCGCGGTCCATTCGCAGTATTTTTAGAGTGGAAATTAGCTTGGCTCGTTGTCGCAGCGCGATTAATCGCGTGTGTCTGCAGGAAGGCTTTTAATCGTGTGTGTCTGCTCGAGGCTTAAAATCGCAGATTTCTGCGGTCGTTTGAACTAGAATCCACCTAAAATAAATAACGTCGTATTGACCTGCCTAAAGTAAAAAAAATAACAGTTGAACTAAATGAAAACAGAGGTCCTAGAAAGAATTCTAAGTATGTAGCCGTACAGTGTATTTGAAGTATTGCAAATAATTACGATATGATGTAACAAAGGTTTTGTAATAATTTTGGCGATCTAAAAAGAGTGTCCATGGAGTTTCTTGCCCGTTCTTCTCCATAGAGATATCTACTTCTTGGAATGGGCATCTACGCTACTTTCACAGTTTTTATGTCTTGTGACTGGGACTGTAGCACTATATTTTTGCATTTTGTGCTTAATAATATTTTATTTGTCTTTGACAATTCAAAAGTGTCTGTAACTGGCTTATTTGAAATAGATGCTTTGATTTTGATTTAACAATGTATTTTTTTGGAAAATGTAAAAGTATCACTAATGTGCGAACGACGTACCTATCAATTTTATCCATCAAATTAACATCAAAGTTCCCGTTTACTTTACATCACAAAAACGTGAAACTCGTGATAGTTATAAAGGTATACAGAACGAAACTCAACTCTTCTTTTACGAGCACAGTCGGTTTACCATGGAGTTAAACGACGAAAGCTTTATAAATAAACATCAGAGTTCGGAGTAAACGTTTATAGAATATTTTAAATAAATTATAGTGTTTTATAAATAAAATAAAAAACCTGACTGTATTTGCTTTATTGGTCACCGCGGGTATTGAACTCAAAGTCTATGAATGGCATGACAAACTACACTAGCGAGCAAAAAAATGGAATCACTTACTTGTAATTGATTCGGGATAGGTCCATAAATTATGCCGTGATTTGAATGAATTTGGTATCAATTTAAAGTTAACAGTTTAATATTTAAAAAGGTAGGTACCTTTTTATTATTCTTAACTCGTTATTAAGTACTCAAGATCGCGTGAAATCGGAGTAAGTGGTTGCATACTTTTGCTCCCGAGTGTATTTGGAAGTGTATGATAATTTTAACAAGCTTTGTTAGTTTACGTTAAAGCCCCATTTAGAGGTCGCAAGAAATTGCGTTCAAGTTTGATTGCATTGCGGATATTAATTGACGACGAATTCAGTTGATCAAATAAATACCGCAATATTGTTAAACTTGAATGCAAGTTCTTAGAGTGAAGCGTGTAAATGGGCCTTTGTGGCCGTGCGCTGAGGCGTGCGCACGGCGCGGGCGCCCGCGTTGCGTGCTGTTTCATGTAATCTCATCGACGGCGACCCGCTGCACGCAGAGCTGATCTATGAAGATAAAACCTGCTGGAGCATTGCAGAAAGGATTCTAAAATGGCGGCGCTTATTGTGTTCTCTCGCTCGCGCACTAGTGCCGCCAATACACACTCACGCGCGTAGCGTAAGCAGAAAAAAAATTAGTCTTGATGTCTTGACGCGCTCAGTGATCCTTTTTACGAATATTTGCTAGTTTTCTGTTATTTTTTTCGTTGTTACCTGTTTGTTATTGTTGTTGAATTTTGTTTTATTGTTAGGTTAAGTTTGAGAAATGATTGTGACCCAGTCTTGTTTTTATTATTTTTAATTTGAAAAAAACTTTAACTTGAAATCTTTTATGCTGACTGTACTATCTGTCAACGCAAGTACAAGCCGCCATTTTAGAATCCTTTCTTCATTGCTCCGGCTTATAACATGAAACAGCACGCCACGCAGCAAATATTTTAAAAGAGTAACCACATGGAGTTTCTTGCCGGTTCTTCTCCATGAAAACGACCAACCCGAACCGTGCCAATTTTTTCTTTCTCGACGTTTTATAAGTGCCCATTGAGGTCTATGTAAAATAAAATATTTTAATTTTCATTTTATCACTTACTGTTTCTCCGAATTTAAGAACCAGAACGTTATATCGCAACACAGACTTTTAGGTACCTACACCGAAAGTAAAAACCGTCAAAAAATTCCAAAAGAATTTTGACACTTTTCCTCCCATCCTTAAGAAAGCCTACAACTCTGCCATCACACATACCATGACTTGTACTATTACGATGATAGAAGTCAACGCATCTTCAAGCATCCACAAACATTGCCCCAATGTTGGGCAAACACAAATATTACGCAAAAAGGGCAATGGACTGCGCTGTCGAATCTTAAAACCGGCCAATAGCCAGTCCAACGCATACTATTAACAAAAAAAACTTGACTAGTTATGCTACCTTTTTTAAGGTTCCGTACCAAAAGGGTAAAACGGGTCCCTACTTTTTTTAACTTTACCTCACACTTTTCTTTTCTTTAACTTTACCTCAAGAGTCAGGCGTGTCTTTTTTCCGCAAAATTCCACCTGGCTCCATCTTTCCGAGGTGTGACCATACCGATAACGGACCATCTTGACCTTCTTGGGGTTACATTGACATCAACCCTCAATTTCGGTCCATTTATTGAGGCTCAGTTAGCCGCGAAAAAGTTGGGGATCCTCTCCAAGGTGAGAAAGTACTTCACGCCTGAACAGCTGCTTAATTTATATAAAGCGCAAGTTCGGTCATGCATGGAGTACTGCTCTCACCTTTGGGATGGATCCGCCAAATACCAACTAGATGCACGATGCTCTGGTCGCTTCAAAGCTCCAGAGCCTTGAACGTCGACGCCGTGTTGAGAGACTGTCGGTTTTTTATCGGTTACCGTAAAACATGGCAACTTTGCCCTCGACATATGACTTTGCCCAGTTGTGTATTTTTTAAAAAACTTAATACATACCAAATTTGTCTATAGTTAGTAAGAACATTTTGTCTATGGTAAAAAATTCATCATTTTTCTGGCAACACTGTGTGACGCACTGTCACAGATGTTGCTTCAGTTGTCTGTCAGACGTCGTTGAAGTTAGGGTGTTTTTTTGCGGGCAAAAACTTTTTAAAAAACTTTTTCGAGAAGTGCTACTTGGAGTTATCGCAGGTAAGTAATTTTTATACATCCGTTATTACATTGGAAATGAATAATATAGACTAGCTTTCTTCGCTAAATGCGTCATATAATCGTAAAATATAACGGTGGGCAAAGTCGCAAGCATATTTTTTTGATATCGTTGACAACATTGCCCAACGTTTCTTTTTCACTAGGGTTGTCACCTGAGAGACATTTTTTAACCGAGTAAAAAAAGGAAGGTTCGGATTTGATGAACAGTTATTATGTTGGTAAACATATACCCCCTTACTTATAAAAACTTGTGTTGCTTAGCTACCGATTAAATATCACCTGTCCTTGTCATTTCTATTTTAATGAATAGAGATGGCAAGTGACTTAAGAGCTATTTAAGATAAGTAACGTCTAATCAATGTTTATAAGTAAGGCCCATAAAGTTTAAAAACACAGTCGGGATTTAGAAGATACGAGGGCTCGTTTCTTCCAAATCCTGACTGTGTTTTAAAGTTTCTTGTTGATGGGTTTTAGGTTCTTAAAAACTATATTATGTATTTACATCGAAATCAAACTACCTAGGTACTCTTTTTTTACCGCTACCGCGATAAAATTCATAAAACTTTTTTTTTAAATAGTTTTCATTTTACCCTTTTTAGTTCAGATACTCAACAAAAATCTTTGTATAATCGGCGTCTTTAGAAATATTTAATCCAAGACAGCAACAAAAACGGATCTATGCAGTCAACGTCACGAGATATTCATGATTGTTATATACTAAAACCTTCCATAGAATACAATGTAACAAATACTTTTGTGAAAACCGCATCAAAATCGGTTGAACCAAACGCGTGATAATCGCGACCAAACATACAATCGACTTTGAAAATATACAACCCAAGTAGGCAAAAAACTCCCTATCTCAAAAACTACTAAACCGATTTTGATGAAAATTGCAGTGTACCCTAAGTTGGACAATATCTAGTGTAACAAAAAACGAATTACTTAAATCGAACTTCTAGTTCCGGAGATATGCGAACACAAACATAATAACAAACATACATACATTTTGAAATTTGGCACATTTGTTCAGACGCTATTAAAGACTAACATATATGAAAACTGGGTAGTTCTGGAAATATTACATACATACGGGTCGCATTGTAAACCTACTTTTTTTTGAAGTCAGTAAAAACCGAGATATGTACATACTTTTTAGTTTTTTTTTTTTTTTAGTTTTTGAACACTTTACAAATAAAGCATATTATGTAAAAAATGATGTTATATTATTTCCCTTTCTAATTTATTAATCATTATATATAAAAAATAATATTCCACACTAAAAATATTAAATAGTTAAGTATTGTCAATGGTGACAACCCTTGAACAATCGCCATTTTGTACGAAAAATGTTCTAGAAGGCTTTTTGACTTTGCCCACTCATTTTTAAGGGTCAAGGAATGTGAATATTTGGTGTATAATTTAATACATTATTGCATTGCTCAGTATTTTTCATTCAGTCCTTTTCGAATAGTGATAAAGTTCATAGTAACGGAGATCTGTAATGTGGGCAAAGTTACCAATTGTATAAGATTTTTTGCCCAGCACCTATAATTGTTATTTTCACTAATAAATATGCTTTCTTTTTACTATTTATAGTTTTGTGTATCGAGACATGAGTATATAGTATTATGTGGCACCGAAACAATAATCAATTTATTAAAATTTTCCAAAATATCATCAATTAAGCATTTATTTTTTAAATTTATGGGCAAAGTTGCATGGTTTTACGGTACATTTCGGAGAGTGTGCGATGGAACTGCATAACTTGGTTCCTCCTGGCCCTTTCCATCATCGGACTACAAGACGTACGGCAATGCACCATCGGCATATGGTGGACATCCCTCCGGTACGTACAAAGCGTTTTGCCCAAACCTTTATTGTACACACAGCTAAGGAGTGGAATTCCCTGCTGATCTGTATTTCCCGACAGCTATAACCTTGTGGTCTTCAAGTCAAGAGTGAACAGGTTACTTCTAGACAAGTGTGCTTCACCGTCGACCACATCTTCGATTGCCATCAGACGAGAAAGTGTTCAAACGCGAACCTATCTTTAAAAAAAAACACTTCGAATTTCTCCTGTATCGTGTGTACGTTTACAAACATATAAACTCACATACACAAACGCCCAGACCCGGAACAACTACTTGTAGATCATACAAATATTTGTTCCGTACGGGAATCGAACCCGCGACACGCAGCCTAGCAGTCGATAGCTTAGCCATTGCGTTAACCGTGCCGCCATGTGACAGACGGACAGACAACCGTAGGCATTATTTGGCTATCTAATCTGTGACAGAACCCCTAAAAATTAACGAATATCGCAGTATAATCGCCAGAACATCAACCTGCATCAATCTGTCAAGTTTCTTTAGTAGATTTTCAACCTTATCACAATAGTGGAAGGTTAATATTCGATTGGTAAATTTTGACAGATTCAGGTAGGTTGACCCGATGGCGTCTGTACCTATTTGTGTCTAAGAATGTTTGTGTATAATAATTACTGGATTTGTGGGCTGTTTTCTAGTAATAGGTTGGCAAACATAATGTTGGGGACTTCGAAAGTGGTTGCCGACTGGTTTTAAAGGCATTGACATGACAAAGTTGAACGTCCAAAGTGCTTATAATGACATCGGAAACCTAGTCTTATGCGAGTCGGACTCGCCCATAAAGGGTTCCGTAGCAGCAAGTAATATAATATAAAAGTTCTTGTAGTTGGTTGTAACTTTGAAAGGTAAATTGCGGTTTACGATTTATGACGTATTAAAAAAAACTAATTACTTTATCTCATTCAAACCTATTTTCGCTGGAAGTTTGCATGGTAATGTACATCATATATTTTTTTTAGTTTTTTCATTCTCTTATTTTAGAAGTTACAGGGGGGACACATCTTTTACCACTTTGGAAGTGTCTCTCGCGCAAACTGTTCAGTTTAGAAAAAAAATATATTAGTAACCTCAATATCATTTTTAAAGACCTATCCATAGATAACACGTAAGGGTTTGGTGGAAAAAAAAATTTGAGTTTCAATTCTGAGTATGGGGAACCCCAATTTTTTTTTTTCTGTGAAAATCCTAATGCGGTTCACATAATACATCTACTTACCAAGTTTCAACAGGATAGCTCTTATAATTTCGACAAAAAGTGGCTGTGACATACGGACGGACAGACAGACATGACGAATCTATAAGGGTTCCGTTTTTTGCCATTTGGCTACGGAACCCTAAAAAGCTGTCCCCCTTGGTTCACTCCCGCTGTTCAGCGCCTATTGGTCGAAGAGTGATGTTTTATAGCCTATAGCCTTCCTCAATAAATGAACTATCCAACACAAAAATAATTGTGAAATTCAATTCGTAAAAACAGTTATTTTTTTTAGACAACTGTTTAACAGATGTTTAACTTTTTTTTTGTGGTAGGACAGAACAAGTTTAAAATTGTGATTTAGTGTCATGTAATTTGATATTTATCTTGATTCTTTATCGAACCAATTATATAAAATTGTGTGTCTATCTTAACGATTAACTCGAGGATATGACAATGTCATTTTTTTATAAAATGATTTATGCCTAGTTATTAACAAAAGATTTTTTTTTTATAATTTTACAGACGTTCAAAACGGGCATGCGGATGTCGAGTAATGGGTGACACGCCGTCCGTTCATGGACCACAGCCGGGTCGACGCCACGGCGATTTCATCGGGCGCCTCAAAGAGCTGTCAGCAATCTGACGGGGACCCCTTGACCAAAGCCTGCCGGGGTAACCGTGACCCTGCAACGTAAAGGCCTATTGAAGGATCACCTTGGATATTAGTCATAACAAGTCTGACAGTCTCTACCGCCCCGACCTATTAGGTAGCAGGACTTATTTGATGATTTTACCATGATAGAAAATACGTTCATAATTCTTTAAAAGTACTACAACTGGGTAATAGAATTTAAAGAACTTACTGTGTACCTATTAATTGTCTTGGCTAGATTAGCATTTACGTAAGTGGTAGACGCCCACGGCGACGGACGTCGCAAGACGATCTCCGGCCACCGTAGGCGCGGGCATGCGGGCGGCGAGGGCAACTCGCCGCCCGACTATGGACCATGCCCGGGTCGACGGCGCGTTATGTTCAACGCGCACCTCAACGAGTGTCGGCATAATGACGGGCCCCCCTCTAGAGGGCCAAAGCCTGTCGGGGTCGCGGGACTTATACCATTACCGTGACCCTGGAACGTAAAGGGTTAATGAAGGACACCGTGGATTTTAGTCAGTACAAGTCTGACAGTCCCTCCTGCCCTGCCCTGGGTGGGAGGACACATTTGAGGATTTTGCTACGCAAAAAAAAAAGATTAGCATTTACGTCACATGTTTTAAAATGCATACGACGTCATAGAAAACAGTTAGCCCATCATAGATGTCTCATGTTTTTAACGGTAATGAAATGCGATACATGAGAATCGTAAAGACGTGTCAATATCCACCATTATAAGTGCTAATTGGGATAATAACATTCGTAAATTACCATATTTTTACACTTTCTTGTAGGCTATTCTATTTTTGGTTTGATGCATGAATTCGGAATTAATTAAACTGGTTTTGGAATTGCCAGAGTTTTTGTTTTTTGAATCATCTACACATCAAAAAAAACAGTTCGCTATCACTTTGAAAAATCAAAGATTAAATGATGTTTTCTTCTTATTTTTAACCGACTTCAAAAAAGGAGGAGGTTATCAATTCGACTGTATTTTCTTTTTTTATGTTTGTTACCTCATAACTTGCGACTGGGTGAACCGATTTTCATGATTCTTTTTTTGTTTGTAAGCTGGTGCTTCCCGTGTGGTCCCATTGTCACCATTTCAATATCTGATGATTGGATCCTGAAGAAATCGAGGGCAACCCTCAAATTTTATAGGCCCACACATCGTTTTTCGCAAATATTATGAAGTAATTTAAAGACTTGCGTATGGTAACCATCATCTCATGTAGCTGAGCTGATGATGGAAGGTACAACTCCTTACTGTTAAGGAGTTGTACCTTCCATCATCAGCTCAGCTCAACGGTTTATAGCAGCTATCTTGTATTTGGACTTAATTAATTTATACTGATGAGAACTTTGCACTCATATGGGTTATTGTTCGATGCAGTATACCTGCCATTTGGTCCCATAAAAACAAACATTTATTTTGGTGTTCTTGCTTATTGGGGACATGGGCGATGTTATAACCGATGCTACGGATAGTAAAATTCTAGTGCATATGTAAGAAAATTATGTATTTGACAAGAATTTGGGTTGAATGTTTAAACTAAAAAGGGTAAAATAAAAAAGTTTTTTTTTAAATGAGTGTATAAAAACGTGGGAAAATCTAACCGACTTCTAAAAAAACAACCACGAAAAAGGTTAAAATAACCTACTATAAAACTTTTCTTTCGGAAGTCCGTGGCAAAAAAGTCAATGAAATATAAAAGCAAAGCCACCGACTTCCGAAAGAAAAGTTTTTTGGTAGGTTATTTTAACCTTTTTCGTGGTTGTTTTTTTAGAAGTCGGTTAGATTTAAAAAAAAAAACTTTTAGATTCTTTGTTTCGAAATAAAGATCATTTTTTTATCGTGGTAGAATCATCAAATGAGTCCTCCCACCCAGGGCATGGCGGGAGGGACTGTCAGACTCGTACTGACGGTGATCCACGGTATCCTTCAATAGCCCTTTACTTGCATGTCCTAGAACCAAAAATTCGAAGACATGTGACATCTACCAATCCGCACTGGGCCCGCGTGGTAGATTACGGCCCACTCCCTCTCACAGAGAGGAGGCCTGTGTCCCAGCAGTGGAAACATTTATAGGCTGATGATGATGATGATGACGTAAATGCTAATCTTTTTTTTTGCGTGGCAAAAGCATCAAATGTGTCCTCCCATCCAGGGCAGGGCAGGAGGGTCTGCAGGAGGGTCTGCCAGACTTGTACTGACTAAAATCCACGGTGTCCTTTATTAGCCCTTTACGTTCCAGGGTCACGGTAATGGTATGAGTCCCGCGACCCCGGTAGGATTTTGGCCCTTTAGAGGGGGGCGTTGAGGCGCGCGTGGAACACAACGTCGACCCGGGCATGGTCCATGGTCGGACAGCAAGTTGCCCATTATTCGCCGCCTGCATGCCCGCGCCTACGGTGGCCGGAGATCGTCTCGACGGCTCCTAAGTATACTGAGTCAACTAACTGAGAATTGTACTTTTTTGTGTAACAATAATTAAATTATTTTCTATTTACCTGTAAAAGAAAACCGGCCAAATGCGAAGTGGACTCGCCCATGAAGGGTACCGTAGTAGCAAGCATAGATTAGGGATATAATTATATTGAGATTAGAAAGTAATATACACAAACAATAAAAATAACTTTATTTTTCATAGTGTTTGTATGAATGGCAAAGTTATATTTGCGGTTTTTGAAAATGTACTATATCTCAAAAACTGCTTACTGTATCTCATCCAAACCAATTTTCGTTCGAATTTTTTGTTGAGGTCTACATTATATATTTTTTTTAGTTTTATCATTCTCTTATTTTAGAAGTTACAGGGGGGGGACACATTTTACCACTTTGAAAATGTCTCTCGCGCAAACTGTTCAGTTTAGAAAAAAATTACATGAGTAACCTCAATATAATTTTTAAAGACCTATCCATAGATACCACACGTATGGGTTTGGTGAAAAAAAAATTTGACTTTCAATTCTAAGTATGGGGGGTACCCCCAAAATTTTTGTTTTTATTTTTGTGTGAAAATCCTAATGCGGTTCACATAATACATGTACTTACCAAGTTTCAACAGGATAGCTCTCATACTTTCGAAGAAAAGTGGCTGTGACATACGGACGGACAGACAGACAGACAGACAGGCAGACAGACAGACATGACGAATCTATAAGGGTTCCGTTTTTGCCATTTGGCTACGGAACCCTAAAAAAAGATATCCATATAAATAACTAAAAAAAATAGCGTATACTGGATTAATTAATGATTTATTTATTTTGCACCCAGTAAACAGTCAATTGTTTTTCTATACATTTGTCTGCTCTGGCGTTCCGCGACCGACAATACGCGACGGATGTTCCGTCAGATATGAACCCACCCTAAGCTGTCGGGTTTGCGGTCCCGTCTTAAAAGAACACCGTGGCCCGGAACGCAGAGGTATCTGACGGACGGGTGTGGATTTTTAGTTGGTAAAAGTTTGATATATGGCAACAAAAGGGTGAGCCCCTATACCCAGCTGTGGGTGATCCCAGGCTGATAATTATGATGATGATGAAAAGAACCGCTCCGCTCAGAGCGTGATGAAATTACTCTAAAAAAAAAGAGAGAGTAAAATAGAGAAAAGATGTATGGAGTGTGTGAGGAATGATTTGGAAGAAAAAGGGATATCCTCTAAATAAAATGAAAAAAGAACAGCAAAAAGGGATATTTCTTTAGGAAATCAAACAAAAAAAATCGTTGTTTAAGTTACTATAATTTACATAATAATATATAAAATGTTCAGTACAAAAATATAACAGGATTTTCTTTAATACAATACTTTTAAAAATATTTGGACAAATCATTATCAACTTTACTCAGCCATGTAGTTTGCCCGGTCAATCTTACTATGCCCGTTTATAATATTACGTAAAAATTAGGTAGGCTTATATTTTATTAAATAGAATAGTGTGGACGCACTTTCACTGCAAAAATTAGCTATGTCAGTCACCAGAGGGCACACCAGCGATGCTCTCAATAGGCAGATCCAAGTCGCTGTGGCCGAAATCGGACGGGATCATATAAATATTAAATATACTAAAAATATGACTAATATTGTTTAATTATTTTTAATACATTTAAACTATGATTTTCAATTAAATCTTCTTGTGTTTTCACTATTTTTAAATATTTTAACTTTTATATTTTATACGACCATATCAAGTCTTACGTCAATAGAAAATGTGATGTATCATGACTATTTATTCGATATTAAATACAATTATTAATAATGTTACAAATTATGTACATTATTTAAAATTCTCCTTTAGACAATTCCTCAGTAATTGAGTATAATAAAATATTTTTCGTTGTATTCGCAAAACATTTCATAATATTGAGACGAAAACTAACAAAAATTTGCTGTGTGTAGCTACTTAATTTAATGACATGATAACAAATTTTTAAATTAAATGACGGACAGAATTTAAATTATTTACAAAAAAAAAATACGTATCGATGGCCTGTAAAAAATGGAAAACAGATAAAATGTAAAGGTTTTTTTTTCTATACCTAAGTATATAATTATATAAGCTAAATATTGGCTATTAAAATATTTCCTTATATTCACTTAATATTAATATATTTACAAAAAAGTCTCCACCTAAAGACATGAGCCAATATGACCAAAATATATTATATATTTTTAATTATTATCAGATAAGTAATTATTATGGCCAGATTGTCTCATGAACAGGACCCCAAAACTATTTTTTTCTCTATCTATTATAAGCAGAGTTATTAATTAAGATATTTGTATGCATTGCCTAGCTTAATCTCGAAAATTACTGAACTGACTCAATTTTCCTTACATTTGCTCAATTGTATGCAAAATCCGTTTTTTAACTTACAATTTTCAGTGTAATCTCGAGAATTGCTGGACAAAATGTGATGTGCATGCGTGCAATTAGTTATTTTAAAATTTGTTGTAATTTGGTGCGTTTAGAAGTCGTACTTAATCTACAATTTAGTTAAAAATTGTACTAGTAGAGTATTTTATACAAAAAAAATTTTTTCTCTGCTTATAAATAGACACGATTCAAAAAAGTTACAGAAGTGGAGATACATATTTCATTACAATATAATTATTTTTATCTTAAAACTAAAATTGTAAAAAATCACATTAATTAACAGAGAAAATAATTACGCAATAACATATTCGTTGAAAGCAGTCTTATGTACAATTCGAAGTTTATTTTATACCATTTTATAAAGTTTTTTTCATATTTTCAAATAATTTATAAAAACACTTTTTCATAAACGTTGCGGCTTACTTGTTTTTAAAACACAAATTACTAAATCACATTACAGTATCATAAATGCAATGATTTGTTGTATTTTTCCTTATATTTATCATTTATCTAATTAAAACAATTCCAATCTCACACAATTGCCAAAAACAAATGTTTTTCCGAATTAAATTATTTTTCCAAAACCATATTTAAATAAACCTTTTCATAATTCCAAATAATATAAACATTTCGTTATTTTTACGTCACATTTTTTGCATTAATTTCACTATTTCAAACACTTTAAAACCTTTTAAATGTCACATTTCATCATTCTCGAATTTTTGTGTCCATTTATAAAACCACATATTTCTCGCAGTTGTTTATTGTTCAGACGCTTATTTTTCAAGCCACTTTTAATAGTTTAAAAAATTAAATTTTTATTCAACTTATTTTCATCTCATTTCATATTATTTGTGTGTCATTTTCAGACACATTTTTTAAAACTTTAACCGTCTTACCAAAAAAAATTAAACACGCGTTGAACACTAATTGTCTAAAAAAATGACAACGTCAAAACGACATTTCTCCTTGATATAAGGTCGTTTTGCAGTTACACTTTTTTAAGACAAGCGTTCAACGGGTGCTTATCTTTTTGTGGTAAGGCGGTAATTGTTCAAGCACTTATAACCTTTTAAGCCACTTCTTAATGTTCAAGTTACACTTAAAGAAACAATTTAATTTCAATGAATAAATATAACATTGTGTCTTATTTTTAAAGACACAACTCTTTTGCATTTTTATTACAACTTTATTCACAAAATAATTTAAAAAATGTGTCTAATATTTCAAGCCACTTTTTTACCAACTTTTCAAGCACTTAACTTTTCAAGCATCATTTTGCTCATAGTTCAAGCACCATTTTTCACAGTAGTTTTGAAGTGAGGCCAACGATACTTACAAATACTATGTTCTATAGAAGGGGGGTCCCCTACTCACTGTGTAGGTAGAAAGGGGGATCCCCTTTGTGCCGTAGATCCCTTCGGGAGCGTTTTCGTATTCAACATCGTAGTAGATTCCATTTTGATTCTGAAAGAAAAATATTATTCAAGTAAATTTGTTACGAATTTCTTCGTATTATAGACACAAATCTTAAATACTTTAATGGCTAACCCATAAAATGTACAGGTTATGCTAATTTTTAATAGACGCGGAATTCCAACTCACGACCCGCAGCGCAAAAATTCAAGGAAATAATAATTTCACTACTTTAACTGTGAAATATTATTCTGGTTAATAAATCACAAATACTTATTACGCGTCTATCTCAACAAAACGTACTGAAACACACTGTAATAGACGATTAGTTATAACATGCCTACAGTTTTGTATTCTGTCACTGGTAAAAGGGACAATAAAGGGAAATTAACATTTATAGATGAAAGTGGATACCTTTCTGAATAAAAATGATATCTTTTATGCATGTTTTATCATTTTGGTAACAATATTTTAGGTAGTACCATAGGTTAGAATAATATGGATATTCCCCGAGTCCCGGGATTTGTAGTGAGACAACAAGTTACTGTTGGTAAAGAATTGAATTTTAGTGTCGCAGAAAGAGACCAACACAGGTGCGTCACTCTAGCGACAGAAACAAAGGCAAAAAGAATGAAATTCAATAAAGTCTCGTAGTATCAGTCGGTATCCCGTAGAATATCCATATTAATGTCAATGTTTGTGGTCAATGAACCTAAATAGCTCTACTTAATTCCGACCTCTGCTAATTAGTAATTACTTACATGCATACTCCTAGCTCTAGACTTGGGTCGCGGCACTAACAGATCAGCTCTTTCCTGAACGTGTGAAGATGCTTCAGAACTTGTGGATTCTGTTGCCATGTGGTTGGTATAGCCTGTTAACAAAGATTATTATAAGTTCATATCAAACTAGCTGATACCAGCGGCTTTGCCCGCTTCAACTCGAAATATATTCCACGGGTCCACGGGAAGATACAATCGGGATACAAATAATCCTTCCCAAAAGAGTTACCTTTCTTTCACCATAAGTGAAGAAGTGGAGACACATTTTTCTACTAACTATCATTTTTTGATTAATTACGTTGCAGGATCCAAAACAGGTAAATTTATCCTCGGGGCACGTCGAGTTTCATTGTCTCAGCGTTTTTCTAGCGGTCGCCACTGTTGACTTTCAAGAGTTTGGGAATAGTGTGGTGGGTTTGTCCAACAAAACAAACAAACAGCACAAACACAAACAACTCAAAAGCTGCTTTGTCATCAGTTTCAGAAAAACTTCAGCTCCGTAGTACCTATGTCACTGATGTCCAAGACCTGTGTTACAATCTCTTTCTAAAGCTCTAACCGCTGTACTACAAAAACTTAAACATCTGTTAAAAACATTCCTAAAAAAGAGTAACTGCAAAACGACAATGACTCAACGTCAAATGCGGTTATACAGTTGACACTTTTGACACTTTTTTTAGACAAGTGTTCAACAGATGTTTAAATTATCTTGTAGTACCTAAGACGGTAAATGTCTTACAATCTGGTAGCCTTTTTATGTATCACTTACCATATAAATTGTGATGAGAGGCTGCAGTATTTGCCCTTGAAGTTACGGTATTCAATGTGCCATTGTGATGTCCACCATGCATGCCCATCCTGTGGAAAAAATATGATTTCAAATTTACCCCGCTTGTAAATAATTTACTTGCTTCATTATTGAGTAAATGTTTTTTATAAAGCATTTATTCCAATGAAACTGTTGAGGTTCAATTCAAAACATAAATACATAAAAAGAAAAATGGATTAAGTCTCTCCTAAATAATATTAATATTTAACAATCTCGGGTAGTCTGCTAAAATCAATAAAATTCCGACGACTGTATTTTTTAGGAAATAGCTACCTGGGTAACGGCACTGGTGGTAGTGTGGGGTATCCTCCGAACATGGCTGATGATGGACGGGTCGCCATCTGTGCTCCTTCCGGCTGCACAGCAAACAAAAAACAATAGTTATCAATTATTGATATAGACTAGACACTAACCGTCTTACCACAAAATAATTTAACCTCTGTTGAACACTTGTCTTAAAAAAGTGTGACTGCAAAACGGACCTTATTTCAACGACATAATCTGACATTTTTTTAGACAAGTGTTCAACAGACGTTTTAAAAGTTTTTGTGGTACGACAGTTACCGTCTTACTTACCACAAAAAAATTAAATATCTGTTGAACACTTGTCTAAAAAGACTATCAACGTCAAAACGACAATTAAAGTTGATATAAGGGTCGTTTTGCAATTACACTTTTTTTAGACAAGCGTTCAACAGATGTTTATCTTTTTGTGGCAAGACGGTAACTGTCCACACTAGAAACTGAGCTCTGCTCAAAATACTGGCAAATACGTTTTAAAGTGTTTGAACTCACCGCATAATGACTGGCTTGTGCCATTGCCTCAGCTATTTGGGCCCACCGCATTCGTTCTTCTAATGTCACCTAAAACAAATATACCGTGAATATCGTAATATACCGTGTTTTATGCAAATAAACTATCTTATCTTATCTTACAAAACATTAAAAACTTTTTGTCAAAATAATAAGGAAATAAGAAACAAATTCAAAAGTTATTATACACTTTTTTGTGTTTTAAAAATTGATTTTTAAAGCACAATTTACAGGTCAAATTTTCCCTCAACTGAGATAGTGTGTCGTAATCCATATATCGAACCAAATCAACTAAAGGAAGTTACTGATGATGCGATGCGACGCAATCCAACCGATTTCAACTACAAGTGAAAATCATCCTTACTACTACGACATATGACATAAAACGTGCGGTTATCTACGAGGAGAAGAAAAACAACACACGCTCGCCACGACGACGTAAGTCAGTCGAATTGCATCATTATATCGTAGTAGCAAGGACGATTTTCATTTTTAGTTAGTAGAAATTGTAAATCGTACGAACGGCGTCATAGTGAAGTTCCCCAAGCCCAAACAGTTACATTTGAGCCTGTAATTAATTTTTATTATTTACCTGGTATGGCGGTTGTCCTACAGGTGGAGTCTTGATGGTGTTAGCTGCCATGTAGTTGAAGATCGGAGAGCCCATACCAGCCGCCTTTTGTTCGCGAGACCATTTGCGACTGCGGAGAAGAAAATTTAGATTAGCAATAGCCATTAAGCGCATGCATATAACATAATGCTAGAAGCGAACCGTCTTACTACGAAAAGTTAAACATTTGTTGAACACTTGTCTATAACTGCAAAATTAACCTTCTATCAATGTCAAATGCCGTTTTGCAATTGACAGTTTTTTTAGACAAGTGTTCAACCGATTTTTTAATCTATTGTAGTAAGATGGTAAGTTTATATTTTGTAGACTTAAATTAGACCTTACCTCCAAGACATAAGAGCGGCCAGTGTGATGGCTATGACCAGTGCAGCTAGGAGGGACGCTCCTACTGCTACTCCGACCACCTCACCATCTACTTCACAGGTTGAACCGTGTTGCTAAGCTATAATAGACCTTACCTCCAAGACATAAGAGCGGCCAGTGTGATGGCTATGACCAGTGCAGCTAGGAGGGACGCTCCTACTGCTACTCCGACCACCTCACCATCTACTTCACAGGTTGAACCGTAGTAGCCTGATGAACAACTGGGGAGGAAAAAATGGGGTTAATATGCTTGAAAAATTGGTGCTTGAAACATTTGTGAATAATTTTTGAAGAGATATTGTAGCTTTAAATATTAGTATCATTTTTTAAATGGTGAAATTGAATCCATTTTTTTTTTGGCCTGTAAGTAGCTAAATTACAACAAGATGATGAACAAAAACCTAACCTTTAAAAATAATTAAAAAAAACTGGTAAATTATTTTTATAATGTCGATTACCTACTTAATTTTCATTTCATTGACTTTTTGCTTTTTGCTTTTTGCCATCGATTTCCGAAAGTGAAGTTCTTTTGAACATTTTTATTTATTTCAATTTTTTTTGGCAAAAATGATTTTTAGTTTAATCCTTTTGCAAATTGTTGTCATACGTAAACATAGTTTTAAAGTTTTCACAAATAGTATCTACGCACTTTTTCGATCAAAACTTATTGTTTATAGGTTATAGGTACTGCTGGCATCCAAATTTAGTATTTAATTATTGGGGGATTTGAACAGGGTGAAATAGTTATTTATGATACTAGTGCGGTAAGTTAAATACCAATTACCGCACGTATGTCATACAATGTTTTTCAACACATTTGCGAGAAAACAGTACAATATGACTGTCATTTAATTTTTTTTTAATCTAAGTTAAAATTATTGTAAGTCATTTTATAGCGCTCTCCCGATTTTGGCGGCAAGAGACCGTTTTCTGCAATTTGCGCCTCATTCAAAATATCAGGTGGAGTAGATTCCATATTAATATCAGATTCCTCGACGCTTGAATATTATTATTTTGTTTATTTATCAGTGGGAAAGTCGCAACAATTTTTGAAGTTTCTTACCTATATGACAATGGCGCGAATTTGTAAATGGCGCCACATGCACGTGGTGAAAATTAGAACTAGATCTTTCGTCTCATTTACTCTTTTGTATTAAAGTGAGACAACGTATTGAGCAAAAGCGCTTCCAAGGAGGTTCGATCAGTCATGTTGATCATACTCATAATGTGAAACTCTTTGGTGGAATACTTATATTTTTTTTACAGAAATTAAAAAAACCGTAAAGAAAACGCACGGTGCTATACAACGGGGTATGCCGTAAAATAGGTACTTAGGTGAGAGTACCTATTTTACCGCACGTTCCGTTGTATGGTACGTAATTTTTAACTTTCGAACAATGTATACAGGCTTCGTAAATGCATTTTTCGAGCAAATGTGTTGAAAAATCCTTTACATTTAAATTACTTGTACATTGGGGGAGCGGAAGGAGAATTATCAGACTCTTACAACCAAAAAATCCATTAAAGCCTATACCTGCAATAAGGCTGTCCATTCGCATACTTGCAGGCTCCTCTATCGTTACAATGTGATGATGCACAGGACTTGCACTCACGACCTGACTTCAAGGGAGAGGAGGACGCATCCAGCGTTGTATCAGGACACTGACATCTGTGGAGGGAAGAGGAGGGTTAGAAAATGATCACGTACGACAACATTGACGGTGAAAATCTGATGTGGCGCCAGCAGATTTCACCGTCAGGCCCGACGCTCACTGCCGGCATGTCATGGCATGGCATGGCAAAGGATTTAATCATTAAACAAGTTATTTTGTATCTTATTTCAATGAGTTTAGAGTTCATGTTACTTTATTTCTATACCACTATGCCGCGACGCGCCACGGCATGCCGCGGGATGCGGCGGCATGACTAGTCATGCCGTTTCACGTTGACAGGTTTTTTAGACAAGTCTTCAACAGATGTTTTTTTTTTGTGGTAAGACACGGACAAACTTTACCACTTTATAATATCAAATAGGTATAGATAAATATGTTAATAACCTGAATCCTCCCCAAGTATTAGTGCAGGATGCCAACTGATGACAGTCATTCAGATCTGGTGATGAACACTCATCAACATCTGCAAAAGAAAAGAAAAAAAAATAGTCCTAAGCAAAAAAAAAAACTAGAGTATTTTTAGAAATTTGTTCTCGAAGAAGACTATTATCTTATTCTGTAACGAAGTTACGTCTGTGCCAACTTGCGTACTACCTGTACCAACTTGCGTGCTGCCTGTACCAATTTGCGTACTGACTGTGCCAACTTGCTATCTGTATCTTCTTGTGTACTGACTGTACCAACTTGCGTACTTCCTGTACCAACTTGTGTACTGTCTGTACCAGCTTGCGTACTGTCTGTACCAACGTGCGTACTATCTGTACCAACTTGCGTACTGTCTGTACCAACTTACGTACTGTCTGTACCAACGTGCGTACTATCTGTACCAACTTGCGTACTGTCTGTACCAAATTACGTACTCCCTGTACCAACTTGCGTACTGGTACTTACCATGTAGAGGCAGTACGCTGCCTGCCGGCGTATCGACGAATAACGCCGATGCTCCCACGTTGTTGGATCGTCTGCGGATCACTCCGAGGAGGTGTTTCTGTATGTCTGTGCCTACTTGAGGACGGAGGGTCTCGGCTGTTTCTTGCATCTGAAGGAAAAAGAGAAAAGTCAGCTGAGGATGAGAGTGGCAACTAAGGACCGGAAGACGCAGCATAGGCCTCCCACTAGGTGGACCGACGACATCGTGAGGGTCGCGGGCAACTGATGGATGCAAGTGACGAATTGTCGTTCGACGTGGCGGTCTAAGGGGGAGGCCTATGTTCAGCAGTGGACGTCTTCCGGCTGATGATGATGATGAGAATCAGAGAACGGGTCGGTTTTACCGAGTACGTTGGCACTACTCCGTCAACGGGAAAGGGAAAAATTGTATCATCGAGCTTGTTAGTATCGGGGTGGAAGGCACTGGATAAAGATTTGGTCGCATCCACTCCACGGCCCCTGTCTCGGCTACTCAGTCGGTAGACTTGGTCAACGGAGTCCCGCTTAGCAGAGCTCCTAGTACAAACTGCAAAGTGGTTTAAAAGTAAATAATATAAATAATTATGAAGCGCACGGCGGGATCTTACAGACAAGTCGGTAGCAAAGAAAATGAAATAAAAAACAAAGCCACCGATTTTATATTGCCTATTAATTTCCATGATGCAGATGTAACGAAATTCACCAGTAATTCGCTGCGCTATTTTATAGTACTGAAAGGTGGCTGCCTGGTTACTAAGAAGTGTACCTAGAGACTATGAAACCTTAAGTTTCACAAAAAGAGGTTCTCTTACCAATACAGTAAGGTTCACGTAGACCCCGGGGTTGTTCTCGTCTCCCTTGTGCACGGAGTTCACCGAGCCACTCACGAAGTCGTCCGAGAACGGCGTCATTGAGAACGCCGAGTCGATCTGTGAAGAAAGTAACGTAAATCTCAATTAAAACATTAATGGCACTGAATATTTAGGGATTGAAGCTAACAATACTACAATTTTTATACTGACAAACAAAATATCCAGTAGCCCACAGGTATTGGGAACAGGATCCAGGCTACCGTTGGTTAGGGCTCCAGAGAAAGGATACCTCCTAAAAATGCGCGGTGTCCAGAAGAACTGCTTCCAAAACAGCCCCTTGATCCAACGAGCCTAGCGAGTTTCCTTAGATGCTGGTCAAGGCTCTTGGCAATTAAGCCAAGTACTATATCATTATGACAGCTTATAATACTTACAGCTCTCACAGCTTCGTAGCTCAGTTGTTGATAAGGATCTGAATCTTTATCAGCCAGTTTTGCATCCCATGCCACCTGAAACAGTAGACAATTTCATCAAGAAAATGTAAAGAGAATAGCAACAAAGCTATTTGACACTTTTGATGCTTCTCTAATTTCACAATACTGTGTCCTTCATTTGTTTTCTAAATATGCGCGATTTCATTTGCAAACAGTACATCACATTACCCTATAAAGAGTTTGGTAGGTATACGCATAAATCTATACATATAATAAATCTGTAGAAGGGTCAATTCTGTACATTGAAAATATTGAAAAAATAAATAGCGGGGGGTGTTGCTGGATCGATACCAAACCCTAATATGTGATTAAAAAAAATTTTGTCTGTCTGTCTGTATGTGCAGGCATCACGTGAAAACTAACGGTTCGATTTCGATGAAACTTGGTATAATTATACCTTATTATCCTGGGCATAAAATAGAATACTTTTTATCCTGGAAAAATACGTAGAAAAAAAAATCTGTATCAAACCTTATTATGGAACCACTGGCGACACCTATTATCAAAGTAGAACATTACGCCACGCCTGCCTCCATTGATTTCTAAAAAGGTTCCACCACTCACCACTAGATGGCGTTGTGCCTATGACGCGCGGTTCTGAATCGCGGTGATTATTATTATTATATTATTATTATTAGAACGCGAGCTCAACAGCAGTAGCTCAATAGATCTCCTTAATTATTATAGGCTTAGCCGTATTTGGGTCCAATGGATATTTATAAGATGTCATTGTCAGAGTTACTCAAAATGGAGAAATGAACCATCCACGCGAAGACCAACATCCGCGCGGACGGAGTCGCGGGCGGAAGCTAGTCAAGAATAAAGGTGGACCTAGTATTGTGCTTTGAGGTACACCTAACTTAACAGGTAGCTCGGATGATTTCACGTCACTCAAACCACAGCACTTATTGCTTAAATATGACTATATATATTCGTAGTATCTCCCCGGACGAGCTCCTTTACATATGAATCTACATTTTACTTTAGAACCATTATGATAGGTCTATCAAAGGGCAAAGATCTTACCTTTCTCTCATAGAGTCGGTCTACTCTCAAATTAAGTAGTAGAGAAACTACTCTTCTGCAAGGATCGCGGTGAATGCGACGAGCGTAGCCAGGTCGGCATTGACAGCTTGAGATACCTGAAAAATATAGCAAGATTAAGTTTTCGTATAGAGGAAGGCCCTATATTTCTGGTAGGACTGAATACAGTTTATTCTTCTTAAAATATTACTACTTATTATGCGAAAAGAGGATGTCAAATTGTAACAGGTGGCGCTATGTAGTTTCTGCCTACCCCCATGGGAAGAAGGCGTGCGTTTATGTTTTAAGTAAATATTACTACTTCTATGGAAGACAAGTAACTGCGATTATCTAATGGCAAAGATGGCAGACATATTGATTTTATGTCACGCTGCAACACAAACGATTCTTGTAAATACCTACTAGGTATGTGGATTATTTCAGACCACTCGTAACTATTTCTCCCCACACGTTTATGAAGTCTGGCAATGAAGCCAGGCAAGATTAACCTTCGAAAATCACTTGGGCAAATGCAAAGATGTAAAGAATCAGCATCGTATTATGTGCTGTCTTAGCTGTTTTAAGGTGTATCACAATAATCCAGATCTTAGATCTTAAGCTAGACAGACTTACCAGCTTCAGTTCTACATTTCTCGTTCTGCGCTTGATCGCAAGTAGAGTCATCACCAACTATGCAGGTGTCGATCCTGAAAAGAATCAAGTCATTGATGATTATTCTTATAATACAACAACATTGCACAAGTTATATTTAAGTCTAATGTGACAGGGGACGCGCTTTATAGATTCTAGAGATAACTGGCCATTTGACAGTATCAATTAATTACAAATCTAATTAGTCCGTCATTTAGAGTTTTGATAAATAATGGGCATGTATTTTTCTTTTCAAAAAAATCAATGAATATTTACTAATATATGGTGTAACGCATCAAAACTCGAAAGTTTGACAATCTGACGGAAAATTGTAATTTTCCAGTCAAATAGCCAATCTCCTCATAGATCCAGTTATCGTTTTGCCTGTAAGTAAGACACAGGAACCCCCGCTCTGCAGTCAAGTCCTTACCTGACTGTAGGCTGTGGTCTTCTAAATCCTTGCTGCGGTCGATGCAACTGAGGATGCTGGCCATGTCCTGGATGTGTGGGATGCTGTGGATGAGCTGGTCTTCTTGGTGGAGGCTGGGGCAGTGGTATATCGTCTGCTGGGATCGCTTCGCCAGTACCCAGTGTTGGCGCTAGAGGTGGTGGGGCGAGTGGTGGTACTGTAAGAGGGAATAAAAATGTGATTAGATGAAATGCTTGAGAAAGCTTTCGCAAAAACGTAGAGGCGTTATCGAATTACATGGATGAGTGTTGTGAAATTCTTCCATTGCACACCACTTCTCGACTTCACTAGTATTTGTTGATCCTATCTTGCACCAACCTTAACCTTCAATAATTCAAATCAGGACGATGACTGAGCTTTTAAAAAAACGCCACTTATCATCAACTGCTTAATCTATTTTCAATTTTTTCCAGATTATATTCAAGAAATTACTTCCATAATACAGTTTTTGAGTAACACCACATCTTTTTGGAAGACTAGCTCTCAGTATTTCGAGTTACTAACGAAATGTTATAGAAAAATTTTGGTCTACTGCCTATATCAAAAATGCTTAAAAGTACTCACCAGACTGCGGCAAGCTCTGCACCCTAGTAGGTCTTATGCTTGGCCCAGGAGTGGAGGTATCGAAGAGGTTGAGGTACGTCCTCTTGCCGTCGATGGACACGAACCCTTGCTCCCCTGAGGGAGAGACTATGATGTCATCATGCTCGTGACCAAGGTTCACGTTTTCGATGTGCACTAAAATGATGTAAGGAATGAAATTAGCACAATCTTGGTTAAGGTCGACATAATAGGGGGGATGAGAAGTGGGCCACTGTTCAAAGACATTACAAAGTCATTAGCTAAAGAATAGACTCTTTTTAAGCTTACTTTTCGTTGCTTACTTGACAACGATGCTTAAGCGATGTAGATTGCAACTTCGCAACATTATAGAGGATTTTTAAAAGTGGAAAAATCAACGAGTAATTATCGATATATCATCGATCGGTTTAATACACGACTACGGTGAAGCGAAAGGGAGGGTCACGCTTTCACTAAAACTGCCTAACAAGCCTCTAAAAGTTGACTTCTGCTCTTCATACGTCAGCCAAAATCCCAAATTGCCCCAAGGATCCCGAAATGTTTCACACTTGGAAGAGACGCAAGCTGAGTTCCAACTGTGCAAAAAATTTAGGATGACGATAATAAAGAAAGCTCACCTGAAGCAGCTCCTCCTTTCTCCCCCAACCCCTGTATCGCAGACACGGTCACATCAAAGATCTCCCCGTACCCCGGTGGACGGGGCTCAGGTGCGGTGATGACAGACGCCTCCGCCACGGGCCGGTAGCGGGACCCATGCGGTTTGAAGTCCGTGTCATCTAGG
This sequence comes from Agrotis exclamationis, assembly GCA_950005045.1. Classification (NCBI taxonomy): domain Eukaryota; kingdom Metazoa; phylum Arthropoda; class Insecta; order Lepidoptera; family Noctuidae; genus Agrotis; species Agrotis exclamationis. The sequence goes on from OX465444.1 coordinate 12,449,541, forward strand.
ACAATGCCGGGACGGGGTCGATATGGTTGGTAGGGGATTGTGCCTTGGGACGCTGGAAAGAGAAAAGTTAATTTATGATTTAGGCTCATTTGAAACAGATGGTGAATTTGCAATAAAAACGTAATAATATAGCGTGTGACTTTTTTCTAAAATCAGGGGTTTCGATTCCTGACCAGGATTATAGATTTTTCTAAAATCCAATGATGCAGTTTTAGTTTTCATCAAAATACTCGCATCGAGGCGTCGAGACCCCTTGCGATATTCCTCTTAATTTAGGATTTGGCCACCAACGCCCAGTTTGGCAATTCATCCTGTATGTTATCTGAGAAACCCTCTGTCTGAGATCCTCTTCCACTAGTAAAAACAGATCCACATTTATGGAAAACTTAAAGTAACCAAAACTAATCGCAAATTGAACTTACTTGGCAATGGCTCCGTATTGATAGACGAAGTTTCTATAGCTTCCACTGGTTTGGACGATGAAGATGAAGTTGCTGTTTCCGTGGCACTGACCGTAGGTTCTTTATTAACTAATCCCTCAGTAGGTGTAGCACTATCTGTTGCCACAGTAGAACTAGCCTTTATGTCAAAGAGAGAAGGTTCAATAATTTGAATGGCTTGATCAAGTAAATCATCTCTTGGTACGTTCGTTTTGTTATACGGTTTATCATCAATTTTAATTTTATCTTTAAGTTTATCTTTCTCGCCAAATATTGTGTCTTTCTTCTTGTCTTGTTTCGGCTTTTCAATCTTTTTCTCTGTTGTAGTTGTCGGTTTTTCTGTTGTGGTTGTCTTTTCTGTTGTTGTAGGCTTTTCTGTGGTTGTTGCGGGTTTTTCCGTGGTTGTGGGTTTTTCTGTTGTCGTAGTTGTTGTTGTTGTGGTGGTGGTGGTAGTGGTAGTACTTGTGGTAGATGAAGTAGTTGTGTCAGCAACTGTTGTTGGTGTTTCTTCTTCATTACTTGTGTCAGGTTCTGTTGTATTTACTTCTGCAGTTACTGTTGGAACTTCAACTTCTTCTTGGTGCAAATGATTCTCTGAATGAGTCGTTTCATTCTCACTCGCAGTCTCCTCTGGTTTCGTTTCTTCAGGAATGTCGTGCATATTTGGGAGAGGAGGAAGGTTAGGTTTATACATTGGTATATTAGGGTTAGGTCTTCTATTTGGAGGTCTAGGCCTCGGCCTTTGCCAGGGCGGCATTGGTCTATGGAAACCTGGCCTGTTCAATGGAGGGACTATCTGTTCTGGTAGGTTAACGTATACTGGTGGTCTATCGAATGGGTATGGCGGAGGCGTCTTCGTAGGATGATAATGATGAGGAGGTGGAGTTATAGGCTTATCAAAATCTGGCAGAGGCGGCAAATCCGATATTTTTGGAGGTCCTCTGTTGTTAATTCTCGAAGCCATTGGTCGTCCAGGTCTTAGAAGCTGAGAATTGGCTTGTTGTACATTAACGTTGCCATTCAGCAACTTGACGAGACCTGTGATGATGTTTTGGATCTCAGTATTCTGTCTCCCTTCTTCTCTTCTAGGGGTAGCTGTCGCAAAGATCGGCTGCACTGCAGTAGGCCGTATTCTGGGTCCCATAGGCGCCAGTGCGCGCGCTTTTGGAACCCTCTTCCCTTCCCCCGGAAACTTGAACTCAAGTCTATCTCCAAAACCTTCGGAAGACAAAATAACATCATCATCACTCCTCAAATAACTCATCGTTTTCGTCGGATGTATATCGTAGTATTTCCTCTTGTTATGCTGTTCCAAATGATTATCAATCTCATTGTTCGACGATGGAATTTCATCGATGTTTATCGATCTTGATTCTCTGACTGGATCTGCAGATCTTGCTATAATTATATGCTCGTCTAAGTCTTCGTGTGTCATGACAGGAGGTTCTTCATCTTCATAATTCACGCTAGGTTCTATCCTTAGTCTTGCATTGTCTGGTAGACTTGTCTGCATCACCACATCTTGGGGGAGCGGGTCTGCGATCACCGATTTTGGTGATAGCTGGGATATTGTGAATGTTTCTTCGTAACCTGGAATAGAAAGAAAAGTTTCTATGAGTTTCTGTGATAAATTATTCAACAAAAAGTAGCCGGTGCAGCGGTGTAGTAAAAACGTTTCGAGAAAAAATCACAGTCAGATTTTGTTATAAAAAGTTGTTTGGTTCTAAAAATAAGACGATGAGTAACGTTTCATTTAGTCTTATTTTAATTTAAATGTCTTTTTGCCAACGATCTTCAAGATGTGAGCAAATGTTGAAGTATTTATGAATTTGGTTATAAACATAAAGGTATTGTAAAAATTTTATTGGATTGTGTGATGTAGATTATACCACTAAAAAGGTATGTATTCAAAGATGACAGCAAGACACATAGAGATATCTGAGAACATAACATGCTAATAACTATTCTCACGAGCTAATGCTGTAAATATACAGCATTCGTTGAACATTTAAATTCAATTCATCGATATCAAGTAACTCATACAAGAAATTTTGAGGTATTTAAAGATAACATCACGCACGCAGAAAATCTTAAACTCACAAAACAGACCAACGCTCCATAATTTTAGAATTGTTTTAGATCTGGTGGCCTACAATATAGTGGGAAAGAGACAGAGCTATACAAGTCGTCTAGCCATCTCGTTCGCACAGTGTAATTACTCTGACTTTAAGACGTCATGCGTCAGCCCACAACCTCAGCATGTAAAATTAATCTTGTGGCCGAAAATAAAGATCAGTTCAAAAGTACGGATGAAATCATTAAGTACCACCACCAAATTCCAACCTATACTTATAAATTCACGATACGCTTCCCTACCTCTAACGTCTTACAGTGAAAGTTCTGTCAGTCCGTCTATTCTGCCATTGTGCGGCCTATTGTTATGTCATGCATTGCACAAGTCAATGACACGGTGACTCTTTAAATTAGATTGATGTAGCAGCAGAAGCTAAAATCAGCAGAGGAAAAAGATAGACTGGCAAAAGTGGACCAGGTATTAAGAAAACTTCCCCAAAACATAGGGATTCTTCATCATCTCCCAGCTTTCTCTCAACTATATTGGGGTCGGCTTCCAGTAGAACCAGATGCAGCTGAATATCAGTATTTTACATCACTATCGGACCTCCACAACACAGTAACTGGATAATACGATACCCCCCTAGTAAGACTGGTTTTTAGACTTTTACCCCCTTATTAATAAACGTGGACTAAAGTTACGCCAAGGTTACTCCTTAAAAAATGTATAGTTAATCCGAAGATTAACCTTGGCGTAAGCTTCAGTCCACGTTTATTAATAAGGGGGTTAGACCTTTTGTCTAATAAAAAGTAAACGACTGTTAAAGACTCATATTATTCTGAGGTTAAAGATCTACAAATGACAGCCGGGACTAACAGCTATACACAGACATTCCTAACAGTATTAATCATTCGGATATTCTAATTAGTTTTAGGGCTGATTTTTCAATGGTCAGATAACTTTTATCTGAGGAATAAAAATAGCTTATTTATAGAAAATATGTCAAACTGCTATTTTTATTCCTCAGATAAAAGTTATCTGACTATTGAAAAATCAGCCATTAGAGTTAGATAAATTATTTACATTGCAATCTCTAAGCATTTGTTCCAAATCTGAGAACGAAAACTGACCATAAAAAAACCGTAAAAAGTCTCAAAGGTAAAAACATTGGAAATGTCCTCCCCTTGTCCACTCTTCCCGGGACATGACTTATAGCCGCTACAAGGTCCGACGGACCTATACACACCTTTTATGTCTATAGCACAAATACACATTGCTTTAATTGACTGCTAAAATTGTCATCTGTCTAGCTACATTATCCTTGAAAGGTAGGGTTCCCAACCCTCCCGGATTGCCCGGGAGACTCCGGTAATAATGGACCTCCCGGAGAGCAATAATTTCTCCGGTTTTTATAAAAATTAAATGCTTCCGTCCCTTAGTCGTCGTAATTCCCTCGTGTTGCAGCCACACAAAGACATTAAACTATATACGAGCATAGACGGGACATCACGAAGAAAGTTGTGATCCACAAATTTTTACCACTCGGTAAAAACTCGACCAGTCTAGTTTGAGACGTCCGCCTGACAGGTCGTGTGACCGAGCGTCAAAATTCAAACTTCGTTGGACGATTATAGGAAAATATGCCTAGTTGCGCTTTGCGTAACTGCAAATCAAGATATAAGAAAAAATGTGGACTTGAAAAAAAATTATTTTCGTAAATATTTTTTATTTATAACTAGGTTTTAAGAGTTTTTAAATATTTTCTGATATTATTCTAGAACTCTTGCATTTTTTAAATAAACGCCATCTGTTGCTCAGTAGCTGTACGACAATATGCTAAAGAATTAGAGTTGTCTGTTTATCGATATGTGTTATCGATATTTATTAAGTCGAAGAGTAATTAAAATATCAAATGAGTAATTTCGTATACTGACTTGTTTATGAATGAAAGAGATACTTACGGAAAACTTTTTTAGGAGACTTTAAAATATTTTTATTTTGTTCAAGGGCGAGCTGTCCACAAAAATAAATTAAAACATTTTTTTTATGCCGTTTGACACATTTAATGTAAGGATCATTTTATGATATGGGAAAAATAAAATCGAGACGGTGGAAGTTGGTCAAAAGCAAAAGACGTTTTCATACAAATTGTATGAGTGAAAAAAATCACTTTTTTATGTTGTTTATTGACTAACTTAATGCCAATAGTTCAATATCAATACTGTTGAACATAATCGTCAAATTGATAATATAGGATTGTATTAATAACTAATAATTTTATTTCTGTTCAGCCTCACACACTTTTTAATTTTTTTCTAATATTTAAATCCTAGTTAACTTTATCGATGTTTATGTATCGATAATCGTGCTATTTTAAAATGTTGCACTCCTATCACAAGATGCTCAGTTCTGCCATCTATTGTGTAATGGCTGAAATATATTCTGATGAATTATTTTAATACATGGTTTTGCTATACAACGCTAGATCGCGCTACTGACGCCCGACATCAACGTTTTTGTATGACAATATTCCCAATGCCCGCTCTATAGTTCTTTTTAATCTCTTTGCAGCCACAACACCGCAAACAACAAATGTCAAAACTTAGTTCAATAACTTTATTCAACAAAAATGGTGTGACTTTGAAGATTTGGAATACCAAGCAATAATAATGTGGAACCAATTACTGGACTCCAAGAATTATTAAATATTGTCATAGGTAATGACAAATTGTACAATGAGCTTGGACTTTTGGCGTGCGATTAATGATTTTGTGAAGTTTTGTGGTGAAAAACATAAATATTAGATGCTGCTCGAAAACATAAATTAGGTAATGATTTTCTTTCAGTCAACCGCCCCCCCCCTAAACTTAAACAAATTCTCCCGAGTTGGTCCTTTCGAGAGTTGGCATTTCGAGAGTTGGCAACCCTATTGAAAGGTACTAAGAGCGGCAAAATCACAAACATCAACTGTTGTACCACAAAAACTTTTAAACGTCTGTTGAACACTTGTCTAAAAAAATGTCAGATTGTGTCGTTGAAATAAGGTCCGTTTTGCAGTCACACTTTTTTTAGACAAGTGTTCAACAGATGTTTAAGTTTTTGTAGAATTTTAAAGTTATTGTTCTAAATATGAAGAACTGACCCGGTAGCGAGTCCTAAAGTGTTACCGTCTTACCACAAAAAAGTTAACCATCTGTTGAACACTTGTCTAAAAAACTGTCAACGTTAAAACCACATTTCACCTTTTTATAAGGGTCGTTTTGCAGTTACAATTGTTTTAGACAAGCGTTTATCAGATGTTTATCTTTTTGTGGTAAGGTGGTTAAGGTTTTGACCGTTTCTCATCAAATAACATTAGTAGAAGGTCTTACAAAGTTACAATGCTGAGTTTAGACAAAATAACAAGATATTTCTCAAACATGTTGCATCTCGTCTCGTTAGCCGCGTCGTCGGTCACGCTCTGTGGTAGCGACACGGTCCACCTGCCACAGAACCGGGTACGGAATACGGATGGACCCACTAGAAAATGTAATGTATTAATGGTTTTAAGAGCTGAGTGTGTGTTTAAGATAAAATCATACTGACATGTGTGGTATTATGAGGCAATGAGAAGGCCATATCGCTCGTAGAACTGATAACCGATGGGGAAGAAAAGTTGTCGAGTGGCGACCATGAACCGGAAAACGCCGGGAAAACCCAAGCTTTTTAAGCTGTATCTGGCACTCTTGGCACAACAAAGAAACCTAGTAATCTACCACCGCAATAAGGACAGACCAAATCCAAAACCACTGTAACTCCTGAAAACCAGAATCAACAGTGGCATCCAATTTTTCTATTGATCAGTTTTTGTAAATATTTCATTACAAACGGCGAATTTGAAAATAGGTATATAGTCAAGAAACGAAAACATATAATTTATTTATAAGTTAACCCAATTAAGTCGCGCTATAGGTCTAATTAACGCTACCGTAAAGCGTTCAAACGAGGAATAGAGAATTTCAGCTTGCAGGTGTGGGTTGCAATGGCCTAGTTGGTAAGGCTAGGGTTGCCAGACGGTCGGGAATTGGCGGGATTCTCCCGAATTTTTGTATGTCCTCCCGACTCCCGACAAAGCAAATAATCTCCCGAAAAACAAGTTCGATAATTTTAAGTTCACATTTTCATCAAACGAAACTTGCAAACCACTTGGGCGCTTGGCGCAGAGCGAATTTAGTTGAAGAAAGGAGATTTCAGTAAGTAAAAATACTTGTATAATTAATGACAAGACAGTTTATGACTATATAGAATTAAAACACGTTATAACAATCTATGATTTTACCTCCTGTTGTGTTTTGTGATGTTTTATTTTAAATACCTATGATATGTCTGTGTGTGCGTGAAGCTAACATTAAGTAAATTAATAACTGTTTTCATAACTATGTGATACTTATACTTTTTTATGTATGTTATTGAGATAGCGATTTTTAATTAAACTTAACCTAACTGACATATTTTATTATTTGAAAATAAACTAACAAGGTGCTTTAGCTCACGGGAATATACGAGACGGCCGGCCACCATGGCCTAGTGTTTAGAGGCCTTTTTTAAAGACTTTACTCTTTAATTTTTCTGTAATTTTAAATGATATTGACACCGACCATTTGTACAGTGATTATTGTTCTTTAAAAGAAGTTTTTAGTTTAAATCGCCTTCCAGAAGAAAAAACAAAAATGACAAATGGGTATATTTTATAAGAAACTGCGTTGAAGTTAAAAAATTAACCAAAATTGTATGTTTTATATTTTCAATTCCAGTAAGTAACGCCTACTGCGAACGCGTTTTTAGTATACTTAATAACTTATACTCAAAAGAAAGGAACCGAATGAGCATGGATTTAATAAAGGCGGAATTAATAATTCGTTTGAATTTTGACGAAAATTGTTTAAATTTAAAGACCTTTTTGAATAGCGATAAAGCTCAAAAATTGTTAAACGCGGTAAAAAAATGACAAAAACTTATGGCAAGAACAAAAACAATAAACATGCTCATTCGGTTCTTATGTGTCACAAATACCTACAATGTTTTTTTTCTTATATCTACAGTGCAATGCAAAAATAAGTTTGTTTATTATTATGTATAATTAATATTATTAACTTATTTTTTTATTTCTCCCGACCAAAGCCCTAAAATCCCGAAAAATCGGTTATTGATCCCGATAACAAGAAGAATCGATCTGGCAACCCTAGGTAAGGCGTCTGGAGTACTTATACAGAAGACGCGGGTTCGAATCCCACTTGCAAACGAATTTTTCTTTCCTCAAAAATCATCTTTAGGTCTACTAATTAATTTTGAAATAATGCCCGATACTAAAAAAAACACTTGTTTAAAAAAATTTGAACTGTTTATTTTATAAAGTTAAAGAAAACTGTTTTTTTTCGAACCCTGAGTCAATCACACATTCAAAAACAATTTGAACCACTTCCTAACAGTACAATTGACCGTTTGAATCACTGAAGCGTTCTCTAACTGCATTGATAGCAGTTAACCAGTTAACTCAGTATTGAGTGGTTTATCTATTGCAGCATAACTTTAATATGTCTGTAATTATCTTCACGGGGTTTAGTTCAGTAATTAGAGTGATTTGCTTGGTGTAATGCTTTAGTAATGTTGATTTTGTTGAGGTCTGATAGGTTTTTTATTTTTTTTATTTTGCGATCACACGTTTGAAGACCACTATCTTGTGGTCGACAGTGAAGTACGGTGCCTAGAAATAACCTACATTAACCTTGACTTAAAGAGTTCAAGGTTGCAGATAACAGGAAATACGTACAGATTCCGGCAGAGAATTCTATTATTTAATACTCCCATCGTTCTCACATCTGATGATGAATGATGTAACAAAGGTTCTGTAATAGTTTTGGCGATTGAAAAAGAGTGTTTATGGAGTTTCTTGTCCGTTTTTAGGGTTCCGTAGTCAACAAGGAACCCTTATAGTTTCGCCATGTCCGTCCGTCCGTCCGTCTGTCCGCAGCTTAGCTCAGAGACGCCCAGCACTAGAAAGCTGTAATTTGGTGTAAATATACGGATTTGTTGCGTCAAAAAAGTGGTAAAATAAAATCTCGTAAAATATTTTTTTTTAGGGTACCTCCTGTACACGTAAAGCGGGGATGTTTTTTTTTTTCTCGCGTACCCCTTAGTGTGGGGTATCATTAAATAGGCCTTTAAAAAATATTGGTAGTTTCCATCAACAATTTTTTGATAAAAAGATTCGTTTGTGAAATATTAAGCTTTAAAGTGCTAATTTTTGCCCTACTCGAGTGTCCCCCCCCTCTACCAGCTAAACGGTTATGTATATAACGAAGTTTAAAAGAAAATTATCATGACTAAGTGGGCTTTACAAGTTTACGAGTAATAGTTGACCAACTTATAAAACGTACTGGGATAACATTTTCCTAAACAAAATGTATCGGAGAACAACTGCAAATGTAAGTTTGTCAACTTCATTTTTACAGCTATAATAGGTAGTGGAGTGGAGTGGAGTGCAGTGGAGTGGAGTGCAGTGCAGTGGAGTGGAGTGGAGTGGAGTGGAGTGGAGTGGAGTGGAGTGGAGTGGAGCGGAGTGGAGTGGAGTGGAGCGGAGTGGAGTGGAGTGGAGCGGAGAGGAGTAGAGTGGAGCGGAGCGGAGTGGAGTGGAAGGGAGTGGAACGGAGCGGAGCGGAGTGGAGTAGAGCGGAGTGGAGCGGAGTGGAGCGAAGTGGAGCGGAGTGGAGTGGGGTAGTGTGGGGTGGAGGGTCGAAAATCGCTTGAACCTTTTTAACAGGTTCATAGCGATTTTCGACGTGCCTTGACACCTCTCAAGTTTTTTTTTTTAATACGTCATAAATCGTAAACCTTTCAAAGTTGGAACCAACTACAAGAACTTTTATAGTATGTTATTACTTGCTGCTACGGAACCCTTTATGGGCGAGTCCGACTCGCTCTTGGCCGGTTTTTCTTCATAGAGATCTACGCTTTGGAATGGGCACCTACAGTACTTTCACAGTTTTTATGTCTTGTGACTGGGACTGTAGCACCTTAATTATTTTTTCACACCACTTGATCGTAAATGTCAAATTATATGTCATGCAAACAAGGAATAAAGCAGGTCATTGCTGCCCCCGGTTCGAGCCGGGCAATAATATTGTACTGAATCGTGGGAATAATATGATTTGAATTTGGAACCTCGAATAAAACAATACCTTTGAAAACTTTTACCAAGGAGTTGTATCAGTAATGGTGGCCGGTGACCACAACAGCTGATCGCTTGCAGTGGTGCCAACTTCACGTTCGAAGGTTGTCGTACCACATCAAATTTCAAAAATAGAATTTATTTCCTCGCGGTAGGTGTGAAAAGCAAAGTAGGTACGCTCTTCGGGAGTAAAGCTGCCTTATCTTGGGCTAACTTGAATCCCTCACTACACTAAGGGTGAACCTCCTCGCTGCGCTACGGAGGTTCACCCCCTGAATCCATAGTGTCGCTTCGGGATTCAATACGCCCGTGACGTAAGGCAATGCTTTACTCCCTTGTTGCGTAATCTACTAATTTTTGTCTTTCAACAATTCAAAAGTGCCTCTTGGTCAATTTTGATTTTGGAACCATAAACAATAAAAAAACGGATTTGTTTAGAAATACTTTTGTCTATTCTTGTTAGAAAAGAGACAGATATTGGTCATGCCACGCGTGGACGAACGACTAGGCACATATCGATAAACGATTTAAAGAATAAGCATGTAACTAGTAACAGTACAAATAGTAAGAAAAATCTATAAACACAGTCGTAAATACGTCAAAGGCTTGGCAAGAATGTAGGTTATTTTACCGTTAGAACTTCGTGTGTGAGACTGATGCGTGTATAACTTACTAATGAATGAAACAACATTGTCTATTAATAATCCTTGATTTTTTTTAAGAACTTCTTGCAGTTCTTACAAATATTTTCACACCACACTCGTAAATGTCAAATTATATATATGTCATGCAAACCGACCGTAAAGCAGGGCATTGCTGCCCCCGCTCAAGCCGGGCAATAATATAGTACTGAATTCCCGTGGAAATAATGTGATTTGAATTTGGAACCTCAAATAAAACATAATTATTATGAAAACTTTTACCAAGGAGTTGTAGAAGTAATGGCGGCAGATGACCGTAACAGCTGATCGCTTGCAGTGGTGCCAACTTCACGTTCGAAGGTTGTCGTACCACATCAAATTTCAAAATTCGAATTTATTTCCTCGCAGTAGGTGTGGAAAGCAGAGTACGCTCCTCGGGAGTAAAGCTGCCTTGTCTTGGGCTAACTTGAATCCCTCACTACACTAAGGATTCTTAACATAATTCCCTCGTTTCACTCGGAAATTAACACTTGAACCTCCTCGCTGCGCTACGGAGGTTCACCCCCAGAATCCTTAGTGTCGCTTCGGGATTCAATACGCCCGTGACGTAAGGCAATGCTTTACTCCCTTGTTGACCTACTATTGCCCCGTGCGGGAATCGAACCCGTGACACGACAAACTCAGATTAGCGCTTTCAACCAAGCAATCAAATTTTTCAGCTTTATAATATTATTATATTCATCATCTGCCTGCCTTTTCCCAACTATATTGTGGTCGGCTTCCAGTTGAACCAGATGTAGCTGAATATTAGTATTTTACATGGAGCGACTGACTATCAGACCTCCACAACACAGTAACTAGGTAATACGATACACCATGGTAAGACTGGTTGTCAGACTTTAGAGCTTCTGACTAATAGTAACGACTGTCAAAGATCTACAAATGACAGCCGGGACCAACGGCTTTACGTGCTTTCCGAGGCACAGAGGAAACTCGCTATGACAGATGGTCACACATCCACATACCAACCTCGGCAAGTTTAGCCACGAGCTCCTCTTATTATAATATTATTATAGTCTAGTATAATTTCTATCTTCCTAATTAGGCATTTTAACGTTAGTTTTTTATTTAGATGGTAATCTAAATTAGGAGAGATTTTACACGAAGTTACTTCTTGTATAACGCTTTACATAACAGCCTTTTATATGTATCATCTTATGTATATTTTATATGCATAATAAAATTCACAGCAGACGGAAGGAGGAAATAATTATGAGACAAAGAATGAAGCTTTCTATCTACTTAAGAATTATTATCTTCAGTTACAGCATAATTATAAAGTTCCCACTGCTGGGACACAGGCCTCCTGCTAGAAGGAGGGTCAGTAAACCATCACAGGCCCAGCGTAAGTAGCAATCAAAGTTCTGGTTTTAAGACATGCCAATTTCTTCAAATCTACATAATTATCTTAGGGGAACAGTTGTGGGAATGTTCCAGAGTTACCACGACTCTAGAACGCAAAGGGCAATTGAACAAGGTGTGTTTTTAGTCAGTCAAGTCCGACAGTCCTTTGCGCTCCGTCGAAAATCAAGAAGAGTTATTTGATGATTTCCAATAGCGATGCATCCGATACCGATACCGAGAAAAAAAAATTGACTTGTTTTTAGGGTTCCGTAGCCAAATGGCAAAAACGGAACCCTTATAGATTCGTCATGTCTGTCTGTCTGTCCGTGTATGTCACAGCCACTTTTTGTCGAAAGTATAAGAGCTATCCTGTTGAAACTTGGTAGAAAGATGTATTATGTGAACCGCATTAGGATTTTCACACAAAAATCAAAACAAAACAAATTTTGGGGGTGCCCCCCATACTTAGAAATGAAACTCAAAAAAATTTTTTTCACCAAACCCATACGTGTGGGGTATCTATGAATAGGTCTTTAAAAATGATATTGAGGTTACTAACATCATTTTTTTCTAAACTGAACAGTTTGCGCGAGAGACACTTCCAAAGTGGTAAAAAGTGTGTCCCCCCCCGTAACTTCTAAAATAAGAGAATGATAAAACTAAAAAAAATATATAATGTAGACCTCAACCAAAACTACCAACGAAAATTGGTTTGGATGAGATACAGTTAGCAGTTTTTGAGATATAGTACATTTTCAAAAACCGCAAATATAACTTTGCCATTCATACAAATACTATGAAAAACAAAGTTATTTTTATTGTTTGTGTATATTACTTACTAATCTCAATATAATTATATCTCCAATCTATGCTTGCTGCTACGGAACCCTTCATGGGCGAGTCCAACTCGCACTTGGCCGGTTTTTTATTTATTTTATCTTTATGCTCAGAAGTGTATCGGTATTATCGGTATCGCCGATGTTTTTACAAGAATATCGGTATCGTATCGGCGAAAAGACTTATCGATGCATCCCTAATTTCCAAAGACCTGAAAAAGAGGTATCTTAAAAAATATGTTAATGTGTTGGATAGTCAATTTATAGAGGAAGGCTTTTTTTCGTGGTAAAATCATCAAATGAGTCCTCCCACCCCGGGCAGGACAGGAGGGACTATCAGACTTGTACTGACTAAAATCCACGGTGTCCTTCGGTATCCCTTTTGTGTACCGGAGTCGCGGTATACGTATGTCCCGCGACCCCGGCGAGGCTGTTTCCCTCAGGGGGGCCCCGCGCTCTTTGAGGCGAGCGTGGAACACAACGCGCCGTCGACCCGGGCATGGTCCATGGTCGGACAGCGAGTTGCCCTTTACTCGCCGCCCGCATGCCCGCGCCAATAGAGGAAGGCTAGGCTATGTCATATCACGCTTCGATCAACAGGAACCAATAACAAAGAAACCTTTCGGTAGTTAGAGGCGTAATATTATATCATGTAGTACATAGCAACATTAGTATCACAAAAATCTTAAGAATCTCATTAAAACCGCGCAATGGACGTAAGAAATGAAAGTGTATCACTTTGGCAGAGAAAGTGAGAAAAATTCCAATTTGTTAGTGCCGCTGCACTTAGTTGAGACGTTACTTTGTTAACATAACATCACGCTTTGTTATCCCGAAAGAGGTAAGTAGAGGTGTTTTTGTTACCATTTTGTCATATCACACGCTAAGTTTTTATTTAAACTGACTCTTTTCTAGATATCTTTTCTCACTTTCACAAAAAATACTTAATTCGATGAGGGAGTGACATCTCCTAGCCTCCAAAGAGCCATCCAGTAAACTTCTTTTTGTGGGGTTAGCTTAAAAGCAGAGCATACTAATGATCTAACAAGTCTGCTGAAGCTAAGCATTCAACAAAAAAGCGAATTCCTTCTTCTTCTTCTTCTTCTGCCTCGCCACGTCCCGTTATTCGGGGTCGGCTTTCCCTATCATGCGTCGCCATTTACTGCGGTTTTCGGAATCTTCTTTCGCCAGGTTTAGCATCTTCATGTCCTTCTGGACAGTCGTTAGCCATGTTGCTAGAGGTCTTCCTCTCCCCCTTTTGCGTGTTGCGATGGAAAGGCACTTCTTCACCACATAGTCTTCAGGGCGTCTCATCGGAAAAAAACGGAATCCATTTCATGGAAAAATCTCAACGATTTTTATTCTAATTTGATGCCACATTGAAAGAATGCTGTAACCGTCAATGATTTCATTTAGGCGATGTAATTTTTATATAGGTACTTAAAATCATTAATTATCTTTAAATTGTAAAATAAAGTTCTGTAAAATTGTACAGATTTTTTTCATTGAATTTTCAAAAGTGTTTTTGTGACCTCTATGTATTCGGTAGCTGTTAGTACGTACAAATGTTTGTAAACGCACCCACAGGATACAGGACGAATTCCTAGTGTAGAAACACAGACAAAGCAAACCTAATATTACACTGTATTTAAAAACGCCTCGTCTAGTCGACAGCAATCATGTAACACCGAAATACAAGGCGAATGCCCTCAAGACCTTGACTGCATGGAGTGAACAGCCTTGATCGATACAAGGTTTTATTAAAAAGAGGTTGTATCACTTGGAAATCGTTAGTTTGTACCTCATGCGTTGCAAATTAATTTTGGAGAGCATTTGGGTCTTACTTATATTCAGACGACTATGGGTCCCCCCACAGGTTTATTCCGCGTTCAACCCCCAATAATTTCTACCCTCTTCCGCGTTCGACCCCTAAACGTTTCCACATTCAACCCCTGAGGGTTGAACGTGGAACTCAGTACATTGGTAATCTTTTCTTTGTCCAGATTCAACCCCTACTTCTTATGTCACTTAAAATGACATTCAAGTAATAGTGAAAACAAAAGTGTTTAGCCATTTATTTTCTTTATTATTAATATTTTGGGAGTGCCTCCGCTGCCGGCGCGGCGCCGTTTGCCGAATAGGCTGCCGGCGCCGGTTGCTGAATAGATTGCCGGCGCTGCCGGTCGCTGAATAAAATGTCGACGGAGCACCGCTTGGCGGTGCTCCTACTTCTGGGTGGTTTAAAAAAAAATAAACACGAAGAGGATGGCGGGGTCTGGAATACCCCGCTATCCCCTTCTAACCTAACCTGTCCGAGTCGGGGTGCCCCCAGTCGTTTCTACGACATTTTTTATTTCTCAGTGCCCCGTTTCGTACACACGGGGCACCCCGACTCGGACAGGTTAGTTTAGAAGGGGATGGCGGGGTCTTCCAGACCCCGCCATCCTCTTCGTGGTTATTTTTTTTTAAACCACCCAGAAGTAGGAGCACCGCGAAGCGGTGCTCCTTCGACGTTTTCTAACATTTTACTAAAATACGATTATTAATTCGAGTCAGTAAAATGACATTTCCAATGTTCCTGGTTTGTTTCATTTTGTATGTATCAGTGACAGTTGCACTTGTCATTTTACTGACTCGAATTAATAATCAAACTTAGATTTAGTTTAGTTTTAAAATACCACAGAAAAGAATTTTTTGTCGTTTCACGGAACCGATTTAGGGATTTGATCAAATCACTAGATTTGATCGACGGAGTTATGCGCGAATAAACCTAAAAAAATACAAACATCCGAATTGAGAACCTCCTCCTTTGTTTGAAGTCGGTAAGAAATAAAAACGCGAAATTCTTTTCTGCTTCACTGTCCAATGGGGGTTGAACGTGGTATCAAATACATTCAAAAATAAAATTCCACATTCAACCCTCAGGGGTTGAATGCGGAAACGTTTAGGGGTCGTACGCGGAAGAGGGTAGAAATTATTGGGGGTTGAACGCGGAATAAACCCCCCCACATTTATCGACGCGGAATCGGCTTAAGCCCGCGGTCAAAAAAACCTTTATGTCAACACGTAATAAGGATGTTACTAATGCCATTCGCATCGGCTCGGCTCAGACGACGCGATCCGATGCGAATGGCACTAGTAACACCCTTATTACGTTGACATAAAGGTTTTCTTGGCCGGCTTAAGCCGATTCCGCGTCGATAAATGTGGGGGACCCTATGTCAATCAAAATTCATCTGATCAGAACCGTCCGGATTTACCCGGATACGCCTGGTCATTTCAACCTCATCGTTTCACAATTTTTTTTTACCATCAGCTGGAAGACGCCCGCTGCTGAATTAAGGGTATTTCCATTTTGGGTGGTAAAATCATTAAAAGAGTCCTCGGAGCCCTAGATAGAGCGGAACGAACTGTCAGGCTCCTACTGACTTAATATGTAATTTAATATCTCCCTGTTCTTTCAGATGTCTTTAACGTTCCAATGTCAGGGTAAGCTGCTTAGGCAGTCCGGAGATCCAAGGAATCTCCCTTATCCCACCACACCGAACAACAATCCTGTATTTGCATCCACAGGTTGCCAGCGACTCTCACGATGTCGTCGGTCCACCTAGTGGGAGGCCTACGCTACTTCTTCCAGTCCGTGGCAGCCACTCGACAACTTTTCTTCCCCATTGCTTATCAGTTCTACGAGCGATGTGGCCTGCCCATTCATGTTCATATTTACCAAATTATTCACATTTGAACATGACCTAGTATCTTGACGACTGACCATTACTTGTGACGAATGTGAAAGTGTCTGTGTCGTAACAGCTCGGAAACTGATGAACTAGCGTCACCTAATTAGTAAGTCTGACATTTTTTTTTTATTATTATTTATTTTATATCAGACAATGTTAGTCCATATTCACATAGGTAATTACAATCTAAAAAAATATATAAATTCAAAACAAATAAATAGAAAATTTCGCAATTAAAAACATTAAAAATTATGAAATGAATGAGATGTCAACTAATACATGTCAATTAAATAACAAAACAATTAAAAAAAAAACCGAACACAACAAATTATAATTTTCTAACCGGCATCGGAGCAGCAACATGCCTGCCACAGCAATGCCGGACAAAGGGACAGTCTAGCCTGTTGGCGATCATTGCCAGGATGGCGTTGGGGCTGGCCCGCACCCGCCGCACCAGAGACGCACACCGCTTGCGCATAGAAGCGTGGAAACAATCAGTGCGTGCCATCGCGAACATCCCCGATGCGCTACAGAAACGGGGCAGCCCCAACACCGCCCGGAACGCGTTGTTGAACTGGACACGGAGGGCACTGTATGCCCGTTCAGTGTAGTCAGCCCACAGGCCACATGTGTATAGGGATGTGCAGTACGCTCTAAAAAGCGTGACCTTCACACCCATTTTTGCTACGTAACTGAGTGAGTCACTAAATCTGGCCTAGACTTTAGCAACTATGAGCCTATTATGAAATGCAATGGTTATTTAAATCCTGTTTGTTTTTCTTCCAACATCTTCAAAGGTTTTGCTGGTTTTAACCACCTATTTTTAATGGCATCTCTCAGGTCATCCTAGCTGCTTAACCGGACAATCCTGTGGTATGCCTTGAATCTAAGGCCTCTAGCCAGGGGCTTACAAACTAAAGTAAAAACAACCACAAGCTAAGCGCACCTGTGTGTGGAAGAGCTTGGGTTAGGGCGTCGCTGAGGGAGGACAGCAATAAACAGGCCTGATCTGAATGATAGCAGCTACCTCTTTAAAGAACTATAGCACTAGGTGTGCCTAGAGGGGAACGCACACCTCTCCCCCCATATTTGTTACTAAACGAATGATCAGATTAAAAATGTTGCGTCCTTGCTTAGAAGACATTTGTCCAGCAGTGGAGACCAATAATAACCAAACAATTATTGATGACCATGTAAAACAGATAAATGGAAGAAGTAAGTCTTTTGAACCCACAGTGTCTCAAGACAAGGGTGTTTAACCAGTGTGTGTTGCCAGTGATGACATATGGCTCTGAAACGTGGTCTCTGACTGCTGGCCTTTTAGAGAGACTAAGAGTCACTCAACGACCGATGGAAAGAGCTATGCTCGGAGTTTCTTTGCGGGATAAAATCCGGAACATGGATATTCGGCGAAGAACCAAAGTAACCGACATAGCTCATAAAATTTGCAAGTTGAAGTGGCAATGGGCAGGCCACATCGCTCGTAGAACTGACAACCGATGGGGAAGAAAAGTTCTCGAGTGGCGACCACGGACCGGAAGACGCAGCGTAGGTAGGCCTCCTACTAGGTGGACCGACGACATCGTGAGGGTCGCGGGCAACCGATGGATGCAAGTGGCGAATTGTCGTTCGGCGTGGCGGTCTAAGGGGGAGGCCTATGTTCAGCAGTGGACATTTTCCGGCTGATGATGATGATGATGATGATGAAGTCTATTGAATAGTAGCCAAGGTTCGGCCAAAGAAACCAGGGCCTCCCCAAAGCCCGTTGGGTTGACGATATCGTCATGATCGCGGGGAATAGATGGATGAGAGAAGCACAGAACTGAGAGATATGGCAAAAAAGGGGAGGCCTAAACACAGCAGTCAGCAGTGGGTGATCCCGGGCAGATATGACAATGATGATGAAGTCTTTAGAGCCAATTGGAAATCGTCGCAGGACAGTGTTGGGTTGGGGGACCTCTAAAGAGAATACTACAGGGGTTTAAAGAGCAACTGATGTAGGACAGGTTAGTTTTTAGTCAGTAGAACACTGACAATCCCTTCTGCTCAATATAGCAGCTCACAATTTGGGACTCATTAATATTGGTAGTAATTTTTACCGGTAGTGCTAGTGAACAACTGGACTTGTCCCAGTTGTATTGTAATGTCCCTTTGTGTCTATTGGCCTTGCTTTATTCTGTCTCCTGCGTGACATAGAGGGAAGTGGAAACGTATTTTTTTTATCAGTACGTAAATATAATCAGAAAACAAAAGTGAAGTACTCCTCCACTCTTCATTTCTAATTAATTTCGTTGCAGGATCCAAGACAGGTAAATTCATTCGGGACACGTCGAACTTCATTGTCTCGGCGCTTTTCTGGTGCAGGTTGCCGCTGTTGATTCTCGCTTTCAGGAGTTGCAGTGGTTTGGAAATAATGTGGTGGGTTTGTCCCAAAAGAAAAATGTCCCTCCTGCTCCACCCAACTCCGGAAGCCTTATTTACAATAAAGCCTCAACAAGTAAAATAAAACTTACCGTTAACAATTTGTATAAATATCAGAAGCATCATAGCACTGATGCTCCGCGACCGCCATTTTATGACGGCAGCCATCTTGTATTGGCGCGAAACTATGCGTTGTGCATTCCACTTCACATTATTGTTCACATCACTCACACTTGCACTTTGTTCCGTTGTTTCAGGGTCGATTTTTGATTGTTTGTCACATTTATTTGGATTAAGACCTGAAACAAAAAAAAAGAATTGGTTATTGAAACAGTCCAATAGATGGCGTTATAAAGTACCATAATTTATCTATAAAAACGACATAAAATCAAATCATGTCTGTCGTATCCCGCCCCCTGATTTTTTTTTTATGTGTAATGGGTTTGCTCTTGACCTTAGTCTAGGTCAGGAATGACTAAGACAAGGTCGACGATGGAGCGAGCTTACCCAGAAGAAGCCTGTTCACTCTAACTTTGAAGAGATTAGGGTTGTATGCGTTCGGAAACACAGACGCAGGCAGAGTTCCACTCCTTCGCAGTCCGCATTATAAAAGACGTTTAGAAACGCTTAGTGCGAATTGGTGGAAATATTTAGTTGATTCTGTAGTCTTTTTAGTAGTTTTTATAGCGGCAACAGAATTATTTTATCAGTCTGTGAAAATTTCAACTGTCTAATTATCCCAGTTCACGAGATTACAGCCTGGTGACGGACGGACAGATAGGCAGACAGACAGACAAACGTTTCGTTTTGTTTGTTTTTTTTTTAGCGCGAAATCGTCAAGGAGGACTGTCAGACTTGTACTGATTAAAATCCACGGTGTTTTTCAATAGCCCTTAACGTTCCAGGTTTACGGTATGCTCGTTAGTCCCGCGACCTTTCCTTGGTACCTAAGAGTCGCAATATAGAAAAGTTGCTTCAGTAACTCAAGCGTAACGTACACGTCATATTTTGGTAACAGTTGACGTCACTCGACCCCCTTTCGGGTCTACCCAGTGACCCGTACCAAATTGTATAAGACGATGTTTTACGCCGAATTTTAGTCTTCATATCCGCTTGTGAGTCTACTGGTTTGAAGAACTTATTGAAATTTTTGTGGAAAGAAAAAATCGAATGAGGGGGGACAGTCATCCCTGTATGGTAACTTTTTTGCAATATTCCGTTTTCATTTGGTATTTATTTCCCCCAAAGATGCGTTAAAATTTGTGTTGAAATAAGGAAGTTTCGACGCTCACATTAGCCATATTTTTTTACTTTTTTGTTCCCATACAAGGCTACATAATGATGGAGATGAATGTAAATGTTATTTTGAATGTATACCGTCAAACAGTAAAGTATTACCCATACTACGTTTGTATGGAAAAATGGCCGACTACCTTACCCTTAAATGTTGCAAGCCGGGCCCTTTTGCCCCATTCCGGCCCTGCTATAAAGTCCAGGTGTAAAGATAGTTAGTCAGACATTCCAGTAATACCACACCTGTATTTCTTTTCCAAAGGATTGGCAAAGTATGTCAACAAACATTGGCCCACATACACCAAACGTTTGGCAAATCAATCCGCTATGTTCCGAGTCTTGAATCTACAATTAATTTCATGTGTTGTGATGAATATCGATTGAAGTATTCAGGTTTTAGTGTTAGATCTAGGTCGCTAGGTTGAATACTTAGGTCGGAATTCTAGGGCTTTACGTGGATTGAGAGCTAAGCTGTTTCTAGTGTAGGTAGATCTCTCTCTTCTCTTCATGTTTACATGCTGCACTATTTCATTCATCATCATCAGCCGGAAGACGTCCACTGCTGAACATTGGCCTCCCCCTTACTTAGACCGCCACGTCTAACGACAATTCGACACTTGCATCCATCGGTTGCCCGCGACTCTCAGGATGTCGTCGGTCCACCAAGTGGGAGGCCTGCCTACGCTGCGTCTTCGGGAGTATTTTAAATATCGGGAAATAATAAAATAATAAATTACTAACTCAGCCACGAATATTACAACACGGCAACAATATTACTTTTGGGGGCATCCCGAGGTTCGGTTTGGTTAGATTCCTTTAAACCCTGCAAACAGAAATGGAACCCCGTACAGCAGGGCTCCGTCGACTTTTTGCACATTTTCTGATCAATTGAGTCCGAACTAAGAGCTAATATTTCTCTGAATTGGCTCTGAACACGTAAATAAACACTAACCCATTAGCCTGTACCTACATTCTGAACCACAAAAGCTACCACAGCTGATTACCCACACTTAACCACATAATAATACCAAGTTCTGTATCTAGGCCGTTTTCAGTTATGGCGGCTATAGCCATCGACGCAGAAAATATCTAAAGCTTTTTTGTTATGTTTTCACCCCTAAGTGTCTAAACACACTATGCCGAAGTTACGCGACCGAAGTTCGGCGCAATTACGTCTGCAATGCTATTTGAATTACTGACGACACACTATGCCGAAATTACGTCGCGTCATAGCGTACAGCGTAACTTCGGTCGGGCGTAAATTCGGCGGGAACTTATTCTGTGACCACACATTATACGCGACCGAAGTTCGGTTCGATTACCGACGAAGATCCGGGGGCGGGGAGCAGCAGGGAGCCGCCCGCGCCACCCGCGCCGAATTTCCGCCGCGTAAGTTCGGCACTTATGGTGTGTCATATCAGCCGAATACGTCGGAACGTGAAATTAGCCGTCGACTTCCGTCACGTAACTTCGGCATAGTGTGTTTAGGCACTAAGTTACCCAGGGTTTGAAATTTTGAAGAATGTAGCTACAACCTTGGGTGGGGTCTTTTCGTAAAGAGTGAATAGGTAACTTGTGGGTAACTTGGTCGAGGCAAGCGTGATAAACCTTGACCAAACAAGAGCATATTGATAAAAAAAAATGGTACAGAGTGAGATGGAACCTCGGAGACGATTATAGGCTACTTCTTTCGGCACTTGGAGGGGAATTTGGGACTCGAAGGTGGCGAGTGATGTCGCGGACAAACGCTTGTAAATAAATAAGATAATGAGGGACTAAGTTTTTAGGGTGTAAGTATTAACATCATCATATTTATGTCTTGGGCTCCACCCAGCGAAAGGGACTGTCAAACTATTTCCAACTAAAAACCACCATATTCATTCACAATGCTCTTTGTGTTTGAGGGCCGCATATTATCCTGTTTTTCTTTTTTAACGATAGGCTTGCGTTTGGACCATTATCTCGCCTGATAGTAAGCGAAGATGTGGTGGACGGTGATACACGCTTTCCTAGAAGTAACCTGGTCACTCTTGACTTGAAGACCGTAAGGTTAATAGCTATCAGGAAATACAGACTACGGCAGAGAATTCCACTCCTTAGCTGTGTACATCATCATCAGCCTTTAAATGTTCCCACTGCTGGGACACAGGCCTCCTCTCTGTGAGAGGGAGCAGGCCGTAATCTACCACGTGAGCCCAGTGCGGATTGGTAGATGTCACATGTCTTCAAATTTTTGGTTCTAGGACATGCCGGTTTCCTCACGATGTTTTCCTTCACCGTTTTGAGAGCAGTGGTGTTGAAATAAATTACACAAAGTAATGCACCTGACTGGGTTCGAACCCACGACCTACAACTCGTAAGTCGAGGCCAATACCACTGGGCCACCACTGCTCTCACAGCTGTGTACATAATGAAAGTATTGACAAAACGCTTTGTACGTAAGGGTTGGATGTCCACCATGTACCGATGGCGCATTATGGTACGTCTTGTAGTCTTATGATGAAAAGCCTATTATCCCTTTTTCACAACATCAACTACAGCTGATTACCCACACTTAACCACGTGCAAAGAGTGCGGTTATGTGTTTATTATTCTATTGACACCTTGTCCTACATACTACATAACGTTTGGTTCAATTAGGTAAGCTATTGTGTGCCTGTCTGGTGAAGTTTTGTATGGCATCATTTATGTCATTAAAGGTTTCGTTTGCGGTTTTTTTTTGCTTATAGTATAGCTACCGACCTGTGATTACAAATATTGCCTACAAAGTTGGAAATCCTTCAAATATGTTGAGCTTTCCGAAACTATTATGGCTCATGTTACACGACGCCGCCGCCGCGTCGCCCCGCCGCGCCGCAATGCTGTGTATACCATCGCGACCGCGCCGACACCCCGCCGCTACCGCGCCGCCCCGCCGCCGAAAATCAAACAACAGTGAATGGCGGTGCGGCGGCGGGCGGCGCGGCGGTGGCGGCGCGGTGGCGGCGCGGTGGCGGCGCGGTGGCGGCGCGGTGGCGGCGTCGTATACATGAGCACTTATTGAGACTCCAATTTAAACCAAAATCCCTTCCTTTGTTTTTGACGACCGAGGGCCGTAATCTACTACGCGGGCCCAGCGCGGCTTGGTAGAAGTCACATGACGGAGCCACCACTGAAACGCCAAAAGGGGCGTTTGCCTCCAAACGTCAAATAGCTCTCATAATAACTGTCAAAAGTTCTGAAACGCCACTGGAAAGTTTTGCCCTCAAAACAATATGAGGTTTTGCCCCCAAGCCAAAACGTCAAATATTATATAATGAATGGCTGTTCTGTCAGATTTGACAGCTCTGACATTGACATTTGGGTGACCTTTGAGTGGAATACCACTGGACTGCCACTGTTCTGTATAATATATCTACGATCTTAGAACTCCGATGCGTGGAAAGATCAAAACAATGTTGCATGCTCCCAAATTCCAAACACGATCTTATCACCATGTGAATCTACTTGAACTTGACCCTCTATCTTAATCTACATACCGCAATCTACTTGTTTGAACTTAGTGAAGATACCTATAGCTAAGATGGCGCATTTTCATTAGCTGTTAGGGCGCGCATGCGGGGGGAGATTTCTGTAACGCATGCTGTTCAGCTCAAATAAACTGGTTACCCTGGCTTGTCTATGGGACAACGCCATTCATTCATTCATCACCGGTTCCAGTCGGAACCAAATCTTCACTCAGTGCTGATCGCGCACGCACGTAGGTGCTCAGTCGTCCCGAAACCGCAGCATGGTTTTGCGCCACCATTAGACGCGTGTTCAGTTCATGTTATAATTACCCCGGCAGCCAGGTCAGGTTGGGCCGCGGATTGGAGGACCGAGTGTTCCTCGTCAGTGTACTGGTCAGCGTCAGTGCCTATTCAGTGGTTTGATTTAACCCACGCGGTTCAACCGCATGCTGGGAGCACGTCCTCATCATCACCGGGATATCCAGGTGGAGGTCCGTACTTCGTGCAGCGGGGCTGCGCGACCCTTTCCCGGCGTTAGCTGCGGGTGGTGGCCCACAGACCGGCGGCGCAAGCCGATAACGGCTTGTCCTGCCAAACCTTCATTCCATGTTCGCGAGTCAGGGCGATTTGCGAACACATGCCAAAGGACTCGCATTCGGGGAACCGTTTTCATTAGTTGATAGGGCCCGCATGCGGGGTGCGAGAGATTTCTGGAACGCATGCCACAGGGCACGCATTCGGGGAACCGTTTTCATTAGTTGATAGGGCCCGCATGTGGGGTGCGAGAGATTTCTGTAACGCATGCCACAGACTACGACTCTTTAAAAATTGCCAATACGTCACAAGTAAGTACAGTTTTTTTCTTGATTCTGACGTCACAAGCCGACTCTCGATTTTACAAAAATCATACATAATACCTAGTATAATTTATTTTCTTTAACTTTGCCCCGTTCTAGGAATTTACAAACATAGAAACTCACACACACAAGCACCCAGACCCGGAACAACTAGGTACTTACTTGTAGTTGTTATACAAATAATTGTACCCCGTGCGGGGATCGAACCCGCGTCATCGCTCAACCACTGCGCCAAGCATGTGTCGTCTAATTTGATGTAGTCTTCTTC
This sequence comes from Agrotis exclamationis, assembly GCA_950005045.1. Taxonomy (NCBI): domain Eukaryota; kingdom Metazoa; phylum Arthropoda; class Insecta; order Lepidoptera; family Noctuidae; genus Agrotis; species Agrotis exclamationis. The sequence goes on from OX465444.1 coordinate 12,474,207, forward strand.
TTCTTCCTGCCCTTATCCCATTCTACTTGGGGTCGGTGCAACACATTTTCGTCTTCTATTCTCCCCTATCAGACGTCATAGTATCATTTACTCCTTTTTCTTTCATATCATTCCTTAGACAATCCATTCATCTTTTCTTTGGCCTTCCTCTTCCTCTCCATCCATCAACATTCATACTCATCACTCTCTTAGTCACATGGGTGTCATCCCTCCTCATCACATGTCCATACCAAGATAGACGATTCCCTTTCATTTTTTCTGTAACAGGCGCCACTTTCAAACTTCCCCTTATAAACTCATTCCTTACTTTATCTATTCTTTCCTTACTTTATTCATTCAGTCTAATTTGATTTAGTAAGTTACCGAAAATCTTGTCTTTTTAAATTGTCGTTAAATAACAATACTTGTGCTAAACTTTGTAACGGTACTTTTTGATTCCTTTATTTATATTTTTAACAGTATTTTATGTTTTTGTCTAACGGCATTGACTATAGAATTGAAATAACTATCAACAGGTTTAATATGCAAAAGCTTTTTAGTTTGTTTGAAGATTTCAAGTGCTTTTAAGCGGTTTTCGTTGCCGTTATTTTGCAAATTCTAAAAATTTAATAAAGCTTCAAACTAGAAAATTCTCCAATGTGTTGTGGGTCCATTCAAAATTTGATTGGGGACCATTGAAATATCACGGGACCATTTTCAATGGGTCCAGTTAAGAGCGCGTATTCTGAAAGTTGGCAACGTCGCAAATAGTTTTCAAATATTAACAAGTTTTAATTAATTTGGTAATGTTACTGTACGGAAATAAGAAATACGGCTCTGTAGTGCATTAAAAAAGTTAAATAGGAATGCAATTATTATTAAAACACTGACTGATGTTGTAATCGTTTCAGGTCGTATAAAAAGCATTTGGAAAGTTCCCAAATGCTTTTATCTACTCTCATATCGTTAAATTCAAAATACAAAACTCAAAACGAGTTTATAATGACGTACTTTACACACATTATATCGAAATGAAATTAAAAAATTAAATTATGACACTATTTTTCTAACAAAATAATGTTATAATAAATTTTTTTTTCATTACGATACAGATTACAGATCATAGATATACATCCATTTGATTTTTTATCTGTGGCTGCGCGCGCCGTTTACTGTGTTCGTTTACTGTGTTTAATTTTGCAGCCATAATACTGTGTCAATCTTTATCTTTTATTTGATAAATTCGTGTTCAATGAAAGTAGATAAAGTAGTGTATGAAACTGTACATAACTAGGTATTATACACTCGTGTGATACTTTTAAAAAACTCGCTTCGCTCGTTTTTTAAACTCACACTCGTGTATAATACCCCTCATTATGTACCAGTTTCATAAACTACTATTTTTACATCTAAAACCATAATTATTATATATTCGGTGTTACGATATTAAGAAATTGTATTCTCTTATCAATTTTTTGGTGCTCTACAGACCAATAATATATATCTTATTTCCATACAGTAACATTGCCAAATAAATTAAAAAATGTTAATATTTGACAACTATTTGCGACGTTGCCAACTTTCAGAATAAGCGCTCTTAACTAAAGACTCAATTTACGATGACGTTAAAACTGACCCTCTTACCAACTTGACCTTAAATAATGAATTACATAAACAAAAAAAATACCCAAACGGATGGAGTATATAAGTAAACCAGAGTGATTACTATACAGCAACCAAGTGAGTCAGAAAAGGATGTCGCGCAACCAAGCAGTTGTGCAACTAGCGTCTAACAATGTGTCATGGCGGTGGTTGTTGCGAAATATGGAATGGCCTGAAGATGTTTTTTTTTTTTTGCAAGTACGTAAGTTTGGTGATGAATTGTGTTGTAGAACAGACGCCAGCAAATGAACCCTTATCGATCACATATTTTTAATAGATTTTCAACTTTGTCTCAAAATAATTAGGTTAAGTTTGAGAAATGATTGTGACCCAGTCTTGTTTTTATTATTTTTAATTTGAAAAAAAACTTTAACTTGAAATCTTTTATGCTGACTGTACTATTTGTCAAAGCAAGTACAAGCCGCCATTTTCAAATCCTTTCTTCATTGCTCCGGCTTATACCTACATTTTGTTTTTTTTAGATAGATTTTATTTTGGATAAAATTAATAACAACAGCATCAGACCAACCTCGACAAGCGCCGCTTAACCCAGAAGATCAGCCTATGCGCCTGTGCGGCTGTAATTATTTAGCCACGAGAGGCCACGAGCTCCATAGTAGGTACAGTCAACAGCAAAAGTAAATGATCAAAATCAGAAATTCAATAATAATGAACAAAGTTTGCGTCAGATCTGTACTGAACTAGTAGTAGGTAAATATTTGGTGCCAAAATTACAATCACATACTTTCAAATCACTTCGACGCCACACAGTTCTGACGCGAAGTCCGTTCATAAGTATTGAATTTCTGCTTTTGATCATCTTCTTTTGCTGTTGACTGTACCATTTATTTATTTTTAACTTTTACTAAACACCCTAGGAAATTCTTGTATAAATTGAAGATATAACTTCAACAACTCACACACACAAACAGCGAAACCGGGAACAAATTGTTCCGAGCGGGAATCAAACCTATGACACGCAGCGCAGCAGTCGATCGCTCATTCACTGCGCCAACCGTGCCCTAAACTTAGGAATTTAGGCTGATCCTAACCCCAAAATAAAATATTTTTCTTAGCCCAATCGTACAAAGCTTTCTGCCCATATCCCTTTCGCATAACATCGCATCCGCGTCTCGTCACATAACGGATGAACAGGTGTTGTGCTGACCCACATAACTAAGTTAACCGTAACTATACCGCCATTCAATGGGAAATATTTATGACGCCTTTATTGCGGTGTGGTAAGATTGATTTTTGAATACCAATTGGTGATGTTCATGGTGTACAATTTCAATTAGTCAGCGCCTTTATTTCTTTGGAGTAAGGTCGGTTTTTGAAGGTTATTTGTTACTGTCAATGCTGTAAGAATTATACAAGTAAGTGTTTGAAGTCAGCGTCTTTATTCCATTGTGGTAAGGTCGGTTTTTATTTTACTCTTCGTATGGTACCTAGGTACTATAATAGTGCAAACGCATGGATAAAAGTTAATTGCAATGATTTTATGTCATTATAATAAGGTCGAATTTTGAATTTCATCTAGGCCTTGCGATTTTCGATTTTTGAAAATCAGTAGTTCTGTCGTTGTTTTTTAAAGGTTCGCATGGTTTCGATTGATATTGCCAAAACCTTTTGCGTTCTAATAATCATTACAAATAAAGTTGATTGTAGGTATATCAAGAGTAAAGTACCTACTTACATCTGATAGATATGATTGAGTAGTAAGAGTTTTTACGTACCTAAGGGTCAGTTCAGACCGAGACGCGAAGCGACGCGACGATGCGTGAAGAGGCCTGTCATTTCAGGCTGCGTCGCGCTACGCCTCGCTGCGCCGCGAGACGCATCGCAACGTCGCGAGGCGCATCCAGACGCCGCGCGGTGCAGCAGAACGTGTCTAGATTTTCCACGTGCTGCCGCCCCGTCTCACGTCCTCCCGCAGTCCCATTTGCAAATGGCGGCCTCAGCTATATAGTCCAGGGGCTAGAGGTAGTTGAGTATGCAAAATCCGAGTGACGGCAACTATGACCGAATTCATAAACATAATAATATTATTATGCGCTTTATCTGTCCCGCAAAAAGGTGATATGATTTTTCTATAAATTATTACGGAAATAATCATTAAAATGATTTTAAATCATGTACTCAATACATTCCGTTTACGACTAAGAGAAGAGGGCGAAAAAAAATGAACCAAAAAATTGACCGGCAAGTTCTACATTGTTATTCTTTGACCTTTCCCATTTGCAAAATTCGTTACTCACAATAATGCATACCTACTCAGTCACCTCTAGCTCCCGATTTTCACCTTGCATCATGGAACGGCCGCGAGCGGCGTCAAGCGGCGCCGCGCTGCGTCGTGAGACCTTGAGAGGCGCAGCGCAGCACCGCTGCATTGAGATGCGTCGCGCTGCGCCGCGAGGCGTCGCGCGGCGCATCGCGGCGCATCGCTACGCATCTCAACGTATTCTAAATTCTCACAACGAAATGTGTATCTTTTGGTGTAGAAAATAAAGTCGTATTTTGAATGGCTCTTAAAAGTGTGCGCGCATCGTCGCGTCGCTTCGCGTCTCGGTCTGAACTGACCCTAATGAGGAGGTTGCAAAAAGTTGTTGTTCCGAATGTTTACAATTTTACATGGTGTCAAAAAAACAAAAAATATAGGTAGGTATGTAATTACATCCAAATTGATAACCTCCTTCTTTTTGAAGTCAGTTTTGAACTAGGTTTGTCTTGGTTTGTCTCGAAATTACTTACAGACCACTATTTTATAATTTAAAAAAAAGCTTTCTTTACAATTCGAAAGTTAAAAAAAAAAACTTAGGTACAATCGAACTACGACACTAAGCTCAACAGCCAAATACACAGCCACTGCACCAAACGCCATAAACTTCCGCAAACTTTATCATATTTGACCTCAGATCAAAGAAATATTGATCTGAGTATTTGACATCCTTTGGTTTTGCGAGGTAGGACGAGTAAACGTAGCGTTCGCGCGCCAGAGATGACTAAACAATGGGTCGCTTTAGGCATTAAATTATGTATTTTATTTTACTATCAATTAATTAATATGGAAAAAGTTCTAAAACTAGAGCAGCTGGGCCAATCTCCAATATTTGAGACTTCCGTTTTGGATAATGACGCCCGATCTTTTACCTACTAGTGCAGCCATCCACTGACAAAAAACAAAAATATAAATTATTTTAATTTCATTTAAGTTAGATGTAATTAAAATAATTTATATTTTTGTTTTTTGTTTGTGGATGGTTGCACTAGTAGGTAAAAGATCGGGCGTCATTATCCAAAAGGGAAGTCTCAAATATTGGAGATTGGCCCAGCTACTTTAACTGAACTTTAATGAATTGACAATACAAGTAGTAACGATATTTTCATTCTTTTCTTGACTTTTTTAGCCTCACAGTCCTACACGGAATTACTCCTTATCGTGGGTGCGTTTTCAACATTTAAAATCAGCCAGACCCGGAGCATCCACCGAAATTACTTCAGTAGATCTTAAAGGTATCTGTTCCGGGAGAGAAACGAACTCGCAAAACGCAGCTCAGCAATCAATCTCATAACCACTGCGTCTTGAAATCTTAATTAAGAAAACATAGTAACCAAGTCTTATACAAGTTTTACACGAGTCTTGGGACTATCTGAACAGATTACGGTGATCCTAGAACGAAAAGGGCAAGTGAAAGAACACGATGATTTTGTCAAAGAGTCTGACAGTCTCTTCTACTTTATCCTGGGCGAGAGGACTCATTAAATTGATGATTTTTCACTAAAACAAAGTTTGTTTTAATCGTAAATGTACTGGCATCTCTTTTTTTCTCAACTTCTTTAATTTATGAGTAAAACTAGTGTTTTTGGTCTTGTATAGAATTTAGTTATTCTAAACTTGGTGATAACCCACTTACAGGCGGCCGTTTGTATTACATTAGCATATAATATGCATATTTCTCTAAAATAGCTAAAATATACCGTTTGGTTACGAGTCATTGAACCACACACTAGTTTTCTATGATGCGAACATTTAACTTTCTGTTAGTTGTTGTTAACTGTTTGATTTCTGTTTTTCTTTATGGCTACACGTTTCTTCATTTATTGGATTTAGAGATTGATTGATTTTGAAATGCTTAATTATTAATCAATAGCTTCTGCCCGTGATGTTTTAGTCTCCGACTAAAAGCTCCTAATATCATTGTCCGCCAGTGTTTTTATTATTTCCGACTTCTTAAACAATAATATTGTGATACCTAGCTCGGCTGATATGAATGCCGTGATAAAATTATGATTCACAGCAATTATAATATTTGAAGTTAGAAAATCTAAAGGAAAAATATAATCAGATCGCGTCTGTCATACTAAACAGTTTTTTTTTTGGTTTTTAAATATCAAATAACAAAATAACGGATTCTGTCATGAAGATGGGCGATGGAATTCTCGTATAAATATAAAATAACATAAATTGACCTTCTGCTTTTTAGTAATTACTATGCTTTTCAATTAAAAAATAGGATGAGTTCGGGGCCATGTTCTAATGACGACTTCATAACATCATGGTTTTTATCCTTTCTAGCCCTTTCCCAACTACGTTTAGGTCGGTTTCCAGTCTGACAACCTACAGCTGAATACCTGTATTTTACATGGATGACTTCCTGTCTGACCCCTCATCCCAATAAGTACCTACTGGTTAAGGGTAATACTATGTTTATTTAGGTTTTCATTGTGATACATAAGTCGGATCAGTCAACCTTAGGAACAGTTACACGAATGGTTAATATGTACTGCTACTGACTATTGAAATTCTATATTTTTATGAATGGTTTAAATATGAATAACTTTTTAACAAATACCTTACCTAGTCTCCTAACTACTATCTAGTCAAATAGCTTGCCTTTATAAAGACTTGTCTAACTTTACGAGAAGTGACATTTGCCTTGCAATGGGACAGCTCAGTAGTTATTGCGTAAAGGTAAAAGTACCTGCAGTATGCAGTTCTTTATCACTCCCGCATACAGCCTGTCATATGAGTTAGTTTTAAAAGTGAAAACGGTAATATTATGCCATGTTTCAAAATGTGTCACTTAGTGTAAAGATAAGGTGTTATCAGTATAACAGTAGTACTGAACGATGCTGAAATACAGTGGTTTAAATGTTGCGGTAGGCTTGAGTGTGAAAATAAATAATAAATAAATTGTTTATTGGATTAATTGATGTACAAAAATGTTTACAATAATAGGGCCTTATTATTACTATTGGTATAAAATAAATTGGATTCTACCTGAACTAGGAATAATCCTGTATCTCAGGTAACTCACTAAGTGCATTAAAAACATTATCTAAGATTCCTTAAACAAGTTTCTATTACAAAAACTTATAAACTATAATTATTTTTAGAAACCTAATACTAAAGTAGAAAATGTGTTGCGTAACACAAATAACTAGGTCGCATTTACTTTAAACCATACTAACAAATATCATATCAGTAAAATAAGAAATATGCAGATGCATTATACATATTATTTTATAAGTACGCAATTATAACTACAACATAGAAGGAAAGAAAAAGAATATAATTATGAATAAATTAAGTGCTGTTATGTGACGTCATTGTAATCAATAGAATTGATGTATCTTGTCTCAGCCATTTTCTTAGCAGGGCATTCTTGATCTCCTGTTTTGTGGTTGCTCGGTTTTTTATATCGCAAGCATGTTGCGCACACTGATGGTTCAGCAGTTTTAGTGCACTCATTGAATTGATGACCTAGTTCACCGCAATGTCCACATGTATAGGTAGTCTCCCGACAAGTCTTAGCGGCATGACCGTACTGCTGACATTTAAAACACCTGGTCACAAGTGTGTAGTCCCTCACTGGACAGGATGTCCAGTTAATGTACACTCTGTTTTGGTTTATAAGGGTCTTTCTAATGCTTGCAGTTACTTCTAAAATAAAGTTGCAGGTAGGTCTTTCTTTTTGTGACTTAATTTTATGGAGGCCATAAACGTGTCACGGGATAAAGTAGGCAACTTGTCGACAATATTCTGCTCATAGATGCAATCGTACACTTCCTGATCACTTAAAACTGTTGGAACTCCTATGATCGCAATTTTTGGCCTTTTCTTATGGGGCTCTTCCACTTTGAGGCCCGAATTACTGAGCTGGCATGATTTCCTAAGTTTTTCAATGTCTTCTTTCGTCTCTGTGCTGATTATGACGCCCCCGTTCTTTGTTTTGTGCAATCCTCTAAAGCGGGGAATTCACTAGACGGGCATGTCCGCGGGCAAGCCTGCAGGCAAGTCCGACGGGCTTCGCTACTATCATGTCTGTGCTTTATCAGTCAGTGTAGTACTGCCGCGGGCGGTCTGGCAGACTGCCCGTTGGAAGTCCGCGCGATCTCATTTTGTCTGCACAGGCACCGCCAGGTCCAAGCGTGTATGCTTAGTCCAGGCGGCCTGTGGACAGACCTGGCAGTGACAGCAACCCAAACAGACGTCCGCTTATTATCATTCGACGAGTTGTGGAGTATTTTTAATTTAAAATGAGTTTTAATGAGAATAAAATATTCTGGGAAGAATTTTGAGAATAAAATATTCTGGAAAGAAGAAGAGCAAATTAATATGGCTGTACTTATTTCTATATTTATACCATTTTTTGCACCAAATTCTCTTCCTTTTCTTTTCATCTAAGAATATTAACGCAGCACCGGTAACTATTGCAATTTTTCGCCTTTGCATTGCCATCTTGCAACACAACTAATAGCGAAGCCGTTCTAAAACAAACTGAAGAGTCTGTGAAGTGTATTGTGTCGCCAGGCATGCCCGGACAGACTGCCCGCGGACATGCCCGTCTAGTGAATTCCCCGCTTAACGTGCAGTTTCATTTGTTCTGGGCATATTATTTTTTGTACTAGTGATTTTGTGTCGTCACTAGATTTTAATTTATCTGTTGGATAAATTGCAATAGAACTGAGGTTCTTAGGGCGCAGATAATTGTTCTTATTTGTTTTAACCATGTCAGCAAACGAAAGTTTTTCTTCCACAGATGTTTTGGTGCAAGTCTCTTGAATGCTAGCTTGAATGGTTTTCTGGAACGATTCTAGGCAGTCTGTGAGGTCGCGTTTTTCTGTCAATGTTACAGTAGAATGTTGAAGTTCTTTGGCCTTGAGCTTCAAGTCTTGATAGTACACTGCCATTTGTGAGACGCCATGTCCTACCTTACGCGAAAGGGAATTGATCCTCAGTTTTTGTTCCGAGTTCAGCTTCCCTTCCTGTGCAATAACACAGACTTCATTTAGGCATTTCTCGATGGAGATCAACCAGTTACTTATTTCACAGGTTTCCACAGCTTCAAATCTTCTTTCTGCCGCATGATGAGGTGATTGCGATTTATTCGCAGGGCTGCTCCGAGGCGGGATACCCCGCGGGCTATCTTCAATATTTGACATTTCTACTTAGTTCATAATTAGAAACTTGTTATTCACTGAGTAGGTAAATCGTAAACTTAGCGGAAAAATGTAATTCGGTTTCTAGGTCACTGATCACTCGAACATTATTTTAACGCATGTTATTATTAATATTGCTTATAAACACGTCCGCTCAAGTTGAGTGCTAGTAAATGAATCAAAGAAGGTAAAAATAAGAAGGTTTTGTACTTGCTGAGTTAGTAGAAAAGAGTTTTTGTTTATGGACAATTTTGAGACAAGAATTTGATAGACACTAGACACCTACCGACTGCGATTTCCTTTTAACAATTTTTTTTTTATTCAATCCTTAAGAATTTATACATAATTTAATTTGATTGTTCGATTATTTTAAAGAAATAAACGGTTTTTCTGTACCGTTTATTTGTGCAGTGGTCTGCCACCATGTATAATAAATCTTATAAATTAATTAAAAAAACAACTCTGTGCCTAATATTTACATTTTACCATTCCCCGGACAGGTTGCAGAGGATTTATATAAAAAAAGTACTGGTAATACCTAGATTTTTAACGTCCTCCAAAAGTTTTCAGATTAAGACACAGTTAAGATACTAATCATCAAACACAATCTCAAAACATCACCAATCTCAATCCATGGGAAAAATCTCCAACAAAATTGACCCACAACCTAAACTAAAAGTTAAAAAAAAGCTGTAATCTCCACATCAACACATTCCCCGTACTCGCGGTCAGGCGGTCAGGAACCGGTTGCGAGCTATGCAGGTCACTGGAGCCCTTGCCTACTTGAGAGGCTTGTTTACGTGTAGCAGGTCTGTGGAGCGGTTGGGAATTTTTGATAAGGTTGATAGATTTTTCTTTAGGTGAGATTATTTCAACGAAGAATGATCCTGGCGTTATATTATGTATTGTGTCACAAAGTATTTTATTGTTAAGTCATCAAAGTATTGAAACCATTGGTTTTTTTATCGTGGTAAATCCTCAAATGAGTCTTTCCGCCCAGGGAGGGACTTTCAGAGACTTGTACTGACTAAATTCTACGGTGATCCATCAATACACATAGTTAGTCCCGCTACTGAAACCATAGGTTGAAAAGTTTTCTTCATTATCTCGAGGCTCTGTCTTAACGAAGAGCTAGTCATTATGATAGCAGCTTAAAATAATCTTTGAGCGACTAGTCTTGTCATATTAACGACATGCTTTAAACTAAACAAGACAAGCAAGAAAAAATAAAAGATGTTTTATCATCAGACAAAAAGCGTATGTACTCTTCATCAAGTTTTTTGCAACACTTTGGTAAAACCTAACTATGAAACTGGATCCATTAAAATAGTTATGCTGCCAAACGACCGTTTATTTTCTGACTTTATTAATGTCGATAGATTACATTCCGTAGGCTTGAGCTGAAAACCTGTCTCATTAAGTCTAGTTTGATGTTTTGAGTTAACTTAACCAATAAACTAACCGACATTATTTGACGCAGATAATATTCCATGACTATTTCGATAACTAGTATCAATGACATAATCAAGACAACTATACTATAATTGATAGTTATCTCGTCTCGAGTACAACCTTTTTGCTTTGTCATTGTCAGCCTAGCTTTTTCCCAATTATCTAGTTGCGGCTTCCAATAAGGGTTAACAGGTAGAAAATTTAAATGTCCGGAGAAAAAGCATGATTTCCATTGAAAAACGCTCCTGAGAAAAACCGATCTCAGAATAAATCCTATCCGAACTCCAATCTACTTGCCGCAGTGGCCCCTTTAGAGGGCCAAAGCCTGCTGGGGTCGCGGGACTCACGAATTACCGTGACCCCGGAACGTAAAGGGCTATTGAAGAACACCGTGAATTTTAGTCAGTAGGTACGTTAATTTTAGTCAGGGCAGAGCGAGAGGGACTGTCAGGCTAGTCCCTCTCGCTCTGCCCTGACTCATTTGATGATTTTACCATGCAAAAAAAAAAAACTTAAATCTATTCAAATTCTTTTACATGGAGCTGGAGCACCTTCCAAACTGACTATAACCAATTATGGATCTCTTGAGAATCAATGGTATTGAGAGAAATTGTTCAGATGACAATAAGTTTGGAGCTCCTGGGAAAATTCCAACAAAACTGAAGAACGATGAACCCATGTGACGGTAAAATATGGAATGAACTCTATTATATGAAAAACATCTATGTATTTAAACCTACCCATGTTTGCAAAGAATTAAATGATTTGATTTGATTTGATTTGACGATTCATGCAATTTTAGAATCTCGTTAGTCGTTACTACTTATTGATTACATAATTATCGAAACAACAAATCATCGGCTTAAGAAAGTGCAAGCGCCATTAATTTGAGTTTATATTTTAAACCTAACTAGGTACGTATTTACTCAAGAAAACGAAATCGTTTTCTTCAACATAGGTTTACGTAATTCTAAAACGGATTCTCTAGTGACTAAGCATTAAGCTGGTTTTAGCTTTCTTCTAGTAGATGTATAAACTATACCTAGACATAAACAGTACGAGTAACGAGGCTTTCGATTTGATAAGCCAGTAGCGTGGTTAATTGCTATTCATTTTGTCAAGTCAGCCGTAATTGGGCAGACAATTTCTTCTAATAATAATATATCAAAGCATGAATTTCTTACAAAATTTTTGTGTAGTGTCTGATCAGACCGAGTTAATAAGCAATATCACACAATATCAAATAGGTAACTTTATTGCAGATGGAGTCCATAGTGTTAGCAATAGTTTTAAATGCCTACATAACAACGATAGAAGATAGAATACATTTGCCAAAAGAATTCTTGGCTTTCCGTTTCCCAGCATACGTTTACCTGCTCACCCACATAATACGCCAGCGTGAAGCTGCACTACGAGCAATTAATGACGAGAAGTCGACCGTTACAGGTATTCTGCGGGTTTTTATCTCCCGTATAATTCTTTCATTTGTTTTTGAAATTCTTGTTTGATTTGAAACGAAGACATGTTTGATCGCTTAAAGTGGTTTTGAGAAGAAATTACAAATTGGGGACCCTGTTTTTTTTTGTACCAACCGTACATATTTTAATGTCTTTGGGACCAACCCATCACTCTATTCCCAAACCACTGCAACTCTTGAAAGCCAGAATCAACAGTGGCGGCCACCAGAATAGCGCCAAGACAATGAAGCTCCACAAGTCCGGGATAATGAATTTAACTGTCTTGGATCCTGCTACGAAATTAATCAGACAAGAATGGGGAGTTGGGGACCCTGGTTAATAATAAATTCTGGTCAAGTGCTGTCTTCTTGATCCATCTTAAACAAAATGACAGTGTGGAGCTAGCCGCTTTGCAGGATACCCTTTCCTCGTACTGGGTATTGCACAACCACCTGCTGTGAAGGTAGCGACATAGCCTGGAAAAATTTCAGCGTAATTGATAAAGATCTCAAGAGTCGGCCAGTTGGTGCAATGGTTAAGACATTAACTGCTGCGGTTTTATTTGATTCGAATAAAATATTTACATGACCTACCAGTACTTGTCCCGTTTGTTTGGTTGAGTTTAAATGTTTGTAAACGCAACCCAGTGCAGTAGTTTGTCGAGTTTGACACGTTATACTCATACAGTCAACAGCAAAACAACTGTATATATGAACTAGAGTAAATGTTTGGTAAATTACAATCACATACTTTTGAATCACTTCGAGATGCCACACACGAACTGCCAATTTGATCCATTCGGCAGAGTCATGCCGATTGGACGATAGGCAGTATGGTGTATGGCTACTTTAACGCGAACTCCATTTATTAGTATTGAATTTCTTATTTTGATCATCTCCTTTTGCTGTTGACTGTACTTGGGCCGTCAACCGCCAGTTGCTTACACTGAGCATAAGGTTCTGGGTTCGATATCCAGGGCACCTATAGGTTTTTCCTATGGAATTTCTCAGTGGCACTGGCACCTTGGAATTCAAGTCAGAATACTTAGTCCCGGGCAAGATGGACCGATGACCTGAAGAACGTAGCTGGCAGTGGCTAGATAAAAAAGCGGGAGTTTTTTTTTTTTTTTATGTGTAATGGGTTTGCTCTTGACCTTAGTCTAGGACAAGAGTGACTAAGACAAGGTCGACGATGGAGCGAGCTTACCCAGAAGAAGCCTGTTTACTCTAACTAGATCGTGCGCTGTGGCGCTCCCTGGGAGAGGCCTATGTCCAACAGTGGACTGCAATAGGCTGAAATGATGATGATGACCTTGGAATTCTTGCCACATGGGAGCTTTAGGTACTTCATTTCAGTGCCCATAGGATAACCGATAACCTACACCACTGTCTGACCATTAGGTGATCAAAGGCATGATGCAATGTTTTGTAAAAGATACTTTACAAAAAGGGTTTTTGAGAAGTTATTGTGACGCATAATGTATTGCTATTGTCATAATTTGGGACAATGCAAAGACTCTTATTGCTTTTTAATTTATGAATTTAGTTTTCTCACTGGCTATTTTCCTTAGATTGTTTTTAGTCAGACTTTTTATTGACAGTTTAACCGTTTCGTAAATTAAAATAAATATCGTCATCGAGAAGCTTCGTTTTTGTCGTCAGTTCAAGAAAGAGGCCTGTTTTGTTTGTAGGTAAAATAAAGTAGGTAGGTAGGTAAGTAATCATTATGGAATAAGAATGCTGATGACTAAAGCCAAAGAGGATCTAGAAAGGAGGACGATAAAACATTGAAAAGGTAGGTATCTATTTAATGAGAATATCAGTCAAGAACTTGCATTTTTTGACATTTTTTTTATTATGATAGGTATTTTATTGCTGGTGAACTGATTTAGTCGTTCAGTGGTGTTACAAGTTTAATAGAAAAAGAAAATTATTAGGTAATCTTTTTGGGATCAGAAGTGTCCCAAATTCTCGTTAATTAACACTATATTAATATAAATAAGAAGGTAGATTCACCAAATAATTAATTTTACGAAATCAGAAATAACAATAATTTATTTGTGTGCGGCCCCTTACTACAATATGACTTGAGAAGCCCTGCAAGTGCAAACATTTGCATGAGCATTCAACCCATTTCATTCACTGGTTCTTCAATCAAAACAGGAACAACTTTCATTCATGCTTTTCTCACATCCGTAATGATTATAAAACTTTCAGGTAAAATTTGTCACAAAACAAACTTTCAATCTAATAAACAAACTAATTAATACACTTACCGAATTATAAAGAGCAAAACAGCTGTAGAAACAAGAAATATGTAGGATACCACGTAAAAAAACTATCCACTGTTTTCTTATATGAAGGAACTTTCACATTTTGCCACACACTTCCACACGATATTTCCGTGTCCACTCTTTCAAACACACAACAGAAATATTCTTTAAATAATTAAAACACTATTAAGAATTCAAGAAAAATCGAAAATAGTCGTTTTTACGTAAAAAAGTCGTTGAAATGTATTTTATTTACTCGAAAAATACCGCCATCTTATTCGAACATGCGCGCGCAATACCGTCAGAAGTCAACTGACGCGGCGACTCGAAATTTACTCCGATTCATACGAGTGAATGAGACAGCAAATACGTTTTCCAAGAGAAAAAGCGGGACGCCTAGAGGGTGTCATGTAGCGGTAATTTTTTTTCTCCTTTCGCGCGTCAACTTTCTAAAACGCCTTGAGGTGTTCGGTCATTTTGTTTTGGTGCTCAAAATTGTTGTGATTTTAAAATTAAAAGTTGATTTCATATTATTTTAGAGATTCGGAGCTGTGTTATTATTACAAACAAATAAAATAATTAAATGAATGAGAAGAAAACGCGTGTTATGAGCTGAGGCCATTGATTTGGTATCACTTTTAGCTATTTTTACCAGATTTTCCCGAATTTTTGTTTTTTCAGAATTTACCACTAAAAATCCAAGTTTTCATCTGACGTCATTACTAAGAAAATACGATCATTAAATTCGCACCTCTCTAACACGGCTCGTTGGTCTAGGGGTATGATTCTCGCTTCGGGTGCGAGAGGTCCCGGGTTCAAATCCCGGACGAGCCCGTAGAAGACTTCTTCGTCTTCTTTTTTTGTATTATCTATTAATCTATTTTCCAAATTGTGTTTTTCCAAAAAATAAGTTTTTTCTTCGATTTACTTAGTCATCAAAACAATTTGGCGGCTATCACAATCAGAAATCAATAATTCAGTCATTACTTTGAAAGCACATTTGTTTTCAAATATGTAATCATTTATTTCACAATAAACTCGATATTTTCTTTCTAATGCTGCATGCTGTTGAGAAAATGAGAAGCCTTCATAGCTTCAAAACGGTTTCTGAATTTTAATGATTTAACGCCATCTATCAACAACCAGTATGAACTATCATTTGTGTTACACACTAAAACCAAGAGATGGCGTTATACTCACCAACAAAACGACAAGTAAATAAAAACTCGACCTTTTAAAGTAGGCCCGGAATGTAAACAACCGTTTTGTTTATACCGGTACTTTTTAATTTGGCCGCATAGCCGGCAGGTGGCTGGATTTGGTCAATGACTTTTTCCATTCCCCTCTCCCTTCAAAAAAAGTTTACAGACAAAACATGAAGTTTTAAACACGTGTTTTGCGACAAAATAATGTAAAAATAGCTTAATTTAGGACTCAGAAGTGCCTTAAATTCAATGAATAGTCGTTGAAAGTGTTTTTATAGTGAGAAATAGCGTTATTTTCGGGGTAAACATGTCGGGAGCCAGTACTTCACATAGCCCACCTCCAATGGCTTCTATCAATGATGTTAGTGCTTTATTTCAAAATGCGAAGAAATATGAAGAGTTAAATGTGATTGGGACAGGTGAGGAACAAAATTACTTCGTTAATAACCTAATTTTACATGTGCCGGGTTGATAAGGTTTTCGCGCAATTTGTGATAGAAACTTAACGTTTTTTGTTTGTTTATTTTTATAATTTTTACAAATCAAAAAAATTGGGTTAGTTTTTAAAGGTATTTCCACCTTTTAGATTGTCTTTAGACCCATGTTTTAAATTAAAAGTGTACATTTGATTCTGTGTTTAGCTAGACTCAAAGAATAAATTCCATTTTTAAATTTAGATCATGCTCCATATTTTTTTTGCATTGTCTAGTGATAATTTTGGCTTTGTATTGTATGCGTGTTATTTTGTATTCACAGCATATTTATGCAGAGTATTGCGTCTATAGCTTACTTATGAACCAATTTGCAGACCTATGCCTATGGAAACATGATGCTATTAGCTAGAAAAGAAACAGTAAATTACTACTGAATGTAAAGCTACCTCAATTTAATTTGATGTCATAGATAAAATTGACTTAGGGAGTCAAAATATTTTCTATTTACTTTTACAAGACACTAGTGATTGAACATAGGAAAGCCAGATTAAGCCTGCACTGTACTTAGCATTGTATGACCCTAAGGCCTAAATCTATAGAATATTTAGCTCAAGCTTAGCCGATTTAAACTTCACCCAAATATAGAACTTATTACTATAAAGTTGAGTTTCATATTCCTATAGATAGACGATTAACTATGATAAGCTCGATGAGATTATCATACAAAATAAGAACATTAATTTCAACACATTATGGTATATTTTCAGATGAAGCACTACTAAGTTTAGTGAGACTAAATACATTGCAGATAATACAAATATTTGTTCCATGCGGGGATTGAACCCGTGACACATTGCACAGCAGTCGATTGCTCACCCACTGCGCCAACCATGTCGTCTAAATGATAAAGATGAATTTCATGTATTATATATTATTTTCTTACCAATTGTTGTTGAAGTGAGACAACATTTCTTCAATAGTCACTACCACTCTTCATTTTCAAATTACAATTTCAACATTGTGTTGAAGAGAGACAACAGTAGTCACTACCATTCTTCAAAGTACTATTTTAACATTGTGTTGAAGAGAGACAACAGTAGTCACTACCATTCTTCAAAGTACTATTTTAACATTGTGTTGAAGAGAGACAACAGTAGTCACTACCATTCTTCAAAGTACTATTTTAACATTGTGTTGAAGAGAGACTACAGTAGTCACTACCATTCTTCAAAGTACTATTTTAACATTGTGTTGAAGAGAGACAACAGTAGTCACTACCATTCTTCAAAGTACTATTTTAACATTGTGTTGAAGAGAGACTACAGTAGTCACTACCATTCTTCAAAGTACTATTTTAACATTGTGTTGAAGAGAGACAACAGTAGCAGGGTTCGAAGGATATATATCAATTGATATATATCATGATATATATCCGATATATATCAAACGATTTTTTGTGATATATATCAAAAAAATATAAATGGATTTTTACTATATTGCATTTAAGTACTTTTACCGACGCACTGCATATATTCGTCGTTTTCTCAGTCTTTAGACCGTCAAATTCGAATTTACCAAGTAGGTACTGCGATCAATAATAATAATGCAACGAAAAAGAGCCAAAATAATTTTCAATTATATCATCTGTAAACATACCCCTTAAAAGTGAAGTGGATTTTTAAGATATTTTAATTTTGTTTCCATAATATAATACATAATTATAAGACTTTGTTTTCTGATAAAAAGATTTTTTTTAGTTGATTTTTGTGAATTATAAGATTTTATGTTTATTTTGTTTGTACTGATTTTAATTGATTTTTTAAATACATAAACATAAATAAAAACAAAAAATTATGTGGTTTTTATATTATAATAATTCATAATAATAAATTGTCATGTTTCTGTGCAAATCGTATAGTAATAAGATAATAAAATGACAGTCTTAAGAAATGGATATAAATATCGGATATATATCCGATTTTGGATATATATCGGATATATATCATAAATATCCGATATTTTGATATTTATTATAAATATCGGATATTTTCGAACCCTGAACAGTAGTCAATACCATTCTTCAAATTACAATTTCAACATTGTGTTGAAGAGAGACAACAGTAGTCACTACCATTCTTCAAAGTACTGTTTCAACATTGTGTTGAAGAGAGACAACAGTAGTCACTACCATTCTTCAAAGTACTATTTCAACATTGTGTTGAAGAGAGACAACAGTAGTCACTACCATTCTTCAAAGTACTATTTCAACATTGTGTTGAAGAGAGACAACAGTAGTCACTACCATTCTTCAAAGTACTATTTTAACATTGTGCTGAAGATAAACAACAGTAGTCACTACCATTCTTCAAAGTACTATTTTAACGTTGTGTTGAAGAGAGACAACAGTAGTCACTACCATTCTTCAAGGTACTATTATAACATTGTGTTGAAGAGAGACAACAGTAGTCACTACCATTCTTCAAAGTACTATTTTAACATTGTGTTGAAGAGAGACAACAGTAGTCACTACCATTCTTCAAGGTACTATTTTAACATTGTGTTGAAAAGAGACAACAGTAGTCGCTACCATTCTTCAAAGTACTATTTCAACATTGTGTTGAAGAAAGACAACACAGTAGTCACTACCATTCTTCAAAGTAATATTTTTACATTGTGTTGAAGAGAGACAACAGTAGTCACTACCATTCTTCAAAGTACTATTTCAACATTGTGTTGAAGAGAGACAACAGTAGTCGCTACCATTCTTCAAAGTACTATTATAACATTGTGTTGAAGAGAGACAACAGTAGTCACTACCATTCTTCAAAGTACTATTTTAACATTGTGTTGAAGAGAGACAACAGTAGTCACTACCATTCTTCAAGGTACTATTTTAACATTGTGTTGAAAAGAGACAACAGTAGTCGCTACCATTCTTCAAAGTACTATTTCAACATTGTGTTGAAGAAAGACAACACAGTAGTCACTACCATTCTTCAAAGTAATATTTTTACATTGTGTTGAAGAGAGACAACAGTAGTCACTACCATTCTTCAAAGTACTATTTCAACATTGTGTTGAAGAGAGACAACAGTAGTCGCTACCATTCTTCAAAGTACTATTTCAACATTGTGTTGAAGAAAGACAACACAGTAGTCACTACCATTCTTCAAAGTAATATTTTTACATTGTGTTGAAGAGAGACAACAGTAGTCACTACCATTCTTCAAAGTACTATTTTAACATTGTGTTGAAGAGAGACAACAGTAGTCACTACCATTCTTCAAGGTACTATTTTAACATTGTGTTGAAAAGAGACAACAGTAGTCGCTACCATTCTTCAAAGTACTATTTCAACATTGTGTTGAAGAAAGACAACACAGTAGTCACTACCATTCTTCAAAGTAATATTTTTACATTGTGTTGAAGAGAGACAACAGTAGTCACTACCATTCTTCAAAGTACTATTTCAACATTGTGTTGAAGAGAGACAACAGTAGTCGCTACCATTCTTCAAAGTACTATTTCAACATTGTGTTGAAGAAAGACAACACAGTAGTCACTACCATTCTTCAAAGTAATATTTTTACATTGTGTTGAAGAGAGACAACAGTAGTCACTACCATTCTTCAAAGTACTATTTCAACATTGTGTTGAAGAGAGACAATAGTAGTCACTACCATTCTTCAAAGTACTATTTCAACATTGTGTTGAAGAGAGACAACAGTAGTCACTACCATTCTTCAAAGTACTATTTTAACATTGTGTTGAAGAGAGACAAAAGTAGTCACTACCATTCTTCAAAGTAAAATTTCAACATTACAGGAGCATACGGCACAGTATACAAGGCGCGGGACCTCCACAACGGAGGAAACATCGTGGCCATGAAGAAAGTGAAGGTGGCTCTCACAGAGGATGGTATACCTCTGTCTACGTTGAGAGAAATAGCATTGTTGAGGCAGCTGGAGGCTTATAGACATCCTAATATCGTCAGGTGATCAATTTTTCTTTTATTTTCTGATTAAGGCTTCTATTGGAAGTCTGAAATAGTCTGGTAGGTACCACCTGCATTTTCTATTTGGTTTCTCAAAAACTTTTTCGTGTATTTTAGGATTTTGATTATTTAAGGCGACACTAGTCGACATACAAACTTCGCGGGGGTTTTACTCCACTATGTGACAATGTACATCCAAAGTTAAACATGATATCATTTTGTCTCATTATTAATTTTGTCTGTACGGAAACAGAATTGTAAAATATGAAGCCATTAGAAAGTTATGAGTATGAGCTTTTAAAGATTCGTTTTTCTTGCTAATTTTAGCACAACTTTGGGCGTAAATTAGAAATTAAAGAAGCATCAAATTTCCAAAACGAAGCCTGTACCGACACGGCACATTTATCGAAGAATTTAATAATTTTTATTTGAAATTGATTTATGCAGTGGTTTTTTCATAAAACCCCTTCTTCCAAAGGCCTTTTTTCGTAAAGTGTCACCTTAAGTAATTTAAGTATCAATAATTTTAATGACCATACACACAGTTGCTAGACTTAGATCTTAGTTCTATGTGGAAATCGAACCGTACTATGCAGCACAGTACCCAATAGCAACGACACTGCGTCATCAGTAATAATAAAAAAAATATATACCTACGAGTATGTATACAAAAACATACTATATGTACACATTAAACACAGTTTTCTTAAATCTATATCGAATTCACCAGTGATCTGTGCCTGAACTAGGTAATCCTGTGTTTCAGGGGATGAACTACACTGCTGGTTTGGATGCACCATTTCACCTTTATATTTACCGATTCTTACCACCTCCTTTCAGGCTCCTAGATGTCTGCCATGGTGGTCAATCCCTGGAGAGAGATCAGCAGCTAGTACTCTTCCTAGTATTTGAGCATGTTGATCAGGATCTGGAGTCATTCCTCAAGAGGTCCCTTTCACCTTTATCTCAAAATACTATAAGGGTGAGTTCAATTTAGTTTTTAATGTTAAAATGGTTTTCGTGTCAATGGCTAGGTAAGTACTTTTTTGTTGGACCCCAGGTGGCCTACCATAACGTCTTAAAGCCAGTGTGGGAACGAGGTGGCGCTAGACGACTTGTATAGCTCTGTCTCGTTTCCTCATTGAAACTACTCACTCTGGCTTTAAGACGTTATGGTGGCGCCACGTGGGTTGGTTTCCGTCTCCCACGGGGTATGACGGAATCCAACCTCTGTGACGTTTGACAGAATCCGCCTTCCGCGACTTAAGACGAAAACCGACTCCTATGGCGTTTGACGGAATCCGTCCTCTGTGGCGTTTAACGGAATCCGTCTTCCGCGATATATGACGGTGTCTGTCGTCCGAGACGTGTGTCGGAATCCGTCATCCGTTACGTGGGTCCTAAACCGTCGACAGTGATTTGTGACGGAATACGTCGTCTGTGACGTCTGACGGTATCCGTCGTCCGTGACGTGTGACGGAATCCGTCCCCCGTGGCGTTCCATTGTCCGCATCAATTACCGTATCAGCAACTTTACATTTTACGAAATAACTCCCACAGAATCGATACAAAATACTTAACACAATCAATTTTTTTTCTTTCTATTCCAGAGCATGTCTTTCGACATACTTTCCGGCATCGACTTCCTCCACTCTCACCGCATCGTCCACCGTGATCTGAAGCCTCATAACTTGCTGGTGACGTGTTCCGGTCGCGTCAAACTGGCAGACTTTGGCCTCGCCAAGACTTATGATACTGATATGAAGCTTACTAGTGTGGTAAGATAGCTTATAACCATAGATCAGAGTAGGTAGATTGATTTTATGTACTGTTATAGAAATCATAACATGGATAAGCCTTTTTCCCGGTATTCCAATACTTAAAGGATCGAATTTAAATGCACGCGGTCGAAGTGGCGGGCAACAGTGGGTAGGTACTTATAATTATGTCTTCAACCTACATGTTCCTAACAATTTTAAATTCCGGAATCCTGGAGGCATGTCCATATTAATATGTGCGTTTCAGTTTATTGACCCCAAATCAATCTACCTACGCCGGGCTTCTCTTATAACTGTGCTTGAAATATATACCTGAGGGTAGAAGGTTGCGCGTTGTGTTCCACGCGCGCCTCAAAGAGCGTCAGCAAGATGACGGGGCCCCCGTTTAGAGGGCCAAAGCCTGCCGGGGTCGCGGGACTTTATACCATTACCGTGACCCTGGAACGTAAAGGGTTAATGAAGGACACCGTGGATTTTAGTCAGTACAAGTCTGACAGTTCCTCCCGCCCTGCCCGGGGTGGGAAGACTCATTTGATGACTTTAACAGGTAAAAAAAGGAGAGTAAGTTCTCTCACGGAGGCGATAGGCGGGGCGGCGAGGCCAAGCTGCGGTCCAAGACGGAATGGGAAGCAGTCAACTCCTGCTTATATTTGTTATCATTATTAGTTCAATTTTTAACCATTTGTTAAAAAAAAATGGGATTTAGAAACAAAAAAAAATGCGTAATACTTAACTGACTGTTATTGAAGAAAGATTATTGAGTTTGCGCTGAAATAATGGAATTTTCTGTTTTTAGGCCACAAAACTCATAGGGACTCAAATAATTAAGAGCGTGCAAAAGTTGTTAGCACGCTCGTGCAGGACGTCACAATATGGCACTATCACAGTTTCATTCTGTTCGTGGTCGCTACAAAATATTATTTTACGGGAACACCCAAATACTCCGAAATATTTTATTCCG
Organism: Agrotis exclamationis; assembly: GCA_950005045.1. Classification (NCBI taxonomy): domain Eukaryota; kingdom Metazoa; phylum Arthropoda; class Insecta; order Lepidoptera; family Noctuidae; genus Agrotis; species Agrotis exclamationis. Next base: position 12,496,844 of record OX465444.1, read on the forward strand.
AATTTCGGTATTCCGATTTTCAAAACTCCGAATATCATAATACCTAAAAATTACAATATCTATTATTAAGAATCACGAAATTTATTTAACCGAAAGTCGTATATCCGATTTCTTAGTTTTCCGATTTTCACATATTCGAAAAATGTAATGCTCGATGAGTTCTCATTCCGAAAAACGAAATTCCGATTTTCAATATTCCGAATAAACTGATTTTTTCGGAATATTGAAAATCGGAATTTCGTTTCTCATTCTACAAAGTCAGTGCCAGAAACGGATTGCTGCAAAACCGGCTCCACGTAGTTTTGTCTACCGTACTCTTAGAGAGTTATTTAAGCCTGTGTAGGCGCGGAGTGCTGAGGCGTATCCTCTGGATTTTGACTGTCTGCCTTCGGGATTTTTATTGTTATTAGGAGAACTTACTTAGGATCCATGAGCGAGCGAAGCGAGCTCGGGACTTGGGGCACCCCGACTCGGACAGGTTAGGTTCGAAGGGGATGGCGGGGTCTGAAAGACCCCGCCATCCCCTTCGTGTTAGGTTACTTTAAACCTTGCTCACAGAAATAGGAGCCCCGCGAAGCGGGGCTCCGTCGATCTACCTTGGTAGGTGGTAGTCAACAAATTGACCAAGGATGCAAGAGCGAGCGAAGCGAGCTCGGGACTGGGGGCACCCCGACTCGGACAGGTTAGGTTCGAAGGGGATGGCGGGGTCTGAAAGACCCCGCCATCCCCTTCGTGTTAGGTTACTTTGAACCTTGCTCACAGAAATAGGAGCCCTGCGAAGCGGGGCTCCGTCGATCTACCTTGGTAGGTGGTAGTCAACAAATTGACCAAGGATACAAGAGCGAGCGAAGCGAGCTCGGGACTGGGGGCACCCCGACTCGGACAGGTTAGGTTCGAAGGGGATGGCGGGGTCTGAAAGACCCCGCCATCCCCTTCGTGTTAGGTTACTTTAAACCTTGCTCACAGAAATAGGAGCCCCGCGAAGCGGGGCTCCGTCGATCTACCTTGGTACCTTCGCAATTCTAATTATTCGGAATTTTAATAATCGGAATTTTAACCATCGGAATTCGTGTTTTGATGTTTCGGAAAATTATTAATTCGGAATTTTTGATATTCGGTCTATTGAAACTCGGTATTTTGAAAATAGTAATTATAAATGTTAGGAATATTGAAATTTCGGAATTATGAAAATAGGAATAATGATCAATCGGAGTTGTTATATTAGGAATTTTGAACCATTCGGAATTATGAAAATCGGTATTTTGAAATTCGTATTTATGAATTTCGGAATAAAGTTTTTCGTATTATCGTAGTGTACCCATTATTTTACTTATTAATTGTTTTTAAACGCATTAACGAGGGAATAGAAGCTTCCTAATAGGCTATTTGACAGTATCAATAAAGGGAACACCCAAATACTCCGAAATATTTTATTCCGAATTTCGGTATTCCGATTTTCAAAACTCCGAATATCATAATACCTAAAAATTACAATATCTATTATTAAGAATCACGAAATTTATTTAACCGAAAGTCGTATATCCGATTTCTTAGTTTTCCGATTTTCACATATTCGAAAAATGTAATGCTCGATGAGTTCTCATTCCGAAAAACGAAATTCCGATTTTCAATATTCCGAAAAAACTGTTTTATTTTCGGAATATTGAAAATCGGAATTTCGTTTCTCATTCTACAAAGTCAGTGCCAGAAACGAATTGCTGCAAAACCGGCTCCACGTAGTTTTGTCTACCGTACTCTTAGAGAGTTATTTAAGCCTGTGTAGGCGCGGAGTGGTGAGGCGTATCCTCTGGACTTTGACTGTTTGCCTTCAGGATTGTTATTGTTATTAGGAGAACTTAGGATCCATGAGCGAGCGAAGCGAGCTCGGGACTTGGGGCACCCCGACTCAGACAGGTTAGGTTCGAACGGGATGGCGGGGTCTGAAAGACCCCGCCATCCCCTTCGTAGGATAGGTTACTTTAAACCTTGCTCACAGAAATAGGAGCCCCGCGAAGCGGGGCTCCGTCGATCTACCTTGGTAGGTGGTAGTCAACAAATTGACCAAGGATGCAAGAGCGAGCGTAGCGAGCTCGGGACTGGTGGCACCCCGACTCGGACAGGTTAGGTTCGAAGGGGATGGCGGGGTCTGAAAGACCCCGCCATCCCCTTCGTGTTAGGTTACTTTAAACCTTGCTCACAGAAATAGGAGCCCCGCGAAGCGGGGCTCCGTCGATCTACCTTGGTAGGTGGTAGTCAACAAATTGACCAAGGATGCAAGAGCGAGCGAAGCGAGCTCGGGACTGGGGGCACCCCGACTCGGACAGGTTAGGTTCGAAGGGGATGGCGGGGTCTGAAAGACCCCGCCATCGATCTACCTTGGTAGGTGGTAGTCAACAAATTGACCAAGGATGCAAGAGCGAGCGTAGCGAGCTCGGGACTGGGGGCACCCCGACTCGGACAGGTTAGGTTCGAAGGGGATGGCGGGGTCTGAAAGACCCCGCCATCCCCTTCGTGTTAGGTTACTTTAAACCTTGCTGACAGAAATAGGAGCCCCGCGAAGCGGGGCTCCGTCGATCTACCTTGGTAGGTGGTAGTCAACAAATTGACCAAGGATGCAAGAGCGAGCGTAGCGAGCTCGGGACTGGGGGCACCCCGACTCGGACAGGTTAGGTTCGAAGGGGATGGCGGAGTCTGAAAGACCCCGCCATCCCCTTCGTGTTAGGTTACTGTACTGTAGATCGAAGGAGCCCCGCGAAGCGGGGCTCCGTCGATCTACCTTGGTAGGTGGTAGTCAACAAATTGACCAAGGATGCAAGAGCGAGCGCAGCGAGCTCGGGACTGGGGGCACCCCGACTCGGACAGGTTAGGTTCGAGTTAGGTTAAGCTAACAGAAATAGGAGCCCCGCAAAGCGGGGCTCCGTTGAACCACCTTAGTGGTAATATAACTCAGGAATTCAGGATGCGATAGCGAGCAAATTGTGTCTTGGGGCACCCCGACTCTGACAGCTTTTGTTCTTCTCACAGGGATTTTTTGTAATATTATGAATGAAAATACGTAACTCAAAAATAAATTATTTTAATTACTCAAAAAAAAATTATAAAAGAAATTATATCATTGAAAAGAAAATATTCTTATTCAAAAGAAATTCTTTTACTGAAAAGTTAAGAGGCATTTTGACAAGGCGTTTTAAAGGCATACTTTTCTCTGATAAGCGATTAAATTTTCGGAATTCTAATTATTCGGAATTTTAATAATCGGAATTTTAACCATCGGAATTCGTGTTTTTGATGTTTCGGAAAATTATTAATTCGGAATTTTTGATATTCGGTCTATTGAAACTCGGTATTTTGAAAATAGTAATTATAAATGTTAGGAATATTGAAATTTCGGAATTATGAAAATAGGAATAATGATCAATCGGAGTTGTTATAATTAGGAATTTTGAACCATTCGGAATTATGAAAATCGGTATTTTGAAATTCGTATTTATGAATTTCGGAATAAAGTTTTTCGTATTATCGTAGTGTACCCATCAATAAATTATAAATCTAATAAGTCCGTTATTTAGAGTTTTGAAAAATAACGGACACATATTTTTTCTTATGTAAAATCAATGAATATTTACCAAGATATAATGGGAACCGATCAATTTATCGAATTTTGTTTGTTCGAATTTCATAACACCGAAAACTATTGACCGATATCTCTTTTGCTATATGCATTATTTGACATATTTTCAGTTCATCGAAGTATCATTAGCCATAAGTATTATTTTACCGAAGTATGTTCCGCCGATTAACAAAATAACTTTTTACTATTGACCGAAGCCTCTTTTAAACTTTTTTCAATTGCCAAATGATTTATTTGCCATATTTTCACCATACTGAAATAACATTTTACCGAAAAATTTAATTACTGTCATAAAAATTCAATATATTGTGCTACAAAACTTTGTGGCGGAAACGAAATGCTGCAAAGCCGACTTTACGTAGTCTTGTCTGCCCTACCCCTAGAGTGTAATTTAAAATCGCGTAGGCGCGGAGGGGTGGGGTGGCCCGCGAGCTGAGGAGCAGGTGGTTGGAACGGCCGCCGCCGCTGCTGAGGCTGGCCGGCGAAGCCGGCCAGTAATCCGAAGCTGCGGTGGTGAGCGTTCAAATCATCTGCGACGATAAGCTCGCGTGGGGCCACCCAAAACCCCGCAGCGCCGGAGCCATGACAGAAACAATGCTTGTTGCATGTTGCTTGCTTGAATGCTGCGTGTTTGCTGAATGTTGCATGCTGCATGCTTGCTTGCATGCTGCATGCTTGCTTGAATACAGCATGCTTGCTTGCATGCTGCATGCTTGCTTGCATGTTTTTGTGGTGCTTGTTTGCATGTTGCATATCTGTTTTTATGCTGTATGCAAGTGTATCTTAATACAAGCCTTTTTACAAACACAAGAACAACACAACAACAAAAGAGTATCAAGAATCACACAAAATCCGCAAAAAGATTCGGACACACGTGCTAGCCAGAACACTCCTAAAGGTGAAACCGCACTAGGCGGAACTGCACTGCTGCGGAACTGCGCGACATGACGCGTCAAAATATTCTTTATATGAAATTGTACTAGACATCACGCACTAAGCGGCAACGGAACTACACTGCAACCGAACTGCGTGGCAAAGAAAAGCGTCGTGTCGCGCAGTTCCGCTGCAGTGCAGTTCCGCCTAGTGCGGTTTCACCTTTATAGTCCAACTATGTAATTAACATGAAAAAAAAAGCAAATGTCATTAATGATAATACAATAGGTACCCGTCAGAGTTATATTATCATATATGACTTTTGTACAAGTGTTTTGTATTGTCTAACTACATTTCAATGGCGCCTGCTAAAAATGTAACAGCAATAATTAGTGTGCACAAATTTCTGGGTGTTTGGTGAAATTCAAATATGGCAATTAAAACAGTGGTATAATTAATGTTTGGAAACATAATACTTCGAACAACCGTCATTTCGAGTAAGTGTAACATCGGTAAAAAGTTTTTCGGCCAACTGAAGTGTTGGAGTAACGAAAAAAAACTAATAGATAATAGGTTAACTGAAACAGTGGCAAACGTGACTTCGATGAAGTAAAAAAAAATCAAACGATAATAGTTGAAAAGTTTTAGGTCAAATGAAATTCGGTCAAACATTTTTCGATCTTATGATAGGTAACCAGATATAATACATCAAGACTCGAGAGTGGGGGCTCGCGACGTCAGAATTCAGTAAAAAATGTACTGAATTGTGACGTATTGGCAATTTTGAAAGCATCATATCTCCGTCAATTTTGGTTTGCGTAAAAAAAGAAAAAATACGGGTCTAATATTATTTGATAATCTAACTGACGGATTAATTAGAATTTTTTAGTCAAATAGCCTATTAGTAAGGCGTTTGGAGTACTTATCCAGAAGACGCGGGTTTAAATCCCATTCGCAGCTGAGTTGTTCTTTCCTCAAAAATCATTATTTTTCTGTTACCCAGGTAGTAACACTGTGGTACCGTCCCCCAGAAGTGTTACTGGGCACATCGTACAACACAGCAGTCGACGTGTGGTCAGCGGGATGCGTGCTAGCACAACTACATACAAGGTAACTAACAATTTTAAGAGCTCGTATGTATTCTGAAAGTTGGCAACGTCGCAAATAGTTGTCAAATATTTACAAGTTTTAATTAATTTAGTAAATTTACTGTATGGAAATATGTCTCTGTAGTATTGTAGTAAATATTCTGTCGTAGGAAACCACTGCTGCCAGGAGCCTCCGATTCTGATCAGCTACACGAAATATTCAGGTATGGATTACTAAAAAATATAAAAAAAACTAGCTGACCCGGCAAACGTTGTTTTGCCATAAAAAATAGAAATTAAAAATTTTGTCGAAAAAAAAAAAAATTTGGGATGGACTACCCCTATCGTTTAGGGGGATGAAAAATAGATGTTGGCCGATTCTCATAGATACCGGAGAAGCACAAAAAATTTCATCAAAATCGGTCAAGCCGTTTCGGAGGAGTATGGCAACGAAAACTGTGACACGAGAATTTTATATATTAGATGAAATATTTGATGATTGTTACACAATCACGCCAGAACGGCTGAACAGATCTTGATAAAATTTGCCTTATCACAGATACTTTATTTACCTAAAAAAAATTAAAAAAAAAAACTGCCCCACACTAAGAATTTCTCCTGTATCGTAGGGGCGTTTACAAACATATAAACTCACATACACAAACACGCAGACCCGGAACAACTACTTGTAGATCATACTAATATTTGTCACGTGCGGCAATCAAACCTGCAGCACGCTGCGCAACAGTCCAACCGCTCAGTCACTGCGCTAACCGTGTCATCTAATATAATATTCCTTAAATCATTTAGTAGGGAATGCGGACGGCGAGTAATGGGCGACTCGCTGTCCGATCATGGACGCCGGGTCGATGGCGCGTTGTGTTCCACTCGCACCTCAATACCTCATATAGTGTCAGCACAATGTCGTGGCCCCCCTTTAGAGGGCCAATGTCTGCCGGGGTCGCGGGACTTACGAGCTACCGTGAACGTAAAGGGCTATTGAAGTACACCGTGGATTTTAGTCAGTACAAGACTGACAGTCCCTCCAGCCCTGCCCTGGGTGGATTTTACTACGCTTATTTTTTTTAGCGTGTTAAAATCATCAAATGAGTCCTCCCACCCAGGGCAGGACGGGAGGGACTGTCATACTTGTACTGACTAAAATCCACGGTGTCCTTCAATAGCCCTTTACGTTCCGGAGTCACGGTACTTCGTTAGTTCCGCGACCCGGGGTGGCTTTGGCCTTCTAAGGGGGGCCCCGTCATTATGCTGACGAGGCGCGCGTGGAACACCACGCGCCGTCGACCCGGGTTGCGTCCATTTTCGGACAGCGAGTCGCCCATTACTCGCCGCCCGCATGCCCGGAAAAAAATCATTCAGTAATCAAATAATTCCTTTCTTTTTCAGACTAATAGGCAGACCATCCCGGGAAGAATGGCCTGACAACGTGTCCATAATGCTGGACAGCTTCCCGCCGTACCAGGCACAAGACCTGGGAGAAATCATACCCAGGATACATCCACACGCACTAGAACTTATCAAGGTAATATATAACTATACATATAACCAACGGAAGTACATTTGACAAAGTGGAATTATGACCCACCATAAGCTTATTTTCCTACAGACATTAATAATAATATAATATATTCCACAACTATCACACAACGCCATCTAGTCCCAAGCTAAGCAGAGCTTGTGTTATGGGTACTAGACAACTGATAAACATACTTATATATTTCTAAATACATACATATTATAGATAAATTACACCCAGACACAGAACAAATGATCGTGCTCATTACACAAACATTTGTCCTGGGTGGGAATCGAACTCACGACCTCCGGCATAGCAGTCAGGGTAACTAACCACTAGACCAACAGGCCATTCAATTATACAATTAGGTCTACATTCGCGTAAACAAAAATATCCATGGTAACGACTTTGATCTTTGTCGTCAAACCGTCCGAATTAACTGTGCACTTGGCGCCCTGTCGGTATTGTTATCAAAAAAAGGTAGGGAATTTCGTAATATTGTTACGAGCTAGGTATCGGGATAAATTAATTAACACCAATTAAAACCAAATAAACTTTATTGACATACGAATCACTAATTAAAACAAACACTTAATTAACAGTACTCAACACTTAAACACTTATACACACAATCACACGTAAAAGTCATTCAGAGATCGCTTCGAGTCGCCTCGATCGTAGTCAAAACCAGACTGACTCAGGTCGCCGATCGGCGCCCTTTTTATACCCCGGCCGGACCCACTAGATGTTTCTAGAAGATGGTCGAATGTTCTGGAAACATCCATAGCCTTCGACATAGTCCCATACCTTCTGTAACATTCCAGAACCATCTCGAAACATCTAGAACAGGATAGAATTTTCTAGAAACTTCCTGATCAATCTTCAGTGGAATTGTCGAGAACCTTGTGGAACTTTCGAGAAGCTTATCGATAGGTCTCGCAATTCGATCGACGTAACAATATTATACGATGTTTTTTTTTTTCAAATTGCTTGGGTATAGTTCTTATCGTACTGAAAAATAAATTAATGTAAACAACCAAATCGCATTCCAGTGAGGTGTACAGTTAATTCGTACAGGTTATTTTACATGCAGCTGAATATCAGTATTTTACATGGAGCGACTGACTATCGGACCTCCACAACCCAGTAACTGGGTAATACGATACCCCATGGTAAGACTGGTTGACAAAAAAACAAAAAGCTATAGATTAAAAAATTACATAGTTATGGTGCTATATTCTTTCTCACAGGACATTATTAACTGTGAAAGTACTGTAGGTGCCCATTACCATACCCAGACAGGCGCAATACTTGTATAATTTATTTCATCACCTTTTCTTTTAAAACAGTGAAGGAAAACATCGTGATGTTTTTTATTGGGGTAGTGAAATCATCAACGACCATTTATATCTAGACGCCTCATGCACGATCTGACTAACGAAAATTATTCTGTCAAGTCGCTGAGGTACGACGTAAACGAGGGGGACGGGGTACTGCGTTCTGATTGGCTAACTCAAGGTCAGTGCGACGAGGGGACTCACAGGAGAGGTCGAAACTAATACGAACTTAAGACTTTTTTACCTAATGTGTTGACAGACATCGGTGGCCTGTGATAAGGAGTCTAGATATAAATGGTCGTTGGAAATCATCAAATGAGTCCTTTCGTCTTAGAGCGGAATGTACTGTCAAACACTTACCGACAAAAACTGACTAGCCTCCTTAGCCAAGTCGCAAACGATAATTAATCGTAAACGCTCGGTACTCCACAATAGATTTTCAACTTTACGTCCCAGAGCCTAAGGTTGAAAATCCATTAATGATTTCTAAGCGTTAGCGACTGGAAAGAACGAAAACGATAAGCAATCTTCACTTGATCTTCAACTTTATACCTAAGCTTATAAAGTTGAAAATCTATTAAAGTCTACTCAGCATTTGCGTTTATCGTTTGTAACATGGCTACAGGGCCAGATCCTTCAGTTGTCCTTTGCGTTCCAGGGTCGCGATAACTTGTTTAGACAGTCCCGCGGCCCCAGCAGGCGTTTGTACCGACAGAATGCTGACAGCTCTTAGAGGCGCGCGTGGAACTTGACGCGTCGACGACCCTTGATCGGACGGCGAGCTGCCCATTACCCGCCGTCCTCAATCCCAAGTAAACCTTCTACTTACAAAATATTAAACGCTTCATTTTCTCCATTTCAGGGAATGCTAATCTTTGATCCTGCGAGGCGGCTCACAGCATTAGACTGTCTAGAACACCCGTACTTCACAGATGAGCCTCTAACATAAGCCCACGGCCCTCTGCTGGGCAAAACTAGGCTAAACCCACCAATTTTATTATACAAAACAGTAAAATATGGATAAGGAGGCCACTTTCTTCAAATAGCCAAATTCCGTGAACCCCCTCCAAAACGTCACATTCGATAAATGCAATTTTCTCACAATATGAAATTCGACACAGACAATAATTGTAATAAAACGCGACGGAACACCGCTGAGCGGGGCTCCTATTAATAGGCGGTTAAAAAAAATAACCTGTACGAGTCGGGGTGCCCCAGTCACAGAGCTCGCCAGCAATACAGCCACCGGCACGGTTCTTGAGCGCTCGGTGTAAGAGTGGGGATCGCTTTGCGCATCGTACACTTTTCGACAAATGAAACGCACAGTAAAACAAATAAAACGCACAAAACAACGAATCCCGAGTGGCGGCTATGACGGGATGCGCTACGGCACGCTACGCGGGCCAATCACTACACTTTCCCCGCCCCCGTTCCTCACTTCATCTACCAAAGGGACCTAATAACTTACTTCTGCGCAGGTGAAGGTCAGCGCTCAAGATCCATGCCGGTATTTGTAAATTCGTATATTTTTTAATACCACACAGTAATAGAAGCCCCGTCAAGCGGGGCTCCGTCGACCGGGTTAACGTCTATTTTAAAGTGTGGCATATTGAAAAGAGACATCTTGCAAATGTATCTGCGCCGGCATTGTGCGCCAAATCCGAAAAAAATCTCTTGGAAAGTAAGTTTTTGACAGCTTTGGGGCGTATAAACGCTCAGTTCCTTTATTATATATAGTACAGTGATTAGATTTTAAGTCAAGTTATATCAATAGTTGTTAATATTTAAATGGTTTAGTATACAAAATGATTCGAAATGGCTTTGAAAGTTCAAATATAATTATTATTTTCGTTTTTACTGCCATTAGGTGACAGCCAAACGTATAAGCAAGAGTGTAAAAGTAAAACGCATTTCCTGTAGCGATAATTCGCGCGGAGCGAACGGCGACTCATTTCACAACGTGAACAAATGTATAGAAATGTGCTGCACATACATTTACACTTCTAAATATTTCTACTTACATTTTCATAAATTTTGTTTTAGAAGTTTGAGTTCGGTTTGCCGTTCGCGTCGCGCGAATTTTCTCTGCTCTCCATACAAAAATACCTTATCATTTTATGACCTACATAAATGAATGTTGCATTGGCAAGAGAATTAGTATAAACAGTATATATATTTTTATTTGTATTTTCTAGTGAAGCATGCAAGCAACCAACGACCATTTATATCTAGACGCCTCATGCACGATCTGACTAACGAAAATTTTCTGCCAAGTCGCTGAGGTACGACGTAAGTGAGGGGGACGGGGTACTGCGTTCTGATTGGCTAACTCAAGGTCAGTGCGACGAGGGGACTCACAGGAGTGGTCGAAACTAATACGTACTTAAGACTTTTTTGCCTAATGTGTTGACAGACATCGGTCGCCTGTGATTAGGAGTCTAGATATAAATGGTCGTTGCAAGCAAAGTAAGCTAAGTATCAGAATAATTTGTTAACGCCCACACCCCGCGGGGTGCGGGGGGCCTCGGCAGCGTCCCTACTCCACGCGCCCGAGGGTATAAAAGACGCGCGCACAGGCGCGAGCGCCGTCGGACCTCTAATAAGATAATATTATATACTTACGTAGTACATAAGAGTACCTCTTGTAAAGGAAAAAATCAAACGAAATTAAATGTATTTATCGACAATCGCGAGTTCCTTTTTCAGCTCCGCACACAATCCCCGAACATACAAAAACCAAGGCTTGAGGCCATAACATTTTTGGTGCCGTGACCAGGATTTCGAAGGAAGAACTCAAATAAATCGCAAGGACAAGACAAATATACAATTATATGGAAATTGAAGGACAAAGAGAGTATAAAGCGCAGACCAAATTGGTGAGCCCGTTCCTTTTTTCCTATAATCTACCCACATCTTGTTTCCCGTGCTAATTACTTGGACGGTAAAATTAATTTCTTCGAATTCCATTTGTTTAATTTAGAACCTGGGTGTATACTTGTTTGCAATTATCACAACGTTAAATTTGTCGTATTATAACAATGTCTCAGACCACTAAGAAAGTTTCTGACCCAATAAAGAAGAGAAGTTATATTAAGGGTAGATTAACAATTTTTAAAGGTTACTTAGACGAGGTAAAATCTCTAGAAAAGTTAACAGATCAGCAAGTTGCTGAGTTAAGATTAAGGTTAACCAAACTAGAAACATGTTTTTCCACTTTCGATGACTTACAATCCGAAATTGAACTTGAAGCGGAAGATCCCGACGAACAAACGAAGGTACGTTCGGAATTCGAAGGTCAATTTTATTCTTTAATCTCCCAAGGTCAATGTATTTTAGATAAATTAGAAGAACTGAATATTCGAAGGAAAAGTATAGCAAATCAAAACTCAAGGCATTTCGATAGTTTCGAATGTGGAAACACATATAAAGGTTCAATAAAATTACCCACAATAAAATTACCCACCTTCGATGGGAATTATAATCATTGGTTAGAATATAGGGATACATTTGAGGCATTAATCCATAATAATGAGTCTATTGAGACAATAAATAAGTTCCACTACTTGCGATCGTCATTAGAGGGTAGCTCTGCGTTGGTTATTGATTCAATATCATTTTGTTCCGATAACTATCGCTTGGCGTGGGATTTATTATGTCAGAGATACAATAATAAACGTCTCTTAATAAGTAATCATATGAAATCCTTGTTCAATATGGAAGGTATAACTAGGGAGTCCGACCAAGCATTACGTTACATGATTGACAGTATAAAGAAAAATGTGAGAGGTTTAGAGACGTTAGAACTTCCTGTAGAACATTGGGACATGGTGATAATCCACTTTGCAGTCTCAAAACTCGATCACGTAACAAGTAGAAGGTGGGAGGAACATAAAGGAGAAGTTCCTACCCTCGAAGAGTTTTTTAAGTTTTTACGCGACCGAGCGGATGTATTAGAAACAACAAAGCATAATAAATCAAATATTATCAGTAAAAGGGAGAAAGTAGCAAGTTTGGTTGCATCCACTCAGGCGAGTAATAACGATCGATCTAATTGTATAATTTGTAAACAGGCCCATCGTTTGTTTGAATGTACGAGATTTATTTCCATGAGCTTAGAAGAAAAAAATGAGGTTGTTTCCAAGAATAAATTATGTATTAATTGTTTTAAACCAGGTCATCGAGCCTACGATTGTAAATCATCTGGTTGCAAAATTTGCAAATATAAACATAACGTATTACTGCATAGAAATAAATCTCACTCTGTAGATAAAAATTCGAGTTCCCGCAGTGAAAACTCGACTGGTACTTCACTTCAAACTTCAGTTGGAATGGTAAGTCAAGGCGGATTCGAACCTGCATCGATACTTTCGCATCACCCGACCACCGCCGCAAGCACCGCTGTAGATGTGCGCGCGGCGCCCGCGTCGGAACCGGTTTCCTTATCTACGATCGCCACTCAATACGTACTTTTGTCAACAGCGCTCGTTCACGTATTTAACGAAACAAATAATGAATATTATGTCGCCCGTGCACTATTGGACTCGGGCAGTCAGATGTCCATAGTAACGGAAAGTTTTTGCAATAAATTAGGAATGTCCCGCAATCGTGCTAAGGACGACCTTAATGTATATGGTATAGGAAATACTCAGTTACAATTCGTAGAAAATTGTAGTTTTGTAATAAAATCAACTTGTAGTGATTTTTCTGTAGAAATCAACTGTATAGTCTTACCAAAAATCACGAATATGTTGCCAAATGTAAAGATTAATGTAAATGAATTAAAGATTCCCGGTGACGTATTTGTTGATTTAGCAGATAGTAGATTTTATGAGCCCGCTGATGTAGATATATTAATTGGAGCGGATTTGTTTTGGGAACTGCTAACAGGTCAACAAATAAGACTGGGTAAAGGTCTTCCCACATTGCATAGTAGTAAATTAGGTTGGCTTGTTACGGGCCCCATAAATATTTGTAAATCGTATAATGAAGTAACCTGTAACTTAACTAGAAGTATAAGTGAACAGTTAGAGAAATTTTGGAAGGTTGAGGAAATAGTTAGTGTAGATAATTTATCTTTTAGTAGTGAAGAGGAATTTTGTGAAAAACACTTTGTAAAAAATACGTATCGAACTGAAAATGGTAGATTTTGCGTTAGGATGCCTTTTCATACTTCACCTTCTGTACTTGGCGATTCGTTGGGAAAGGCACGATCTCGTTTGAATAATTTAGAAAAAAGATTAAAAAGGCAACCTAAGGTGAAAGAGTCCTATGTAGATTTTATAAATGAATATGAACATTTGAATCATTTGTCCGAAATATGTAAACCCGAGTTTGGATATTATTTACCACATCACCCGGTTATACGAGAAAAAAGTGAGACTACGAAGCTTCGCGTTGTTTTTAACGCTTCGGAAAAAACTGAAAGCGGTTATTCACTAAATGATATTCAAATGGTTGGACCAGTGATTCAAGATGATATATTTAGCATTTTGCTTCGATTTAGACAACATAATTATGTTATGACGTCAGATATCGAAAAAATGTATAGGCAGATATTAATATCTGAAAGTCAAAGACATTTACAAATGATAGTGTGGAGGGACAGTGAGAATAAACCCTTAAGGCATTTAAAATTAAACACGGTGACCTACGGAACCGCTTCCGCGCCGTATTTAAGTACTCGTTGTCTTCTTCAATTGGCTATTGAATGTAATGATCCGGAAGTCCGCGAGATAATGAAACATGATTTTTTTATGGATGACTTGATTACAGGCCATGAGACTGAGGAAGGGTTAAATCGTATTTGTAGATTAATTACTAAGATTTTGGATTCGGGTGGTTTTAAATTACGAAAATTTAGGTCTAATGCCAATCAGTTATTTGTTGAAAATAAATTACATGAAGAACAATCAATTACCGAATTTAAAACTACCACGAGCACGTTAGGGTTAACATGGTCTCCTCAGTCCGATAAGTTTCATTTCTCTGTTCATGTAGATAAAACCGAAAGGATCACAAAACGAAATATATTATCTTCTATCGCAAAGATTTTTGATCCTTTGGGACTTTTAAGCATATTTGTTATTAAGGCTAAGATAATCTTACAGAAATTATGGATTAGTAAATTAGAATGGGACGACCCCGTAATCGATGAAGTACAGATAATGTGGTTTAATTTTGTACAAACCATGAATTCTCTAACTCGAGTAGAAGTTCCAAGGCATGTCATGTGTAAAAATGCAATGCATATTGAAATTCATATTTTTTCTGATGCGTCTATGTGTGCTTATGGGACATGTGTTTTTGTTCGTTCAATAGATCCTGCTGGAGAAACCCATGTACAGTTACTTTGTGCCAAATCTAGGGTCGCCCCATTAAAAGGTCTAACAATCCCCAAGCTCGAGCTATGCGGAGCGCTGTTGTCCGCGGAGTTGGGGGAAAAGGTGACTCACTCCCTGCGATGCACTGTGGCTCGCTGTGTATACTGGACAGACTCGATGGTTGTGCTCGGTTGGTTACGTGCCGCCGCCACGCCAAAACAATTAAAAGTATTCATCTTAAATCGAGTAAACAAAATTAATAAGTTAACAAAGGGTTCTGAGTGGAGGTACGTACCAACAGATCAAAACCCAGCGGATCTCATTTCCAGAGGAGTAGATCGTATGGATAAAAAGGTTCACAGGTTATGGTGGAATGGACCTCCATTTTTATCCCTAAATGAGTCCCAATGGCCTAAAGTAGACAGTAATAAGTTAAATAGTGTAACCTTACCTGAAGTAAAAATCGTAGGTACATTTGTAAAAAGTATGATCAATAAAAATTTAATTGAATTTGAACGTTATTCAAGTTTAAATAAGGTTCAACGTGCAATGGCTTATGTTCTGAGATTTGTTAAAAATTGTAGAATAAAAAATAAAGAAGGTAGACTTACCAGTAATTATTTAAGTGCCGATGAACTAAACGATAGTATGATGTACTTAGTAAAATTCTCTCAGCATGAGTCATTTAGCGACGAGTATGTGTGCTTATTAAATAATAAAGCATTAAGCAGTAAGTGTAAAATTTTATCGCTTAGCCCCTTTCTAGACATTGAGTCTAAAGTTATACGCGTAGGAGGTCGTATTCAAAACTCAACGTTCCCGTACAATAAAAAACATCCTTTACTTTTAGATTCTAAACATCGATTAACAAGACTCATTTTTGAGAGTGAACATCGCCGGTTATTACATGCTGGGCCACAGCTGTTGTTATCATCGGTTAGAGAAAAATATTGGATTATCAACGGTAGAAAGGTGGCTAGAAGCGTAGCAAATAATTGTATAGTCTGTAAGCGATTTAGATTTAAGCCTATAGTTCCTATTATGGGTAATCTACCCAAACAACGTTTAAGTCCAGGAACACCCTTTGAAATATCTGGTGTTGATCTGGCTGGTCCTTTTTTAATCACTGATAGGAAAGGCCGCGGTTGCAAAATAACGAAATGTTATATGTGTTTATTTATATGTTTTACAACCAAGGCTATTCATTTAGAAGTCGTAAGTGATTTAAGTACAGATACATTTTTATTGTCATTCAGAAGATTTATAGCACGACGTTCTAAACCCAGTTTATTATATTGTGATAATGCGACAAATTTCTTAGGAGCTAGTAATGAACTTAATAAATATTTGATAGTAAATAAAGATAAAATAAATAAGTTTTGTTCTGATGAAGGAATGAAATTTGCCTTCATACCTCCATACGCCCCAAACTTTGGCGGCTTGTGGGAAGCCGGGGTGAAGTCTGCAAAATACCATTTAAAAAGAATATTAGGAGACAGGCATTTAACCTACGAGGAACTTTCAACTTTATTTGTCCAAGTAGAAGCTATACTTAATTCCCGACCTTTGTTCCCTATGTCTTCCGATCCCAATGATTTCTCTCCCCTGACTCCCGGGCATTTCCTCGTCGGTAAGCCGCTGATAGCTCTTCCATCTCCAGTCCTGACCAATATTAACTGCAATCGACTTCACAGATATGAGCAATTGGAACGTATGAGACAGCTTTTCTGGTTGAGATGGCAACATGAGTACATAACGGAACTTCAACATCGGACAAAATGGCGCAAACCTGCGACGGAGCTACGTGTTGGAGATATGGTCATTATAAAGGAAAATAATTTGCCCCCATTGAAATGGAGAATCGGACGTATCGAAGCCTTACAAAGGGGCAAGGACGATGTATCCAGAGTAGCAGATGTGAGGACGGCGAGTGGCACTATCCGACGAGCTGTAAATCGTCTGTGCCCTCTGTTCGGGCCTGAAGCAGAAGAGTTGAAGGATGCTCCTTCAACGGGGGGAGTATGTTAACGCCCACACCCCGCGGGGTGCGGGGGGCCTCGGCAGCGTCCCTACTCCACGCGCCCGAGGGTATAAAAGACGCGCGCACAGGCGCGAGCGCCGTCGGACCTCTAATAAGATAATATTATATACTTACGTAGTACATAAGAGTACCTCTTGTAAAGGAAAAAATCAAACGAAATTAAATGTATTTATCGACAATCGCGAGTTCCTTTTTCAGCTCCGCACACAATCCCCGAACATACAAAAACCAAGGCTTGAGGCCATAACAAATTATATAGCTCGAATATTTATGTGTTCAATAGCCTATAGCCCTATAGATTAGATCACCTGGCAGAAATTAAATTGTATAGTTGTATAATACATCCGTTATGCCTCAAATACATCAAGTAGACGTAGGAACATCCGGTAGACGTAGGATGCGTCCGGTAGACGTAGAATAAGTCCGGTAGATGTGTTATGGGATGTAAGATACGTCCCGTAGACATCGAGAGATTTTCATAATAGTTGATATCGGCTTGGGTTGCTATTAATCAAAAATATAATAGACATATAACAGACGTAGAATACATCTAATTAACGTTTAATAGACAGGGCAAGCTCAGTATAGATTTAGGATGCGCCTAAAAGACGTAAATACGCTCTGAAGACGTCAGATAAATATAAGGTAATCGCAATATACTTAAAATAATCGCAATAATCGTAAAATACACGCAATATATGGAAAATACGCGAAACATTCATAAAATATGCTCAATATACGTAAAATACATTCAGTAGATAGAAGATACGTCCGGTAGACGTAAAAAGTCAGCCATTTTGAATCAATTTGTATTCGACCAAATAATCAGAGGTGCATTTTGACAATAAAATAGTATTCAATAAGTAATTCAATGGTTCTCAATTTTCTCATAATAATTACAATTTATATTTTTAGATGATTTTTACTATTAAGTATTATTAAAATTGTAATGTAAGGAGTACATTTTTTTACAATTATTTTTGTCGCCAAATGAAATAGTTTTTTGAATATACTTGTGTTTTTTTTTTCTATACAATTGTTATAAATTGTGACATTCCCTAAACATTAAACGCTATGTGTAAAATCAGTAATGGGGACCATCAAACGTACGTGTCAAGTTTTATATGCACCACAACCTATACAGGGTGTATGAGACATCGGCGCACAAACGGATACCATGGGTCCAGGACATGATTCTGGACCCCCCCCGTGTTGGAATTTTTCGTCGGTTTTTTCCTATTTATTTTAATAAGTTCGTTTTTTTTTTAATAGTGAGCCGCGCTTAAGTACTACAGGTACTGTTGTACTGGACACAGTATTTAGGTATACGATGACCTTTCATTATAAACATCTAAGAAGACACCATTTCTAGTTTTATTTACATTGCTACTTTTAGTGAAAGTAGTGAATTAATTACTTTTTTATTAAAAATCTCATTGGGTTAGGTAAGAAAAACGATTATGAACAGTCTAAAGTAAAAAAAAACTCCAAAAAAAATTTGAAAATTAGGAAAAATTCCAACACGAGGGGGTCCAGAATCATGTCCTCTGGTATCCGTTTGTGCGTCGATGTCCCTAACACCCTGTATATTAATACTTTTTATTTATTTTTGTATGAAAAACAAGCCGAAAATATTTATCAGAAGGGTTCTTGTAAAGCCACAAAGTTAATTCGCCACGAAAAAAAGTATTGATCCTGTTCTCCTAGTACTTTTTGGTGAGATTCCACATTCTGTCATCATTTTCTTTAGTTTTGTGCTGGATTTTATTATTTAATAGGTGCGTCCACACAGCGAGCAGCCTCGCGAGGCATTTGCTGCCCGAGGAAACTGACAAGCGAGACTGCTCACTCTGTGTGGACGCGTCTATTGTTTTTCGACCGAGGCACGAAGCAATATACGCGAGCAAAAGAAAAGCCGACACTGGATGGCTCGGGCGCTCGGTTGATCGCCCGCGGCAGCGCCTCGGCCTCGGCCGAGACACGTCCACGCTAACCGAGCTGCTTCGCGCGGCAAATGCCTCGCGAGGCTGTGTGTGGACGCGCCTAATAAATTGTTCTGCTATCCGTGCGGAAAAAAGGAATGGGGCCAATTTACAATATATTATAATATTCCACAACTAGCACACAACGCCATCTAGTCCCAAGCTAAGCAGAGCTTGTGTTATGGGTACTAGACAACTGATAAACATACTTATATATTTCTAAATGCATACATACATATTATAGATAAATTACACCTAGATATTGGAGATTTAATAAAACAAAATTATAAATTCATAATTTTTATTATACAAGTGTATAAAAATCAGTCTCTTAAACTCTAAAGAGAATTTAAATTCGTTTATAATATTAATTTATATCATAGTAGTATATAGTAGCTCACGCTTACTAAAATTAGAGGGTCGACAGAATTTACAGTGAAAATAATAATAAATCAACGACCATTTATATCTAGACGCCTCATGCACGATCTGACTAACGAAAATTATTCTGCCAAGTCGCTGAGGTACGACGTAAGCGAGGGGGACGGGGTACTGCGTTCTGATTGGCTAACGGGACGGGGTACTGCGTTCTGATTGGCTAACTCAAAGTCAGTGCGCCGAGGGGACTCACAGGAGTGGTCGAGTTACGACGGTTATAAGACTTTTTTACCTAATGTGTTGACAGACATCGGTCGCCTGTGATGAGGAGTCTAGATATAAATGGTCGTTGTAATAAATGAACACAATAATTATAATACATTAGTTATTGAAGTATGTCGAAAATGAACAAACTCTGGCCGAGGTCTCTCTGTGGATGGGTGAGTGAGGTTAAGCAACATTTGTCTAGGTCTGTCTTTGGATAGGCCACCAAAGTTGTAATTTTAAGATCGCATATTCTGAAAGTTGGCAACGTCGCAAATAGTTGTCAAATATTAACAAGTTTTAATTAATTTAGCAATGTTACTGTATGGATATAACAAATATGGCTCTGCAGTGCGCTAAAACATTGATTGATTGACAGTTTCAGGTGTAAAAAAGCTTTTGGAAAGTTTCCAAATACTTGTTTTACATCTAAAACTATATATTCGGTATTACGTTATTAATTATTGCATTCCCTAATCAACTTTGTAGTGCACTACAGAGCCATTATTTCTTATTGTCATACAGTAAATTTACCAAATTAATTAAAACTTGTAAGTATTTGACAGCTATTTGCGACGTTGCCAAGTTTCTGGTTATGCACCCTAATTGACAGACAAACTGTCTGTGTATAGGTCCGAAAGGTTAAGCAACCCATTTCTAGGTTTGTCTTTGGATGGGTCACCAAAGTTAAGGCCGCATAACCAGAAACTTGGCAACGTAGCAAATGGCTGTCAAATATTTACAAGCTTTAATTAATTTGCCAAATTTACTGTATGTAAATAAGAAATATTGCTCTGTAGTGCACTAAAACATAGATATATGAATGCAATTAAAACACTGAATTTGATGTTGTAACCGTTTCCGGTGTAAATAATGCATTTGACAAGTTTCCAAATACTTTTTTTACATCTAAAACTATATATTCGGTGTTACGATATTAATTATTGCATTCCCTAATCAATTTTTAGTGCACTACAGAGCCATACAGCAAATTTACCAAATTAATTAAAACTTGTAAGTATTTGACAGCTATTTGCGACGTTGCCAACTTTCTGGTTATGCGCCCTAACTGACAGACAAACTGTCTGTGTATAGGTCCGAAAGGCTAAGCAACCCATTTCTAGGTTTGTCATTGGATGGGTCTCCAAATTTAGCAACTCTTGCCGAGTTCTGTATGTGGATGGGTAAAAAAGTTATTTAAATGATTCATTATTAATGAAAATCGCTGTGACATTGATAAATCTGTTTACATAATCATTTAAAGTAGACTCAATACCATATTTACATAACGAGCAATAATCTTCATAATTATTAAAATCGATTACCAATCAGTTGCGGATTTTATTACAATTTCCATCGTTATTTGAATGGCCGTGAATAATTAATTATAAATAACATTGATGTTGTAAAAAAAAAGGAAAACGAATTCAGAAGATTGCTTACAGTTTCTGACTAAGTATGGTAGATATCAAAATTTTAGCAGTTTTTTTACAGGGCCAAAGCCTGCCGGGGTCACGGGACTATCCGGTAACCGTGCCTCCGGAACGTAAAGTACTATTGAAGGACACCGTGGATTTTAGTCAGTACGAGTCTGGCAGTCCCTCCCGCCCCGCCCTGGGTGGGAGGACTCATTTGAAGATTAAATAGACCACGATAAAAATATGGTATATTCAGACATCTGTGTTTCCACACATGATTTCTATTTACAAATTAAAAAAAAAACCGCATGTTATCTACGCCATTATAGTACTTATAATTGGAAAATAATTGCAATAAACTGAATAAGAAATAATCGGTTTTCGTTCCTAGTAAAAAAGTACTTAAAAGAATAATCGTAGTAAAAATGAATCGAATTTAGGGGTAAATATCGTCAAATAGGACAGGGCGGGAGGGACTGTCAGACTTGTACTGACTAAAATCCACAGTGTCCTTAAATAGCCCTTAACGTTCCGGGGTCACGGTTATCTGATAAGACAGTCCCGTGACCCCAATATAGAAACAGGTTCAGTAGTTTCTGACAAAAATGGTACCTACCTAACAAACAAACATGATTATCTGTCTTCTGTTGTAAATTCCAAATGCCCTCAAAAAAAAAATGTTTACCAAAGACAAAAGACTTTTGCAAGCGTCAGCCATATTGTTTTCGTTCAGAAGTCTGCCCACAACCCTCAGAACAATAACTAAAGCATAGAAGGAACCTAAATTTAACTAATACAGTCGTCTCTGTTTTCTTATATACTCATAACAGCATTAGAGAGAGACAGATGTAGGTTGCTCAAAATGCAAATCGTCACAAAAGAAAACGTCAATTTGGATACCTTGGCTACCTTTATAGTACTAAGTTTAAAAGCTACTTAACGTCTCAGGTTTTTATCTATGACTTTGTTCATCGCATTTTTTCGTATAATGCTTATGGGCGCATGCCAGTTGAACTGCTTCGTTGGTTTTACGTGTTTTTGTAAAAATAGTACAAAAATAACAGTGATTTAGTGTAAATCGCAAAGCTTAAAGATTAAATAATGTCCTGCATTATAGTGGGATGTAAATCTCATTCATCCCGCAAAGAAAATGATGCGGAAATCATAAGCTTCCATTGGTAAGTAATCAAATATGGTCATTTTGTCAGTTTTTCATTCTTATTTTATGTTATTTTGGCATTATTTCAAATTATTTAACCTAAGTGTACACGGTAGTGTTTTGAAATCAATATTTTATGCAATTAAATAGTTCGATTTTATGGAAATTATAAATTTTAAATCGGCATATAAATTTTTGCAGTAGTGCTTGCAAAAACAAACTATCGATACAATATCGATAAAATAGCGTCATCCAAATTATTATGTACATTATTTTTCTTTACACGTAGTTTTGGGAAGGATTAAATATTTAAGAGTTAAATAAATAGGGGAAACTGAGGACACTTGATCCCCCCTTTTGTTTTTTGGCTATTATTTCGCGAATTTGAATCCGATTTTAAATATTCTGGTATTGAAATACGTGGAATTTAATTGGCTATACTGAGTATAATAGCTAATGATATCGGTATATAAATTTAGTAACCAGCCCACGAAAACTTCGTATAGGGAATTGTATCATGTGTCCCATATATATGTCTGACTTGATCCCTACCCTCTAGAACTCTTGATCCTGGGGGGAACAATACAGAAGGAAATGAAAATAACATGTGAAATTTGTTTATCATTGATTTATTTGCTAAGTAGGTAATCTAGAAACAATAAAAACATATCCACTGTTATAATATAACACATATACCTATGTTTTCAGCAAACATCACGTAATGTTCCTATTGTCACAAAATCTGTGTTGTGACTGGCGAAAGTTTGGAATGTGTATTTTTTAAACGTAGCATTTTCCTTTTTATTATAATTCATCATAATAACATATATTATATCTCCCATAAGGAAGTGTACCATGTGTACCCTAGCTATGTCGAGGTTTTAAAAAAATATTGTAAAAAAATCGAGTACTATTAACGCTTTTCTATGAAACAGACGCTTAAACACATAGATAATGACTAGTTTAAAATTGATAATTATCTAAAATAAGTTTACTAACCACTTATTTAATCCATATAAAAACTTACGAAAAATGCTACAAATGTGGCCTCTCTAAATTTAAAGAGTGTTCACAGAAGCTCTGTAAATCCAGTGTATCTAGTCTCCCGTAAGGATCAAGTGTCCTCAGTTTCCCCTACCTACGGTCTTGTGAGCGAATCGTACGTATGAGTAATGAAATGACAGTGTGAAAAATCCGTGTGGCTCATGGTGTAACAATTTAAACTCATGTGTGGCTATAATTTTTTTTGTCACTTTCAGATTTCCGTCCGATGTTGATATGAGGCAAAAATGGATCAACGCTTTTGCTCGTTACTGGGAATCGTTCAGGGCCAATCGCTCTTTTAAAATCATTTAAGCGTTTTCTTGGTAGTTTCAATTTTTTACAATTTATGCTGTTTAAAAATAAATATGTTGGTCAGACAGAAGTGAGTTCTTTATTTCACCTTAGCATATTTAGATTTATTGCCATGGAGCAATACCATAAACTAAAAATTCGATGTCGATATCGGTATTTATTTTATGCATAGTCACATCACTAGCTAATACTCTTTTGTCTATGACAGCGTACACTTCAAATGTCGTAAAGCGCCTTCTATGCTTTAGTTATTGTTCTGAGCCACAACCTAACCATTGCAAATTGTTTTGATTGGCAACGTTACGTACCATAAAAATTAAGCATTGTCTTAGTTTCAAGTGGCCTTATTCGGTGATATCTATAAATTCAATAATATCTGATTGGCGGACGACTTGTATCAATTTAGGACTATCTAGGTATAAGTATAGAATAAATTAGGCATTTAGCTTTGGTTATGTAGTAATGCCTAATTTTTGAGGTTTCATGTTTTTTGAATTACATCATCATCTGCCTAAATAGCCTTTTCCCAACTATATTGTGGTCGGCTTCCAGTCGAACCAGATGCAGCTGAATATCAGTATTTTACGTGGAGCGACTGCCTATCGGACCTCCACAACCCAGTAACTAGGTAATAGTGTACCCCATGGTAAGACTTCTGACTGTGATTAACGACTGTTAAAGATCTATAAATGACAGCCGGGACCAACGGCTTTACGTGCTTTCCGAGGCACGGAGGAAACTCGCTATGACAGATCAACCTCGGCAAGCGCGGCTTAACCCGAAAGATCGGAAGGATCGGAAGAATTAAGTGAATCATTAGGAATATTGCAGAGGCCGTTTTCGACCCTATTTGAAACCTGATAAATTTTAACACAAATTACTAGCTGCCTGCCCCACTTCGCACGCGTTCTTTTCGGTGGATTTTCCAAAAACTTTATTGTTAAAAAGCTAAAAAGTTTTGGTTCGGTTGAACGCGATAATCTCAGGAACTATTGGTTCGAATTGGAAAAATCTTTTTGTGTTAGATAGTCCATTTATCGAGGAAGGCTGTAAGCTATGTAACATCACGCTAAGACCAATAGGAGCTGAGCAACGACGGGGTGAAACCACGGTGATCATATAGCTATTTCATGTGACAGATTTTTGTGTTGTTGTAAGTAAATTGTATTGCGTATAAGCACAAGCATAGATCTCATGTGAATGTGAGTGACCGGAGTAAGGGCAAGGCCCGCATTCCAGAGCGGTACTAGTTAATTATGGGTAGGACCAGTTTATGTTACATTTCGAGTTAGAAATAGTATCATATCTGTCAATTCTGAGTCTGGGCGTTAGTGTTGTGAGTTTATAAACGCACCCACGACACAGGATAAATTCCTAGTGTGGGACAAAATTAATAAAAAAATAAATGAAAAAGAAATAAGTCGAAACTTATGGTTGACTATCGTCGTAGGACCCAATAAATATTATTAACAGTGAAATAATGTTAAATGTGAATGAAATTTTCACCATCTCATCCAATATTTCGCAAATATCTTCATATTTTTGCCACAATTTTAATATTGTCTGTCACGACAAATCAACTGCCTAAAATTGTCACACGCTCTAGAAAGAGAGAAAAACAATTAAAGGACCATCTATTTCTTTCCTGTAAGTCAAAGATAATGTTAATAGTAATGTAAAAGAAAAATAAATGGTCCCATAGTTGTTTTTATCTATTTCTAGGCTAAGGAAGGCTCTTGATTTTTACAAGTAAAGAAGATTTTTTTATAAAGAATAGCTTGCCTTTTAAATTATGAACCATATTAATCCCTAGCTGGTTTAATACCGACAGTTTATAGTCATAAAAAGTAGGTACTTTATGTGGTGTATCTTAAATAGATATCTTTTATAGTCTGTAGTAAGTTTTTAATTATAGGATTTTTGTAAGGGGCAACTCTCTCTCTCTGGTGTAATAAGAAAATGAATAAACGTCTGATTGTGCTCAAGTCTTTAATTAAATAAAACAATAGTAATTACAAGTCTACGAACCCTGTTCTTAGTACAAGAACATAATATTGGCGACGAGAGATGAGCAATAGTCAAAACAAAAGTAAGTCTTAAAAATAGTCATCAAAGAAATTTTTGTCGTGTCGAGTCGTAAAGATGGCTGCCTATATTGGTCAATTGCCGCCATTTGAAGAGTCTACACAAAGTTTTGAGTCGTGGGTGGAACTCTTTGAAGAATATTGTAGCCTAAATAAAGTTTTGCCAGAAGAGGCAGATGGGAGTACAAAGAAGGCTTTGTTTTTAACACATGTTGGCGCCAGACATTATAGTTACTTACACACGGCGTGTCTACCACAAAGAGCTAATACAAAAAAGATAGACGAATTATGTCAAATATTGAAAAATAAGTATGATCCACCGGGCCTGCAATCTACGAATAAATTTTTGTTTCATAAAAGAGTTCAGAAAGTTCAAGAAACTGAGACAGATTTTTTGTCAGCAGTCACACAATTAGCTTCAAAATGCAATTTTGGTGCTTATGAAGACCAGGCATGCACATATCAAGTCATTACAGGCGTTAAAAATGAAAACATAAGGAAAAAGTTGTTATCTCTAAATAACCCAACATTTAGTCAAGTGAAAGAGGTTGTATTGCAAGAGGAAGCCATACAAAAACAGTTAGATTGCATGAGTCGTGAAGCAGAGTCAGTTGTTGGAAGAGTTTACAAGAATCAAGGTCGTCCCCAGGCATACAGCAGTCAAAGGTGTGGCAATTGTAGTCAAGCGCAATCAAGGGATAAGTCACATCAAAACAAAAATCAAGAGTCAATGGTAAGTCCAAGTCAGCGTCATCATGGATCTCAGTCTAAAGAAAAGAGTATGAGTCAGTGTCAAGGTGCATCCACGAGTCAACAGTCAAATATGAGTGAGTGTTATCGGTGTGGTCGTTCCCACAATCCTAATATGTGTCCAGCAAGGTATTGGAAGTGTTATGTGTGTCAGCGAGTAGGTCATACTAGTGTCAAATGTAGAAGGCGTCCAATACATGACTTAAATTGTAAAAATAATGATAATGCTATTGATTGTGTAGTAGAACAGTTGGTTGATGGAACAAATGTCTTGTCGTGTAATAATGATAATGATGATAGTTATAATGTCAACATATTACAAGTAAATAAAGTAGAACATAAGTCAAAATTAATTAAATTAAATGTTGAGAATGTCTCATTAACCATGGAAGTTGATACGGGAGCAGCCATTTCCATAATTTCTTACCCATGTTATTTAAAATATTTTAATAATGTAACTATTAAACCATCTGCTATTAAACTAAATGGTATTTCAGGTCAGATCCAAATTGCCGGTATTATTGAAGTCAAAGTCATGGGTAAAGTTTTAAGTCTTGTAGTGTGTAAAAATAAAAGTCAATGTTTTATGCCATTAATGGGTCGAGACTGGCTGGATCAGTTATTTCCTATGTGGAGAGGTGTATTGTTAACATCAAGTAATGTCAAATGTAATCTTGTGCAGAATGTGTCAAATCAAAGTTTGCAGGTGTCAGAATTATTAAAAAATCTTAAAAATAAATTTCCTAAAGTATTTTCAACTGAAAATAGGTCTTGTATTCAAAACTTTGAAGCTTCATTGTGTTTAAAGGAAAACAGTACACCAGTTTTCATGCGTCCTTATGAGGTACCTTATAGTATTGTTGATAAAATTTCTGAGTCCATTGATAAGTTGGAAGCTGAGGGCAAAATATACAAAGTAAGTCATTCTGAGTGGGCTTCACCTTTAGTCCCAGTAAAGAAGAGTGATGGTTCTTATAGGTTATGTGTTGATTTCAAAAGAACAGTGAACCCTAACCTTAAAATAGATATATATCCTTTGCCCACAGCTGAGAACATTTTTGCTTCTATGTCAGGTGGTAAAATATTTGTTGTTTTGGACCTTTCAGATGCGTATACACAGTTAAAAGTAAGTGCTCACAGTCAGAAGTTGTTAACGGTCAATACACATAAAGGTTTATACAGATTTAATCGTTTAATATATGGAATAGCATCAGCACCTGCTATTTTTCAGTCTGTCATGGATCAAGTTCTATCAGGAGTGGAAAATACTAAGTGCTTTATTGATGATATTTTAATTAAAGGGAATAATCTCCAAGATTGTTATAATACAGTAGTCAAGGTTTTGCAAAAATTAAGTCAATATAATATTCAAGTTAATTTCAGAAAATGTAAATGGTTTTGTGAGTCAGTTGAGTATTTGGGTCATATTATTTCATCACAGGGCAGAAGTCCCAGTCCAACACTTGTAGAAGCTGTAATTAAAGCCAAAACTCCTGAAAATGTCAAAGAATTAAGATCATATTTAGGATTATTAAACTTTTATCATAACTATTTAGAAAATATTAGCACGTTAGTCAAACCTTTAAGAGAATTAACTGAAAATAAAACAAAGTGGCTATGGACAAATACACATCAACAAATATTTGAGTTGTCAAAACAAAAATTAGTCAATAGTAAAATATTAATGCATTATAATCCAGCATTACCAATTGTTGTGTATAGTGATGGGAGTCCAGTCGGCTTAGGAGCTATATTGTGTCACATAGTGGAAGAAAATAAGAAATTAGTAGAAAAACCAGTTATGTTTGCTTCATGTACATTAACTGAAGTCCAGAGAAAATATTCTCAGTTAGATAGAGAGGCACTAGCCATAGTTTATGCTGTTACAAAATTCCACAAATATTTGTGGGGTAGACGCTTTACCATAGTTACAGATAATGCCCCTATAAAACATATATTACATCCTAATAAAAGTATTCCAACATTAGCAGCCCAGAGATTGCAGCATTGGGCATTAATTTTAGAAAATTATGATTACAATATTGTGCATAAGAAAAGTGAATATTTAATGCATGCAGATGCCATGTCTAGATTACCTATGAATAAGATTGTTGTAGATGTAAATAATTGTCAATTGGAGAAATTGCCACTTAGTTATGTGGACATTGCTAGAGGAACCTTGTGTGATTCTGTCTTGTTGAAAGTATTTAATTTTACCAAAAATGGATGGCCTAACCACATAACTGACAATGCAATTATACCATACTTCAAAATAAGACATTATATTTCAATTATTGATGAATGTTTAGTGTTTGGTTCAAGATTGATTGTACCGCAAAAATTTCAAGCTTTAGTGTTAAATTTGTTGCATGAGAGTCATCCAGGTATAGTCAGGACCAAGATGCTAGCTAGATCCTTGTTTTGGTGGCCATGTATGTCACAAGATATTGAATTAAAATGTAAAAGTTGTGAAATTTGTTCTATTGTTAATTTTAAACCAGATAATGTAAAAATACCTTGGCCCAAATGTGATTTACCGTTTCAGCGAGTGCACATTGATTTTTTTGAGTATGAAAAACGTCATTTTCTTATATTTTGTGATTCATATTCCAAATGGATAGATATTAAGTTAATGCAACAGTGTACTGCTAGTTATGTTATTAGAGAACTATATTCAATATTTTCTGTAGTAGGACTACCATGTGAAATTGTGTCTGATAATGGTCCTCCTTTTGATTCTTACCAATTTATTGAGTTTTGTACCAAGCTAAATATAAAGGTTACTAAGACACCGCCTTATCATCCGGAAAGCAATGGCTTAGCAGAAAGGAATGTCCAAATAGCTAAAAAAGCATTAAAAAAAATTATTGTAACTAATTGTTCTGTTGATATCCAGCTGGAATTGTCAAAGTTCTTACTTAATTATAGGAACACTCAAACTACTGTCAATTGTAAAACTCCTAACTCTATGTTAATGTCGTACATGCCTAGAACTGCACTTACTATTTTGAATCCTGTTCATAATCCTAAGTCCATGAAACGTTTACCTTATTATCCTCATTTTACTGAAAATGAAACTGTTTTAGTGAAAGTGGGTTCTGCATCTCCTTGTAACGGGACGATTGTTAAAGTTTTAAGTTCAACTCTATATTTAGTTAATGTTAATGGTGTCTTAAAGAGACTTCATCTTAATCAAATAAGTAATGCTTCTTATCCTCAAGTTTCAGTAAATAATCCTGAAGTTGTTCCTAACAATTCCTATTTTTTCCCAGGGGGAGGAATACAAAATAATCAGGCCACAAATGCAAGTCAGTCGGATAGTAAAGTCATTTCTCAACAGTCTAATCATTCTAATGAATCACAAGTACCACTAACTAGTCCTCAAGTCTCCCAAACACCCCTAAGTCCGCAAGTTTTAATTGATGGTTCCAAGTCCCCAACTACTCAAGAAACTGATAGAAATTCAACATCCTCTGTTACTGTTCCCTGTTCAATTTCAGCATCAAATCCCACCCAACCTGAAGTATGTCGCAGTAGAAGTGGCCGAATAATTAAACCACCAAAAATATTTAATTTGTAGGGGAAGGATGTGGTGTATCTTAAATAGATATCTTTTATAGTCTGTAGTAAGTTTTTAATTATAGGATTTTTGTAAGGGGCAACTCTCTCTCTCTGGTGTAATAAGAAAATGAATAAACGTCTGATTGTGCTCAAGTCTTTAATTAAATAAAACAATAGTAATTACAAGTCTACGAACCCTGTTCTTAGTACAAGAACATAATACTTTATATTACATTTTTGAGATATGACCTATCAAAGTTGGAATTTATTGACTCCACCTAGTCCTAGAAAATAGTGTCCAAAATATCAAAAAGAAATTCAATACTTTCGTATAATACAAACGAATATAGTACACTATAAAAATAACAATAGTTTAACACAAATTGGCATCAATAACACAATCAGTTCGCGTGTTTAAACACTAATTTTAACAATTCATTGTCAATTTCACTCACACGCATTATTCGCCGTTAGGAGTCTCACTTTTGCTCTGTTTTGGCTTGAATTTAAATATTTTATCGAGATTCAACGTATTTTGGTTGTAAATCGTATGGTCGGGAGTATCTCCCCAAGATATGGGAGTCATTCGGTCTTTAACTTCGATGGACGGGTCTTGAATGTTAACCTCCACGGTAACTCCTTCAGGGATCGAGTTTAGAGCTTCAGAATGCACGCTTGAATTGTTTTCAGGATTCGAATGACCTTCCAAAGAAGCGCAGCGGTTCAAAAAGTTCATCATTCGTTCTTTGTAGAACTCTGAGCTCGTTTCCGTGTTCTGTTTAGTTTTATTCGTTTGATTTTTCAAATAAAAACCGTTGTCAGATTGTGCGAGGAATATCCTTTTGATTTTCTTGCTTGGATAGTGTTCTATTAAGTCGGGTTTTGGCGGTAGCAATTTGGCATTTCTTGGCAGTTTTCTGGTATCATTTCCTTTAATTTTTGTCACAACTGATATACAGTTGCCTCGTCTTTCATTATCTTCTTTATAAGTATTCTTCATGCCTTTATAAGAGATCTTAACGCTCAAAATCGACCATAGCAGTTCTAAAAACGCTGCTATTAGTATGTTTATTGATAGTACTCTTTTCGTAAACAAATTCGGTGTTTCACCTTTATCCACAGTCGTATTTAAAGCAACAATCATATGAGATTCGTTTCTAATGATAACATCAGTGTGTTTTATAACTAAAAAGTCTTTGAAAGGGACTTTGTCCTTGTAGAATTCGGTTATATCGCCGTCTGATGTGGTTATGAACCAAACAGCTATCATTATGAAGGCTGTTAGAGAAACCAAAGTTGAGAGACAAGACATGACGAATAACCACGTTATATTATGGTCTATGTACCATCTGACTGAAGCTAGAATGCTCGCAACTCCAGCCGCCAGCCCAAAAATAGTGATCAAAGCCGGCGCTAAAACCAATATATAATTACTGTCATTTTTATTACCGTTAAATTCCGTTGTTTGATTTTTCGAATTCAACGGATTTCCGTTCCCACTCAATTTGAAATTCGATTCATTGTTCGAATTTATTTGAGTCGCGTTCTCACTATCGAAATCATTCAAATAGATATTAGTGTTCTCTTTGAAAGGAGTATTTTCTCTCTGGTTTCCGCCATTTGATAGTGTGGTGTTACTGACAGGGTGTAGGTCGGAATTCGGGCTGACTAACGCCAAACAGGCGAGAAGAAAGGACGTTGCAGCCAATGCAATATGCACCCACGCTAGACCCGAAACTGTCGACGCAGAATACCGTCTCTCCGACGGATACAAGTTCCGTGTATCGGGTTTCGTTTTAACTTTAATTGTATATACGTCTTCCATTATGGTCAGCCAATCATTGTTTACGAGAACTTCGAAGTTTTCTTTAGAACAATGGCCTTTAACTGTTCTTTTTACCACGAAACACACTTTAAACCACTGTTTAACATAAAAACTTGGATTGTCACACCACAAAGTCACTGGGAATTATTGTTTTTTTGTAATTTTAACGATGCATTTTTTGTTTTATAATTTTTGGTTCACGCGACGTGACTGTCCCGGTCCGCGGTTGGTAACGTACTGAAGTTGGCTGCAAGCAAAATGGTGGATACCAACTTGACATAAGCTGCCATTTTGAAAATTCATTCCTGTCAAATAGATTCCTTATTTCTTTTGCAATACGGGTTAGAATGGAAGTTATTGAAGTTAGCAAACGGCAAAAAACAAGTTTTAAAGTTTGTTTTTACTTGAATGGAGTAGGCAAACACACGCGATTGTTTTTGTAATTAATCTTAGCTCGTCGAAAGTGCATTCTGATTGTTCTAACAAAATAATTAGCTTATGTGGGAACGTTAATGATATGCAAGCGTTATTTAAAAGATTTTAATAATAAAGTGGTTTAGATTAGGAATATTAATTTATAATTGTGATTAAGTTAGTTGTCTATTGTAATACTTATGCAGTTACGGCCAATTATATTTAGAGAATGAGTACGGTAGCGGTTTTTACCGTTAATAAACGTTAATTTAATAACTTTAATTACCTACTGCTTAGTGTAGATAGCTGCTGGGGTTGCCTAATTACCTACTAAAACTAGGTTAGTATTTGTAATACATACTTAGGTATTTATTGTTTTAGCAAACTTAATAGGCTGCTAAACTTCTCATTGCTTGTCACAGGCCTCCTATGATAAGAGCAATTAAGAGCGCATATTCTGAAAGTTGGCAACGTCGCACGTAGTTGTCAAATATTAACAAGTTTTAATTAATTTAGCAATTTTACTGTATGGAAATAAGATATATATGGCTCTGTAGTGCACTAGAAAATTGATAAGGGAATGCAATAATTAATATCGTAACACCAATGATATTTTTATATTAGAATATCATTGCGTAACACCGAATATAATTAGTTTTAGATGTAAAAAACCGGCCAAGTGCAAGTTGGACTCGCCCATGAAGGGTTCCGTAGTAGCAAGCATAGATTAGGGATATACCTACCTAATTATATTGAGATTAGTAAGTAATATACACAAACAATAACAATAACTTTGTTTTTCATAGTGTTTGTATGAATGGCAAAGTTATATTTGCGGTTTTTGAAAATGTACTATATCTCAAAAACTGCTAACTGTATCTCATCCAAACCAATTTTCGTTGGAAGTTTTTGTTGAGGTCTACATTATATATATTTTTTTAGTTTTATCATTCTCTTATTTCAGAAGTTACAGGGGGGGGACACACATTTTACCGCTTTGGAAGTGTCTCTCGTGCAAACTGTTCAGTTTAGAAAAAAATGATATTAGTAACTACAATATATTTTTTAAAGACCTATCCATAGATACCCCACACGTATGGGTTTGGTGAAAAAATTTTTTTTGAGTTTCAATTCTAAGTATGGGGGGCACCCCCAAAATTTGTTTTGTTTTTATTTTTGTGTGAAAATCTTACCTACGAAGTTTCAACAGGTTAGCTCTTATACTTTCGACAAAAAGTGGCTGTGACATACGGACAGACAGACAGACATGACGAATCTATTAGGGTTTCGGTTTTGCCGTTTGGCTACGGAACCCTAAAAACGTATTTGAAAACCTTCCAAATGCTTTTTTTATATCTGAAACGGTTACAACATCAAATTCAGTGTTTTAATTGCTTTCCTTATCAATGTTTTAGTGCACTACAGAGCCATATATTTCTTATTTTCATACAGTAAATTTACCAAATTAATTTAAACTTTTAAATATTTGACAGCTATTTGCGACGTTGCCAACTTTCTGGTTAAGCGCCCTTAAAGTAAGAGACCTTGTATACAAATCTCCATTTAAAGTTAAAGTTTTTTCTTAAATGTAGGCTGAGGGCGTCGGATTGAGATCTCTGCCTTGAACACGAGGTGAGATTATGTATAAAGACGTTTATATTATTTGCAATGAAAGTTGTTTAAAGCATAATGTCATTATAACTGAGTAGAAACATTAAAACAGCTGTTGGCAACTGAAGTAATTGCAGAAGAAAAATGGCTCTGAATTAAAAAAAAAATCTGTTAATGTGATCAGTCGTCGTTAATTTTATTTCACTTATTAGGCTTTGGCCCTCTAAGGGTCAGCGCAAAATAAACTTAAAAATTATTACAATAAATGCTTGAACCTGACAAAAAATGCTCGCGCGTCCTCGAAGATACGCGGGAATTCATTTATGCACTTTATTGTAAATAATTTTAAAGTTTATTTTCAAGTGCGTTAATAAAATCCTCTGCGCTGCGCTCCGTTCTGTCTACGCTGACCCTAAGGCCCCCCCTGCCTCGCCATTGTGCTGACACTCTATGAGGCGCGCGTGGTTCATGATCGGACAGCGAGTTGCCTAACCCACCCGATCAAACCAAGTTTCATTCAGCCATTTGACTGCAGGTCTGGCAACGCCTACTGTATTGGCAACCTCCACCAAGTCATCATCAATTCAATTCAAAGTCAATGAAACGAAAAATACATCCTAGCTAAAATCCTTGATTGCAAAGCTAGTTTTAATAATTAGCAATATGAGAAGGCGCCCACACCACCTACTGCATAATTATCTTTGATCAACTTTCATGTCAATAAATGTTTGTGATCACTTGTGTACGCTTTTTTTTAATTTTATGTAAAAAAAACAATTATAAAAAAACGTAAAAAAGAATAAAAAATCATAATAAAATAAAATCGTAACAAAAAAGATTTCGATTTTTCAAAGTGAACTTTTTTAAAGGAGAATGGGCGTTCATGGTTTCGCTTTTTGAAGCGTATAGTCACTTAAGCAAATCTATAAATAATGTTGTTATTTTTTATTTGTTTTAGCATAAATTCACTTAAAACATTTGTGGGGTTTTTATTTTCAATATTATTAGTAATTACTGGTATGTTTTTGTTCCGGTATAGTGAAGGGTTACGTTACCAGAATCGATCGATTAAACAAAGAACCAAATCGTAAAACAATTAAAAAATCTACTAGTTTCCCTAAAGACCACCTTAAAAGCCATTATTATTGCTTTTCTATAAACTCTAATATGATTTATTTTATGATAACACATATTGAGGTCTTCTAATAAATGTAAAGATATAATCGATTATGTTAAGATGTCGTAATTGACTGATGTGTCACAACACTATTCCATGAAATGTCATTTGTCAAAGTCAAACCAGTCAAACTCATGATTTTCGCGTTTGTTTGGTTTTGATTTCTTTATTACCGGCGAACTACTATTTCTTGCTTTTCTCTGCTAGTAAACTTATATTCGTGTCGAGTAGAGTTTTAGGATACCTCCACGTTGATATACATCGAGCAATTGGACTCTTTTTGTAGTGCGCTGTTATAGTGAATTTATACGTCTACATTGATTTCTACTGGATACTGTGTCGTGCTGTGTGAACTGTGTTTTATTATAATCGCATCCACTGCCTAATCGCCAAATAAGAAAGGCAACGCATGCTATGGTTAATCTTTTAATTCCATGTTGCATTGTTTTGACGCCTAATAATATAACCTCAAACAAAATCCTGAGTAAGTAATGTTTTTTTGGAAAACCCCTCAAAATATCAATCTGTATTTAACTTTGCTTTCATGTATGTCAATAACCCTTACTTGTGTCCAATGTTCACTACTATAAGTGTCAAAAAGGAGCGCAACCAAGTGCCATAGTCGAGTTCTCATTCTCCTTTATTTAAATCTATATTTTTAAATAAAAACCCTAAAAAAATACATAATAATATTAAGATATCGATTTTTCAAAGTGATCGCAAACTTTTCGTTTGTGTGTACCTATTTATAAAACTGTTAAACAAACAATAACAATAAATTAGGTACTTTGCATAATGCTTACCTCATTTTCCAAGCATTAATTTAAATAGTTTGATTATATCTACATGTAACCTGCACACTAATTATTCAAAAAATACTTCCTTCTGAACTAACCTTGGAAAAAAAATGTTAAAATATTAATGAAAAACTTGTTCAAATACTGCATTCATTAGATGATTAGATCGTCGGCCATGGTACTGCGGGGCTCTGGAACGCAAAAGGCAATTGAAAGAACTGGTTGGTCTCTGACAGTTGCTACCCTACCACCTAGAAGGAGCTCTCCCGCTATTTTTTGGAACTTCCTTGCTTTTAGCAAATGACCACGTCGACCAATTATTGCGAAACCTGTACATGAAAAACAAATAACTCAGTTTTTTTTTCGAGCTTGTATTAAAATGCTGCTAAGTCTTAAAAAACGAGTCCAAAGTCGATGAGGTTGCGCTGTCTCATTTTATAGTTCATATTATGGCTACCTTCCATGAGATCACCTCCATGTCATAATTAATATTTTATTGTCCAGCGATAAATGTACATAGGTAGATATTGCCACAGAATACTTAATAGGTATTGCAGACTTAAACTAAATAAAAGCTTATAAAGATGACATTTTTTCTATCAAAATTTATTTTTATTACAATACTAGCTGACCGGGCAAACTTCGTACCGCCTCACCTTTTAAACCTTCCATGGACTTCCAGAAGGCTCAGGCGCAAAATGTTCCTTTCGCAAAATGTCCACAGGTAGCAAAATTTTCCTTTCGCGGAATGTACCTTTCGCAAAATGTAATTCAAGACCAAAATTAGCCAAATCGGTCCAGCCGTTCCCGAGTTTTAGCGAGACTAACGAACAGCAATTGATTTTTATATAATAGAGATTGTTATGAACAATTAACAAAACAACTTATTTAAAGTTTCAATTAAATAACTCACGCAATGATTTGCTACCAAAAAAGAATCTTTGGCTAACATCTAAAATCTTATCAGAAAAACTTTCAGCTAAATTCTTTAAATGATAAGGTTGTGTTTGGAAATATTCTGAAGGATAGTATGACAATTCGCTTTCCAATAACTGTACTAGATTATTAATATTATCATGAAGAAAATTTAAATCATTTACAGCCTCCGTCTTCAAAAATTTCAAAAAATTTAAATAATAATATTTAAAAAATACACTGTCCATATCGGTACGTGGACTGGGAATAACTAGTTGATTCATTGCAAAATTTACAAAAGCATAGACATTTTCTAATTGCCTGCTATCCAGATCTTCTAATTGTATCTTTGTCTTCCAGAATTTTTTACAATATGTATCAACATCTGTTAGAGAAAATGTTTCTATGAAATATGGCGGTCCGAACTTCTCTTTTAAAATACTTTCGCTTTCTAGATCAAAACTACTTGTGATCCAGATTTTACGTTGCCGAGTACCATCAATAATACCTTTCAGCAATGAAAATATTTCAGTCTCATAACTGGGGCATACCCTATCAATACCATCAAAAATAAATATCAATTTACCTTGATTGTAAAAATTTAAGAACAATTTCACTTGAAATACTATTGAGTTGCCGCCAGAACACCTATTCAAGCCAACAGTTCCATCTGCCAATTCTTCTAGTTCAATTAAAACTTCACCTTCTTTGAAGCAGTCTTTGGAATTTTCGCTAAGAGCAACATAGCACATGAACTTTAAACTCTCCAAAGTATTGACGACTCTTCTACTCTCTTGCCACTTCTCTAATATCCGGATCTCGTGGTGTTCCAAAAAGTTTACTCTGACTATCCATATTTTAGGATCTAGGTCCTTTGTTTCTCGGGACAAGTGAGTGAGCAAAGTCGATTTACCGAATTTCGGTAAATTTCTTACATGCACAATATCCTCGTCTAAATCATACAATGTTTCTAACACGTGGTCTTTGATTTCATATTCTTCTTCCTGCTCTTTTATACGACTTACTCTTCTGTCAATATAAAATGGTTTTACTTTCTCGTAATCGTCATAAATGACTGATTTGCCAATTTCTACAGTTTCATTGTTTATCATTTGATTTAATACATCTTCCTCTATTAATTTTACAGTCTCATCGTCTACAATTGTGTCTAAACTTAAGTTTACACCTTGAAATTTAATTTTGGAAGTTGCTAAAAGCTTCTTTTGACATTCAACATTCATGTCTGTGAAAACAGTTCTGTCAACGATCAATTTTGCTTGTGAAAAATATTCAGTGATTATGTCGACTGAAATTTTGTTCGTTACGACTATTATTTGCTTGCCAACTACAGATTTTGCGATATTTTCAAGCTTTTCACGAGAATTTCTAGTATCTTCAAAATTATTACATACAAGAATAAGTATTTTCTCCTTAGTTGTGTTCGCTAATTCTTTATATAAAGCGTCCTGGCTTTTCAAAGGCAGTTTGAAAACGTCTTCTAAGTCTAACACAATATGGTCTTTATTTCCAAGATATTGTTCCAGTTTAGCAACAGTTAATACACAGCTTCCTGTAGCAATAACAGTTCCTATAATTTCACCATGCAACTTTAATCGTTCAAGAGTGTCTTCATTAAATGTAAAATCTTTGTTTTTCATCTTATCCATTGTTTTTAAAACACCCATCAATAGGTCATTCATAGCATTGGTTACAGAATTCTCATATACTTTACTTGTTTTTATAAGATATGATCCCAGTTTTGGAGCCATCCACAGTTTCTGTACTTCATCGTGATATTTCAGAAATATGATATCAGACCGAAGTCTTATGTCGTTTGCATCTTTGCACGTTTGACCTTCTATTTCTTTTTTCAAAATTGTCTCTACTCCACTCTGGTCAGCTTGGTTAGTGTAAAACAATAATTTGTCATAGAAATCCCTCACTAAATTCACATCGTATTCACCTCGTTCGAATGAAAGTTTTGGAAACTTTTTAACTTTGACTTCCAATCTATATTCGTGTAAGTTCTTAATTTTGCTATTCAACATTTTATACCATGTTTTAGCAAGATTTTCCAATGATTCACCGTTGTCTATAAACTTCAAAAGTTTAGTAACTTCATCGAATACTAGAATGTTGCCGACAGCAGAAGCTATGCCTCCATTTAACTGGAGAAATCCATTTTCTAAGGACTCATCTATAGTTATAATCTTATTAGGCTTCGACTGTTCTATTATTTCTATGATTTTTGACGTCAGATGAGCTAATCTCTTTTCTATTTTCTCGGGTTTGCCTCTAATGGCTAAATCTTT
Source organism: Agrotis exclamationis (assembly GCA_950005045.1). Taxonomy (NCBI): domain Eukaryota; kingdom Metazoa; phylum Arthropoda; class Insecta; order Lepidoptera; family Noctuidae; genus Agrotis; species Agrotis exclamationis. The sequence continues at coordinate 12,535,674 of OX465444.1, forward strand.
GTTGCCAAATAAAGTCGGGACTTTAAACTTCAGAGACAGTAAATGTTCTTTAGCAGCCAGTTCTGCTGCTTCATAGACAGTCGACTCAGGGACATTTGCTTTATCGAGTTCTCGTTTTAGATCCATTGTTATTGATTTGCTAATAAATTCCAGCTTGCCGTTTTTATATGTCAGAACATTTCCTATTAATTTACTTAAAATCTTTATATCAGAGGGTTCACAAAGAAATATGCGTAATAAACTTTGTAAATCATTCTCTTCTGTCTTTTGCTTTTTGAGGACTTCTAAGCACAGTATATTTTTGATTAGTATTAGAAATTCATCATTCATTGTAAAAAAGTCTTTTCTAAAGCTGGCTACACGATGTCCTTCAGGTTTGGTTTCAGAAACGTCTAAAACGTTGAGTGCTAGAATGACATGATAGCGTAACATGAGATCATTATTCATGGACAATTCACTATCAGACTCATCACAAATAAACTTAGCTAGCTGTTCCGCTAGTGTTCTTAATTCTTCTTTCATTACTATTTTACATAAAAAATCCAAATCTTCATCGCTATAAGATGGCTGTGTGCAACTACCTCCAGTTCTAATAAGTTCGTTCAATTGATCAGCTAAAGTACCTTTATATATCTTGTTATTGGGATCGTCTTTAGCTGTTGTATACATAACGAAGAAGCATTCAGTATCATCAAATTTTTCTCCGAAAATGACATCTTTAATGCTTGGATCAAAAGCTTTTCTAATATCCAAATAACTATCAAAATATTTAGCTAACTCAGTTTTACTATTGAAAGTTAGAAGTTTATCATTTTCTCTGTGTTTTGCTTGAATAAATACAATGAGTGGTTTTTTACATTCTTTCACTTTTGCTTTAAAACAGATGTCATCGAAGGCGCCTATGTCAGCTCTGTTTGTAGCTAAATTGAATTTAGTGACAGAATCGTTATGTTTCAATCTGAAATATATTAGGCTGATTAATTTAGTCTCATATAGCTGTCCCTGGATGCCTGAAGTACCAGCTCGCTTTTTATACATTTTATATGGCTCGTGGCTAAATAATGACAGCCGCACAGGTCGATCTTCCGGGTTAAGCCGCGCTTGCCGAGGTTGGTCTGTGGATGAGTGACCATCTGTTATAGTAAGTTTCCTCTGTGCCTCGGAAAGCACGTAAAGCCGTTGATCCCGGCTGACATTTGTAGATCTTTGACAGTCGTTACTGTTAGTCAGAAGCTCTAAAAGTCTGACAAGCAGTCTTACTAAGGAATATCGTATTGCCCAGTTACGGGGCTGTGGAGGTCCGATAGGCAGTCACTCCATGTAAAATACTGATATTCAGCTGCATCTGGTTCGACTGGAAGCCGACCCCGGGTTTGCTTATTCCCTCAATCAGAAGCGAAGATGAGACCAGGTGGAGTGAGCTCACCAAGAATTAATTGGAACTCTTGCGTACAAACGGAATGCAGTAAAAATTATTTGGTGACGGACTCCGCCTGGTATGGTTCTTGGGTGGTCCTGGTGAGGTCTACCACATCCAATGGGATCAGTCAGTCGTCACCACAGGTTACTGGTAGCTTGTGGTGACGTTGCCCGGGGTAGACCGCTAGGAGGTGCTTTCTCTCGGAGGGCTTGTATGAATGAATTAGTCTAATTTTCGTGACTTCTCCTGATATTTAATGACCTGGAAATATAATCATTTAAGTCATATTTCTGTTCTATCGTGTTTTTTTATGAAAAATAATCACACTAAGCTTTGGCTAGCGACTATATGTACTTATAGCTAGGCACCTTCGCTCATACGTTATAAAAAATCCCTTTGAGACTCCTTACGCCCCAAAAACAACACCTTAGGGGTCTAATTTCGCAAAATCCCGTGGTAGAGAGCAGCCACGTCCTAAAAAGAATCCCTTTGTTAAATCGACTTTTATCAGCCCCAAAAACAACACCTTAGGGGTTGAAATTCGCAAAATCCCGTCTTTATGAGCACCTACGTTTTAAAACGAACCTTCATGAAAATTTTGAAACTCCTAACACGTGTAGTTTTTGACATTTCGCTATCAATGATCAGGACTCCTTTTGCTTTTTTACATAAATATAGAATCAAATACGTGATTCTTTAACTTGCCATAACTTTTTAAATCCAATAACTAAAGGTGAAACCGCACTAGGCGGAACTGCACTGCAGCGGAACTGCGCGACACGACCGATGCGTCAAAATATTCTTTATATGAAATTATACGAGACATCACGCACTAAGCGGCAAAGGAACTACAGTGCAAGTTGCAACCGAACTGTGTGGCAAAGAAAAGCGTCGTGTCGCGCAGTTCCGCTGCAGTGCAGTTCCACCTAGTGCGGTTCCACCTAGTGCGGTTTCACCATAAAACAAACAAATAACAAATTAAAACAAATAAAAATGAAATTGTTCTATCACAATATTGACATTCAAAATAATATGTTACCGCTAATGTACACGAAGATTAAAACTATTATTTAATTGTTTATCATTCAATATTTACCTGTACATTAATCCAATACAATATAATGACAATATATAAACTAATCACTTCATATTTTTTTAAATTTTCGCTAATGAACGATTCTAAAATTAACTGGGTGCAAAAATGGCCGACCTTTGTTGCGTTATTAATTTTTTTCTGTAGGAATTTCTCGGTCGATAGATGTCAGGCGCGACTGAGATAAGATAATAATATACTTAGATACAGACAGATAAAAAGTAGTAAAATCATGAGTGTGTTTTTATTTTAGTACATTAGCGCTATTCTGCTCTAATTATCCAAGAGAGTGCACCTGGGTACTCATTTTGATTTAAAAATAAATCAAAACAGACAAGAAATTCTCTAAACGTCTTTTTTGAAATTCGAACTAAAATACGATTATTAATTCGAGTCAGTAAAATGACATTTCCAATGTTCCTGGGGGGGCATTACAACGTCTTAAAACCAGGCTTGTTTCAGTGAGTGAACGAGATGGCGCTAGACGACTTGTATAGCTCTGTCACAATCACTCGCCGGAATAAGCCTGGTTTTAAGACGTTGTAATACCCCCCCTGGTTTGTTTCATTTTGTATGTATCAGTGACAGTTGCACTTGTCATTTTACTGACTCGAATTAATAATCAAACTATAGAGTGCATGTCTCGAAAGCAGGTCTACGGAAGTCGGCGGAAGTGGTACTACATTTTTTTAATGCAGTGTGACGTACTGACAGTCTGTTGAATGACAGTCATTGACACTAGCGCCGCTTCTAGTGTTGCCAGTTCTTAAAATCAAAAAGCTGGACAGAACCGTCAGTTTAGCCGGACATTTGGGTGAAAAGACCGACACCCCAAATTTTTTGTATTTTTTTTTGTACCTAAGTAAAGTTCGGTTCAACTAAACAAGTTTCGCGGCTAGTGCTAGTCCTCTCTATTGCACTAGCGATGATAAAAGGTGAGGCGGGCGGAGTGGAAGTCAAGTCATGATAAATACAAAAAACCGGCCAAGTGCGAGTTGGACTCGCCCATGAAGGGTTCCGTAGTAGCAAGCATAGATAAGGGATATAATTATATAGAGATTAGTAAGTAATATACACAAACAATAAAAATAACTTTGTTTTTCATAGTGTCATAGTGTTTGTATGAATGGCAAAGTTATATTTGCGGTTTTTGAAAATGTACTATATCTCAAAAACTGCTAACTGTATCTCATCCAAACCAGATTCTATTATTGAGGTCTACATTATATATTTTTTTTAGTTCTATCGTTCTCTTATTTTAGAAGTTACAGGGGGGGGGGGACACACATTTTACCACTTTGGAAGTGTCTCTCGTGCAAACTGTTCAGTTTAGAAAGAAATGATATCAGTAACCTCAATATCATTTTTAAAGACCTATCCATAGCCTACCCCACTCGTATGGGTTTGGTGAAAAAAAAAAATTTTGAGTTTCAATTCTAAGTATGGGGGGCACTCCCAAAATTTGTTTAGTTTTTATTTTTGTGTAAAAATCCTAATGCGGTTCACATAATACATCTACCTACCAAGTTTCAACAGGATAGCTCTTATACTTTCGACAAAAAGTGGCTGTGACATACGGACGGACAGACAGACAGACAGACAAACAGATAGACAGACATGACGAAACTATAAGGGTTCCGTTTTTGCCATTTGGCTACGGAACCCTAAAAAAAGACCTGTCCTGAGTGACATAGGGTAAGCGGGCGAAGCCGCTGGCAAAAGCTCATCATGTGCCTCTCTTCTGCCTGCCTTTTCCCAACTAGGTATATTGTGGTCTGCTGTGTGTCGTGTGTCGAACCAGATGTAGCTGAATATCAGTATTTTACATGGAGCGACTGACTATCGGACCTCCATAACTTTAGAGCTTCTGACTAACAGTAACGACTGTCAAAGATACACTACAAATGACAGCCGGGACCAACGGCTTTACGTGATTTCCGAGGCACGGAGGAAACTCGCTATGACAGATGGTCACACATCCACAGACCAACCTCGGCAAGAGCGGCTTTACTCGGAAGATCGGTCTGTGCGGCTGTAATTATTTAGCCAAAAGCTGGCAAAAGCTATTGATAAATAAATTAGTGCTCAATCACTTTTTTTTTTTTTTTTTAGCGTGGTAAAATCATCAAATGAGTCCTCCCACCCCGGGCAGGGCGGGAGGGACTGTCAGACTTGTACTGACTAAAATCCACGGTGTCCTTCAATAGCCTTTTATGTTCCGGGGTCACGGTAATGAGATAAGTCCCGCGACCCCGGCAGGCTTTGGCCCTCTTGGGCGGGGCCCCGTCATCGTGCTGACGCTCTTTGAGGCGCGCGTGGAACACAACGCGCCGTCGACCCGGGCATGGTCCATGGTCGGGCGGCGAGTTGCCCTTTACTCGCCGCCCGCAGTGCTCAATCACTTAATGAAACCTGACACTGTTCTGCAAATAACCAGATGTTACAAGCTAAATTAAGAGCTATAATGAGAAGAAGCCGCCTCGCCATGATGCGCAGTTTAATCAAGATCATTTAGTTTATTAGTGGTGACAACATTCATATTTAGGTTCGTTTGTAATGCTATTTATAGTTTAATTGACGATGATTTTGGTGTATTTTTATCTGAATGAATGTTTTTTCTAAAAATGTTCAACATAATCCCTAAAACTTCGAAACATATTATAAACTAGCAGTTTAGCAGTTTAACGTTAACTGAGGTTAATGTTAACCAATTTTTAACCGACTTCAAAAAAAAGTAGGTTCTCAGTTTGACCTGTATCAGGCCTGTCTCACTCCGCGGTGTAGGCATAAAACTGCAAGTAGTTGCGGGGCCATTATGTCGTGGCCCATTCACTACGGCTGCCACGCGCCACCCGTTTCGCACGCGCTCCGTCTCCTTAATATTTTTGTTACGTTACGTGTAGTTACGCACAAGTTTCTTGCTTTAGGTGCTTTTGGTAAATTAATAACACAATATTATTATGAAGAAAAAAAATATATAGTACATATTTAGTAACGATCAACAAAATTATCTCCCTGCTTGTGAAGTATGGGCTTAACTGATCATGATTAGGTAGGTTACAAGTTTGGAAATGAGGCGAGATACACAGCCGTATCTATAGTCAAGTGAAAGTAATTACTTTAGCTTAAGCAATTACTTATGCAATTTTTTTTATGCAATAGACATAAATTTAAACGAAGTGGGAACCGTCAAACAAAGCAAAGGTAAGAATTCTATATTTTTACAGTTCAAACTTCAAGCAATTATTAATCTACATAATAAATATCGTCTCTTAAATAATGACATTTACTCAAGTAAAACCTTTGACTTGTTTATAGATACGGGGGTAAGTGGGGGGGGGGGTGAGCCTACTGGACGACCAAGATAAAAAGACGACACTCTCACTCACCTTAAGCTGAGTACTAAGAATTAGGATCGGTAGAAAGTAGAAAGATGTTTGCGTTGCTGTTTAAAAGTTCTAACTCAGAAAATGGCCACACTACGCATTCAAGGTCAGCGGTCGTAATACGCGCGCCACTTTTTTACCTACGTACAAAGACACGCAACGCGGGGCCTGTGACAGTATGCGATAATAATTGGTCGGTTACTAGGTTGAGTGCAAAATAATAAGGACTGGCTATTTTGCCAAATAACTACACAGTGGATCCCAAATGGCGGTAAAAGACAACGCGGCAGGCCCAGAAGGAGATGGCGGGATGACCTCGACTCATTTTTAAGGGACTGGCCTACAATCGCACTAGATCGCGAAAAGTGGAAGGAGGGAAGGGAGGCCTTTGCCCTGCAGTGGGACGACACGGGCTTATAATAATAATAAACTGGCAACACTGTACGTCAACATACACTTGAAAATTTTATCATTCCTTCTTTTATAAATTTATATGTTTAAACCTTAAATAAATGGTGCAAATCAAGTTACAATAGTAAACCAAACGACAAAAATCGTAAATCAAATACAAAACAAGCCAAAACATGTGTTTTAAAGGAAATAACTATTTGTGACAACGGCTGACATAAATGTCATGTCAAAAACTATCAAAAATAAGGATGAAAAATATGAAAATGTTTAAGTTAATATGTTGACACGAGCCAGAGCAGCACGCGCACGCCCACCATCCCCGGAGTCGCCGCTCAGCTCCGCCTCGCCGCCACCGGACATCGGATCTCCCACGTCACCGGCAGCGGCAGTTGCGTCGAGCTCGAGCGGCGAATATTTCTCCCCGCCGACGTCGCCAACACCTGTACGTCGGCAGGGGAGACGCCGGCCACCGAGGAGCTTGGGATCTAGGGGCCAACCGGCCCCGAGCCGGGTCCCCGCTACCGGTGGTTGTGTGCAGCGCATGAGATGGACTCAGTCCATAAATGAAAATGTCATGCGCGCATACTATGGGTCTACAGAGGGGGGAACTAACCTCACTGCGTACCGTGTTAGGATGCTGTCTCTGTTCCAGGTACTTGAACCAACTCTAAACGTCTCGGCCCAACGACTTTCGGATCAGGTGCGGGTCATCCAACGTAATCACATGTTGGACGACACCGCACTTGATAGGCTGCGCTCAGAGGTACTGAGCAACCGTACCATCTTATCTCCACCACCAGCAACGACGCCCGTATTTATTAACAGTGTTCCGTCGCACTCAAATATTGCTCCTGTTGTGGAGGAGGATGATACGGTTGCCACGGTAAGTAGCCAGTGCAACGAACGCTTGAGGAGCGCACTGGAGGATGCGATTTGTGAGTACCGCTCAACTCCCTTTACACTTAGACCCCGATTGCCACGGTTACCCATGCACAGAAAAAATAGGGCGCTGGTGAGTGCCTTGAACTCGCTGCTTAAGAATCTTTTCGAGAGCAGCGAGGATCTTGTCGATACACATTCAATCCTGTTTTGCGGGGCTGTTGCGGCATGTCGATTGGCTAATGTCAAGTTCCCGGATAGTGACGGAGCTAATCGACCAAAACCAGCTGTACCGGCCTGGCAATGCAGGATTGAGCGTCGTATCGGCGAGGCCAGGGTACTCATCGGCAAACTATATTGCTTCAGGGAGGGAAATACACGACCACGTGTGATGCGCTTTGTGAGACGGGCATTCTCGGGGACTGGGATCGGTCCTCAAGACTACATGTCCCGTGTCACAGAGCGCATCGACTTCCTGAAGCAAAAAGTTTGTGCATGGGCAAGCCGTATTCGGCGGTATAAGCGACGGGTTGATCGGTACTCGCAGAATCGCATGTTCCGGAGCGATGAGAGGTGGGTATATAGAGCTTGGGAGCGACCTGAACAAAACATGACTGACCTGTGCCGTCCAGATGACAGCGCCACGAGTACATTCTGGCGCAGCATCTGGTCGGTGCCCGTCAGTCATGCTGAGGCCGACTGGATGCGTGATGTCGAACGAGTGTGTGAAAATATCCCTGAAATGGAACCAATTTCCATTACGCCATCAGATGTGGCAAGAGCAGTCCGTCCGTTACCGAACTGGAAATCTCCGGGACCGGACGGACTGCATAACTTTTGGCTCAAATGGTTGAGTAGTTCACACACTCGTCTGGCATCTCAATTCCAGTCCTCCTTGGAGTCTGGGTCGCTACCACAGTTTCTAACAACAGGGGTCACCCACCTTCTCCATAAGGCTGGTAGTACCGCGGAACCCAAAAATTATAGACCGATCACGTGTTTGTCGACGGTTTATAAACTTCTTACATCCATTTTGAGAGTGAAAATCAATACACATATTGAAAGTAACTCAATTATGTCCGCCTCTCAGAATGGATGTAGGAACGGGTCCCGTGGTACTAAGGAGCTACTCCTCATTGACATGGCCATTAGCCAACAGGTTCGTCGATCCCGCAAGGATCTGTCCACATGCTGGATAGATTATAAGAAGGCCTTCGACTCGGTGCCACATACATGGCTCATGAGGGTGCTGGAGTTGTACAAGATAGATGCAACCCTACGCACCTTCCTTGAGTCATGTATGAGGCAATGGAGAACAGTCCTTCGCTATCCAGGATGTCGACAGATCCAGGCAAATGATGAACCTGTATGGATCAAGCGGGGAATTTTCCAGGGCGACAGTTTGAGTCCACTTTGGTTCTGCTTAGCCCTGAATCCTTTAAGCACATTGCTGGAGGATTCAGGTCTAGGCTATCGGTTGAGGAGAGGTGGTCAGGTCATATCTCACCTCTTATACATGGACGACCTGAAACTCTTTGCCCCCAACAAATTGCGACTGATGGAGCTACTGAAAGTAACTGAAACTTTTAGTAGTGCCATCAGGATGGAATTTGGTGTGGACAAATGTGCAGTCATGCATGTAAAGCGAGGGGAGATTATGGAATCTGAAGGAATTCAACTTTCAGATTCCATAAACCTTAGATCCCTCTCCACATCCGAAACCTATAAGTATTTGGGTATGTCGGAAGCACTTGGCATTAATGTACCGGACGTGAAACAATCGTTGAAGGACCGCTTCTTCGGCCGCCTCAAGAAGGTATTAAATAGCCTTCTTTCAGGCGGAAACAAGGTGCGCGCCTTCAATGGTTGGGTCATGCCGGTTTTAATGTACTCTTTCGGCATACTCAAATGGACTCAGACTGAACTCGACGCCTTGGATAGACGAGTCCGCACACTGCTGACCGCAAACCGGTTGCATCACCCACGATCATCAGTAATGAGACTGTACATCCCGAGGAAATGTGGGGGCCGAGGCTTTTTAAATGCTAAGACCCTCCACAACCGCGAGGTGTGCAGTCTTAGAGAATATTTCTTGAAAATGGACGTGGGTATGCACCAAGATGTGGTCGCGGTGGATAAGGGACTCACCCCGTTGTCCATGGCTAAAGAGGACTGGCGCAAACCTGTAGTACTCACTATGGATGATCGCAAGAAGGTATGGCAAAGTAAGGAACTTCACGGACGCTTCTACCGGGCTCTTCATGGGCCCGATGTCGATTTCTTAGCGTCCGTATCCTGGCTACGTTTCAGTGACCTCTTCGGGGAAACTGAAGGTTTTGTCTGTGCAATTATGGACGAAGTTATGCTGACGAATAACTACCGGAGACATATTATGAAAGACGGGACGGTTGACGTGTGTCGGGCATGCCTCCGTCCGGGTGAGTCGATCAGACATATTATCTCTGGCTGTTCTCGTCTGGCTAATGGCGAGTACTTGCACAGGCATAACCTAGTGGCCAGGATTATCCACCAGCAACTCGCTTTGAAATACAATCTTGTTGATTCTGAAGTACCGTATTACAAGTATGTGCCCGACCCAGTTCTCGAGAAAGACCATGTCACGTTGTACTGGGATCTGCCTATCATTACTGACAGGACTGTTATTGCTAATAAGCCTGACATAGTAGTGATAGACAGATCAGCGCGCCGCGTAATGATAATCGATGTTACCATCCCGCATGACGAAAACCTCGTGAAAGCCGAGAAAGATAAACAAATAAAATATCTTGACTTGGCGCGCGAGGTTGTCGACATGTGGAATGTGAGCTCGGCTATCATTGTGCCGATTGTTGTAACGGCCAATGGCCTGATGGCCAAGAGCCTCGACGAACATCTGTCGAGGCTCTCGTTGGGTAGTTGGATCAAGGGCCTGATTCAGAAGGCAGTACTCCTCGATACGGCTCGCATTGTGAGGAGGTTCCTGTCTCTGGAGCCCTAACCACCGGTAGCTTGGACCCTGCTCCCACACCGGCGGATCACTATTTTTATATTTTTAAATGTTTTTTTTTTTTTGGTTTATTTAAGAAATATTTAAAAATGTAATTTATATGTTTAAAGATGAATAAACGACATAATAATAATATTTTGCCATAGACGATAAAATCTTTTAAATATTTTTTTTTTTTTTTTTTGTAAGATAAATGTTCAAAAATATAACAATAATAGGTAGAAAAGATAATATTATTATAAATATTATTCCTCACGTAAGGTTCCGTAGGTACCTAGACTACCTACTGTTAACATTCCGTGCTAACAATCAATAATGTATGTAGTAATCGATGACGAAACCAAAAAGATATAGGCTGATGATAAAAACAAAATTCCTTGAGGAACATAGGTATTTATGGTAATAATGTAATTTAACAAATGCATAAAATACGCATAGGTACCTACCTATTTGTGCCTAAACTCACAAGTCGCAACCCTATTGAGCTTGACCCATAGTAACCTTTTAATGTCGTTGGCGTCAGATAAACCAAAATAAACTCTCGGGCGTAACCATTCAGTACGTTTTTGCTTGCGCACGGGAAGTTTAGGCTATTATAAAAGTAGGTGGGCGGTACGGCTGCCAGTTAAAATGTACTTTATTCTCTCGTTTATAGATTTTACATTTGTTTGATTTTTTTTTGGAGTGGTCCTTCTGTTGTACTATTAAGTATTCTGTGCCTGTATGTATGTTTGTATGCATGTTTGTCCGCGATTATCTCGCGTTTGGCTGAACCGATTTTGATGCGGTTTTCAGAAAAGTGTTCGTTACATTCTGGGGAAGGTTTTAGTATATAACAATAATGGATATCTCGTGAAGTTGCCCGCATAGATCCGTTTTTGTTGCTTACTAGGATTGTACATTTTCAAAGACGCCGATTACGAGTATATGAAGATTTTTGTTGAATATCTAAACTAAAAAGGGAAAAAAAGCTTTTTGAAAAAAAGGGAACCGACTTCAAAATCAAACACAAAAAAAAGTGTAAAATAACTTTTCTTTCGGAAGTCGGTGGCCATAGTCAATGAAATAAAATACAAAGCCACCGACTTCCGATAGAAAAGTTATTTTACACGTTTGGTTTTGAAGTCGGTTCCCTTTTTTTCAAAAAGTTTTTTTTAAATCTGTTTATAGTGGCCAATACAGTAAATTAATTAATAATAAAGTCTATAATGATGGTTACTGAGAAAGGGGCAGCACATGGTGTGGGGCCTAGAGTGGCTAAGACTCCAAATCCGCCACTGCGACCTTGTCTATATTTAATTATAGCTATACTTACCAATCAGTCACACACTTGACTTAGGTAATTGGCGTAATGTTGGTTTCTCCATATGGAATATCCCCTTATTCAGAGTTTATACTGGTTTTATGGCAGTCAGCCTTATCTAACACGGTCTTATGTGGAGACGACCTTCCTAGATTACGTACCTATATGCCTAGGTTTGAAGTTACTGATTGGTCTAATTTTGCTACCTACCTCTTTTGACTTTTAATCGGTTACAAGACGTTTTTGGGTTGGAAAAATTTCAAATGAGCCCCATTTTGATATTAATATACATACATACATAAACTCACGCTTTCTTCCCATGGTGGTAGGCAGAAACAACAGAGCATCACCTGCTATGATCCATACATACTTCTTTCACCTCATCCACATTCATACATCTGGTCATACAAGCACGTCAATTGCTAGTACTACACACCCGGTCTTTCTGAAGCATTTCACCAATAAGGTCAGTTTAGGTCTTCCTAGGGCGTCCCATCCTGGCGTTTCCACTCACCTCCGCCTTATATGTTGATATTTTTCCAACCCAAAAAACGTCCTAAGATTTTAAGCCCTGAAGTGGGACACTGAATAATCGATATCTTGGCAAAAATTCCGATAGATTTTTTTTTTTTTTTTTAGGGTGGCAAAATCATCAAATGAGTCCTCCCGCCCTGGGTGGGGCGGGAGGGACTGTCAGACTCTTACTGACTAAAATCCACCCGTGTTCCGTCGGATGCCCTTTACGTTCCGGGGCCACGGTATCCTGGATTAAGAAAAATCCGCGACCCCGGCAGGCATTTGGCCCCATAAGGGGCCCCGTCGGTGACGCGTGAAACACGACGCGCCACCGACCCGGGCTTGGTCCTTGGTCGGACGGCGAGCATACCCATTACTCACCGTCCGCAAGCCCGCTCCGCCGCTGTGCCCTCTGCTGTTCAGAGGGACACGCGTTGGAGCGTCAACGTCAAAGAAACCCCTTAGGCACACAGTGCCTAAGGAGAGTTTTTGCCCGCATCCCAGGGCGCACCGGCCCGAAAAACTGGTCTTCCCCCTGGACGTATCCGAGAGGGAACTCCAGTCCACGGGCGCACGTGGAGGTTTCCTGTCTTAGCACCCCACCTTCCGATAGCTTACCTACAAATAAACATAGAAACAAGCACATAATTGTTTTTAATTGTATAATTGCTGATTTCATACTTAACTTGGTCACGAATCCACGATCACGCTAAATAAGGTATCTTAGTACTTATCCCCTTAAGTATTATAGGAGTGACATGTGCGTGTGTGAAATTATCCGTTATATGTATAGCTATAAACCTAAATAAGTACCTACACATCTGCAAATTTATAGGTGTCGTCATCATCAGCCTATACATGTTCCCACTGCTGGGACACAGGCCTCCTCTCTGTGGGCCCAGTGCGGGTTGGTAGATGACACAATGTCTTTGAATTTTTGGTTCTAGGACATGCCGGTTTCCTTCACGATATTTTCCTTCACAAATGGTAATGCGTCTGGCTAGGTACAGACCCACAAACGACACAAAGGGACATAAGGTCCCTTTATGTATGAAGAGAATAACAATTCTGATACTCATCATCTTCCTGTCCTTATCCCATTTAACTTGTGGTCGGCGCAACACGTTTTTTTCTTCCATTCTCCCCTATCAGACGTCACAGTATCATTTACTCCTTTTTTATTCATATCATTCCTTAAACAATCCATCCATCTTTTCTTTGGCCTTCCTCTTCCTCTCCATCCATCAAAATTCATACCCATCACTCTCTTAGTCACATGATTCTCATCCCTCCTCATCACATGTCCATACCAAGACAGACGATTCCCTTTCATTTTTTCTGTAACAGGCGCCACTTTCAAACTTCCCCTTATAAACTCATTCCTTACTTTATCCATTCTTGTCACTCCACACATCCATCTCAACATCCTCATCTCCGCTACATGCAATCGTTTCTCATCCATCTTTAATGTGTTATTCTGATACTATGGATTCGAAATTCACCATTAAAAAATTACATTGTTTATTTGAATCCTCAGTCACTGACGTTGTTGCTACCGCATAAATCGATGTTGCAGTGGTCAGACGAAGCGTAGCGACCGATTTATAACGCTCTTCTTTTCATGTTATTAGTTTATTGTCGGCTCGATTGACTGCTGCAGTGCGTGTCACTGGATCGATTCCTGCACAGAACAAATATTTGTATGATCTAAAAGTAGTTGGTTGTGTTTTTAAACGTCTGTAAACGCACACACGATACTAAAAACTAAGCGACCACACGCTATGGGCATTCCTATGGGGTGCGAGGGTGCGAACCTCGGTGCGTCCCCGGGGGAGGACAGCAAGTGAACGGCTGGATCTTAATTTAATGGTATGTACGATAATAAAATAATAGTCTCAGCAGCAATATGAGACTAAAGTCATGTCTGTGGGGTGTTTCTTGGGTGTCTCGTCGTCTGATCATGGACCATGCCCGGGTCGACGGCGCGTTGTGTTCCACGCGCGCCTCAAAGGGTCAATGCCTCAATCTGACGGGGTCCATTTAGAGGGCCATAGCTTGCCGGGGTCGCGGGACTGTCTCATCAGGAAACCATGACCCTGGAACGTAAAGGGCTATTGAAGGATCACCGTGGACTTCCGCCCAACCCTGGGTAGGAGGACTCATTTGATGATTTTACAATGATGAAAAGGGTGTCTCCAGAGGGAGCTAAATTATTTCTAAGTAGGTTTTTCTCACAAGAAAAATATAGAGAATACTACCAAAGTAGCTTCAAACAATACCACAAACTATTTGCGTTGAGTAAACAATTTGGTAACAGTTTACAAATATTGACAATACTGTTGTAACAATAAAATATACTACGCTTGCTATTAAATTGTCTGTTCGACTTAATGTGAGTCCTCAGGCTTTGTTCTAACCAAAGCGATTGATCGAGCGATTACGTGAACGTCACATATAAGGCGGCGGCTTAAAGGTTAAAATGGCATAAGCGAAATTCCGTTCGAAAATTTGTTATGACTAGAAATTACCCGTGGTTTCACCTGCTGCCCGGCTCCTATTGGACGTAGCGTGATGTTATATAGCCTATAGCCTTCCTGATAAATGGGCTATCCAACAGAAAGAGATGTTTTTAATTCAAACCTGTAGTACCTGAGATTATCGCGTTTAACCAAAAAAACTCTTCAGCTATCTAATATTAGTATAGCTATTTATGATTTAAATGCCGTCCTACTTACTTTCCTGATGTATGACTTAACATGAATTTTCTAGTTTTTGTGAGGTAAAGTAAACTAGAACTTTGACGTTAATTTGTTTAAAAAAAATAGTTCGTACACTAGAGGCGTTTTTTTTCCATTTTAAAATACAATGACGGTGAAATACTTCAAGTACGCGGTAAATAAAGTACAGAAATCTTGTGCTAATGTCTCGTTTTTAAAGGAGAAAAGAAAGATAGAAACATCTTATATTTAGTGCAAAGGAACCACGATAAACACACAACATGAGAGATGCAGCATGGTTCGTGGAACATAATAAATGGAACTATCTTGTGTTCACGCGATGGTCTCTTCAACTAGGACACGACCAAAAGCTCTCTGAATTTCTGACGCACGTCCGAGTGTTCGCCGTGAGACGATTGTTTTAGTTAGGACACGGTGTCATGTTTTGTTTAACTGCATCAAATCGTTATTGACTAACAATTCGGTTTCATTGCTAAAATTGTTTGCAGAATAGTGAATAAATATTTTTATTTTATTAATATTTTAAACTAACTTTGAAGACCATATAGATCAATTCGACATGCATGAAAAATTATGTGAGCAATTCTGCTCAAGAACATTTCAAAGACATGTTTTTTTTTGCGTGGTAAAATCATCAAATGAGTCCTACCACCCAGGGCACAGGAGGGACTGTCAGACTTGTACTGATTAAAATCCACGGTGTCCTTCAATAGCCCTTTAAGTTCCGGGGTCACGGTACTTCCTTAGTCCCGCGACCCCGGTAGGCTTTCGCCCTCTAAGGGGGCTCCCATGATGGTTGGCATCATACAACGTGCAATATCTACACGCTTTGTCCTGTTGATTTAAATTTGGCTTCATCGTGTTTTATTTGACCCATAGTCAGAGTTTCAGAGTCTACACTTTGGCCTTCGCAAGGATTTCATGAATACTTTTATTGTGCGTACAGCTAAGGAGTGGAATTGGGTCTGTCTTCAAGTCAAGAGTGAACAGGTTACTTCTTGGCAAGCTTGCTTCACCGTCGACCATATCTTCGCTTATATGTATACAGGGTGTAAGAAGACACTTAACGAAGCCGAAAGCCACGTATTCTACCCATTATTTGGATCATTTTTTTCCTTAAGACCATACCTGGGACTCCACGGGTTCTCGAGATATTGAAGGTCAAAGTTGCATTCTTTTTTTAATTTTTTTTACGAAATCGAATTCTAAGTAGTATTACAAAACTTTTTTCTAAACAAGCATTACCTGAATTTTCGTTTTTTCTAAATAAATTACGCATTTGAAGTTACGAACAGTAATGTACGTAAACTAAATGCAGAAACGCACGGCTTATGTTAGTGTGCGTTTGATTTACTTTCGACGGTCGATGACCCTCTTCTGTAGACTGGGATTTTCAACTTATTATTTTTTTTATACCTAAAAATAAAAGTCGGTTCCCAGCGATAATTTTAGCGTAAAGCTACTTAGTTAGATGTACAGTATGCGTAGTTAACGGCTTTGTGATGTGTCTTCTTACACCCTGTAGATAGCGGACAAACGCGATCATATCGTTTTTTTACGTGGTAAAATCATCAAATGAGTCCTCTCATCGCTTCGGTAGCCCTTTATGTCCAGGTTCATGGTTACCTGATAAGACGGTTCCTCGACTACATAAAGTTCCCACTGCTGGGACACAGGCCTACTCTCTGTGAGTGGGAATGGGCCATAATACACTACGCGGGCCCAGTGCTGGTTGGTAGATGTCACATGTCTTCGAATTTTTTTGTTTCTAGGACAGGCCGGTTTCCTCACGATGTTTTCCTTCACCGTTTTGAGAGCAGTGGTGATGAAATAAATTGCACAAAGAAATGCAACAGGCTGGGTTCAATTGGTTCAAACCGACGACCTACAACTCGTAAGTTGGGACCGATACCACTGGGCCACCACTGCTCGACGCGAACCTCTCGTTTATATAAAAAAAAATTACAAAAGTGAAACAGAATTCACCAATTAATGACCGCTCGTGGTGACAAAGTGCGCCTTCAGATGGAGTAACTCTTACCGAGGTCTGTTTTTGGATGGGAGAGCAAAGGTCTAGTAACGCTTGTCTATATCTAGGTCTTTGAAGGACTCATCAGAGTTAAGCAACTGTTGCCAAGTTTTGTCTTTTGATGGATGAGCAAAGTTAAGCAATAATAATAATAATAATATTCCACAACTATCACACAACGCCATCTAGTCCCAAGCTAAGCAGAGCTTGTGTTATGGGTACTAGACAACTGATAAACATACTTATATATTTCTAAATACATATTATAGATAAATTACACCCAGACACAGAACAAATGATCGTGCTCATCACACAAACATTTGTCCTGGGTGGGAATCGAACCCACGACTTCCGGCATAGCAGTCAGGGTCACTAACCACTAGACCAACAGGCCTGTCAATTATTGACGAGGTCTGTCTTAGGACAGGTGAGCAAAGATAAGCAACTCGTGACGAGTTCTGTCTCTAGATGGGTGAGGAAAGTAAAGCAACGTTTGCCTAGGTCTGCCTTTGAAGCGTTCACCAAAGTTAAGCAATTATTCACAAGCAAGGTTTGCTTGTGGATAAGAATAATTTTGTCTCAAACTTAACTGTTTGCTATTTTAAAGATCGCTCGTTTTTTTTCCTGCAAGGCCATTTATATACTTCTGACATAATGCACTGACATCGCAAACGTCTGTATGTTTTGCTACAATTACTCAGAAACTGCAATTAGGAAAATCGTGAGAACCATTCGACCTTGTCTTTGTTTATACGACCTTGTATATACTCGTAATACGTTATGTATTGCTCGTTGTTATGTAAGGAGCTTGAATATGAAATTGTTTAACGACTTGTTTCTGCCCGTGGCATCGCTTCGGTCTTATAAGCCTTTAAGTTTTCAAAAAGATAAAAGAGTATAATATTTTTATACTTACAGGGTGATTTGTAATTGGGTGCATTCCTTGAAATGGGTGATACTAGACCTTGTTTGCGTCAATTTTAACCCCGACAACATAGGGGCCAAACTGACTAGTTTGGAGATATCAGACTTTTAAGATTTTTCGGAATATTTCCACCTCTCCCTCATTAAGTGCTTATTGTTAGAAATTACAATGATCACCACTTAGAATTTATACTTTTCTAATAGTATATGAACTGTAACTCGTTCCAGTAATTGACGCCAGCAACTCGCTCCAGTAACTGGCGCCAGCAACTCGGTCCAGTAACTGGAGCCAGTAACTCGCTCCAGGAAATGACGCCAGTAACTCGCTCCAGGAAATGACGCCAGCAAATCGCTCCAGTATTTGACGCCAGCAGCTCGGTCCAGTAACTGAATCCAACAACTCGCTCCAGGAACTGGCGCCAGCAACTCGCTCTGCCACAATAACCTAGAGAGACAGTTCGCGACCCCGGCAGGCTTTGGCCCTCTAAGGCCCAAAATATTGCAGTCTTGTAAGACGCGTATGGAACACGACCGTGCCGTCGACCCGGACATGGTCCATGATCGGACGGCGAGTCGCCTATTACTCGCCGGCCACATGCCCGCGTCTATGATGGCCGAAAATCACCTCGTGATGTCCGATGCCGAGGCTACAATGAATGGTGGTTTAAGACCACCTGTCCTTAAATCTTTGATAACAAAGATTCCTCAATCAATAGCAATGCGCATACGTCAGTTATATAACTTGGAACATTGAAGCAATCAATTAAATAATAATGAGCCGCCTCCGAACAAGATGTCCTCAAGCCGTCTGACAAGATTCTCTGAATATTTATATGTATTTTATTAATTTCAAGGCACACGACATTGTTGACTGTGTGCTATATCTATACCAGCCGTTTCACACACTGCTCCGCTCCTTATATTCATAGCGTGATGTTAAATAGCCTATAGCCTTCCTCAATAAATGGACTCATCATCATCATCAGCCGGAAGACGTCCACTGCTGAACATAGGCCTCCCCCTTAGACCGCCACGCCGAACGACAATACGCCACTTGCATCCATCGGTTGCCCGCGACCCTCACGATGTCGTCGGTCCACCTAGTGGGAGGCCTACCTACGCTGCGTCTTCCGGTAAATGGACTATCCCACACAAAAATTAGTTTTTCAATTCAAACCTGTCAATCATGAGATTACTGCGTTCAAAACGCTCTTCAGCTTAATAATATTAAGTACCTATAGAAGTATATATTTGTGCGTCTTTTTATGATAGTCCAGACACCTCGGCAGCATCATTCGTATGCGCATTCGAGGAAAGACGTATATCACGTATATAGAAGCTGTTTCAAAATCATCATCTTTCTGTACTTATCTCATTTTACTTGTGAATAGGTCTTTAAAAATGATATTGAGGTTACTAAGATAATCTGAACAGTTTGCGCGAGAGACACTTCCAAAGTGGTAAAATGTGTCCCCCCCTGTAACTTCTAAAATAAGAGAATGATAAAACTAAAAAAAAATATAATGTAGACCTCAACAAAAACTTCGAACGAAAATTGGTTTGGATGAGATACAGTCAGCAGTTTTTGAGATATAGTACCTACATTTTCAAAAACCGCAAATATAACTTTGCCATTCGTACAAACACTTTGAAAAACAAAGTTATTTTTATTGTTTGTGTATATTACTTACTAATCTCAATATAATTATATCCCTAATCTATGCTTGCTACTACGGAACCCTTCATGGGCGAGTCTAACTCGCACTTGGCCGGTTTTTCATATAATTCCTCACACAATCCATCTATCTTTTCTTTGGCCTTCCTCTTCCTCTCCATCCATCAACATTCATACTCATCACTCTCTTAGTCACATGATTGACATCCTTCGTCACAAATGTCCATAAAAAGACAAACGGATTCCTTTCAATTTTTCTGTAACGGGCGCTCTTTCAAATTTCCCGTTTGTTAGTCCGTCGAATTTGGTACGTTTATAATAATTACCTTGCATTGAGGTGCTGGTTTAGATTCGATTCCAAAGACTGAAAAAGAATGATTCTATTGTATCACCGGGAATTAGAATTCTTAGCAGTAAAATCGTTAGCAAAATGTTTTCACAATAACTTTATCCACCTGTTATTGTGTATAATCTCTACCCAATCTATCGTTCATTACACGCGTGATGTTCTATTAGAATATAACATAGACCTGAATAAAATAAACTATTTTAAAAACAACGGATAAGTCACTATCGCGAATTCTCAACGGTCAGACACATTCAAAAATAATAACGTACTTCTAACGTCCATGCATGTCGTTATATATTATGTGGACCGGTATACAAGGATAACCACTTTTTTATAACAAGGTCGGACGTTATTCTAGTTCTGGTTATATAAGGCAGTTGATAAAGACAAAGTTGTGGGTCCGGTTGACGACCCGATATGTTTCATGGAAAATAATAATATGATTGGGGTGGTGATAAAAAGATTTAAGTACTAAGTATGAATGTGGCCCAGTGGTATTTGCCTCGACTCACGAGTTGCAGGTCGTGGGTTCGAACCCAGCCAGGCGTATTGCTTTGTGTAATTTATTTCACTACCACTGCTCTCTATCGTGTTTCGGGGTTCTGCCAGGAATCGTTGATCCAGGATTGTTAAGATTATTGTAGACACAATAAAAATACACCATTGCGTGTCACCGTTACACACTAGTGCTTGACTTAAAATCTATACTTACTAATTTATAATCTATGGACACCACACTCTCAAAACGGTGAAGGAAAACATCGTGAGGAAACCGGCATGTCCTAGAACCAAGAATTCGAAGACATGTGCCATACACTAACCCGCACTGGGCCCGCGTGGTGGATTAGGGCCCACTCCCTCTCACAGAGAGGAGGCCTGTGTTCCTGTAGTGGAAACATTTCATGATAATGTTGATGTAGTATGAACATAATAGCTGTTATGTGTTATGCCACGGGAACGGAATCCGCCTTTAGAGACGGACACGGCAACGGACGTCGCTTTGTGTAATGATGACTTCGTGGTGACTCGCCGTCCGACCACGGCAGCCCTCAGAGGGCCAAAACCTGCCGGGGTTGCGGGGCTATCTCATCAGGAAACCTTGATTCAAGAATGTAAAGGTCTATTGAAGGACACCGTGGATTTTAGTCAGTACAAGTCTGACAGTACCTCCCGTCTAGCTCTAGGTGGGAGGAGACATTTTGATGATTTTATTAAGTAAATACTGATATTCGGCTGCATCCGTTTCGACTGGAAGCCGACCCCCAACATTGGGAAAAGGCTAGGCAGATTATGATGATGTAGTTTACTCACATACATCCAGATTTAACTCGGTTTAACAAGTACGAAAGAGCGCATATTCTGAAAGTTGGCAACGTCGCACATAGTTGTCAAATATTAACAAGTTTTATTTAATTTAGCAATGTTACTGTATGGAAATAAGAAATATGGCTCTGTAGTGCACTAGAAAATTGATAAGGGAATGCAATCATTAATATCGTAACGTCGAATATACCTATAGTTTAAGATGTAAAAAAAGTATTTGGAAACTTGTCAAATGCATTTTTACACCTGAAACGGTTACAACATCAAATTCAGTGTTTTAATTGCATTCCTGTATCTATTTTTTAGTGCACTACAGAACAACATTTCTTATTTGCCACATTAGTTAAAACTTGTAAATATTTGACAGCCATTTGCGACGTTGCCAACTTTCTGGTTATGCGCCCATAATCATGCAGCACTATAACCTCTTCACACTTCACGGTAATTACTCAGAAATGAATTAGACCAATCCTTAGATCCTGTTTTCATTACTTTAAAACAACCATGAAGAAATATAAAACGCGTCTTACGGAAGACGAAAAAATTTGAGGTAAACGACATTTGGATGTCATTGTCAAGTTAAAGAATTAAATTACTGCGTCATTGGCCAGTATAGACCTTGAACTAAGTGAACTTTATGTAAAGGTTAATTTACAATTAGTTAATTATCACCAGGCAAGTTTTGCATCTAAGTATGAGGTCACAAAACGGTGAAGGAAAACATCGTGAGGAAACCGGCATGTCCTAGAACTAAACATTCGAAAACATGTAACATGATCTATCATTAACCCGCACTGGGCCCGCGTGGTGGATTATGGCGCACTCCCTCTCACAGACAAGGGCGGATCCAGCTTTTGTCTCAGGGGGGGGTCACCATGTCGCAGTCAGCTAGTCTCCGTAGTCTAGTTCGGATAGATATAACTATACGTTTTTTGGTGTCCTTCAATAGCCCTTTACGTTCCGGGGTCACGGTAATTCATAAGTCCCGCAACCCCGGCAGGCTATGGCCCTCTAAAGAGGGGCCCCGTCATTATGCTCACACTTTTTGAGGTGCGCGTTTAACACAACGCGCCTTCGACCCGGGCATGGTCCATAGTCGGACAGCGAGTCACCTATTACTCGTCGCCCGCATGCCCGCGCCTACGGTGGCCGGAAATCGTCTGCCGTTGTCCGTCGCCGTGGGTGTCTACCTCTGCGGCTGGGGTGGAGGGAGGACGCTGTCCTCTCCCTCAAGCGGCCCGCCTCCTCCTTCGCGAGCATGACAGTTTCGCAGAAGGAGGCGACCGCTTCCCACTCCGTCTCGCCCCGCAGCATGGCCTCGCCCAATGCTGGGTGCGAGAGGTCTCCGCCGTCGTGAGGACACGGCAGTGCTCTGCCTAAGCGGGACAGTCCTGTACCGTATGCTCCACCATGTTCTCCGGGCGATCTTCGCAGTGGTGACACCCTGGTGTTTCTTCCCTCCTTATCCGACACAGGTACCTCGCAAAACTTCCGTGTCCGGTGAGGACCTGCGTTATACGGTAGGTCAAGACGTTGTGACGCCACTCTTCAAAGAGGGGTCCTACCGCCGCGATTGCGGCGTGCCCGGAGCTCGGTTGCGACAGTAGTTCCCTCCAAACTGCCCTGAGATCACACCGGAGCTCTTCCCGCCGCACAGCAGGGATTCGCCCCGGGCGGCGCTGTGCCTCCACGCGCCACTCATATTAGACGCGCTGGAGGGCAGTCGCCTCCAGATTGGGCAGCGATCCGGCAAGGAGGTTGACCGATTCGCCGGCGATCAGATATGTTGCTTGTCAATTTTTCACGTTGAAACCGCTAAACGGATAAGATTTCATGGGGTCGATTGCATTGATCCTCCATTGCAGCGAAATTACCTGATCGCGGTCAGAGTCACCGGAAAAATCTAGTAAATAATGCTATTTGTAAACAATAGTTAGGTGCTGTATTTACCTATTATGCAAGGCTGTAATGTTTTTTTTTTGGCGCTAGTATTTGAATTGAATCCTGAGCGTAACGAAGTTTTCAAAGGTACGAGACGCAGAATAACTTTGCTGCTGGACGCAACACACAACTTTTCACCTCACCACAGCAAGGAAATGCAGTGGAGCCGGCTCGCCTGTCAGTGTAGATAATAATTAAATAGAAGACGTGTTCAAATTTTGAAAACACTTTTGCGCTAGCGTGCAAAATGAAGTTTTGCGCTCAGATTTCGAATGACAAATCTTTCCGAGCCTGTGAGGTGAAATAGTATTTGGGCAAGGCTGCAAAGTTGTTTTTTGGATCGAGGGAAGAATCCTAAGATTGAACCGCGAGTGAAGCGAGTTGAACGAGGAAGAACATTATAAACTTTACTTCGTGCCGCTCGCTGCTGCGCCCGCCATGCGGCGCGATAGGACAATAAGCACAGCGACCACGCAGCGCGGCAAACTTGAGTGATTTTATTCGATGTTTTGCACTCTCTATTATAGGTAACCAATAACAACACAGAATTGTATTATTATGATTATGTGCATCTTCCCCTATAATTTATTTATGTTTATAAATAAAATAATTAGATAAAATTGCAGTGGTCGCCTATGACCCAGCCTGTCGCCCAGGGGGGGGTCATGACCCCCATGACCCCCCCCCCCTGGATCCGCCGTTGCTCACAGAGAGGGTGCCTGTGTCCCAGACTCCCAGCAGTGGGAACATTATAGGCTGATGATGATGAAGAGGTCACATTTGCATCAAGTAAGTAGTTTGAATTGGAAACATGTTTTCGGGAGTGTGCAAAGCGCATGCAGTCTGCTTGTGGCTTGTATGCAGGTTTGTTCAAGTTGCATACAATTTACAACTTGTATAATGGAAAAGCGATGAAATACAATGCTGAAAGGTACGTGGCCACTTAGTACAAGCATACCATAATCTTCTTATAAAGATCTCGCTATTGGGACACACACCATCTCTCTGTAAGAAATAAAAGGCTGTAATCGTGGTATTTCGCGGGCCCAGTGCGGGTTGGTAGACATTTTTAATATGGTTTAGATTTTAAACGGATCTTTTCTATAATTCAATTATGAGACGTCACGGCATCATTAGAGTCTTCTTTTGACGTAGTGCTAGTGTCTGTCATTATATGAAATTGCATTAAAAAAATGTAGTACCACGAATTTCCCGCAGGAGTTCAGTCGTAGCGCGGACTCTACTCCTTTTTCTTTCATATTATTATACAGGATGTTTGGCAGAACGTTGAACATACGAATATGGTGGATAGGTGGGGTCATCTGCTACTTACTCAGCCCTAATTTATTTGGCCCTGGCCCACTGGGTATTTAATTTTTTTTTTCTTTTTTCTTGTTTCACCACTTTCTTAACTTTAAAGTGCAATTTTTATTAAAAATGGGTAAAACAGGCAATGTTTTGTTTTTTTTTTAATCTTTGATGTTGGCAGATTCTTATAAAATTATTGCTTTGTTCAGATGTTAGCTAGAAAAAAAGTTGTGAGTCCTCAAACTTCATCATCATCATCATCATCATCAGCCTTTAAATGTTCCCACTGCTGGGACACAGGCCTCTTCTCTGTGAGAGGGAGTGGGCCGTAATATACCACGCGGGCCCAGTGCGGATTGGTAGATGTCACATGTCTTCGAATTTTTGGTTCTAGGACATGCCGGTTTCCTCACGATGTTTTCCTTCACCGTTTTGAGAGCAGTGGTGTTAAAATAAATTACACAAAGTAATGCGCCTGACTGGGTTCGAACCCACGACCTACAACTCGTAAGTCGAGGCCAATACCACTGGGCCACCACTGCTCAAACTCACAGAAAGATATTAAAAAATACTTAAATGTTAATTTCAACTTGCGTTTAAAAAAAAAACAAAAAATGATTGAGGAGTTCCAATTCTAGCAAAACATCCCTAGTGTGTGAGCTTTCTAATGGTATGTAATTTGCTTTTATAAAAAAAAACTTTAAGAGTTATTTCATAATTTTATCAAGTAGGAAATTTTTGACGATTCTCTACCTTTACGGAAAGTTAAATGTTTTGCGAAATTTAATACTGCAAAGTTGGTAAAAATTAAATGATCGATTGAAATTATGCTGTATCAGTTAGGTGCGTTAATGAAACAATTAAATAATTTTAAATAATTTATTTAAATAATAAATTACAGATGTTCAAATTGACGCCCTTCATTTACAATACAGGTGCGGCATCTACGTCTGATTTCTACAGTTGTTGTGCGCAGCAGCACCTCCTGTCGCAGATTCAGTGTGAATGTCTGGGCAGGAGTGATTGGCGATAAGCTAATAGGGCCTCATTATTTGCCTGACAACATCAATGCGAACAACTACTTGGATTTTTTGATATATGATTTACCACCATTAGTGGAAGAAGTGTTCCAAGTAGACAAGTAGCAGATGACCCCACCTATCCACCATATTCGTATGTTCAACGTTCTGCCAAACACCCTGTAGTTCCTGACACAATTCATCCGTTTTTCATGTAGATGTAAAAAAATACAAACTTAGATGAATTGCATGTAAAGCCTCATTTCGATGATGCAGGAAACTGCATGTCAGTTGCATGCTGGTATTGTCTACATTTCGGACTATTAATGGACAAATAATTCAGTTGATCAAACAAACGCAATGTGGTCAAACTTCCATGCAAGTTCTTGCAGTATGTAAAAGGGCATTTAGTCTTACGGCTATGACTTGTGTACCAAAAACATCTAATTAAGTAGTCCAAAGTTCCAAACCAATATTGACGAAGATTCGACTTTTTAAATTCTCAATTACCTATGTCAAGCCCTGTGATGTAATTTTTAGTTCGTCCTGACGTCACAACCTCCCATTATTTTTCAAAACTAACTGAAGAACTTATTAGATTTGCAATTTAAAACTAGCCTATTAAAAACAGCTAAGAAAAAGCTATAAATAAGATGCTTATGAGAGTGTAAAGATAGTACCACTTACTCCAACGTACGACGACCGTTATCAATTGAATAACTGGCACAAATCTCAACGGTCGCCATCGAATCACACCGATGACATCATCTATTTGATAAACATACATCAGACGCAGTAGTAAACAGTAACGAACGTTCCTATGTTTGTAAATATGAAAGTGGTTTGTTTGACTGTTTGAAATTTGACAGTTGGTCTACTGAGTTTAAAATAACGATGCGTTGTAGTAGATTTTTGTCTGAGAATATCTTAATATTTTTTTTTGTCATTGACATACAGGGCTTTGTGCCTTTTGTACCAGTTTCTTATCCGCCATTTTGATTTTTTTTCAAAACGGCGGTCACGAATGAAACTTTCATAAATCGATAGATCACATCAAGAAAAACATAAAATGTCAGCGGCAAAATCTCGTAAAGCGTCACGTTTCCGAGTTATGAGCTGTCAAACATGTGCAAATAGTGACACATTTTTTCTTATTTTTTTAATATTTTGTTGTTTACTGATCAAAAAAGATACTTCCGCAATAAAACTAATTGAATATTAGGTTTTCCACGCATTTCAAATGCTTTTAGATAGGATTATTTCGTTTAACGCAATTTCAGCATTTAAAATGTTCAATACAAAAATGTTCAAACCCCTTTGTATGGTGAGATCCATCTCGTTGTTCACGGACATCAGAAGCTAACTGTAACCTACGGTGACGGCTGAATGTTTCCAGTGCTGGTGGTGGTAACTCTGAGCTCGTCAGGTCCGCCTGACTCGCGATCACCAGCCACCATCGGAATTCGGCGCTAAACTGTATTTATTGTGTTCCGTCCGTGCACAGATCCGTTCAGGTTCCAGTTCCAACTGAATAGAATTGCTGTATCATACATCTCGTCTCTTTAATTCTAAGAATATTTGATCAGTTCAGGTCATTGACAGCCTTCTTTTCTGTTACATGAACAAAGTAATATTTTAGAATTTTTGGTTCTAGGAAATGCCGATTTCCTCAACATGTTATCTTTAGGTACGTTATGAGGGCAACTTTGATTAATCAAATTAATTAAACTGATTTACGTCGCTGTTGACTTGGGATTCATTCGAGGAGGCACAGGAGAAGACCTGGCAGAATTTGGAGGAAGCCTTTGCCCAACTGTGAGACAGCATAGAGTAATTTAAAAATAAAACACTTGCCTGATTTGGAACGTAACCTGCTATAGCTCAAAATAATCAACCTCCATTTTTCTAAAGCAGGTATCTAAACCACATCGTATGGATATTTTCAGCCTTTTTGTTCATTCTGTACAACATAAACCGTATTGAAACTATAATCACCATGTTCGTATAATCAATTCCAGATGTTTTACGATAAAACTGTCTATCGAGATCCGTGGCGGGCGCAGAGAGTGGAACAAACTATTTACTTTCGCCTTCAGTTCCACTGTTTTAGCATCTGTCTGCAATTCTGCATACATTTTATGAATTTTCTAATAACTTAGTTTTAATAGTTATTGTCGCCTTCGTCTTTTAAGGGAGATTGTCAAAATTTGTTCGGTTTTCAGAAAAAGTCTGAATTTGAATGTGATAAAAATTCATAGTGATAATTAAAATGGGAATGCATAACTCTTTCTGGGATTACAGGCACATAGACCAGTCTTATATTTTTTAGTATTTTTTCCCAACACCAGGAAGTTCTCCTTTACCGTACCGTGGGTGCATTTACAAACATAAATCATAAAAATAAACTCACAGAACTTACAATGCAAAACAGTAGCATATTTATTTCGTGCAGAACTTTATCCGCGACATACAACGCAGCAGTTAATCGTTCAACCACGGCACCAAAGGTGCCCTCTTTGTTAAAATCTCTCTTCTGGAATAAGGTCATCCTACAGAAAAGAAACTACCTAGTATTGTTCAACATGAATTTTTTACTCATAATAATTTCTGCACGAAAGTTCAATTCAATACTTCAAGTGAACATTTCGAAATTACGCCACAAATAACTGCACCCATTATTTCGTATCAAAAACATTGACCTTGCTAACGCCGCAAAATAAATTGTTTTAACAAATAAAACTGACCTAATTAAAACCTCGAAACTATTATCTTTTATTGCAAAAAAACCAATTACAGTCAATAAAAATCATTTACGCAAAACTTTTTCTGTTACGACATTACAACATGGCGGTTTCCCGCCAAAACGTTTGACGTTTATGACAGCTGTCGCTTTGACATTTGAAACAACATGGCGTGCCGTTTTTCTTTTATCCTTTTTGACGGCGACTTTAATTTGTTGAGCCTTGACTTTTGAATTAAAAACACGATTTGTTATTAATTGTACAAGAAAGCACGACCCGTATTTAAAATCACGGTTGTTGAAATGTGATAAGCTTGCGAAATAGTTTCGTAATTTGTTAGTCTCATGTCTAGGACGTCAACCAACAAGATGGACAGACGACCTTATAAAGGTCGCCGGAAGACGCTGGATGCAGGTCACTTCCAACCGGTATATGTGAAGATCTAAAGGGGAGGCCTATGTTCAGCAGTGGACGTCCTATGGGCCGAGTCACACCGGAATGGCAGCTGTCTAAAATGTTGAATGCGATAAAAATTTGTCTTAAATTAGTAGGTATAGACGCCAGCAGATCAACCTACCCCAATCTGTCAAATTTTACCAATCCACCGATCAATCGAATCGATTTACCTTCCACTATTGTAATAAGGTTGAAATTCTATTGAATAAATTTGACAGATTGAGGTAGGTTAAAGCACGTTAATATGTTGAAGTGCTGGCGTTTGTATTTTAAATTACCTATTATTGGCCCACCCTATCTCTAAAGGACCTATTATGCTATTCTCTGAAGACTCAGCGTCGCGGCTGCGCTGCAGCTAGTCTTTGGTGGATTTTCAACTTTTTACTATAAAGCATTAGACTGAAAATCTATTAAAGACAACAGCTATTTCGGTCCTCGACGTTGAAAAAGTTTGCCTTTATTTAGTGGATTTTTCACTGAAAAAATAAAAATTAAAGTGTGTAGTTTAAGGGGAACTCCCATACAAAACACGTGTTTTTCTGCCATTTTCATACGGAACCCTTCGTGCGCTAGTCCGGCTCGCACTTGGCCGGTATTACCTGTTTGAGGGCAAAAGCCTGCCGGGGTCGCGGGACTATCGGGTAATCGTGTCCCCAGAACTTAAAGGGCTATTGAAGGACACCGTGGACTTTAGTCAGTACAAGTATGACAGCTTCCGTCCTGCCCTTGGTGGGAGGACTCATTTAATGATTTTACCACGCTAAAAAAAATTAGACATTTCCGCGATCCCAGGTGAAACGTTGATTGATGACTTCTTGCTTGTTTATATAAACCTTATTTTCTGTTCTTTTCATCCATAATTTGATAGAGAATTCAGTAATAATGTCAGCGTGACAATGGTGCTACAAAATTCTAAATTGCAATATTTTTTGTATTATTTTTAGATTTTGTGTGTGTGTTTGTGAAATTGTTGTTATCCGTTATCTTATGTATTTTTTTTTAGTATTTTTATAATGTAAGTACCCATCTCTTCCTATTCAATACGGATAAACTTGGGAGTTTCTTTGCGGGATAAAATCTGGAATATGGATATTCTACACAGAACCAGTCTCTGACATACTCGTAGCTCTTAAAATTTGCAAGTTGAAGTGACAATAGGCAGGCCAAATCACTCGTAGAATTACTCGATAACCGATGGGGAAGAAAAGTTCTCGAGTGTCGACCACGGACCGGAAGACGCAGCGTAGGCCTCCCACTAGGTGGACCGACGACATCGTGAGAGTCGCGGGCAATTGATGGGTGCAAGTGGCGAATTGTTGTTCGGCGTGGCGGTCTAAGGGGAAGGCTTATGTTCAGCAGTGGACGTCTTCCGACTGATGATGATGATGCTGACCTGGACCTATTATGGGTGCCGTACAATTTCTTCTTTCTTTTCTGAAATTAGATATCTGTCGTTTTTGCCTTTAAAAAACCTTCAAGGCATTTAGATATTTGCATTATTATTTCAGGCCAGTACCCGTCAGTGACGAATGGCAAGGCTGTTACAAGCCTGACATATGCTACTCCATCCTAAGACTGCTTAAAATGACAGTAAGTTTGATTTTCCGAAACAGTGGCATAGACCGACTACCTATAGGAGGAAGGGCAAGACGCGGGGTCCGTTTCTTTCAGAACGAAAAATATGACTTGCTTCCAAAACAGATTTTAAAATATCCTATCATACCAATAACAAAAAACTTATCCAACTTCAAAAACCACCATAAAAGTTTAAAATAGGTGGCTTTGTTTTTAAGTTTTTAGGGTTCCGTACGTCCGAATACAAAAGCGGAACCCTTATAGGAACACTCGTGTGTCCGTCTGTCTGTCGCTTACAATCAATTATCTCCGAATCTACTAGACCGATTGAGTTGAAATTTGGTACACATATCAATTCCTGTGACTCAAGCACAGAGGTGTGACGTGAATAGATGAAAGCTGTATGTGGGAGGTAATTTTTGGGGGGGAAGGGGAAACTTAAAAAAAAATTGAAAACTGCATCGTGTGACAATCAAATGAAAGGTCTTGTTGAGAAGATTTTAATTGTAGTTTTTTTTGTAATTTTAAAATAAATAGTTTCCAAGTTATTCAAGAAAATAGACGTCAATTGACCATTCCCCCCCTTATCTCCGAAACTACTGAACCTAAAATTTTGTAAAAAATACAGAAATTAGTTTTCTACTTATAGATTATAGGAAAACCTATAAGAAGTCCATGATATTAAAATAACATGGTAAATCACTCAATATTGTGCGTACCAATTTGGGTCAGATTAAAAAAACGTGATAGGTAACATCGTACGGAACCCTCTTTACCCGTGTCCAACTCGCACTTGGCCGGTTTTTTTTAAACTTTGCCCCACACTAGGATTTTTTGCTGTATCGTGATTGCGTTTACAAACATATAAACTCACAAACACAAACACACAGACCCGGAACAACTACTGGCAGATCATACAAATATTTGAACCGTGCGGGAATCGAACCCGCGACATGTTGAATAGCATCTTTGACTTTTTTGCCACAGAAACTGACTCGAAAATATGTGTAAATCAACCTTTTTATTCCAGTATATACCTCTACCACCGATGAACTAAGTACTTCTTCAACCATGGACGGAGATGGCGATGAGCTGGTGGCGATCGTCCAGGGGCTGGACGCGGCTGGAGTGACCCTCACGGTCAGCAACCGGTCCAGGCATAACGCGGAGAGGAGGAGGCCGTCGAGGCATAGGATACGTGAGTCCTATCTTTTTTTTATTGGGACAAACCCACCACACTATTCCCAAACCACTGCAACTCCTGAGAGCCAGAATCAACAGTGACAACCACCAGAAAAGCGCCGAGACAATGAAGATTGACGTGTCCCGGAGAATGAATTTACCTGTCTTGGATCCTGCACGAAATTAATCAGAAAAGAATAATGGAGGAGTAGGAAAAATATGTTTCCACTTCCCTCCATGCAAGCAGGAGACCTATCTTCACTGGAGTAATAATAACTAGTGGTCGAAATTAGGTAGAGTTATTTTAGTACTTGCATCGAAATGTTGATAATAATATGGATCTTCCCAGGTTTTCTAATAGACAATCTCGTATGGAAAACAGTATTACAAATTAATTATAATACTAAACACATCAGAGATAGATTAAACAAATAAATTGTGTTTAAATCACGGGATTTTTCTGCTCTTTTAAAGTAAATCCGTAATTTGGGGCATATCCACGTTATTCTTTCGCTGTATGAAATCAGTGTAAGTACAAACGAAAAAGTTGAATTATGACCCACCATAAGCTTATTTTCCGACAGACATTCAAATACAATTAGGTCCACATTCGCGTAAACATACATATCCATGGTAACGACTTTGATCTTTGTCAATTGACGGATTCAAACGATTTATTGTCGAAATGGGTCATGATTCCACTTTGTCGATTGAACTCTACCTACTTCCGACCTATGGTTGAAGGCTAGAATTTAAAAGGAAAAATAAACCTCAACCTTAACCTCATCCTACTTCCTATCCTACTATCGACTCTAACTCGACCATGCTTTTACATTTGTACTTAAGTACATTGCTTTAACTTTTTTTAGTACATACAGTACACGCTTTGCCGCTGGTACCGAACACAGAAATATTAAAAACAGGAGAAGTGGCAAGGGGGCGTGTCGGTGAAGCCGTGGTGTTGAGCGTTTCGCTCAGCTATCACTTGTACTACTTTATTCTTGTTTTCCTATATTACTCCGACTGTATTGTTTTTGCATTAAATATATTGCTCTTTTACAACCACCTCAGTCTATCACTGAGTGACTTGACAAGCAATGTAAAACTGACATACCGATACCTCATCAAGCCGTAATGTCGCATGGTGCGTCCGTTGTATTTGAGCGGGAGAGTCGTATCCGCCCCCCGTGTCGCGACAACACACAATGATAATTGTTTGTGTGAGTAAATTATACGGAAAAAGTACGCTGTAGTGTAAAGAATTAGGTTTATATTTAAATAACTGAGTTATCGATGGCGTGTGTGTGCAATTGTTCGTAGTATTGTTTTGACAGAATTGTGTGCGCAATATTAGCGTTATGGAGGTGCAATTGTGGCTTCCTCGGATTTCTATACATTTTGAATTCCACGCCATCTCCTTCTTTAATATATCTATGGCACCGAACAAATAGGATATTTTACTCAATAAATTGAATTAGTCTGAAAGACAGATTTTCAAAAAAATATTTGACCCGTATTTTTCATTTGTTACGTAAACCAAAATTGACGAAGATCAGTCAGTATAATTTAACAGGCGTAATGATGTCACAAGCTGATATAATAATGTATAAGCTAATGTCAAGATTAAGGTAAAGATAAGAATACTTCGATCCTATTATTGATCGAAGTAAGAATACAAAATATAAGCATCGAGCATTTCACCAGTGATCTGAAAAGAAATTTACAGAAAAACAAAAGTTAACGCCTGATGAAAGTTTGATCTGTCGTGCACAAACATTTGCAACTTATTTACATTGCTGTGCTTAGATTTGAAGGATGTTTCGGTAAACTTAAAGTATAAAGGCATTTATGCGTTTTATTCTTATTGAGGAGGTCTTGGCTAAATAACAACCGCCTCACGAACCTATCTTCAATGTTCAGCAGCGCTTGCGTAGTCTGATCTCTTGATGGGAAACCCATTATCATATCATTTTTCAGAGATAAACACAGCCCCGAGGCCTGATGTGCCTCCCGCAAATAATCAGGGACTGTACAATATACCATCAACATCTGGGATGCCCGCAGCGTTTCCAGCGGCTGGAATGCCCGCAACGTATCCAGCGGTTGGAATGCCCGCACCGTATCCAGCGGCTGGAATGCCCGCAGCGTATCCAATGCCTGGGATGTCTGCGACTCCAAGAGCGTCTGTTGAGACGACCACTGGAATGGATTTCTCGAAAATCAGCAAAGGCTCTCAGATTTGTGATGATCGATATACCAGTAGTTATAAGGTATGAAGTTACAAATTCGTAATGTTAGTAGATTCTCTATTAACAACTTAGACGCAGCGTAGGCAGGGCGGCTCCCACTAGGTAGACCGACGACATCGTGAGAGTCGCGGGCAACTGATGGATGCAAGTGGCGAATTGTCATTCAGTATGGCGGTCTAAGGGCCTATGTTTAGCAGTGGACGTCTTCCGGCTGATGTTTATGATGATGATGATGAATCGCACTTATAAGTCACTTTTGTGCCTTGAATCTAAGGCCTCCAGCCAAGGGCTTACCAACTAAATTAAAAACTAAGTGACCACACGCTAAGGGCACCCCTGTGCGGTACACACCTTGGCTTAGGGCGTCACTGAGGGAGGACAGCAGGTCATTGAGCTGTTTATACCCTGATCTATGAAATTATGAGTAGAAGCTTCCAGAACATGGTAGAATTTTCTGGGAACATTCTTGAACTACTACATAGTTAGCAGAACGTTCACGAATCGTTTTTGAAACGGGTAACGCACGGTGTAAAGAAGTACGTGGAACCGCCGAAAAATTTATAAAATGGTCTCGAAATACGGTCCACATATCATAATTATATACCTACGTATGTCTTTTATGCTATGGTTGTCAACTTATAGTTCTTTATTACAGTTGGCACACTGTCAGATGACTCCAACTTCGCCTCCAGAAGCGGTGTCAGAATTTCCACCTCAGAGAAGAGAACCTTGTCGCAGTAAGTGTTCCAATCTTCCTTAACTTTCAAGTATCTACTGGATGACGTGTTACTTATTGATTAGGAATACTTGTCTCGTATCTCTATCCGCGGGCATGCGGGCGGCGAGTAATGGGCGACCCGCTGTCCGATCATGGACCATGTCCTGGTCGACGGCGCGTTGTGTTCCACGCGCGCCTCAAAGAGTATCTGCACAATGAGGGGCCCCCTTAGCGGGCCAAAGCCTGCTGGGATCGCGGGACTAACGAATTACCGTGACTCCGGAGCGTAAAAGGCTATTGAAGGACACCGTGAATTTTAGTTAGGTCAAACACAAACGAGCACTAGCCAAAAGATGGAGGTGCAGTCTT
Source organism: Agrotis exclamationis (assembly GCA_950005045.1). NCBI lineage: Eukaryota > Metazoa > Arthropoda > Insecta > Lepidoptera > Noctuidae > Agrotis > Agrotis exclamationis. Next base: position 12,570,285 of record OX465444.1, read on the forward strand.
TCTTCCTCATATAAACTCAACAGATCAAGGGAACTTCGAGATCGGTGGTAATGGCAGCGGAAATTTGAGTTTCCACAGTGGACAAAGTATCAGACAAGGCAGCCGGAGTGGACAAGTGAGGGCCTCGACGTCCAGGATCAGACATAATGGAGGAAGTCAGATCTGGCGTGATAGAAGTAAGTATAGATCTCAAAGGGAATGCGTCATCATCATATCAGCCGTAAGACGTCCACTGCTGAACATAGGACTCCCCTTTAGACTTCCAATAGGACCGGTTGTAAGCGGCTTGCATCCAGCGTGATCCTGTGACCTTCATAAGATCGTCTGCCCACGGAATGCGTGACGATCAACACGTAGATCTTTGAAGATATTTGTCTGATAGCTATAATACAACCTTGACTGCAGAGCTTGCTTGAGAGCAGTGGTGGCCCAGTGGTATCGGCCTCGACTTACGAGATGTAGGTCGTGAGTTCGAACCCAGACAGGCGCATTACTTTGTGTAATTTATTTCAACACCACTGCTCTCAAAACGGTGAAGGAAAACATCGTGAGGAAACCGGCATGTCCTAGAACCAAAAATTCGAAGACATGTGACATCTACCAATCCGCACTGGACCCGCGTGGTAGATTACGGCCTGCTCCCTCTCACAGAGAGGAGGCCTGTGTCCCAGCAGTGGGAACATTTAAAGGCTGATGATGATGATGATGACAACCTTGACTTGGTTACTTCTAGGCAAGCTTGCTTTACCGTCAACCACATCTTCGCTTACTATAAGGCGAGGCATGCGGACGGTAAGTAATGGGTGACTCGCCATTCGATCATGGACTATGCCTAGGTCGACGATGCGTCGTGTTCCACGCGCCTCAAAGAGCTTTCAGCAATCTGACGAGGCCCTCCTTAGAAGGCCAAAGCCTGCTGGGGTCGCGGGATTGTCTCAACAGGTAATCGTGACCCTGGAACGTAAAGGGCTATTGAAGGGCACTGTGGATTTTAGTCAGTACGAGTCTGACAGTCCCTCCCGCTCTGCCCTGGGTGGGAGGAGAAAGAAACCATAAGGCGAGGTAGTGGTAAAAAAGTTGTCCCGTATTGATATTATGATTGATTGATGTTGCATTACAGGTTCCAGCCACCGTTACTGCAACTCTAAGCGAGATGTGGATGCGTTTGAGCACTCGTTACGGAAGTATCCCAACCTGGCTCCATTCAGGACTGCCTCCACTGATCTTATTGAGAAACTCATCCGGTATACTCAAGCAAAAAATTGTGAGTATGGTACTTTTTTTGTTCGATGTAGAATACCTGCCATTTGGTCCGACAAAATTTCATTCAGTTCGGTTCAGTATACACCGTGACTTTTTAGTCGTCTTACAAAAGTGGTCCACGTAATGTCCCCGACCTAAAATACATCTAGGCGAGTTTAGTTTTTTTTTTACTCGTTAAAAATATTTTTTATTATTAATTAATAGGTACATTAGAAATAATATGAAAATGTTTACGTATCAAGCTGTAGAGTATACCTACCCAGCGCAATAGTCAGGCAGATCATTCCATCTCCATTTTCTATGAGACAAGGGTGTTTTTAACTACTCCTTGCATCATAATAATGAATTAAAATTTTATTAAAAAAATTTTCAAATCTCTTAAATACCTATTTTTTTTATTATAAACGTGTTCTAGTCATTGGATACATGAACTGGGCTGCCGTTGTAAGACGACTAAAAAGTCACGGTGTATATATGTTTATATTTTACGGGTACTACGGATTTCAAAATTCAAAATTGAATTATTTTAATTATGTATTTGATAAGAATTTGGTTTGAATATTTGAACAAAAAAGGGTAAATAAAAACACTTAAAAAAATTTACCTATTTCAAAAACCACCACAAAAACAAGTGTAAAATAACCTTCAAAAAGTCGGAGGAAAAAAAATTCAATGAAATCAGAAAACACAAAGCCACCAGCTTTCTAAACACAAGTTAGTTGAGGTATTTCACATTGGTCACCCGTTAAACTGGCCCGTGAGCAATAGCTTTTAATAGCTATTCCAAATTCGGCACCTATCAAAATATTTCGCAGGTGCCCTTAGTAGAATAAACTGCTAGATCAAATACCATTCCACTTAGGGCTCCTGCGAAAAAATGGTGCCGAATGTTTAATAGCTAAGGTGCCACTTCAGTGGGTGCCCAATGTGGAATACCCGGTTATTTTAAAGAGTTTTTATCACTTCTAACTCCGGATTCTCTTCCCTCAGTCAAAGAAATGTCCCGCTCCTCAAAAAGCATGCGTTCCCTTCGCAATCAGAACTCTTCAGAGAACTATGAACTGACTTCGAAACACCAGCAGACCTACACTCGGAGACAACCGGACAACGAGGCTAGTAACAGTGGCATCCAGGTCGGACATAGAGGACGGACCAGGAACTTCAAACTGTACTCGCCTTTGAGTGATAGTAGGAATTTCAGGTAGGTTATATGACTGGGTAGCTCACCGTCTGATCAAGGGGTAGTACGTTATCTAGCCTAAAACTCACTACCTAGCCTAAACATTTTTGTATGCCATACCTAAATGGCAAAAAGAAAAGCATGAAACCTATGGTTTCGGCCTTAGTTACGTGCGTTTTCTACGGCCCGTGGTATTGAGTCTGAACTGAGAATGAATGATATTACAATTTGATAGATACCTCCTTAGAGTCCACCACAACTCATGACCAGTGGAAAATTTGTAACTGAGAGAGGACTCATTTGATGATTTTACCATCCTTATCTTATCAGTTTTTAGCCCTACCATTTTACTTTTGGCTTCATCATCGCCTAGATATAGCCTTTTCCCAACTACATTATATTGGGGTCAGCTTCCAGTCGAACCAGATGCAGCTGAATATCAGTATTTTACATGGAGCGACTGACTATCAGACCTCGACAACACAGTAACTGGAAAATAGATACGATACCCCATGGTAAGACTGGTTGACAGACTTTAGAGCTTCTGACTAATAGTAACGACTGTCAAACAGACTTTTAGAGCTTCTGACTAATAGTAACGACTGTCAGACTTTTAGAGCTTCTGAGTAATAGTAACGACTGTCAAACAGACTTTTAGAGCTTCTGACTAATAGTAACGACTGTCAAACAGACTTTTAGAGCTTTTGACTAATAGTAACGACTGCCAAACAGACTTTTAGGGCTTCTGACTAATAGTAACGACTGTCAAACAGACTTTTAGAGCTTTTGACTAATAGTAACGACTGCCAAACAGACTTTTAGAGCTTTTGACTAATAGTAACGACTGCCAAACAGACTTTTAGAGCTTCTGACTAATAGTAACGACTATCAAACAGACTTTTAGAGCTTTTGACTAATAGTAACGACTGTCAAACAGACTTTTAGAGCTTTTGACTAATAGTAACGACTGCCAAACAGACTTTTAGGGCTTCTGACTAATAGTAACGACTGTCAAACAGACTTTTAGAGCTTTTGACTAATAGTAACGACTGCCAAACAGACTTTTAGAGCTTCTGACTAATAGTAACGACTATCAAACAGACTTTTAGAGCTTTTGACTAATAGTAACGACTGTCAAACAGACTTTTAGAGCTTCTGACTAATAGTAACGACTGTCAAACAGACTTTTAGAGCTTTTGACTAATAGTAACGACTGCCAAACAGACTTTTAGAGCTTCTGACTAACAGTAACGACTGTCAAACAGACTTTTAGAGCTTTTGACTAATAGTATCGACTGCCAGACAGACTTTTAGAGCTTCTGACTAATAGTAACGACTGTCAAAGATCTACAAATGACAGCCGGGACCAACGGCTTTACGTGCTTTCCGAGGCACGGAGGAAACTCGCTATGACAGATGGTCACCCATCCACAGACCAACCTCAGCAAGCGCGGCTTAACCCGGAAGATCGGCCTGTACGGCTGTAATTATTTAACCACGAGCTCCTATAACTTTATAAACGGTCCCATACCATCTTATACTAATTTCTCTTACAGAAACACAGAAACAGCATTCAGCACCAGTTACAACTACTTAAAAGCTGGAGGTACTCCCGATGGACGGTCCAACCATTCCGATGGCTCCCCAAGTCCAACAGGATCCAAGAGTCCAGGGGATTCCAGAACTCCTGGTCATAGCCCAGTCCGGGTCGCCAGTCCCTCAGGGTCTAAGGGTCTTGGAAGGTCCTCTGTTCGGTTTAATGGGTCTGTACGGGATATGAGTTTGAGTGAAATGTCCAAGTATATTAGGAGTACTGTTAGACAGATTTGCAAGGAGCATCCTGTGGTAAGTGTTTTCTTAACTGTTTGCTTAGGTATTGTCTTGATTTCATCACTATTTATCATCATCATTAGCCTGTCTTTTCCCAACTATATTGGGGTCGGGTTCCAGTCAAACCAGATGCAGCGGAATATCAGTATTTTACATGGAGCGACTGACTATCGGACCTCCACAACACAGTAACTGGGTAGTACGATACCCCATGATAAGACTGGTTGTCAGAGTTTTAGAGCTTCTGACTAATAGCCGGGCCAGCCGGGACCAGCAGCATTTCGTGCTTTTCTTGGTACGGAGGAAACTCGCTATGACAGACGGTCACCCATCCACCAGACCAACCTCGGCAAGCGCGGCCGATTCCAACTAGTAGTGAAAATCATCCTTACCACTACGACATATGACATAAAACGTGCGGTTATCTACGAGTACATGAAAAAAAAAACACGCTCGACACGACGACGTAAGTCAGTCGAATTGTATCATTATATCGTAGTAGCAAGGACGATTTTCATTTTTAGTTAGTTAGTAGAAATTGCAAATCGCAAGAATTGCGACATGGGTAAAAATAAGTAATTCCCACAGGTTCTCCAAGTTTGTCCGAAACTGAAGAATCGATATAACGAACACAAGAAGGTGTGCCCGTCCAAGAATGAACAGTCAAGTGTCGTAGAAGAAGTGGTAAGTTTCTATCAATTTTACATTATCCGGCGTAATGTTGAGGCGACCAATTGGTCGGTTTTCAATTGTCAAAAGAATTGTTAAATAAAAACTTTTTTAAAAAAAATACCGACTTCAAAACAAATACAAAAAAGTTTAAAATAACTTTTCTTTCGGAAGTCGGTGGCAATAGTCAATGACACAACAAAACAAAGCCACCGACTTCCGAAAGAAAAGTTATTTTAAACTTTTTTGTATTTGTTTTGAAGTCGGTACTTTTTTTTAAAAAAGTTTTTATTTTACCCTTTTTAGATTATTTATTACATATTCAACCCAAATTCTTGTAAAATACAAAATTTTCTTACATATGCACTAATCTTGTATTCCGTCACAACATAAAAAAATCCATATCTCTAAAACTACTGAACCGATTTTGATAAAACTTGCAGTGTACCCTAAGTTGAACAATATCTAGTACAACAAAAAAAGAATTACTTAAATCGAACTTATAGTTCCGGAGATATGCGTGCACAAACATAAAAACATACATACATACATACACTTATGAAATTTGGCACATTTGTTCAGACGCTAATATAGACTAACATATATGAAAACTGGGCAGTTCTGATAATATTACATACATACGGGTCGAATTGATAACCTCCTTTTTTTTGAAGTCGGTAAAAATTGGCCACAGTTTGAGATTTATCATCATCTGCCTGCCTTTTTAACAGACTTCAAAAAAACTTTGAAAAAGTGGACTAAAAAACACAAAAAAAAGTGTAAAATAACTTTTGAATGAAAAGTTATTAATGAAAGTCAGTGACTTTGTTTCTTATTTCTTTGACTGATTTGCCAAAAAAGAGGTTCCAATTTCATCTTAGCCTTTTTGTTTTTTAACCGTCTTCGAAAAAAGGAGGAGGTTCTCAATTCGTCAGAATCTTTTTTATGATATTCCCCGATGACTCCTGCACCGATTTGGAAAATTCTTCTTTTGGTTTTCTATCAAAATGAGAATAATATAAAGACTTAATATCCCCTTTCAAGTATCGGTAATTGAAAACAAAATACCCTCTATTCATTTAAGTAGCTATAAAGGTATGGCTCAAATCTAAATCATTTTCATCTTCTTTTCAGGAAAACGAAGAAGAAGAAGAGGAAGAAGCTCAAGGTAACTATTGTTTAGAATATTTTTTGTATCGCATAATCATCCATTATCATTATAATTATTAGCCTTTAGCAGGGCCTGATTAACCCTTAGGCTAATTAGGCTGCAGCCTAGGGCGCGAGGATCGGGGGGGCGCTGAAATCGTGTTTTCGCATGCACTAATCAAGCATCATTGCATCTACCCTACATATTTCAACTAGACCGAGACAAAACATTAAAGCGTAATGCACTTGAGAATCCCTGATTTTAAAATTTTAATAAGCGCGCGTTCAACAAACACCTGCAGTAGCCTGCAGTCACTTGTCATGATTTTGGTCTTATAATGCATGAGGTACTTTGCCTTTATGCACGGCCAGCTTAAAAAATGGTTTGCCACCCTAAGGTTGAATGTCATGCAGATAAAAAAATAACGTTAGTTTCGTTTGCAGATCGATCTGAAAACTTTTATAGGTAGTATGAACCATGTTAAAATTTTCACACTACTACCTACTCTACTCAGTTACTACTTTTTAGGCCGTCCGCGTCCCAAAGTGTTTTATGAAGCCCAATTTTCGGACATCCCGTTTTTATTGACAAACCTGACAGAAATGATCACTTAAATGCAAGATTTTGTATCCCCATTTAGCTACTAAGTCTAGTTTCTGAGTTACAATTTTTATTAAATCGTTATTTTTCCATCTGGATTTAAGAAAAAAATTAATTACGCTTAAACTAAGCGTGATATGCAATAATGATGTTAGGTACATTGATGGCGCATTTTATGCCGAGTATTTTAGTCCGTAAATGAACCTCGCACCATTGTTAGGTCGAGATTTATACAGGTTTTTCGGTTTTTAGTTTTTCTTAAATTTCTCGAAAATTCCGCCGTTTTGGGAAAAGTTATCTATACAGAAATAATTCTATTTACTTTTCCCAATACACCACATGATTATGACATCCCAATTCCATGTAACTTGGAAACCACAATGATTTTAAGTTTTATCCGGATTTTACGTTGTCAAAACCGCAGATTTTTATTCAGTAATAAAAATCGATCCTCAAAATTAGGATTAAAAAATTGACAAACCTAACAAAAATAGTTAAATTGGAATAACTGCCGAGTTCCATGGATTTGGGATGTCATAACCATGCGGTGTATTGGGGAAGTAAATAGAATTATTTTTGCATAGAAAACTTATCCCGAAACGGCGGAATTTTCGAGAAAATTAAGAAATACTAAAAACCGAAAAACCCGCATAAATCTCGATCTAACAATGGTGCGAGGTTCATTTACGGACTAAAATACTCTGCATAAAATGCGCCATCAATGTACCTTCCTAACATCATTATTTCGTATCACGCTTAGTTTACCTAAGCGTAATAATTTTTCTTCTTAATATCCAGATAGAAAAAAAAACGATTTTCTAAAAAACTAGACTTGGTAGCTAAAGCCTCCTGCAGACACACGTGATTAATCGCGCGGGGCGACATGTCGCGGTCCATTCGCAGTATTTTTAGAGTGGAAATTAGCTTGGCTCGTTGTCGCAGCGCGATTAATCGCGAGTGTCTGCGAGACTTAAACGGGGCTACGAGATCTTGCATTATTTAAATCATCATTTCTGTCAAGTTTTGTAATAAAAATGGGTTGTCCGAAAATCGGGCTTCATAAAACACTGTGCGTCCGTAACACACCTGGCGGGGGCGCGTCCTCATAATTAGCCTAGGGCGGTCAGAACTCTTGATCAGTCGCTGGCCTTTAGCTGGAGAACTCAGTGAATTTTTGCGAGATTGCTTGAGGAATGCTGAAAACTTGCTCAATACTTCTTCAATTATCCCTAAACTTAGAAATGCAGACCTGTCTGAGAAAAACTGGTTTTGAACGAAGCCAGACTTATTTAAAGAAGTGACTTTTTTGGTCCAAAAAAAGTGTTTGAGGCATTTTGAAACCTTCATGCAATTAAAATTTAATATTTAGAGAGGCAAAATTAATGAGCCAGATAATTTAGATGGTTTTTACTCCTCGGAGGCGCAAAAAAATTAAATAAAATCAATTTCCTACCATTATTTTCATGGCAAACGGTTGCGCACGTGTGTCAGACTGGTAAACAATATATTATGTATTTTACTCAGGCGCTACGGTTAACGCCTTCTACTAACTATCAACCCATCCTTGCATGTGTGCATACAAGGATGCAAAAAAGTTTTTTTGGCATTGCGCCAAAGATCTATAATAAAATACCAGACAATATTAAAAATATGCCTCTAGTAAAGTTTAAAAAAGCTCTCACATTATTGCTAATTGACAAATGTTATTATAAAGTTGAAGACTTTTTAAATGATAATGTTAATCAATATCGAAATTTAGTGTAAACCAACTATTTAATTCATTATGTTAATTTTTGTTCTTTCTTTTACAATTGATAATGGACTACGCATGCTTCCTCTAAAAATGTTTGTATGTCAAAATTGACAAGACATAGCGCACTATTTAGTTCTTAAGATCCATCTATCATAAAACCTATGTTTCACAAATAAATTGATTTGATTTGATTCATATTATAATAATGCATAATATGTATGCACATACCATACAGAAAAGCGAGAAAAAAATAAAATGCCCTTGAAAAAATTTTTCATAACATTTGCAGTCTTACTACAAAAACTTAAACATCTGTTGAACACTTGTCTAAAAAAAGTGTGACTGCAAAACGGACCTTATTTCAAAGACATAATCTGACATTTTTTTAGACAAGTGTTCAACAGTCGTTTAAAAGTTTTTGTGGTACGACGGTTAATGTCATGGATTTCCGCAGAGTAACGCCTGATTCTATAACTTGTAAATAGGAATGAAAACTGTATATTTAATTCCACGTAGGCTCAGTGTTAGTTAGTTGTGATGTCCCAAATATGGCGACGATATGTCTTTCGTTAGCCAATCGAAGGTGAGACCGCATTCGGAAGAGCGATCCGACAGTCGGATCAAGGCCTGCAGGGGTAAGGCTGTAAGGATACCACACCCCCGGCATAAGATAATAGAGGACAACATTTGTTTTTAGTCAATCAAGTCTATTAAACCCCTCCGCCTTCCCCGGGCGAAAGAACATCAGGATTTCCCAAAAAATACGTTTATCCCTCGCCTCCCAAGCCCAAGGAGCCTAAGGTTGTCAGATCAAACCTGGACATCTCTGCCATCGGAGAAGGAAACCTGTACTTATGTTAAAGGCCTGTGGTGTTCTCAAAAACGTCTTAATGAACTCTGCCATCAGAGTGTAGCCACAACCTCACATAGAAAAGAAACAAAGATTCGAATCTTTATGACTGAAGTCTATAAGACCGCCATTGCGGAACTGTCTTTATAGGTAACTGTGATCTTGAAACGCAAAGACCGAACTAAGGTTTAGTTAGAGAATCGAACCCAAGGCCCTGTGCTTACAATCTGTCTTGTATGTCTACTAGTATATTCAATTTTGTACATCGCAGCATCCGGTTCAGTTCTCTCGCGAATCATACAATCTATCAGCGGCTGGCAGATGGCCCAAACTGTAAGTTTTGATTCTACTGTTATTTCATCTTTGCCTCATTCTTTATCTTCATCTAGCCGTTCATCTAGTTTAGCGTCAGAAAAATCATTTTTGTCTTAAAATTCGTCTTCATCATCATCTGCCGGAAGACGTTCACTGCTGAACTAAGGTCTCCCCTGTAGGCCGTCACGCTAAACATCAGCCACTTGCATCTATTGTGGGAGGCCTGCCTACGCTGCGTCTTCCGGTTCGTGGTCACCACTCGATATCTTTTCGACCTCTTAGAATAACTTTCTTCAGAAAAGTTCTTGCAAGTTTCTTTAATAGTGGGTAACTTACCATCATCATCAGCCTGTAAATGTTCCCACTGCTGGGACACAGGCCTTCTCTCTGTGAGAGGGAGTGGGCCGTAATCCATCACGCGGGCCCAGTGCGGATTGGTAGATGTCACATGTCTTCGAATTTTTGGTTCTAGGACATGCCGGTTTCCTCACGATGTTTTCCTTCACCGTTTTGAGAGCAGTGATGTTGAAATAAATTACACAAAGTAATGCGCCTGACTGGGTTTGAACCCACGACCTACAACTCGTAAGTCGAGGCCGATACCACTGGGCCACCACTGCTCCACTTACCATAATTGTTCTTAATTATCTTTAGTGAATTCATCTTCTTATTATCATATTTCTTCTTTAGTTTATTTCAGTTCTCCTTCATCTTGTAATTGTTCTTTTTCATTTGCCTTTTATTATATTCTAGCGCAGTGACTATGTTTTTAATTGCTGCGCTTTATATTCATATCGCGGGTACGATTGTCCACATAGGTACTTGTTTATTGTTTGGATAGACTTTGTTTTTGATTATGAGATTCTATTTTTATAAATGCACCTACAATACTTGAAAAAAAAAAGGTTTAAAAAGAGCTTCCCCGTCACTGTATTTCATGTGTTTGTAACTTTAAATGTTCTTCTTTCAATTCTGAATAACTTTTTCTTCTCCAGGAACAAGCCGGATGTCAATGTAACAGAACAGATTGTTACTGTACCAGGGCAACTCAGTGTAGCGACATGCCCGAAGTCGCCACTAATACAGTAGGCTGTAGCTGCAAAGCCAGAACTATAGAAGCTAAAACCAGCTGCAGTCGTGACCTTTCCTGCGTCTGTGCTAGCAAGGCGCAACAGCAAGCATATTATAATACGAGAATCGATGAACAAATATCTGATTGGCTTAAAGATGTCCCTGTTCATAGTATAGAATGTGAAGAGGTTAAAAGGAAAAGGGATACTGTTGTCAAGGAATTACGGGAGACGCTTAAACATTTACCCGATGATGAAGATTTTGAAGAAAATGTTAGGAATGAGATTGCTAGTTTTATTGATGATTTTCCGGTATGGAATCCTGGTACAGATGAAGAAGACGAAAATGAGTTTAAAAGCCAATTAGCTGAAAAGCTTACAGATAAAATTTTAGTTGTACCAAGGAAACCAGACAGATTTCGAGATATCGTTACAAAATGGGTTGAGAATTTGGATTTTGATGATGAAGATGAAGAAGTAGATAAAGAAGTTATAATTGATAATTTTGTTAATCAATTGAAACCTTTAGCTGCTGAGAGACCCGCGTGCGATATGAAATACGCACATAGTTTAAGAAAAGAAATAAGCGAATTAATGATCGAGTTACCTTTAAATTATGATTGTAAAATGTTAAGAAGAAAAGCCCATGAATTAGCAGTAGAAATAGTCAGTTTACCAAAAAACATGAAATTATTAGGTGATGATACAGATTCAACAAGCGGGTTCGAAGAGAACATATCTGAATGGATATGCGAACATGGTTTGTGTAGAGAGCTAAAAAAAGATCCTAAATTGATTGAAAGTTTAGCCAATAAATTAAAGTCCCAAGGAATACAGGACGAAGAACTTGTAGAAAAAATGAAAGAATTAATATTTGAATTTGTGGATGATGTGGAGACTGCGATTACAATATTAGATGAATTCGTTCATGGGTTATTGAAACCAGTTCCAAGTACCGTTGAAAAGTTTGATCAAGATGACGTCACAGAATTAGTCAGTGATTGGTTGAATAGCTTGCCAGGAATATCTGATTGGCCTCCAAGTAAATTAGAAGAAATTACTGCGGATCTTGTCAAAATTATACAAGGAAACGAGGATTTGCAAAGCGATATATTTGAATATCTAGTTGATGCCGACATACCTATGGAACCTGCCGACTTGCGTCTGTACGTTAGCGAACTACTGTCGAGACTTAATATGTTAGCACCAAGCGAAGGCTTCATAGAACAAGCAAAAAGTAAAATGATTGAAGATATGGACGAGATAATTGAAGCATCATCACTTTCAGAAGAGCAAAAGGATTTATTAAGAAAAAGTGCCTTTGACATGATAGAAGACTCTGTACGCAGGTCATCTTTATCTATTAAAGATGAGGCAAAAGAAGCATTAATCTCTAACATGGATCAAATTATTAGTAAAATATTCATACCTGACGAAAGCATCACGCAAATGTCAACCTACAGTTTTGATGAAAATGGAGACGAAGAGAAGAATGCATTAATTAAAGATATGAGTGAAATTGTTAACAAAGCTTTAAAGAATGACTTACGTAGTTCATTGAGCAAACATTTTGATGAATCGTTTACAATGCTTGGCAAAGATGAGAGTGATATGACACAGGCTATTGAGAAAGATGTCGAACATGCCGTAGAAAAACTCCCTATAGACAGTATGAGAAAGAAAGATTTGATGGGGCAAGTTAATGCAACGTTGTGCAAGCATATGAATAAACCATTACCTTGCAATGCCAAGAAAAACATCAACGATGAAATTTGCTGTATATTAGAGAAATGTTCAGTTTCTAAAGACAGAAGCTTGTGTGGACGTTTGAAGGAAGGGTTATTTGATGTTGTTTCCCAATGTTTGGATTTTCTTTTGCCGAAACCTGTGTGCGATTTCCAATGTACAATAGAAAATGATGTTGATGATGTCATTGACAAGTGTCCGATAGATTCCGGTAAGAAGAGACAATTGAAGGAAAGTATTCAAAATATACTCACGGAGAATGGAGACCGTCCCCTTTCAGAAGAAGTCGTTGGAACTATAGAAGATGAAATTAATTGTATGTGCGATAATCTGCCCATACCAAGGGATAAAAAGGTAATCGTTAAGATGGCGGTTAGCTCATCTGTATCTAAAAATCTTAAAAACGCTTTAGAAACTTTAAAGCACGATTTAAATAAGCTAAGAAAAAAGTTATTCGATGGTATGACAGACGTCATTGAAAAGTCCCCAATTACAAGGAATGAAAAAACAAATTTGAAGAGTCAATTAAAATGTGCTCTAGTAAAGAATTTAGATTCTTCTCTTTCGGAAGAAGAAAAGCTCAGAATGTTAGATGAAGTCTCGGGCATTCTGCAAGACGACATGTCAGAAGAAAGCAGAAGGCATTTAACGGATACATTGTCTAATAAGATTGATACATTACAAAAGAAGGATCAAAGGGACGACCTACTAGAAATGATTACAAAATATGTCGACCAAATTGTCAAAAGACTTGCAATAGACTCGGGTGCACAAGATAGCGTTAAAAAAGATATAATGGCAGCGTTACTGGATTATTTATACAACTCTCTGACTAAAAAAGTGCAACAGAAAATAAAAGAAGACATTCAGAATGAAATTGATGAGATGAACATTCCAAACCATGAGAAAAATGATTTAACGTCAAATATATTGCAAGCTGTGACACAAAAAATTGACGAACTAATTGCCCAGGGAAAAGATGTACCCGAAATAAAAAATGCTTTAGGCGAAACAATAAGAAATGAAATAAAGAACTCATCAGTTTCCAAAAATAAGAAGGAAGTATTGGAACACAAACTGAAAGATGTGCTAAACGAAAACTTAGTCCGAGATGTAACAGATGAAGAAAAAGAAACGATTAAAGATAAACTAAGGGATATCGTCAATGATCTAGGAATGAATGAAATTAAATCTGATAATTTCAAAAGTCAGTTACTAACTGTTGCTGATAAAATTTTTGAGAAAATTGCACAAAATGGAGGGGACAAAAGAATACAAGATAATATTTTACAAAAAATAGAACAGGTCATTGATGAAACGTCTATACCCCAAGAGGAAAAAATCAAATTGAAGAAGAAGTTAAGAGATATGGCCACTAAAATCTTCAGGAGACCATCACAAGATATTGCAGAAGCTCTCAAATACGTCACTGATGAAAACCTTAATGAGCTGAATCTACCGAAAGGCAAGAAAGATACATTGAAAAGAGAACTAGATGCAGCAGTGGATGATAGTATGAACGATCTCACACAAAAAACGAGGTCAAGTACAGGCCCATATGACAGTACCGGAGATTTAACAAGCAAAACCCAAATAAAAATTTTAGAAGGCCTTCGAAAGTCCATTGACACGTCTTCAATACCAAAAGAAAAGAAGGAAGAATTAAAGGCAATATTACAGAAAAAGGCCGCCAAAAACTTAAAGAAACCGCGTGATGATACCGCAGAAATAATTAAAGAGTTAGAAGATAATACTAAGCAGAATATTCAACAAGCCCTTGAAAACGCCGTTGAGAAAGCTCCAATACCGGAAGAGATGAAGCTGGAGCTGAACAGGATTATAAAGGATTTAACCACACGACATTTCAAAAATCAGCTAACTGAAGATATGGCAGCCGCACTAAAAGATGAAACGGGTGGACTCATAGATGACTTGAGTTTACCAGAAGACAAAAAAGTTGAATTAAAACGTGAACTGGACGCTACAGTAGATGAAAATATGAGCGATTTACAAAGAAAAATTAAATATGAATCAAAATATCCAAAATCAAACCCAAGTGAAAAAACAGTCGCTGATGTAAAAGCATTAGAAAGAGAAACTAAAAGTAATATTGTACAAGGACTTGCAAATTTCATTGATGAGGCACCCATAACAAAACAGGAGAAGATAGAACTGAATGAGAAACTAAAGAATTTGACGACAAAACACTTCAAAAATCAATTGTCTGATGATGTTGCAATAGCATTGAAAGATGACATAAAAGAAATCTTAGATGATATAAATTTACCACGAGACAAGAAAAATAAACTGAAAAAGGATTTAATTGATGCAGTGGAAAAAGACATGCGCAATTTTCTAAAAAAAGCAGTAGGTATAGACAATAAGCACCCTCAAACCCAAAGAAGATCTAGTGCAGGCACAAACAAAAGAGCTGGAAGAAGCCTGACGCCTATACAAGAAGTCGACGAAACCAATGTAGGAAACAACATTCTGAAAGGAATAGACAAGATTATTCAAGAATCTGCAATCCCTGAAGCGAAAAAGAATGAACTGAAGAAGAGATTACAAACAACAGTCACTGAAAATTTGAAAAGGCCCGTTAAAAAGAAATCTGAAAATGAGACTAAAGTAAGTATTCAATATGGACTTGAAAAGGTAATAAACGACGCACCAATATCAAAAAAGAAACAGCTGGAATTAAAGAAAAAAGTGAAAGGCTTTTTGAATAAACAGTTTAAAAAACCTCTGTCTGATGAAGTTGGGGAAGAACTAAAAGCGAACACAAATTACTTAATTGAAGAACTGAATTTACCAAAAGATAAAAAAGATAAATTGAAACGTGAAATAACTGCAATATTAGATGAAAACATGAGCAATTTTCAGACAAAAATGTTTCTTGATGAAAGCGGCGGTGACATAAAAACAATTGAAAAGAACACTAAAGTCAATATTCAACAAAGTCTTGAAAAAGTAATTGATGATGCACCTATACCAAGAGAGAAGAAGATTGAATCGAAGAAAAAATTTAAAGAATTATTTAATAAACACTTCAAAAAACCTTTATCTGATAATGTTGTCGACGATCTCAAAGATGATATGAATGAAGTTATTGAAGATCTGAATTTACCGAAAGAAAAGAAAGACAAATTGAAACATGAAATAACTGCAACCGTTGACGAAAATATGAACGATTTTCAAACAAAAGCAAAATCAAGTAGAAAAAGTGTTGGAGACGTAAAGGAGTTAGAAAACCAAACCAAAGTAAATATTGAAGATGAACTTGACAGGTTGATTAATAGAGCAGCTATACCAAAAGAAACAAAGTTAAAATTGAACAAAAAACTGAAAGATATGTTTACTAAACACTTCAAAAAACCTTTATCTGATAATGTTGTCGACGATCTCAAAGATGATATGAATGAAGTTGTAGAAGATCTGAATTTACCAAAAGATAAGAAAGACAAATTGAAACGTGAAATAACTGCAACTGTGGACGAAAATATGAACAATTATCACCAAACCAAAGCAAAATCAAGTGGAAAGAGTGACGTAAAGCAGTTAGAAAAACAAACCAAAAGTAATATTGCAGATGAACTTGACAAGTTGATTAATAGAGCAGCTATACCAAAAGAAACAAAGTTAAAATTGAACAAAAAACTGAAAGATATGTTTACTAAACACTTCAAAAAACCTTTATCTGATAATGTTGTCGACGATCTCAAAGATGATATGAATGAAGTTATTGAAGATCTGAATTTACCGAAAGAAAAGAAGGACAAATTGAAACGTGAAATAACTGCAACCGTTGACGAAAATATAAACAATTTTCAAACAAAAGCAAAATCAAGCAGAAAAAGTGTTGGAGACGTAAAGGAGTTAGAAAACCAAACCAAAGTAAATATTGAAGATGAACTTGACAGGTTGATTAATAGAGCAGCTATACCAAAAGAAACAAAGTTAAAATTGAACAAAAAACTGAAAGATATGTTTACTAAACACTTCAAAAAACCTTTATCTGATAATGTTGTCGACGATCTCAAAGATGATATGAATGAAGTTGTAGAAGATCTGAATTTACCAAAAGATAAGAAAGACAAATTGAAACGTGAAATAACTGCAACTGTGGACGAAAATATGAACAATTATCACCAAACCAAAGCAAAATCAAGTGGAAAGAGTGACGTAAAGCAGTTAGAAAAACAAACCAAAAGTAATATTGCAGATGAACTTGACAAGTTGATTGACGAAGCATTTATACCGAAAGAAACAAAGCGGGAATTGAAGAAAAAAGTGAAAGATGTGTCCACTAAATATTTCCAAAAACCTTTATCTGATAATGTTGTCGACGATCTCAAAGATGACATAAATGAAGTTGTTGAAGACCTGAATTTACCAAAAGATAAGAAAGACAATTTGAAACGTGTAATAGCTGCCACGGTTGACGAAAATATGAACAATTTTCAAACGAAAGCAAAATCAAGTGGAAAGAGTGATGTAAAGGACTTAGAAAAACAAACCAAAATAAATCTTGAAGACGATCTTGATAGGTTAATTGACAGAGCAGCTATACCAAAAGAAACAAAGTTAGAATTGAAGAAAAAAGTGAAAGATTTGTGCATTGAATCTTTCCAAAAACCTGTATCTGATAATGTTGGCGAAGATCTCAAAGATGACATTAATGAAGTTGTAGAAGAACTGAATTTACCGAAAGACAAGAAAGACAAATTGAAACGTGAAATAACTGCAACCGTGGACGAAAATATGAACGATTTTCAAACAAAAGCAAAATCAAGTAGAAAAAGTGTTGGAGACGTAAAGGAGTTAGAAAACCAAACCAAAGTAAATATTGAAGATGAACTTGACAGGTTGATTAATAGAGCAGCTATACCAAAAGAAACAAAGTTAAAATTGAACAAAAAACTGAAAGATATGTTTACTAAACACTTCAAAAAACCTTTATCTGATAATGTTGTCGACGATCTCAAAGATGATATGAATGAAGTTATTGAAGATCTGAATTTACCGAAAGAAAAGAAAGACAAATTGAAACATGAAATAACTGCAACCGTTGACGAAAATATGAACGATTTTCAAACAAAAGCAAAATCAAGTAGAAAAAGTGTTGGAGACGTAAAGGAGTTAGAAAACCAAACCAAAGTAAATATTGAAGATGAACTTGACAGGTTGATTAATAGAGCAGCTATACCAAAAGAAACAAAGTTAAAATTGAACAAAAAACTGAAAGATATGTTTACTAAACACTTCAAAAAACCTTTATCTGATAATGTTGTCGACGATCTCAAAGATGATATGAATGAAGTTATTGAAGATCTGAATTTACCGAAAGATGAGAAAGAAAAATTGAAACGTGAAATAACTGCAACCGTTGACGAAAATATGAACAATTTTCAAACAAAAGCAAAATCAAGTAGAAAAAGTGTTGGAGACGTAAAGGAGTTAGAAAACCAAACCAAAGTAAATATTGAAGATGAACTTGACAGGTTGATTGACAAATCAGCTTTACCGAAAGAAGCAAAGTGGGGATTGAAGAAAAAAGTGAAAGATTTGTGCACTAAATATTTCCAAAAACCTTTATCTGATAATGTTGGCGAAAATCTCAAAGATGATATGAATGAAGTTGTAGAAGATCTGAATTTACCAAAAGATAAGAAAGACAAATTGAAACGTGAAATAACTGCAACCGTGGACGAAAATATGAACAATTTTCACCAAACCAAAGCAAAATCAAGTGGAAAGAGTGACGTAAAGGAATTAGAAAAACAAACCAAGATAAACATTGCAGATGAACTTGACAGGTTGATTAACGAAGCATTTATCCCGAAAGAAATAAAGGGGGAATTGAAGAAAAAAGTGAAAGATTTGTCCACTAAATATTTCCAAAAACCTTTATCTGATAATGTTGTCGACGATCTCAAAGATGACATGAATGAAGTTGTTGAAGATCTGAATTTACCAAAAGATAAGAAAGACAATTTGAAACGTGTAATATTTGCCACGGTTGACGAAAATGTGAACGATTTTCAAACAAAAGCAAAATCAAGTGGAAAGAGTGATGTAAAGGACTTAGAAAAACAAACCAAAATAAATCTTGAAGACGATCTTGATAGGTTGATTGACAGAGCAGCTATACCAAAAGAAACAAAGTTAGAATTGAAGAAAAAAGTGAAAGATTTGTGCACTAAATCTTTCCAAAAACCTGTATCTGATAATGTTGGCGAAGATCTCAAAGATGACATGAATGAAGTTGTAGAAGAACTGAATTTACCGAAAGACAAGAAAGACAAATTAAAACGTGAAATAACTGCAACCGTGGACGAAAATATGAACAATTTACACCAAACCAAAGCAAAATCAACAGGAAAGAGTGACGTAAAGGAGTTAGAAAAACAAACCAAAATAAACATTGGAGATGAACTTGACAGGTTGATTGACGAAGCATTTATACCGAAAGAAACAAAGCGGGAATTGAAGAAAAAAGTGAAAGATGTGTCCACTAAATATTTCCAAAAACCTTTATCTGATAATGTTGTCGACGATCTCAAAGATGACATGAATGAAGTTGTTGAAGATCTGAATTTACCAAAAGATAAGAAAGACAATTTGAAACGTGTAATAGCTGCCACGGTTGACGAAAATATGAACAATTTTCAAACGAAAGCAAAATCAAGTGGAAAGAGTGATGTAAAGGACTTAGAAAAACAAACCAAAATAAATCTTGAAGACGATCTTGATAGGTTAATTGACAGAGCAGCTATACCAAAAGAAACAAAGTTAGAATTGAAGAAAAAAGTGAAAGATTTGTGCATTGAATCTTTCCAAAAACCTGTATCTGATAATGTTGGCGAAGATCTCAAAGATGACATGAATGAAGTTGTAGAAGATCTGAATTTACCGAAAGATAAGAAAGACAAATTGAAACTTGAATTAAATGCTACAGTTGATGACAATATGGCTAAATTACAAAAAAAAATAAATGAACATGAATCAAGTAATTCAGAATCACAAAGA
Organism: Agrotis exclamationis; assembly: GCA_950005045.1. NCBI lineage: Eukaryota > Metazoa > Arthropoda > Insecta > Lepidoptera > Noctuidae > Agrotis > Agrotis exclamationis. The sequence continues at coordinate 12,589,740 of OX465444.1, forward strand.
ATTAGCAAGATTAAAAGAGGCTTAAAGCCCAATGAGGAAAGTACAGCAGAAGAGCAAATCTTAGAAACAATAAAAGAATTAGAAAAAAATTATGCAGGCGAAATTGTGCAAAGCCACGAAAAGACCATTGACCGAGAAAAGATACCGGAAGAGGTAAAAAAAGAATTAAAAAAGAAATTGAGGGAATTGACTATCAAACACTTCATGAATCCTGTATCTGATGATTTTGGACAAGCAATCAAAGATGAAATAGTCGAGGTCATAGATGACATGAATTTGTCAAAAAACAAGAAAGACCAGTTGAAAGTTGAATTAACGGCTGCTGTAGATGAAAATATCAGAGATTTGCTAAGAAGGCTGAATTTAAAAAAATTAGCTGAAGAGTTTGATCATTTAATGGGCATAGCACTAAATGGTGGGGATTTGGATGGTGCAAGAAGGAAACTAATCGAGAAATTAATGCGAGAACATAATTTAGCAAAAGCAGTAGCGATTGCTTTGGCACAAAGAATGATTGCCAAAGCACGAAAAATGGCAGCAAAAGAGATATTAAGAGATCTTTTCCATAAATACAATATAGATCCTAGTTACGAAGATCAATTAGCTGAAGAGTTTAATAAATTGTTAGATATAGCACATAAGGGTGGGGATTTTGAAGATGCACGAAAGAAACTTATTAAGAAATTAATGAGAGACTTAAATTTATCTGAAGCAGAAGCGACTGCTTTAGCAGATGAAATGATTGCCAGAGCACGAAAAATGGCAGCAAAAGAGATATTAAGAGATCTTTTCCATAAATACAATATAGATCCTAGTTACGAAAATCAATTAGCTGAAGAGTTTAATAAATTGTTAGATATAGCACATAAGGGTGGGGATTTCGAAGATGCACGAAATAAACTTATTAAGAAATTAATGAGAGACTTAAATTTATCTGAAGCAGAAGCGACTGCTTTAGCAGATGAAATGATTGCTAGAGCAAAACAAATGGCGCTAAAAAACAGCATTAGAGATATTTTAGAAAAACATGAAGTCGATCCTAAGTACGAAGATGAATTAACAGAAGAATTCGGTGAATTATTACAAACAATACTTAACGGTGGAGAAATTGAAGATGCAAGAAACAAACTCATAAAAAAAGTAATGCGAGACTTAAATTTATCAGATGCACGAGCGACTGCTTTAGCTGATGATCTGATTTCTAGAGCAAAACAAATTGCGATGAATAATAAATCTAAGGATAAAACTTCACTACAGAAAAACACAAGAGACACATTCGCAAAAGCTATCAGTGAAGCTGTCGATGAGTCGTCTGTAGATAAATCTGTCAAACCCGGCTTAAAAGATAAACTATTAAATAAACTGAAAGAAACAATAGATAAAAAATCAGACATTCTCGGAAGCGATGTAGGTCCTCTAAAAGAAGAGGTCCTAAAAGAATGTAATAAAATTGTTGATGAATCATCAATACCAACAAATAAGAAAGTTGAATTGAAATCATTACTGAAAGAGAAATTAGACAAAGCTTTTGAAGAAGATGAAGGTGCTCAAGAAGCTAAGAGTCTTGGCGACTATAAGGATATTATAACAGGATACGTTACGAGATGGATGAATAGTCTGCCTATACATTTAAAGCCAACACTCGCAGCAACCGTTGCTGATAACATAGTTAGCGACATATTAGACAGACACAAGTACTTGCAAACACATCCAGAAGCAAAATCTAGCGAAAAAGACGAAATCGAAAATTTAAAATATCAAGTGTTTAGGAGAATGCATAGATTTGTGGATCCAAAAGCTATACCTACAATTATGGAAAGAACCCCAGAATTGTACAACACTATTAAAAAAGTTAAACCACCACCACTGGAGCCAAAAAAGCCACCTGTTAAAAAACGAGATACGAAAACCCCAGAATTGGACAGCACTATTAAAAAAGTTAGACTACCACCACAAGAGCCAATAAAGCCACCTGCTAAAAAACGAGATACGAAAACCGGTGATGATAAAATACCCTCGACCGAGGAAGTTCCAAAGACACAGGATGAAATAAAGGAATTGGAAAAAGCATTCGGCAAAACTATAAACGAAGCTGTTGATCAATCTAGTCTTTCCCCAAAAGACAAAGAAATCTTAAAACATAGATTACTAAAGGAATTAGGAATGACTTCAGACGGGGAAAAATCACCTGATGTACAAGCCAAAGTAACAAAAGATCGTAAAAAGGCAGAAAAATATGACGTTGGACCATCAGACGCAATCGACAAGACTCCTACTGCCCAGGAATATAAAAATAAAATAGCAGAATGTGTTAAAACTTGGCTGGGTACCCTGCCTATAGAATTAGACCCAAAAACTACAGCAGCTCTTACAAAACAACTTACTGACGATATATTGGATAGACAGAAATACTTGAAAACACATCAGGAGACGGTACCTACAGATAAAGATGAAATAGAAAATTTAATGTACCACGTTTTTAGAAGAATGAAAGATATTGTGGATGCAGATAAGATTCCGAATATTATGAAGAGAACCGAAGACTTGTACAATTTGATCATGAATATAAAAAAGCCAGAAGAGTCTGCGAAAGGTTGAGTAGAAAATCTTTGACGGGGATAGTATAGGTTTAAAAGAATTCTGCAACGAATACTTTAATATAAAAATATTTGTGTTGATTCGAGACAGGCGAATCTAACGGCAAACAAATTAGAAGATATTTTAACAATATCGATAAGCATTAAATTTTTTAATTAAGTAAATAAAAAAAAACAAGTAAAAACTAATATTTAAAAAAAAAAGTTGGTGAGTAAAATTCGTTGCTTTTTTTATAAAACAATTATTTACTTTAACATTATAGAGTAGTTAAAAATAATTTAAGATAATTGTTGAGTTGGATTGATTGAATGCTTCGAAATCTGATAAACCTGAACCAGAATTATTGGGACCTGCTGCATTACGGGCCTATCATAAATAGGTAAAAGAATCAACATAATAGATAGGTCAAAGAAGAACAATGGAACAAACGGAACCAGGGCCTCCAAAGTTTACTACTATCAGCATTATACGAGCTCATGTGAGTTGAGTGAAATTTGATCAATTATATCCCAAAGACAAGGAAGTGAAATTCACCAGGTGACGCAGTAAAGAAGAAATCTTGAAGTATAGAAATGCAGGTTTCTAGTGAAAGCAAGCCTCACACAATGCCCTTGGATTCTGTGGTAAGCGGTAAACATTTTTACCGCCGAAAAAAATGACACTACAGTCATGGAAGTCAGTATTTTGCTGTGACATTGGAATTTAAAATACTTGTATACTTTACCTACCTAACCTTTACTTAATTTTTTTTTAGGATAATTATTTGACAGTTATTTTCTTTTTAAATTGAGATACATATTAGCCAACTCTGCCTGTAGTACCGTTTATCATGTAATTTTTTTACGTCTTTTATAATGCGAACAGTGAAGGAGTGGAACTCTCTACCGGCGGCGTCTGTGTTTACGAACGCATACAGCCCTAATATCTTCAAAGTTAGAGTGAACAGGCTTCTTCTGGGTAAGCTCGCTCCATCGTCGACCTTGTCTTTGTCACCCCTGATCTAGACTAAGGTTAAGAGCAAACCCATCGTATATAAAAAAGTCTTTATAGATAGATAGATTTTCGATGTTTTCTTCGTTGTGTGAAAGATGAAGTATTCTTTATCAGGAATATGTTATTGTTTCCTGTACCTATCTGTGCTAACGTCCTTCTTATACAAAAGCTAGGGCGCACAAAAATTGTATCAACAAATTCAAATGGTTACACACTATGAAAGGAGTCGGAAAGAAACAAGAAGAAGAGTAATGAGACGTCAGACAGATGGCAATGGAAGAAGAAAACGTGCAGTGCTCGCAATCATTGTGCTTGTATGACCAGATGTGTGGATGTGAATGAGAAGAAAGGAGCATGTAAGGATCGTAGCAAGTGATTCACTGTAGTTTCCGTCTTCCTCCATGGGAAAAGGACGCGTTACTTGTAGGTCTTGTAAATATCATCTATATTATCATACACATCCGTATCATCATCATCATCATTATAATATTTACATTTGGATCCCCGTATTATTTAATTATCTTTCTTTTATAACAGAACAAAGCACCACCAACAAGCGGCTGAGAGAATCATCACCTCAAGACGAGCCCAAGACCATAACCAGTCCAGCATTAACAGGCAACATAAATTACTCGCTAAAAGAATTGATAGCCGCAACAAAAGGCGTTAGAAAACAGTGGTCTAGAAATCTCGATGAAGCCGCAAATAAACTACCAAGACTAAGAAATGATAAAAAATCTAAAGACACTCTGGCTTTATATGATGAGACTGGACAAATTGATGTGTTGTCTGCTGGACAGGATCAGGAACCTAAATCGAAGAAACAGTTTGTTCCTAAACTTGTACCAAAGATTAATAAAGGAAAAACTCGACTTACAAAAATAGAGGAAGCATTTGCTTTTAATAATACTACTAAACAAAATTCTCCGTTTAATCCAAAGCAGAAAAAAATGACTGAGAAAGACTATTCTATGTTATTAAATGACATAGTAAAAAATTGGCTGGAAAACACAAATGTCGATATACCTCTAAATGAGAAGAATAGAATTGTAGATGATCTTGTAAGTGATGTAATTGAAAGGCATAAATACTTTCAAGACCTTAATATTACGACTAAATCTACAACTGACGATTTAGAGTTTTTGAAGTTGCAAGTACATAGGAGACTGAAAGCGTTGGTTCCATCTGATACTCTGAAGAAATTAATTGAAGTCGTAGAAGAATTGGCAACTAAAATTGAAACCGTATCAGTACCAATAATGGTCGCTCCTTCAAAACGTCCAGCTCAATCAGGCCCTCAAAAGAGAAAAGTAACGAGGCTTTCAAACACAGAATTTAGTCCAGGACAAACTTCTACGCCAAATAAAGCGAATGGTTCTCAAACTGGAGAAGATACTGGAGAAGATACTGCAGAAGAATTCGTGGATAAAGTCACAGATGCCGTTGCTACTTGGTTGGACGGCGTGCCTATAGATATAGAGCCTGAAGTGAAAGCAGATGTCGTTAATGATCTTGCTAACGATATAATTGACAGACAGAAATATCTGCAAGTGCATCCGGAAAAGGCGGTATTGAGAAAAGAAGAGATTGAAAATCTAAGATTTCAAGTGTTTAAGAGGCTGAATGCAGTGACGGATGACGAAAGTGAAACTCCAGATTATGATAAAATCGAGGAGTTATACAAAATGGTCTATGGTATTGAAGTTGATGACTTACTCTTAAAAGATGTTTTTAAAAAGGGATGTCTAAACTGGCGTTTAAAAAATATGGGGCTTCAATTAAAAAAAAAAGAAGAAAATTAAAAAAAAGCAAATTCTTCTTCAGTTGTATTAGGTAGTTGAAAATATTCACAAATACGATGTAACCGATGTGTAAATGAATTCCAAATCATTTTAATTAAGGATCAGATTAGGATTAATTTCTTGATCCTTAATTATTTTAATTAAGGATCAGATTAGGATTAATTTCTTGACCTTTTGGACAATTTATACAGGAGAATTGAGAATTATTGTTCTAAAGTAATATTTTGAGTTTGAGGAGTACACCTACATAAAAAATAAATAGGGATGTATGCCGATCTATACATGTAATTTCTACTTCAAATTATTCAACAAAGTTGATACGAATAATGATCTAATTCTTACATTTTCATTGATCGCGTTTAAAAATAATTGATATTTAGATTCTTATTTTATTTACTAAGAGTAAACAATGATTAAAAACTACAAAATATAAAACCAGGGGACACTGTAGTTGCCCACTATCGTAGGTTCATCATTTAGAATACTTCAAAAGGTGCACAGAAAAATATAGACAGGCATCTCTAAATTCATACAGAAATGAAAACTTACTAAGAAGACGACCTTTAAAATTATGACCGCGTAATTTACAAGTTTTTTTACGAACATGTTGCAATAAACATTGACGGGTAAGTATAATAGTACGCGTGTCCTGCCTGTCTGCCTTTTAAATAGCAAAACAAAACTTAACCATTTCCCAACTTTAAATTCTTAATTCAGAAAGAAAGCGTTCGTCTTACTTTAACTCCATCTCGTAATAGTAATAATAGAAAATAAAGTTAATCAATTGAACACAAAAATAAAAGAATAACATCTGAATATTGCGACAGACTATGTGAAATCTATCCAAAAATAGAGATGGGGAAAATACAAAAAACATTTGAAGACTTTTTCATTAGATACATGTATAACTTATATGGAAATCTTTCTTCTTAAAAAAACAGGAAAAAATAGCCTAAAAATCTGATGAAAAAGTCAAATCTTTTACAAACCAATTAGAAAACCTAACTTTTCAACATATTTCAAGGGGACGGCCGAAGAAAAAGTCTAACGCCAAAGCAGGCGCAAGAATTCCAAACATCTCTCGGTGATGAAATAGCGAATGTTTTAAACGACTACAACATATGCTGCGAAAGAAGAGATTTGCTAGCAAGTCTAACTAGCGAGCTAGCAAAACTAGGCAAGAGTAATGCTGACCAAGATGAAATCATAGATAATTTGATAGATGCTATCCGAAGAACAACTCCTTTGAGTGATTGCATCACGTGTGATGATGAAGTTGAAGATCTAGCCTATAAACTTCTAGCAAGAACCAAAAAATTGATAGCCAGAATTCAGTCTAACGGGGCCCCAGTAAAAAGGAGAGATTTTAGAGAAGCCATAATGAAGAACATAGGAGACGTTTTCCATGAATGTCCTATGTCTGCAGAGAAGAGAAAGATGATGGAAAGTCAGTTAGCTGATGATTATGCTAAGGATTTAGGGATTCCTCTCGAAGATAGTGAAGCTACAATGAGCGGTGCAGGTAATGATGTTTATAATTATGCTTTTAATGTTTCATGAACCAAGACTAGAATTTTATTTTTAAATTATTTGAAAGTAAAAAAGCAGTAGTGGCTCAATAGTAACGGCGTCGACATAGGAGTTGTAGGTTTTCAGATTGGATGCCACTGCTCTCAGGCGATAAAAGAAAACATTGGGAAGAATTATTTGGTATAAGAACCACAAATAATAATGCGTCAATTAAAGGTAGATTATATACTGCATGTTTTTATAGAGAGGAGGCCTTAGTCCCAGTTAAGGATACATTATAGACTAAAGACATATCATTCACTTTTAATGTGCTAAACTAATGAATATCAATTTTCTGAATACACAAGGTCACTACGGGATGAGTTTCAATGGACTCTCAAACTTCATAGATACTTGGTTAAGTAGTATTCATACGGAAGATGATGAAACTAAGGGCGAAGGCGAAATTAATGACATGAAAAAAGACAAGGCGAATAGTTTAATCCACAAAATCGGCGAAATGAATGTTGATCCCGAAATATTTAATGATGACGCTCTCTATGAAGCAGTTTTAAGAGAAGAACTGGAAAATATGCTTGGTGATATCACAATAACTGATGAAGATATACAAGCTTTGAAAGAAGATCTTATAAGCAAAGTCTTAGAAGCAAAACGGCGGGCTCATGACGAGTTCGCAGGTCAAGCTTACAAGCGTAAGTTACGTGATACTATATCAAACGTTTTACCAGAACAACGGAATCTATCAAAAGAAGATCGAGCTACTATTGACACTTTAAAAGACCAGCTAGCTGATGCGTATATTGATTTACATTTCACCGGGAATAATGAATTTCAAAGGGAGAAATTAAAAAGGAAAATTGCAAACGAGTTAAATAGATTCTGTAAGGATTATATGAATAGAATTCCATGCTCACCTCTCAATAGTCAGAAAATAAACCAAGATTTGTACACTGCTTTGAACAACGTCCCGTTACCTTTTGGAGATTCTATAAGATACGAAGTAGAACAAGCAAGAATAAGAGAAGAAATAAATGACTGGATAAGAGAACTACCAATACAACCTCAAAATCCCTCTGAACTTCAAACTAGAAACAAAATGGTTTATGTCTTAGCTAAAAAACTGTTTGATATTGAGGTGGAAGGAAATGACGCTAAGAACGATCAAATGAGAGAAGAAATAGTAAAATTCTTGAACAGATTACCTTTGGAAACAGAAGAATATTATGAAACACTAGCTGATAAATTAATAGAAAAATTAACAGCAACAGAAGAATCTAGAAAGTACATCCCATCCTCAAATGTGACTTTAGATGATTTTGGCAATGTGAGTGCGGATGCCCCAGTTTGTCCAGGGCGTAAACCGATATCTGATAGGCGGAAGGCTACTCCAGGCTTTAGTAGCTCTCCCGACGTATGTGCACGTCCTACCTGCAAACCGCTCAGACCTATGCCGCCTTGTACCTTAAGCCCTGAGGATAAGGAACATTTAGAGAGAATAAGACGCAGAACATGCTTATCACCAAGCTACGTTCGATCAATAGTGAAGAATGATAACCGCAAGACATGTCCTGGACCAAAGCCAGTTGATGTTGGTAGCCAGACAGTGCTAAGACCCCTTGGATATGAAACACCTCAAAGTCCAGTTTGTCCAAGTACAAATGAACGAAAACTTAGAACTTGTCCAGGACAACCAGCCAAGGGTATTTCCCAAGGAAGGCTTTGTGGTAAGGAAAAACCACAGAAACCTCCAGTAACTCCAGCTGCTACGCAAAAAGCCGCTGGAACGTGTTCAGGTATTCCGAAATCGCCCCAACAGCCCCAGTTGCGAAGGCATACTATTTCGAGCAGCAATATTTATGATGGTGAAGGAGAGGTTCAACCACAGGTAACTTTTTATTGCCTTTAGCTTTTTTTTAGCGAGGGAAAATCATCAACTGAGTCCTCCCACCCAGGGCAGGGCAGGAGGGACTGTCAAACTTGTACTGACTAAAATCCACAGTGTTCTTCAATAGCCCTTTACGATCCGGGGGCCTTCAGCTAGTTTCCATTTTTTAATTAACTTTGTTCGTGCCAAAAGTCATTATCACAGTCGCTTATGTGGCAGGGTCTTGGTGGAATCTAATTTAATTATAATCATAGGCTTGACGAAGATGATGAGTGCTTTTGTTAGCTAGACAAATATCTTTATTTATTTTATGATATTACTATGTTGATACTTCGTTGGCTTAGTGGTCGCAATGACTTCTGTAGAGCAAGATATTTTGGGTTCGATTCCCTCGACGGATACTGTTATTTGGTTTTACATCAGAATTTTCTCAGTATCAACCCAGTGCCTAGGTGCGGCGTTGATGGCAATAGGTTGAACGCTCTGCATACATAACGGGGACTCTGGCATCGGCTCAGGGATTGCAACTTCGATGCTATGACATTTTAACTAAATTTAGCAATAACTAGCCGCTGAAAACCGTGTTTAAATATTTCAGATAGTCATAAAACAATACTACTGGAGTCCAAACGACAAAAACAACCTCGAAGAATCAGATATACCACAAGGTAGAGGTAATCGTGGGCAGTCTGAGCCATCACCAAGTCATCAAACTGGCCAAACAAAAAGCGGTAAAACTCGACAGTCCTCCTACGCCCAGTGCTTCCCTCCTCCCTGCCACCGTCCCAGCTTCAGTAAGATACAAGAGCAAGATTCAGGCCCACCGAGAGTGCCTTGTGAATTTTTAACGAGCCCCGAGCCAACATCCCAACGTCAACCTCCTAATTCCTATTTTGAACAACAAAGGTCGTTCCAAAGACCGTCGAATAGAGATATGCCAAGTTCTCGACCTCCTTACGTGCCTACTCCATGCATGCCTAGTCCTTGCATGAGCCCATTCGGACTTGACAAGCAGCCGGGAAATTCAACTTTCTCAAAAAGAGACAACGAATATCGGATGCCGAAACGAGATGGTCTTGATCATGTAGATCAGATGCCTTGCAGCAGCAGCAGACCGTCCAGGAAAGAACGAGTGATTGAACTAGGATCCCTAGACGATCTTTGCAATGGGAGGCCGAAGAAACGGCACAATGATGGAAACAGTTGGCCTTTTCAAGAGGAAGAAGAAGAAGAGGAAGACAATTTTTGGACTTCGCCGATAAGGCGTGTGATTGTAAACGAAGGGATTGATGACTCTGTAGTGATGGAGAGGGAGCAAAGAGAAGAGAGGATAAGATGTAAGTGTAAAGAGAGGCTGGTTCCTAAGTGCCAGGCAGGTAGGTCTCCGCTGGGTAGTCCCAGCCAACAATTCACCCAAGGCAACGAAGACGGCCAGAATTTAAATATAAGTGCAAAATGTTGCGGTCATCATTGCCCCTATCCCAGTTTTTTGTATTTTAGAAAATGATTATTGTGAAAGTGCTGTGTTGTCCTATATTTTTGTTGTTTTTGTGTTTCAATTAAAAAATAAGATCGAATTCACATTCTTTTTGATTTTTTTGCGTACTTTTATTTTAAAAGACCCAGTACAGACTCGCGCATAGCGTGTCATATTTGTGCACGTCCTAATGTTTATACACTCACTATGTTTCTAAGGGCGCTCCCTCACCGCGAGCATTCAACTGTAATGTAACGTTACAGATTCGAACATTCGAAGACAATAGAGCATCAAATTGCACACTTATAAGTTACATTACAGGTGAATGCTCGCGGTGAGGGAGCGCCTTAAGAGGAAACACCAAGGGCTAGAGAATTGAAAAATAGGTATTTGTAAAATCTATTGCTGTCGCGCAGTGCCCGAACCGAACCCCGCAGACCGCGATAAATAATAAATGATATTTATTTTGTAAGTTGGTCATAAAAAACACTTTTACACGTCATAACCAATATTTTTAAAGCTAGATGAGGCCGGTGTTTCGTACCTGACTAGGTACTCTGAGAAGAAACAGCCGAAACAAACTCAGAGGCTCAGAGGTCACAGTCTCTTTTAAAGTCCAGACATTGTTTTGCTCCACACAGATTTGAGTAGACCTGTCCAGTCAGTGCAAGCATTTGTCGGTCGTGTAGCTCGACTCAGAACACAAGGAGCTCAACGACACGACGAACAATACCAAAGAAAGGACAAAGGGCGATATAGACAACTGCAGCTTGAACCGAAAATACCTATTAAATTAGCACAAAATCAACGATTGGTAGTCCCCTGATTACTATTCCAAAACTTAACCGATTTAAAACTAGTTTTTTCTTTAAAAAGTAAAAAAAAGCCTTTGAATTTTTTGAATTTGAATATTTTCCTTTTTTTATATAATCTCGTCTTTGTTTTCTGGATATTTGAACACAATTTTTTAGGGTTTTGAATGTTCATATCTCTTTTAAAATAATAATTAATTTATAGAAAAAAGGAAAACATAGAGACATGCCAACAGTGGCCATAGATTTTTGTAAAAAATTAATGCTCTACTGGCATTATCCAGGGAGGAAACAGGGGACTACGTTTGTATGGAAAAACGGCCCTTGTGTTGCCTCGATGCACTGTTTGTGTGTGTACATGCGCAGGTGTGTGCCTCTATCTGCACCAGCGTTTCTTCTTATGTGAGTTTTGTATCGGTATAAGATAAGTTCTAGGTTTAAGGACTGAGAGCTAAGTTAAGCTTGCGTGAGCGAGAAATACGACGCAACGTGACGCAACACGAAGTAATATAATATTAAAATTATATTATACTTGTAGATGAAATAGGTAGGATTTGGAAAAACGCCCATTGCGTCGCGTCGAATCGTATTCGTCGCTCACGAAGAATACCGCGTTAGTTCTCATAGTTGACGCAGATTGTAAGTATGAAAAATATAATTATGCATCAGATAAACGAGCTATGCTAAACAAACTTAGCTCATGGTCCCGGCATAATTCAAATTGAATAATAAGCAATGAAATCTTCCAACAGTTTATTAACAATCACATCAAAAACAGAACATAACAGACGCACACAATTTAATAAGGATATCTATAAAATCTGAACCCTGCACATTGATCATCGTAATCCATCCTCCGCATTCTTTGGTAAGCCTCCAAACATCTACATTTGACGTGGAAGTCACCATCTAACTCATCTTCGTCTGAGGATAGAGAGGGACTGGTTGCCCTGGTTTCCCTAGTTGTCGCAGTTACACCGATTGCAGCTTCAGCAGTTGTGCCAACACCCTGGCTAGGAGTAGGACCGCGACTACTAACATTTCCAGGAGCTCCACTAATCGATCGTCCTTGGGACCGACCTTGGTTACTTGGAACGGATAGTTGACCTCGACCAGTCACATTAGATCCTGGAACTTGTCCCATATTCGGCCATTGAATTTGACTAGCCATGTTATGTTGTTCTTGAGGTATCAATCCCACTTGACGAAGACTCTGATTGATACTTTCTTCTCTTCCTTGGCAAGTTTGACAAGATCCGAGTCCATTTTTTGGAGAGGCATATACCGCGTTCTGAACTGACTGAGGGCTTTGTCGAGTCTGCTTTGGACTTTGAACTTGTTGAGACAAGTTTGACCTTTGTGCGTTTTGCTGAGATGTACCTTGCCTTGATCCGTATTGACTGCCTTCTTGTTGGTAAGCATACCCTTCATTTGGCCTACCTTGGGTCATTCCACAAGGTACTTGTCTCGACATGTTCGAATCAACACCAGAACTCATAAGGGAACAGAGGGGTACTTGACCTAAACTCTGCATTGTCTGACCTGGTTGTATGAAATATCCTGAATCTCCTAACGTTCTGTGGCCTAGTGGACTGGTACTTGTAGCGGCATTCATTAAAGGAGCTAAAAATTCAGCGTTATCAACATTAGCAAGTGTAGAACTTAGTGGTTTAGCTTTTGCAAACTCATCGAAACCTGCAGGATCCTGGATGGGCGCCCATCGGTCTTTGAGTCTTGAATGTAATGCATCTACCATATCAGTAATTTTATGTACATGTCCATCTTGTATTTGCCTTCTTTTCTCTAAAAAATGACTCACTTCATGTTTCATCTTGTTTTCCATAGACAAATCATCGTTTACGTGTTTATGCATCTCATTTAACTTCTTTGCCAGTATATCTATCATTCTTTTTATTAGAACTCCTTCAGCTTCGTTTTGTAAAGGTCTGGTTGGCAGTTCCTTGTACCATTTCTCTATCTCATCAGCGAGATGTATTTCTTCCACCTCGTCTTTTAAGACATCATCTGTAGGGACGGGTACCTGTTCTAATGCTTTCATGGTTATACGCCTTAATTTGGCTTCATTAAGCAGCCGAAACCCCATGTTGTGTTCTTTAGCCAAATGATTCACTAATTTGTCAATTTCCCCCATCAATCTATTTTTGTAAATATTTGCTTTCACAGGATCTTTTTCTTTGTAATTAACTTGTAGAATGTAAGCATCTGCTACTGAATTCAAGAAATTTTGTTGAAGATCGAAACACAATTGAATTTCGTTATCTACAGCCATTTGTCGATTGAATTTGTCTTTAACCCTTTGCCTGAACGATGGCCTATCAGAAACCGCATGCATTTCATCCAATAAAAGAAGAGCGCTCTCTAAAACGCCCGTTTTCCAAGAGTGTCTCTTTTTTTTCAATTCTTCTGTTTGTGGAAGATCATCTAGTAATTTATCTATCGTCTCCTCAAGTATAAACTCGAAGTACCCATAATCGTTTTCAATAACCGGGTCTGCTTTCAATTTGAAAAACGTTAAAATAATGCCGTTGTAAATGGTCCGTCTTGCTTCTTCAACATCAGGCATGGACTCATTCAACGGTAAAGCATTACAATGACCTGTAAAAACTGAAACGAATTTCTCATACATAGCTTCTTTGGCCTCTTCATCTGAAAGTGAAAGCGCTGGTGGTGGTTCTTGCGAACAGCAAGGTTTTGAATTTGGATTTGCTGAATCTATACGATTGGAAGTTGCTGATGGGGCGGATAACGAGTTTCTATTCTGTTGCCCCGCAGTTCTCTCTTGGCAGCATTGCAGTTGACCTGATGAATGTGACGTTGCGTTAACCTTGTTTTGAGGTCCCACCAACATTGGTACTGGTATGCTTTTTATTCTACGCATTAATTCTTCTGCATGCGCTATTGTTTCATTATTTTCTTCACCAACTAGCTTATTGATCCATTTAAATATTTGGTACTTTAAATGTTCTAATTCATCTTCTTCCGACTGACCTTTGTTAGGATTTAGTTCTATGTACTTATGTCTATCGACGATGTCTGCTGCTAAGTCATTGATGACTACTTCTTTGAATCCTTTCTGATTGGCTTGTGGCAAGTTTAGACGGTCAAACCATTCATCTATTTGTTGAACTAGCTGTTTTGTATAAGTTTCGAAGTTTACATTTATATCTGTTTTTTTAATGCCTTGTATACTGAGATCGTCACTTCCGGTTTTATTGTCAACCGAAACATCATACACCGTCAGATTATTCACAAGGTATTTATCATTTCGAAATAAATTGGTGTGTTTTAAAGATCTTGATAGTTCTTCTGCCATTCCAAAGATATGACTTTCGGAACTCAGTTCATAGATTAAAGGGAATTTCCTTAAAAAATTTGAAATTTCTCTGTACAATCTTGCATCATTTTGCTCTGGTGTTGAGTTTTCATCAGGGTTTAGCAAAATTGACGTTATAACTGAGCACATATCATCAGTAAAAGAGCATAACTCTCTAGGGCAATATACCGGCTGTAGTGGCAAAGTACTGGTCCATACCTTGATGACATCACTAATAGCTTCTACACTTGTAGCTGATTTTACGCTAGGCACATCGCTAATAGCTTCTACTTTCAAAGTTTTTACTAATTTCGATACTTCTTCATACAAATATTTTAAATCATCTCTTTTTCTTTGACTCAGTGGAAGAGATTTCACGAATACTAATATTTCTTTTCTCATAACTGCGTGATCTGAACCTGAAGAAAGTAACTGCTTCACACTTTTGGTAAAATCCATTTTCTGTTTCTGAAATCTGTTTGCATCTGTAATTTGTAAAGGTAGACCTTTTAACCAGACTTCGATCGTAGCAATCAACAATTTATTTTCCTTTTCACGTTGCTTGTACAAATCTTTATACAAATCTAGCTTTTGTAAATAAGTTTTTAGTTTAAAAGCCGTGTTTTGTACGCAGTCATCGTTTTGTTCCGGATCTAGAGTCCTGATTTGTTGAAAAATTTCTTTAAAAAGATCAGCGTCTTCATCGCCTATTTTTTGGATGACTTTTTTGGCTAGTGCTTTTATAACTGTTTCTTGAATATGTCTTTCTTCTGGATTTTTTTCCCTGTAAAGTGGCAACTTCATTAGCCATTCTATTATCACGTATTCAAGCTGCTTAACCATAGATTGGTCATTTACATGTGAGTGCTTTCCTAAACAATCGTTCTTACTTTGTCTTTGTATAATCTTAACAAGCTTTGCAGCATATTTATCTCTATCATTTTGATTATCAACTTTTGCATGCAATGGTAGTTTTTTCAACCAATGAGATAGTTCTTCTTGTAATTTCATTTCTACATGTTCAGCGGGTAATTGTTTTAGTTTAGTTTTTATTTTAAATATCTTAACGGCTATTGAGTGTACAATTTCATTCTTATTATTAATGAATGGTCTTAACTTTATCGGTGCTATGGGAACTGTATCGATCCATTCATCAACTATGTCTTCATATGTCCTGATTAAAACTTTTTCTTGCTTAAGATCGTTCGCTCTATTATCCTTTGCATAGGGTACATTATTGATCCTATTTTTCAATTGTTGCACATCATGGTAACCTAATTTCTTATGAAATACTTTGTCTGTCCATTTGCGTACTTCTTTTTCAGTGACTTCATCTTCTTTCTTTTCCAGACCTTTCCCGATTTCTTCCACTAATTCATTGATCAATCTTTTGATTTCTGTCGCATCTTGTGATGTATGAAAGATGACGGGCAATTCGCAGTACCATTCGTAGATTCGCTCAGTAAGTTTGTCTA
Organism: Agrotis exclamationis; assembly: GCA_950005045.1. Lineage (NCBI taxonomy): Eukaryota > Metazoa > Arthropoda > Insecta > Lepidoptera > Noctuidae > Agrotis > Agrotis exclamationis. The sequence goes on from OX465444.1 coordinate 12,605,646, forward strand.
TAAATAGTTTAGGAGTATTTGATCTTATATCAGTATTTTTTGGTGACAAAGAGTGAATTTCACTACTGTTTTGCAAAGAAGGTTTAGCAATGTTATTTATTTCTTTCATCAACTCTTTAGCGTGTTCTAAAACTGTCGTGTTTTCATCACCAACGAACTTATTTGTCCATTTAAATATTTGAAATTTTAACTGTTCCAGTTCTTCAACGTCTGTCCCTGTTGCGCTCGGATTTATGGATAAGTACTTGTATCTATCAACTATATCACTAGCCAAGTCATTTGTAACTGAATCCAAACATTTTTTGTCGTTAGGAATATTTAATTTCGTTAACCATTTTTTAATTTCTTCAGTAAGACGTTGTCTGTACTTTGTTAAACTTGTTTCTGCATCTAATTCTACCAAGCCAGTAGCATTTTGGAAATCTGAATACACTTCTGGTCGCCCACGATCTGAATTGCCTCTTTGTTGAAAAAAGTTTTCGCGAAAGAAAAACTCTTTATAGTCATTTAAGATCATATTAGTGAAATACTTCGCTTTGTAGTCTGGTAACTTACTTACTTCTTTAAGAAGTGTCGTGACGTCATCTGCAACTTGACTATCTATATCAGTTATATCTGCAAGATCAAGTAATCGGTCAACCAATTCTCTTTCAAGATATTCCATCCTCTTCGTACTTATAGCAACTCGACATTTCTCTAAGAAAAATGTTATTTCATCTTTGACAAATTCTTTTATTTCTTTTGTCGAAGGCTGTATGTATGTGCTAGAAAATTTATGTTCTATCGTAAATATGTTGTCGACCAGATTTTCTATTGCCTTATTTAAGTAAAAGTCTTTGTTATGACTAATGGCTATGGGCAATTCGTTAACAATTTCTGTAATACTAGATTGTAAAACTTCCTTATATTCTGAATCAGATGAAGGTCTATCTAAAACAAGTGGTTCCAGTTTCTCAGCAACATATTTAAAAACATCATCTTTCTCTACTTTTCTCCCTAAGAAATCCTTTTTCTTAATACTCAAATTGTTCGTCCAATTCAAGACTGCTTTCTTAAAGTTTTCTATCTTCAAACGACTGCAGTATTTTGGTATTTCCATCCTGAAAATGTTAACGTTAGGTTCTTTAGGATTTGAGTACATTTTCTTTAGTTTTCCTACGATATTATTGGGTAGCTGTTTTCTGAATTCTAAAACGTCATTGTCTGTTTCAGGGTACTGCTTAGGTGCTTGTTTCAAATACTTTTCAATTTTAGTTCTTATTTTTTCTTCACCACCAGGTTCCTTTATCTTCTTTGCTAGTTTTTTCATTTTCTCACCCCATAATTTGACTTTGACTTTATCGCTGTGGATTTCAAACCACTCCGTGACATCTTCCTGTAGCTTCCCTTTTCCATGATCCGTTCTTTTGATAACTTTCTGCTTTTTTGTTGTCTTAGTTAGTTCCTCTTGAGACTTGCTCCTGATTTCGCAATACTTGCATTTAGTTGTTGTTATATCTATAGTGCTGAACGCTGTTTGTACAGACTTGAAATGAATTACTTGTTTTTCTTTAACATCTACTGCCTTTACTTTGCTGTTCTTAGTTTCTTTGGTCGACTTTTTCACGCAGTCCTGAAAATAAATATATCTACTTTCATTGTTTGTATTTTGTCAAGTATTGGAGTCCTACAGTCCCTTAAAAGTTAAACCTATGATTTGACAATTCACAGGCATTCTTGTTTTATTAAGGTTTCTTTTTGTTACCATTGACAAGTGATCTTTACTTCAGTGAAAATAAGGTTGGTATTAAGTTAGCATAATAACTGTTAAAGGACTGTAAAATCAAGTATTAGTAATACTACTAACAGTTCCAAGTTTAGTAGGTGTGGGTCGATTTTCTGTAAAACAAATGTAACAATTAGTATAAAAAAAAATCCTTACCATAATGACAATGTTATCATATGAAATAAATGTATTTTGTTGTGTGATTTATATATTTTATTAACAGCTTCAGAATCACAAATAGATTGACGAAACTTAGTTATGTTACATAACATAATAAAATGATTAATCTTAACAAATAATAAACCGAAGGATATTTTGCTTTGGAAATACTCTGAATCATTCATAACAGATAAGAAACTGACAAGTCTATAAGCACACGAATTGTATATTTTTTAATTGTTATGACATTACTTTGGGATAGTGTAATTATAAGCGAAGAAGTTGGTCAAATGGTGGTGTTTAACTTAACAGAGTAAGCCCGTATAGGACATTATGTACATTCGTACGCGCGACTGACGCGTGAGCAATGTCAACTTAAGAGAAGTTCAGGCCTTACTGTGATCATTTTATTATCTAGATCGCAGGACAAACTAACAAGTAACATAAAATATTAAAAGAAGTACGGATAATATCCCTTGGACCTGCAAGGGAGATACTTCATCTCACCATCGGTATTAGGATCTACTTGGAACCGTGGTCTGAACTTTCTACCTCTCTTCAGACACTTACATCTCTCCCTTTCTCTATCAGGTCCTGAACAGCCTTTAGGTCTTCTCAAAAACATGGGAGGCATACACGCGACTTGTAAACTTTTATCAGCTGTCGAGCTTGGTTGCTGCATATTTTGATTCTGGTTTGGTTGCTGCATACATTGATTCTGGTTACTCGGTTGTTGAATACTTTGGTTCACATTAGTTGGTTGCTGAATTCTTCCATCGTTTGTGGTTATTTGAATAGCTGGGATGGCGTCAGTTCCTACTCCTTGGGCTCCGTTAGAACAACATGAGGAGTTAGGACCACTGCCTGTTGGCAAGCTAGATGACCGTGCGCTAGGACCAGGTACTTGACTAGTGCCAAGTATATCAATGCGACCACCAGCCATTTTTTGCAGGTTAAACGGATGAGGAACTTGGCTGCCAGCTGATACAGCCCTGGGACCCTTTGAGGTCTGGTTTGATGTAGCTTGACCTTGAGCGTTTGAAAAACCTTGGCGACTACCCTCAACTATACCATAAATGGAAGCTTGACCGCGTTGTGAGCTACCTAGGGTATTAGGAATGGCTTGGCAGCAGGAGTTTTGACTGACTTGAGCCATTTGCATTGGTCCTTGGTAAGGCAATTTGCCTCCTGGTGCTATATTTCCAGGACCACCAGAGGCATGAGGACCGAAACTTTGTCTTAATTTATTATTAGCAAAACCTGGGCCTTGTCCTAGACCGATGTTTGGAGGAGGTTGGTAAAGCGATCCTTGCAAAGGCTGTCCACTGAGACCTCCTGGTGCAACCTGGCTGTAAGCAGGATCTACAGGACCAAAACTTGGACCTTGATTATAAGCAGTTGAAGTGAGTGGTACACCTTGAACACTAGACACTTGGGGACCCTGGCTTTGAGAAGCTGTATTGCCTTGCGGAAACAGTGGTCCCCCAGATAAATTACTTTGAGTATTTTGTGCTACGGGGCCAAAAGCAGGGCCAACACTTTGGTTGAATCGCCCTGGGCTACCTTGGCAAAAGACCCCTTGTGGTAATGGGCTGCTTTGACCAGCGTTTGGAACATTACAACATGGAGAACCTTGTGCGTTAGGAAACCTTTGAGGAGAACCATGCTCATATGATGCTCTAAGACCTGGGCTCTGAGGAACTGGTTGTGAATGTGGTCTTTGGTTGAATCGCCCTGGACTACCTTGGCCAAAGACCCCTTGTGGTAATGGGCTGCTTTGACCAGCGTTTGAAACATTACAACATGGAGAACCTTGGGCTTTAGGAAACCTTTGAGGAGAACCTTGCGCATATGGTGCACTAGGACCTGGGCTATTAGTGACTGGTTGTGAATATGGTTCTGGGAAACTTTGAATTCTATTATTACAAAGTGGATTAGGACAACAAGGGGGTCCTGTACACAATACGCGACCTTGGAGATCAGAGGAAAATTGGCCTGGGGCTGTTGGAGGTCCACCTTGAGTGAAAGAAGAGACGTACGGTACGTCAAAAACAGATCCAAAAGGTGCTTCAGTATTAGGGACAAATTGCTGGTCTGCTGAATTAGGACAATACACTTGAGGAGATCGCATATTTGGTGATGCAATTGACACACTCCGCATTTGTGAAGGTATTTGTGTTACTTCCATAGAAAACCATTGGCTATCCTCTTGGGCTACAGGTGCTTGGCCACAAGCCCAGTTCGCATTCACAGCGTTAGTCCCGAAATTCCCTTGACCTGGAAAGCTTCTGCCTGCAAGGGAGACATTTGGGTTATACAATTGAGAACCTGCGGTTTGGGAAGGTCCAGATCTGTTGTACGCCTTTGCAGGTGAAGGACTCTCGTTTATCGACATTTTTTGTCTCTTCTGGGGTAAGGGCGCCATCTCACACCCCCAAATGTTCTTAGGATCAGCGTCTCGTGATACATTGCCTCCAGCAAAACTTCTCTCAGCAGGCGCGCAACAGTCTGAAGCATTTGGTACATACATTTGTGGTGACTGTGCTCTCTGAGGCATTTGGCCTGACTCATTCGGATTGTATACTTGCGCCGATTGCCTACCTTGAGGTTCTGCGTACCCACTCTGCATTTGAGATGGTACTTCTGTCCTTTCCATAGAAAGCCACTGGACCTCGTGTTCAGGCACTGAGTCTTGTCTCTCTCCACCCAGTCTGATCCCAACTTGTCTTGAAGAACATTTGACTCTATCTTCTCCAGCGACTAAGTAGGAACTTCTATCTTCAGACATTTCAAGCATACTGGATGCAGCTGGCATATTTCTGCTAAACTCTTCATAATCGTTTGGTTCTTGAAAGGATACTCTTCGCATGGATGTTGATAAGTTCTTGATTCTATTTGCCAGTTCATCTATTAAATAGTCTTTGTCAGTTTCTTCTTGTATTGACATCTTTTCTAAGTACTTCGGTAGTTCTGCTTTTAGTGTTTCTCTGAAAGAACCATCGCAACAACTGACGCCACCTAACCCAATTTCTTGGATTTTTTTAACTATTGCATCCCTTGTCCTTCGTTTTTCTAAAGGACCTGGAGTACTATTTTGTGGAATATCAGATATCCAGTTTTCAACCTCCGTTGTGATTAATATGTCATCCGCTTCATCTTTTATGGCCGAATGATTTGGCGTTGGAATCTTTTCCAAAGAATTTATGATTTCATTTGCATACGCCGTTGTATCCATTGCAGCTAAATTATGTCTATTTTTTATTTTGTTAATGTATTCGTCTAATTTCTTCAGAAATTTCTTTTTGTAAACCGTTGCTTTTATGTTGTCTTCATCTTTGTATCTTGTGAAAAGTATGTAGTTATCCGCCATGTTCTGTTTGTCGAGTTCATCAATGGCTTTGTCTTCTTCACTCTCAGCGGTTGGTCTTTCCGGTAAATTATTATCGATATTATCCATAAGTTGCTGTTTAAAAGAAGCTGGTGCATTTGTTGACTTAATCAAGTCATTCATTGCTAAAGTTTTTTGAAGAAGCTGCGCTTTCAAAGCAGGCTTTGCTGTCTGTAACTCTGAGGATTGTGGTACAAGCGTCAATAACTGTTCCACTTCTTCTTCAAAGACATCTTGACAGTAATATTGGTTGCCAAAAATGTTCGGATCCAACTTCATTTTAGTGACAGCTTTCCACACTCCGTTATAGACGTTCAGTCTTGCTGTTTCTTTTTCGGCTGCAGTTTTATCTGGTATGGGTATTTTGTTAACCCATTTCTTAAGGTATTCGTCGTAATCTTCGTTTAATTTTTTGACTGGTACTGAGCCTCCGGCACGTGTTGGTGAAGAGACATTCATTGACTGATTTGCGTGATTCATAGTTTGTTGATTTGGGCCCAACATTGGAGCACAGGTTCCACAAGTGCCCACTCTGCTAACGCTAACATTTCCCTGCCCTGATTGACTAAGATTACCAACTTGTGTAGGGTCGAACCCAGATGAAAAAGTGTTAGTTCCCCATGGATTATTAGGCGAAGCTGGACCAAAACTATGTCCACTGGCTCTGCTCGCAGTCTCTTTTTTGATTGATTGATTTATAGCTCTACCATCTTTTGGTGTGTTCGGGCAAGTCGGCTTACCACAGCAAGGTTTTGACTGATTAAATCCCTGAACAGTTTGTGAGTACGGTTTTGGATCACTTTGACCAGCATTAGGACAAAATGTTTTACCAACTTCACCGGATGTTCCGCCTATATTCTGATGCTTAGGGTTAACCAGCATAGGAACAGGTACACTGTTGATCATTAGCAATAATTTATCAGCGTGATTTATAGTTTCTGTATTATCATCTCCTACTAATTTGTTTATCCATTTAAATATTTGATATTTCAAAGCTTCTAATTGGTCTTGCTCCGAATCTTTTCCTGTGTGATTTAGTTCTACGTATTTATGTCTATCTATAATATCTCCTGCTAGATCGTTAACCACTACTTCTCTATAACCAGAGTCTTGAATTCGGGGTATATCCAAGCCATCTAACCATTGGTTGATTTTTAAACATAGTTCATTTGTATAACGATCTAGATTCGCTTGTAAATCTTCCTCATTTAAGGATCCAATACTAAAATCTGTATTATTAGTCGAATTCATGTAATTTCCCGAATTATTGGAAACATTTAGTATCGTATAAGTTTGGTTAAACACACAATTATTCAGCATGTCCTGTAAATCTTGAAGCATTATGGTGGATATGAAATGCGCTTGCTTATTAGACAATTTGCCGAGGTCCTGAAGTATTGTTTCCATTTCATCAATAATTTCATCATCGTATCCACACCATATGCACTCGATTGAGTCCATCATAAAATCAACCAGCTCATTTTCTAGCTCATATAATACATCGTTAGAAAGTCTTGAATTATATTTGTTAATGTAATTCAATAAATGTTCTCTAACGAAATCTCTCATGTCTTCTTCAGTTAGTATCGTCTTTGATCTACTTGCAAAAGGTCTTCGTCTTACTCTTCCAGTATGTTCCGTTACTATAACATTTCTCATTCTCTTTAGTAACACATCTACTAATTTTCGTAAATAAGATTTGAAGCCATAACTTTTATTGATTTCAATAGGAATTTCTTGCAAAATGTTTACTATCTGAGATTTCAAATCAAAATCTTCTTTAGTCCAATTCTTTAGCAGTTGTTTAATTCTATCTTCGACTGAATTGAGGAGGTCACTCCTATCAATATACCTACCTATATCATCCGTTTTTAAATTTAGATTATTGACCCAATCTTTTAAAACAAAATCGAGTTGTCTGTATTCTGATAACCTAAAAGGTTTTATTTCGGAACGCATAATATGTTTTGTGTCTCCATAACAATTTTTAAGTTTACCAACAAGATCTTGGTAATCTCCGACGTAGTCACAAACAGGTGGACAACTCTTTGCAACGTATTTGTGATATTTATCTTGTTTTGTTTTCCCTCGATCACATACATGTTCATTCCTTTCAGTAGGTTCAAACAATTTTTTAATCAATTCATCTCTAATAGTATTTTTGGAGACGGTATCAGAAATTTCATTGATAAGTTCTAAGAGACTAATTTTCAATTCATCTTTAGTTAATTTTATGGCTTCATGTGATTTCGTTTTCCTGTTAACTACAGTTCTATTTCTGCTGGAATGAAAATCTATGGTGCTAGAAACTGTCTGAGCAGATTTCTTAGGTTTTAGAGTGGTGTCAGAAGGATAGAAGTTGGTTTGTATGGATTTGATTGAAGTTCTTATGTCCAGGTTCTCAACGTAGAATAAATCACCTTCTACGTAGTCTTCTGCGGCTGAGGGTATAGGGGATTCAGGGACAGTAACCTGAAACAAAGATAAACAGTTATTTTAAATATGACAGCAGCAAAGAAACGGCAACCTTAGAGTAATGAGAATAAAGATCACTATGATTCTGATAGACTTGTTACTAATAAAACAAAAGCAGCCTCATTATACAGATAATAAACCTCATGGTAGGCTATCGATCTTCCAGAAACGTACCCAGCTGCATAGAAAATGGAGACGGAGTATCAACTACATTTAGTTTTGGGTGAACTAAATTCTCATGGCAAATTGTTTTACGAGGGAAGTGGGAGTTAACTCGATAAAGTTTAAAACCCACGGCAACAAGCTGGACTATCTGGATGATTTACGGGGCATCGAGTGACAGGTGTGAATAGCATTCCGTATTGGCCACAGGGCCTCCCACTTACATCATCATCATCAGCCGGAAGACGTCTAGGGCTGAACAAAGGCCTTAGACCGCCACGCCGAAAGACAATCCACTTACATTCGAACGAAACGATTACATTCATCGATTGCCCTCTGGTTCTCAAATACTTCTAACTAAAGTGTGTGTACAGTACTCCCAAATTAATAATGCGCATAGAAATCTTCGTCACTGTTCGGCAACGGTCGTATTCCACGAGCGTCGGAAGACGATATGTATATAGAGTGGTTAAGTGCATTTTTTTCATGCATAATTTAGCAGAATTATGTGTTTTGTGCTAAAAGAGATAAATATTGATTTATCAGTAACGAAATTGATTCGATAATTCTATGTAAGTAAATAGCGAGGAAAACGACACGATTGCGATTATGCTACAATCTTTGTTGAATTGATTTACTTCTTCATACTGAAGCTGGTGTAATGATGGAAGAAAAGAAGGTTTAAATAACACAAGGTTTATATTAGAAGAAGAAAAATGGTTTTCAAACACAGGTTTACATTAAAATCTAATCATTAAAATCTCAGTTCAACATACATTACATACATTCGTTCGTACATTTACGTAGGTATTTTTAACATTAAAAAACGTAAAAAAATATTAGTATATTTACCTATTTTACAAAATAAACTATTTCAATTTGAGTAAAATAATTAAAGTTGAAATTAAATTCACCTTTGAAAACAAAACCAAGAAGGGTGTGTAATAGCAGCTCTATATAATTCCACACAGAGAGAACACGTGCAGTCACCACCAATATATAAAGACGACTGACGGACCTTTGACTGACCGGTGACAGCCGCCGACCGCCCGAATTGTTTTCAATTGTTTCACATGATTTGACATATGACATTGACTCCTGTTTCTTTCGAACTAGGTGCAAAATGCAAGTGTATTGTTTAGGGCTCTCTCCGATTTAATGATTCGGGTGTTTCCGGGAATACGACAATTAGCGAAGATTTGCATGCGCATTATTAATTTTGGAGTACTGTACTATTCTTCTACGCCTCTAGATCAGAATGTAGGCATGATCTAATGTTGTGTTAAAGTCTTACAGTTTTCCTAGTAATATCTGCTCGTGATAACGTCGAAACTTCTTTGGATAACATTTTGACGGCAGCTGTGGATTTAAAGAAAATATTTTACTGTTTTATGGAGTTTTAGACCAAACTGTTATTATGTCATACTATTTAAATGTATGGTAAAGATGGGATGTTTTGGATGTTAGCAGAAATATGTATGTAGAAGAAATAGAATGAAAAGGCAATTAATAGAACTATACCTTGGATCTCCATGTTGACTGAATTTGAACTCTGAAACCAAAATATTAAAGCTTTTTCAATTAAAAATTTTTTTAAATCCAAAAGATAATCTTAAATTGGGATTATCACTTGTTTAATTGGACTTATATGATGAGATTAATGATGGGTATGAATGTTGATGGATGGAGAAGAGGAAAGCCAAAGTAATCACGAATGGATTGTGTGAACAATTTTATGAAAGAAAAAGAAATAAATGATGCCATGACGTCTGTCAGGGGAGAATGGAAGTAGAAAACGTGTTATGCCGACCACAACTAAAGGGGATAAGATGATGAAATTGGGATTTAGCGTTTTAACAGATTCCTTGGAAGATTCACAATCTGTAATTACCCTGTATTAATTTGATCCAATTTTACTAAAATTCATTTTTACTTACATTCTGGTAATCACACGCCAGCGGTTGATAGTCATGATTCTCTCTGATCGTTGGAGGACAAACTGGATGGGTGTACGGCTGTCGAAAGAAAATAAATCATTGGTGTGTAAAGGCTAATGAAGTTACGCAATAAAGCTAACTCTTGTTTCGGAACAATAATTATCCCTGCTCGCTATCAGCAAGCTGAAGAGACAATGGTTACCTATACATATATGATGTCAGTCTACGGGCCGGTTCTTACATCAGAAAAGTCTTCCGAATAAGACCGCATAATACTACACGGTTAGAAACCATACGGTTAATAGGGTTAAAAAGATCACTGGGGCAGAAGGTGGAAAGCCGGGTACTTATAGTGATTATTATTATTATATTATAAGCCCGTGTCGTCCCACTGCAGGGCAAAGGCCTCCCTTTCCTCCTTCCACTTATAGTGATGCCGCAAAATATAACAAAAAGATAAAGCAGCCATGAATTTCAGCCATAAGTTAAACCAAAAGAAACATCGAAATGAGTGAAACATTGTCCTCTCTTTGTGGTCGAATATTACCAAAAGCACTTCGTTTTTTTACCTAAGATTCATAATTTTCTGATCTACATCAGCATGGCTATGTTTAGTCTAACATCTGCATGCTATTCAAAAAAACTCACATAACTTGTATAAGGTGTCCCGTTACTCTCCCTCATCCTCTTCGTCAGATCCCTCAGGTACCTTACATCATAACTACCCCTCACAGGCCTCTCATGCGGATCCTCCTTCCTCCGGTCCCTAGTAGGAGGATCTTCGGTCTTCCTAGGTCGTAGTTTGACGTCAGGCTCGTAAGAAAGACTTCGGGAAGCCACTTTGAATGTTGCTTTTGGTTCAATGACGTTTTGGGAGGAGGGGTCTAAGCTACGGTTCGGGGATTGTGAGGTTCTGTAGTTTCTTGTTGCTGGAGGAACAATAATGGCGTTAATGATTTCTTTTTTTAGGTTATAATATCTGAATAGCGGAAGGACCTGCTAGAGTCGTACCTACTGACTAAAATTCACCGTGTTTGTTCAATTACTTTTTACGTTACAGGGTCACAGTAACCTGCTCAGCTCCCGCAACCCCATCTGACAGCTCCATGAAGGGCGCGTTGAACACTACGCGCCGTCGACCCTGTCCCTCGGGCGGCAAGCTACCCATTGCTACCCATTGCGCAGATTTTTGCTGTATTAGATTTAATGTGGGTTACGCCAATAGATAGATAGATCTTCAAAACTCAGCTCACACAGAAATACTCAATAGCTGCAGAAATTAATAAAGCACTCCTCCGTGTATGGCCATTACCGCATGTATCCCTCATATTAGCCAGGTCAGGCCCTATGCATGCGACAATTTTGTATTGTTCAATCGGCATACCGAGTAGCATCCTGAAAAAAATCTGTTGTAGGCAATAAGCTGTCCCCTTATGATATGGCACTGAAACATAACCGGCGAACTTTGGATGTAGGTACTGGGCATACTTCTGCCTAACCCTTTGGAGATTAAAAGCATGACGTTATGAGTTATGACACTAGTAAAACAAAAACAGGAGATACTTACAGCCCTTAGCTTGAGTGTAATTGACGAGTCTTTCGATGACTTCCGAAGACCTGTCTGGTGAGAGACAGTTGGGATACTTCCTCAAGGATCTGACGAACGCGTCTTCATTGCGTGAAGGTCTGGGGGAACAGACTGACCCTGGAAATTATTATGCGTTAAATTTTGGTACAGCAGCAGGTTCTTTTTCTCGACACAAACCTCTTCTACATAAATAAGAGGGACTGGTCTAAGATCCACCACATCAGGTCCAATGCTGGTTGGTAGATGTCACATGTCTTCTAATGTTTCGTTCTGAGATATGCTGATTTCCTCACATGAGAGCAGTGGTGATGAAATAAATAATAACACAAATTAATGCAGCTGTTTTGTTTCGCCACCACTGATTTTAATGATGGGTCTGTAATTATTACTGAATAAATATTGGAAGTTCCAATCCTGTACGGAAAAATACCGGGCGGATGTTATACACACCTCGATCAGGCCAGTTCATGCCTCCTCTGAAACTGTTGATGGGAGAACTTGGTCTCACGGGGCAGCCAGTCATCCCACTGCCTGTGCCACCTACTACGAAATTTCCATGACCTGTAGGAATAAAGTTTGACAATCTGAAGTTTATGAACATCAAAATTACAGCCTCAAAAAACGACTTTGATGGTGTTTACGCTGAAGCACCAGTACCTCTTTCCCAATAAACTCCCCTAAATTTAAAACTCTTAAGGTCCATTTATTACCTTTTCAACCAAAAGGCGTCTACTGCTGAACAGAGGATTCAAACAATTTATCTACAACTAAACATTATTGAAGTGATGAAAAATATGGGGTGCTAAGACAGAAAACCTCTACGTGCGCCCGTGGACTGGAGTTCCCGCTCGGATACGTCCGTGGGGAAGACCAGTTTTTCGGGCCGGTGCACCCTGGGATGCGGGCAAAAACTCTTCCTTAGGCACTGTGTGCCTAAGAGGTCTCTTTGCCCGTATGCGAATAGCCTGTCGGGTGGACGCTCCAACGCGTGTCCCTCTGATTAGCAGAGGGCACAGTGGCGGAGCGGGCTTGCGGACGGTGAGTAATGGGTAGCTCGCCGTCCGACCAAGGACCAAGCCCGGGTCGGTGGCGCGTCGTGTCGTGTTTCGCGCGTGCCTTCGGGGAGTTGTCAGCAAACTGACGGGGCCCCTTATGGGGCCAAATGCCTGCTGGGGTCGCGGGTTTTTCTTAACACAGGATACCGTGGTCCCGGAACGTAAAGGGCATCCGAAGGAACACGGGTGGATTTTAGTCAGTAAAAGTCTGACAGTCCCTTCCGCCCCACCCAGGGCGGGAGGCCTCATTTGATAATTTTACCACCTAAAAAAAAAAAGTGATGAAAAATATGCTGACCCTGAATGTTTCTGGTATGACGACATGAGTAATAGATAGAAGAAAAATGAAAGGCCGTTAACTATCTTGCTTTAGAAAGAGACTGTCAGCTAAATTTATGTGATGGAGAGGATGCGTCTCAAAAGTTTGCATCTTTGGGGACATGCTGGAGAAATAGAAAGAGACAGTACACTAACCAGGGTAAAGTTCAGGTCTTTGTGGTGGAAACTCAGTCAACTGCACCGGAGGTGATGTAGGTCGTACGTTGCAGTGCATTGTCTGGTTGAGAAATAATCAATTGAATCATGATAATCAAAGTAAATAATACTGAACTTTATTAGATATAAAACTAAATTCATTAGCAGTCCAGGCTGTCCCTGTCCGGGAATGACAACCCCGAGTAAATGTCTGTGGCAGTCAATCCGTGGACTGCTTAGCGTCGTGTCGGTGTTGATAGGCATAGCAAATGAAGAGATTGTACAACTGGTTATGCTCATGATCTACACGACCATAACCATTACTCGCCATCCGCAAGTTTGCGCCTACGGTGGGCGGAAATCTCCTCACGATCCCCGAAACCCTTCCCTTGCTGAAACATGAAGTGTATGATTGCCACACACGATCGGCCTCCTCCTTGGTTCACATTACTGCTGCGCAGAAATGGTGTCTACTTTTCATGTTCTTTCGCTCAGTACCATGTCCGGACGCGAGAGATCGCCGCCATTAGGACACGGTGGTGCTGCGTCCAAGGGGTAGAACCCATGTCCTCAAGACTGTCCACACAATGGTGACATCTTGGCGTATCTTCCTGCCGAATCCGAAACAGGAGCGCAACATGGTCTTAAGAGCCAGTTGATGCTGAAAGCAGCTGTGTTACCTTGTACGTAGAAGCGTATCTCCCATCAGCCGCCTGGGCGTCCCGGTCACACTGCGGCGTTGCCGGCTCCGTGCTCGTGTCAGTAGTGAGTCTTGGAGAATACTGTTGAGTGGACGCGTGGACGATATTCTTGGGGACCGCACGTTGATTTGTTGCTGGTTGTGTAGCTGGGGAAATTGGGTTCAAAAGGGTTATTCAAATTTATTGTTAGTCGCAATTGGTGGATATGTTACCGGCCAAACCCGATTTTAGGACAAACTAGTTTGGCCTAGACTAAACTAGTTCTTGCGAACTCGGGACTTGCTGGCACCTCGACTCGGATAATATTGGTTAGAAGAGAGTTTTTTTTAAGTACCCAGTAGGTGGAGTGAAGTAAGAGTCAAACTTTCTATCGCGAGCGTTTCTGGCTGGTATCGGACATTGTGGAGCGATTTCCGGCCATAGTAGGCGAGTAATGGGTACCGTAGCTCCTTGTCTGATCAAGGACCAGAGGCCCGAGTCGACACGGTGTGTCCTATTCCACACGCGCCTCACGGAGCTGAGAAAACTAATAGTTTGCTCTGGACCATTACCAGAGTTACAAGACTGTCTTAAAAGCGTATTGTGGCTTTGGAACACACAGCGCAACCAAAGGAATAAGGTAGAAAAGAATCTGACAGTCTCTTCCACTCCACCCAGGACGTAATGACTTATTTGAGGATGTTACCACACTAAGGAAAGGAGCGATTCTGACAATTCTATTTGTGTAAATGTGTCTCGGGGATATGACTTCGGGTATGTCATTAGCACCAGCCTTAATTCCACCGTCTGGCCTACGGATAGAGCGCGACCTGATCTGGCGTTACGATCGGATCGCATGCGATCTCTGTAACCTATGGATGCCTATATTGTGTTTTCTCACTGCCGGCGTCAGATCGCAACGCGGTCAAGTGATCGCTATTCATTCAAATCGTATCGCCAGGACGGATCGCGCTCTGTGGGTAAAGTAAAGGAGTCCAGTTCATACCGCTATATTCATCTGTACCTGTTGCTATGACTTGCCAATGCAAGAGTAAAGCCTACTGATAAAGTATGTTAAATGGGCTTACCACACGCACAAGCTTCTCCGCAGTTCTGTCTGCGCAAGCTTCTCATTTCTTCACAGTCCTACCAACCGCACGCACGGTATTCCATGTACAAAAGGGCTTGCGCACAGAGGCGTCTTTACCTATAGTGCAGGGTGTGCGGCGCACACGGGCGCCGGGTCTAAGGGGGCGCCGAGCGCCCTCTAGTGGCTCAGGGCGCTCAGGCGCAAAATGTCGCTTTCGGAAAATGTCTATTGGTAGTAAAATGTCTCATTCGCAAAATGTCGCTTTCTCATAACATCGCTTTCGCAGAATGGCTCCTTATCAAAAGGTCGCTTTTGACACAATGCCTCTTTCGCAGGAAATCTCTTTCGCAATCTAAGTCGCGTTACTAACTTAGAAAAAAGTTAGCCAGGTTTAAAAGGTTGTTTTTTTTTTTCAATTTCTTATTCTTGTTTGATTCTGTTCTGGTTTTTAGGGTTCCGTAGCCAAATGGCAAAAACGGAACCCTTATAGCCTTATAGCCACTTTTTGTCGAAAGTATAAGAGCTATCCTGTTGAAACTTGGTAGAAAGATGTATTATGTGAACCGCATTAGGATTTTCACACAAAAATAAAAAAAAAACAAATTTTGGGGGTGCCCCCATACTTAGAACTGAAACTCAAAAAAAAATTTTTCACCAAACCCATACGTGTGGGAAAAATGATATTGAGGTTACTAACATCATTTTTTTCTAAACTGAACAGTTTGCGCGAGAGACACTTCCAAAGTGGTAAAAAGTGTGTGTCCCCCCCCCCCCCCGTATCTTCTAAAATAAGAGAATGATAAAACTAAAAAAAAAATATAATTTAGACCTCAACCAAAACTACCAACGAAAATTGGTTTGGATGAGATACATTTAGCAGTTTTTGAGATATAGTACATTTTCAAAAACCGCAAATATAACTTTGCCATTCATACAAATACTATGAAAAACAAAGTTATTTTTATTGTTTGTGTATATTACTTACTAATCTCAATATAATTATATCTCTAATCTATGCTTGCTGCTAGGGAACCCTTCATGGGCTAGTCCAACTCGCACTTGGCCGGTTTTGTTAATATTGTTAAGTCGATCGGACTGAGAGACCAATATACACCGTGTTCTTCACGTTATCCATAAACTTTAGCAAATACTTCTATGGCTTTTACAAATCAAATCCAACAAAGGAAGTAGTACTTAAAAAGGCTTCGTTACAAAGATATTTGTAATTTCATTTAATGAAATTTAATTGAGCTATGCAGTGAGAAAGTATCTTAATTTGAAATCTATCAAATACTATTTGCATTTCATTTGTTTCAGCCCGCCAAATGTTATGAATGACGTTGCCAATTCGGATAAAGAGGCATGCATATCGGGTTATTTACGTCTAGGTATTTAGTTTGTATGAAAATTAACAAAAAATAAAAATTAAGAATTTATTAATGTGTCCATAATGAAAAATGCTTACTTCCGTGGTTTGAACATCTGGTCGAAGTTTATGTATATCGTCCGGAACACGGTGTATAAGCTTCTCGAAGGTTCCACAAGGTTCTCGACTATTCTACCGAAGATTGGTCTGGAAGTTTCTAGAAAATTCTACCCTGTTCTAGATGTTTCGAGATGGTTCTGGAATGTTCCTGAAGGTATGGGATTATGTCGAAGTCTATGGATGTTTCCAGAACATTCGACCATCTTCTAGAAAAATCTAGTTGGTCCGGCCGGGGTATAAAAGGGGCGCCGATCGGCGACCTCAGTCAGTCTGGTTTTGACTAAGATCGAGGCGACTCAAAGTGAACTGGAAGCGATCTCTAAGTGACTTTTACGTGTGATTAAGTGTGTGTATAAGTGTTTAAGTGTTGAGTAGTGTTAAGTGCTTGTTGTAATTAGTGATTCGTGTGTAAATAAAGAT
This sequence comes from Agrotis exclamationis, assembly GCA_950005045.1. Lineage (NCBI taxonomy): Eukaryota > Metazoa > Arthropoda > Insecta > Lepidoptera > Noctuidae > Agrotis > Agrotis exclamationis. The sequence goes on from OX465444.1 coordinate 12,622,325, forward strand.
TATTTGGTTTTAATTGGTGTTAATTAAATTATCCCAATACCCAGCTCGTAACAATATTGTATGGCCAAGTTATAAATTCGATTTTTCTAGTGAAATCAAAAATTTAAAAAAAAAAATATTATGAGCCCTTTACAAGATCTGCTATAGTGGTATATACTATACTTTATATATACTTTTTTATATTATTATATTCAATGTACAGACACAGTTTTTTTACTGTTTTATTATGTAGGTATATGTCGCAGGTTTTTCATCAAAATAGGTTTTTGATCAAACAACGGATGATCTTAAAATAACAACACGATTTATCATTTCCCTAAACAAATCTAGTGATTTGATCAAATCCCTAAATTGATTCAGTGAAATGACAAAAATTTCAGATTTTCAGAAAATTTCGACGGAGCACCGCTTCGCGGTGCTGCTACTTTTGGGTGGTTTTAAAAAAATAATCACTCCCCCCCACAGTTTTTTTACTGTTTTATTGTATATAAGTATAGATGTTTCACATACTATACCTACCACTATACGGACTATACCAGATTTTGTAAAGAACTCGTAATAAATGTTTATTTTTTGTTTTACTCGAAAAATTAAATTTACAACGTTGTCATACAAAATTAACAAAGACCAGAACAGAATAAACCAAGGATAAGAAATTAAAAAAAAAACGACCTTTCTTTTAAACCTGGCTAACTTTTTTCTAAGTTACTAACGCGACATTTTGCGAGGAGTCATTCTGTGAAAGCGACATTTTGCGAAAGAGACGTTTTAGTACCAGGAGACATTTTGCGAAAGCGACATTTTGCGCCTGAACCATTTAAAGGCTATTTAAAATTGCACCATTTGCATCCGAATTTCCGTTTGAAAATATATGTAACTGTTAGTATTCCATTTTGACCCCGCTCCTACTAGACTAGAGGGCGCCAGGGTACTGGTTGCACACGGGCGCCACAAGGGCTAGAGACGCCTCTGCTTGCGCAGGCAGAACTGTGGTGAAGCGTGTGCGTGTGGTAGGTCCACAATAGAGATCTCACTAGTATTAGGCAGTAGAGTGTACTGCCTGCTGCCGTCGAGCAGCGTGACCGCGAGTCCTGCCTCCCGGAGACCTCTCACCACAGCTACCATGCCGTCACCCTCCATGAACAAATCAATTTTGGTCAGAGGGGATATGCTGGAAGTAAAGATAGCATGATCACCAAACAAAGATAGCAAGCGTGTGTTTAATTTTTTATCTTATTCGTATATGGGAAAGAGGACGATTAGAGAGAGAAAGAATTTTTCATTTAATAAAATTGGTAAAAAAATCCGGCCAAGTACGGATCGGACTCGCGTAAGAAGGGTTCCGCTTCTGCACCAATATCTTTATAAACGGCAGAATAATCACGTTTATTGTATGGGAGCCCTCATATTTATTACATTCTATTTTTAGTATAATTCTCGTTAAGTAAAGGGGAGGATCTTTAACCGCTAAACGTATGACCTGAATTTTGGTCGGTAGTTGCAATTTATTATGTAGGTGAGTCAACTCGGCGAAGACCGTCGTCGGGGCGGGAAGGACCGTACAATAAGCAATACAACAAAGTCGGAATCACAGCAATGACAACCCGAACTAAAAAACTTTTAACTGTTTTAGTTTCAATAAATTGGCATAGATTGCGCTATTTGGTTATTCAGACTTTGTTGTATTGCTTATTGTACGGCCCTACCCGCCAGACGGTCTTCGAGGAGTTGACTAGTGGCAACAGAAGTTCATCATCTGTGAAAATTTCAACTGTCTAACTATCACGGTTCAAGAAATACAGCATGATGACTGACGGACGGGCAGACAGTGGAGTCTTAGTAACACCCTTTAGAACCCAAAAAACAAATAGGTATGTTAAAGGAAGGCGTTACATTTTATTTTCTTGTAAAGAGAGCTACCTCTTTGAAACTTTCCGAACCAACGATCAAGGCAAACGGTTTTCTGTGTCTTTCAAGGAGGTTAATACATAGCAACTAAACGATGATCGCATAATGTGACTTAAACGTTACAATACTTACAGACATCTTCAATAATCTTAGACAAGAATAACACAAATCAGGCCTTGGGGTAGCCTGCCAACCGTCAGCGTGTGGTATGGGCCTAGGGACAATCATTATGTTATAGGTAACCGCAAAAACGACAGGCCCTTTTCACAGACGAGGCCTGAGGCGCAGATGTCGGAACTTTGAAGGCATTGTTAGCATTAAAAATTACAATTCGAGACCTTTTAGTTTAGAATATACAGCTTACATTAATGAATCATTTAAATACAAGCCCATGTTTTGATCATATAGAAGTGCATAACAATAATAGCTATGCCGTCGTAAATGAAAACACTGTAACTTCAATGGCTGTGTAACTTAAGTTACAGTGTTTTGTCATAAACGACGGCAGAGCTGCAGCCCTGGTTTCACCCCCGCTACTGGGTATATAGGTATTGGTTGGATCGTGATGATTTGCTATAAATTCAAATAGCCTTCCTCGATAAATGGACTATCCAACACAAAAACTATTTTTCAATTCGAACCAGTAGTTCCTGAGATTAGCGCGTTCAACCTTCAAACTCTTCATCTTCAAAACATTAGGGGCAGCTCATAGCGAGACGCGACGCGGCGTGACATAACGCAATGATACTGCAAATGTTTATCTTTTCGTGTTGTAAATAGAGTTAGATTTTGAGTCATCATCTCAGTCATAGGACGTCCACTGCTGAACATAGGCCTCCCCTTTAGATCTCCACATATACCGGTTGGAAGCGACCTGCATCCAGCGTCTTCCGGCGACCTTTATAAGGTCGTCTGTCCACCTCGTTGGTGGACGTCCTACGCTGCGCTTGCTAGTCCGCGGTCTCCACTCTAGCACTTTTCGACCCCATCTGCTCTGCGAGCAATATGGCCTGCCCATTGCCACTTCAGCTTGCTAATCCGGTGGGCTATATCGGTGACTTTAGTTCGTCTACGGATCTCCTCATTTCGATTCGATCACGTAGAGAAACACCGAGCATAGCCCTCTCCATAGCTCGCTGCGCGACTTTGAGCTTTGAGATGAGGCCGATAGTGAAAGACCACGTTTCGGTGCCGTAAGTCATCACTGGTAACACACATTGGTTGAAGACTTTCGTCTTGAGGCACTGAGGTATGTCGGAGATTTTGAGTACCTAGCTCTATTGAATGTGCACGCAGCGTCGCGTCTTGGTGTCACTTGACCTTGTAAAGCAAAACAGTTGTGAGTGACGGACAGAAAGAAACACTCTTCAATTGAAATGCACGGAACCCTAAAAATACTAAAACCTATTAAACTACACATACTTACATGTCTTGCAAGAATTTTAGAATACTGTAGTAACTTCACGAAGATTTCACGAATTAAATTTTAAATAATAAAATCAGATATAATTCTACAACAATTTAGAATTTTGTGTCACTCGCAGAGACAGAATAAAAATGTCAGAATTCTTCTAATTTTCTTTTGATTTTGAATAGACAAGTACAAAGAAGGATCTTTATAAAAACCCTTTCATCATGACATGACCATTATCATCGTTAGCAGTTCTGCAGTTCTTCCGGTGTCGCGGGACTGTCTCATCTGTTAACCGATGCCCTGGAACGTAAAAGACTATTGAAGGAACACCGTGGATTTTAGTCAGTAGGTACGAGTCTGACAGTCCCTCCCATCCCGCCATGGGTGGGAGGACTCAATTGATGATTTTACCACGATAACAAAAAATCAGTTCTGTATTGTATTAAACACGGCCGCACGGGAAGAAAAATGTTCAAAAAATCTGAAGTCCGATTTGATTGCGCCAAAAGAAAACAACCGTGTACACATGCGGGGCGCATGGCGCATCCGATCCGGCAAACGTAGAAAACCTGATCAATTTTCGTCCGTGAACGGCCAGCCTAAGTCGTACATACCATCGATTCGAAAGAGGAAGAATACTTCATAAAGAAATAGAGAATCTAAATAAAAAATCAAACTTTAAAATGTCAAAATCATTCTTTCACAACTGACAGAATGATTAAATTTTTTTGATAAAAAATATATTTATAAAAAAAATCTTAAAATCCAACTATTTTGTAGCATGAACTAAGGTTTAAGTACTAGGGAGGGAGGCATAATATATGCGACGGGAGTTTTGGCCGAAGGCTTAGTTTTGGAGCGATGACATCGATACAAGACGAAGTCTTCAATTTGACTCAGGAAGTCTCGGGCACCAAGCTTTCTTTCACCATTATTGGCGGGCCAGAAAAGACTGCCAGAGGTATTGTTTTACCTTATTACTGGGTTATATTACCAGGTCTTAATCTTTCATCATTATCATCAGTCGGAAGAGGTCCACTGCTGAACATAGGCCTCCCCCATAGACCGCCACGCCGAATGACATTTCGCCACTTGCATCCATCGGTTGTCCGCGACCCTCGCGATGTCGTCAGTCCACCTAGTGGGAGGCCTACGCTGCGTCTTCCTGTCCGTGGTCGTTACTCGAGAACTTTTCTTCTCCATCACTTATCAGTTCTACGAGCATGGTGGCCTGCCCATTGCCACTTCAACTTGCAAATTTTACCAGCTATTTGGCGTGAACTTTCGCGTCCAATGAATTCCCATAACGTATAACGAAGTCATCAGGATGCCTACAATGACGTCTTTGAAGCGACAGTAATTCACGTGTGGGAAAGAGAAGGAGATATACAAGTCGTCTAGCGTCATCTCGTTCCCACACTAGAATTACCTTTTCCAAAATATTCACAGATCCAAAACCATTAGAGCAATCAAAGCCAGTAGAAGAAAAAAAATCTATAGAAGACTACAGCTCAAATCATCCAACGCGAGACACTGACGATAGAAGTCCCGAGGCCCCAAATGTATCCTCTGACAATGATGGGAGAAAAGAGAAGAATGGAGGAGCGGAGAAGCAGAAGTACAGCTCCATGTCCGCAGAAGTCTGTTTCATTAAAGACAGACCGGTACTGCAGAAGAGACTGGCGAAGAAGATAGATGTCAGATATGCCGAAGTTAAGCAGAACATTCGGTCTTCTTGTATGCTTGTAAGTTGTGACAGTCATAAATTCATACACTGACGGACAACAACTTTTGTACAAAATCTGAGAAATAGTATTTTATTCTTTTGTTACATAAACCTAAATTGACGAAAATACGACACTTTTACTTGCTTCTTACGTCATGAGCCCCTACTCTCGAATTTTGGAGTCGGGTCCATTAATCTCAAAACTCTAGTCCGTCAGGACTAATTAGATTTTCACATTATTGATGCTTTCAATATGGCTATTTCTATAACCATCACATCAGTTGGCTTTCACTAACATATTTCTTCCTGCCGGGGTCGCGGGACTGTCTCAACAGGTTACCTTGACTCTAGAACGTAAAGGGCTATTGAAGGATCACCGTGAATTTCAGTCAGTACAAGTCTGACAGTCCCACACACCCGCTTCGGGTAGGAGGACTCATTTGATGATTTTACCACGGTAAAAAGAAAACTAACATTTATATCTTTTTCAGTCTTGTGACCAGAAACAATGTCCGGCGATCAAGGAAAGGTTGAACTACCACAAGCGTATTCACCACTCTGGCATAAGAAGAAATGATAATGCTAGCGGGACTAGATCGGGAATGCAAGACAAAGGAGTAAGTAAAGAAACACGTTTTAAAAAAACAATTAAATAAAAATTGCACATCGATCGCGGAAAGAGATATTCGGATAGTTTGGGTTTTGTGGAACGTTGTCTCTGTTGTACAAAGCAATAGTTACTGCTGAAACTTTTATAAGAATATTTCGATCGGGGGTTCTAAAAAGGCAAAGGCCTCAGTAAATTCATAATTATTTTGATACACAATGATAAATGGTGTATTATAGATTCTACCCTAAATGTTAAGCAATATAATAAAATAGTCAATTACAAGATGGCTGATTATCCGGACTGTCAGACTTGTACTGACTAAAATCCACACGGTGATCTTTCAGTCCCGCGACGACGGTAGGCTTTGTCCCTGTTATTCTTAACGGCTTATACTTACATTCTTTTGTGTTTTTTACAGATAACTGTATCTCCAACACTTTCAAGAATGCGGTTACCGAAATTCGCCCTTCCTTTACTGAACGAGGCTTGCAGCGTGCAAACTGACATCTCTATGAGAGACTTCAGCCCCAACCGCCTCTTTATAAGCAGACCAACAAGTGACGATGTACAAAATGAAATACCTCTAAGAAAAACAGAAACAAGAGACGTATTACCCAAAAGGAACTTTTACAAAGAGTATTTACAAAATGAAGTACTAGACTGGCTACGGAATGTACCAATGTTCTTTTCATTAAACTTTACTTCTAAAGATATAAAGGACATTGTCGTCTCCAACTTAGTAGACAAAATCAACGCACTAACACCTGAAGTTCACGATGAAACATACGAAACTAAAACGAAACTAGAAATTGATGATAGTTTCAATAAACTGCCAATATGGTTACACGGCACAAGACAGGAACAATTGCTCTTCAAAGATCGTTTGAAAGAAAAGCTTTGGAATAAAATAAAGGGACTCAATAAAATTTTCCTTGGCGTCAATTATGAAGAAGATAATCTAGATACAGTTCAATCAGATGATTTGTCTTATGAGAAAGAAATGATTGACTGGTCGCTTAACTTACTTTTAGATCCAATGGAATCTGTAACAAGAAGACAGGTAGTTGATTTGCTAATGAAAAAACTATCGCCGTTGCTCGAGATACGACTTCAAACAACAAGTTACAAGCTTATATTGAAAGGTGAAATTATTAATATCTTAGATAATCTACCGCTAACTTTTACAAGTCCGAGATATAAAACTGTACAACTAAACAAACTTGCTGAAGATCTTGCTAATAGATTACTTAACGTACAATTGAAAAAGGGGTCGCCTAGTCCCAAAAGTAGTGGTATTATTTCTCCTTCTTTGTACCATGTGGTTACAAGTCAGGTGACAGGAAGACCCATGCCTAGATCGCTTTATAATTATAAAAATATAGTTTTAGACAAAGTAGGAGAATGTTTAGACAAAGTCCCTATTTGCAATAGGAATTACCTTAAAAAAGAAATCTGTTCAGCTTTCTTAGATTCTAATCTTTGCAAAGTCTATGGAATTAACGTTTTAGATGAAATCAGCCAGTTTATACAAGACACTGGTAGAATTTCTATGGGCAGAGCTCAAATAGTCGCCAATATGATCATCCAAAATGTAAACGAAGGACTCAACAATGCAAGAAGCTCAATCTCTACAAGCTTTGATTCTATAATTCCTAAGTTATCAGGAACTATATCAGTATATAGGTGGGGATCAGAGACCCCTCCAGCGACATCCACTCCGAAAAAAGCAAAAAAGAAGGATGTCCCCAAATTAAATCCTGAAGAGACGACTTATTTAGAAACAGTGGCTGCTTTAGTAACCGAATGGATGAACACCTTACCAAAACAATTTAATGAGGATCCAGGCTTTAAAAATACTGTAGTTTACGACTTAGCTGGTGATATTATGGATCATCAGAAGCTACAACAAATAGCACCAGACTCCATCTTTGATAAAGAAAAATATCAAAAGTACCTGATTTACAAATGGTTATGTAAATTCAGCTTTTTCGAAGAAAGTAAGCTTCGTACTGACTCAGTGCCTTTAGTAGCTAAGTTTCAGAAAAAATTGAACAGCATTCCAGTACCGAATTTGACAGCGCCACATCATGGGACCCGGCAAGAGATGGGAGCTATCAAACACATGGAAGCTGCAGGCGGCTGGGATGAAGACTACGTAGCAAAAGGAATTGACGTTTTAGAAGACCAGATATCAGTGTGGGTAAATGAACAACCACCCGATGTTATCGCTAATAAAGATAAGGGCAAAAGAAATAAAATGGTTCACGATTTAGCTCTTAACTTACAAGATCATCTTCGAAACCAAGACCCAGAATCTGTAATAGAAGCAAATATTGATCAATGGCTCCAGAAAATGGTTAATCCTAAAGAAAAGGAACATATAAAATTGTTAACTCAAGATCTTAAAGATAAAATTATTGAACTGCCCCAAGATAGAACATTAGAAGCTAGACACGATGAAAGACATCGTGATATAGTGGCAAAAATTGCTGCAAAACGACAAGAGCAACAAGGGCAACTTCCACCACAACGTGACGAAGATGTTAGTAATTTAGGGAATATCCAAGGAGATCCTGATAAAACAATCAGAGAGTTTATTGGAAAGTTCATAGAACACAATTATGACATTGATGATCCTTTGGCAAGAGGAGCTTTCGCTCATTTACTCAAAACTGAGTTAAGAAAACTCACCGCACCGACAAGGAAAGAGGTTTACGAACACTTTGAACAAGCAAAGGAGCATCAGAGATTTAGGCCCGACAGTTTAAATTATGAATTAGAATATATAAAAGTAATATCAGACTGGTTGAATGGCATACCCATTGAACCATCTTACAACACGGTCGGTAACAAACGTCGAATTGAATTCATAAATGATCTCGCTAGAAACATATTAGAAATAGAAGAACAGAGAAATGATGACCCCGATGCAATGGATTACAATTACTTGCTTGCTTCAACGATACTTACAAGTATGAATACATATGATTTACCGATACCAGATCAACACTTGAATGACACACCCATGATGGCTCATCGGTTACTTGAAAAACTTGTTGATCTACGTCCTGCTGAGGTGAGTTACCCGCAAGTATCACAAGGAAGCGATTCGCTCAGTTCATCAATTATAGCAGCCGATATTAAAGAACAGAATTTGAGTGATTTTATTAACGATTATATTCGTATCAATGGAAGAGACATTGCTGACGATGAGCTCAAATTAGAAGCTTGGACTGCTCGCTTACTGAAAGAAATAAAGAAAATGGTTAATGAAGGCGCTGATCCTGAAACATTAACCAAAGCACAAGTTTATGAGAAGTTTGCTGGAGTTCCTATACCAACCGAAGAATCTGTGGAGACGTTTGGCTTAAAACTTCATTACGCGAAAGAGATAACTGACTGGATGAAGAATTTACCACTGTTGCCTATGCAGCCTGAGCAGGCAGAGAAAAGAGTACAAATGATAAGCGAACTATCTGAGAAGATGTGTGATACAGAAGCAATAAGGCGAGCAAATGGAGACAATAGTGGTGATAAACAATTAGAAGAATACATTTCTTCTTGGATATCACAACTGCCATTAGATAAAAATAAAGAGATTAATAAGCCCATTCTAATACAACAACTAATGAGTAGAATGTCAAAAGAGAGCAAACAAGACTCTAAAGCATCTGTTGAAATAAAACCACCTACTAATCTGGAAAAATCAAAATCTGCAAGCATTACCTCTAGTTCTGGAGGGGAAAGTAAGCAAAAAGTAAACAAAAAGAAAAGTAAGGAGAAAGATTCTAGAAAAGACAGTAAAAAATGTTCCATGAAGAAGTCTCTTAGTGCAAAATCATGTAAAAGTAAAACTCCCGCTGAAGAAATTATAGAAGCTATTGAAATCTGGTCTAACAAACTACCAATCAAATTAGATGATAAAGAAACAGTGAAGACAATGAAGGAGGGTATCGCAAGGCAGTTATACCAAAAAATTGGGGAACTGAACGTTGACCCAAGAATCTTTAACGACGAGTTACTTTACAGAGAAATGCTAGACGATGAAATAGAAACACAATTAGAAAATGTGCCACAAAATTCTGAATTACAAAACAATAGAGAGGAAATAAAAGAAGGTCTAATTAACCAAATCATAAACACCAACCAAATCATCAAGGAAAAATCTGCAGGTGACAATTATAGGCATAAACTGGAGACCACTATAGATGGTTCTATTCCTAATCCGGTTCAGAGTGTGCAAGCATTTGATCCAGGATTTGAAATATACAAAAACCACTTAGCTGATATGTTTATATTGGAAAACTTTGATCATGCCAATGACGATGTTAAAGCTGCACACGAAAAGAGAGTAAAACACGAAATCGACAAATATTTCCAAAGTGCACAAAATAAAAACGCTGTACCTTTAACAAAAGATCAGATTTACAACGAAATATATAGTGCGTTATTCAAAGTTCCGATGCCTCAAGAAAATGCGGTCGCTGACGAAGTCGAACAAGTGAAAACAAGATGTGAAATAGATGCATGGTATGAGAAACTTCCTATACAACCAACCGACAACCTTAACGAGTTACTAGAAAGAGACCAAATTCTTTCCACACTCGCAAAGAGAATTCAAGAAATAGAAAAATATGGTTGTTATGTGGACGACAATATTAATAAAGAAACCCGTAAATGGCTTGAAAGGCTTCCGCTAAAACCAGGACAACAGGGAATAGATGAACATGTGAAACAATTGCAGAATTTGTTGAAATCAACAGCTGAAGCTAGAAAGTATGTCCCTCCGGAAGCAGCAACTAAAGGAAAGAGTATACTGGCCAAACAGAGTAAGGGAAACAAAGGAGCTAAAGGCGCTAATACAAGTCAAGCCCCTGGTCCCAGTGGTTTTGGAGCGAAAGCTACCCCACCACGGCCAAGAAGTAGTGTACTTAAATCTAAAGCAACCACTGCAAAACCCTGCTGCCCTCCAGTCGGATTAATGTCAAACAAAAAACCTGGTGACCTAATAGTAGAAGTAGTCGAAGAATGGTGCGATCAATTGCCTTTAATTTCAACTGAAGAAAACAACAAAGCCATTAAAAATAATGTAGCAACTAGAATTATTATTCAAATAAGTGAATTTAATGTGGACGCGGAAATATTTAACGATGACATTGTCTACGATGAACTGTTAGATGACGAACTTGATAGTGTACTGTCCAATTTACCTGTCTGCTGTGATTTCGAAAAAAGTAAAAATGCAAGAAAGTACCAACTTAAAGAACAGATAAAAGCTATTAAACCACTAATAAAGGAAGAGAAAGCAAGACAAGAATATAAACAAGAACTTAATAGCACTATCGCCAGTATTTTAAAAGAACCGCATGATACTCCAGCTGAAAAACTAGCTAAATTTAATAAATTGAAAGAAGAAATTGTTGAAAATTTCGTACAATACTATTACAATATAAATGATGAGGAGGCCGCACAGTTTTATAAATTACAAATTCATGATGCTGTTCTCAAATTTTGTCATGAAGTTAGAGAGCAAACTGGTGCGGGTGACAAGGTAAACCCTATGGTGCGACGAAACCAATTGCTATGTGAATTACAACGAATACCAGTACCGCAGTCAGCGTTGAAAGAAGAAGTCGCAGAAATTAAAATGAAGAAGGAAGTGGAACAATTTCTCCGTGAACAATCAATTCCTGAAGGCGACGCCAAGGATGTAATGACGAAAAACCTCGCAAAAAGATTGTGCGACATTGAAAAGTCAGGTTACAACCCACCCAACGAAAATAAAATGAAAGCAGATATAATAAGGGGCGTAACAAAATTGAAAAAAGACGTAAGTCCCGAAACAGTTGATGGTTTTGTTATTAAATTGAAGCTCAACCAATCAGAACGAAATGCACCACCAATGACGAGTAGTCAAGCTTCAAATCTAAACCAAGAAAGTCCTGTCCAGGATTCTGCTGGAAGAAATTATCACGCAGGAGCACCAATACAAAATACTAGTCAAACTCCTGAGGAGATGCTAGGCATGCAACGATTCCCACCCATGCCACCCACAATGCCGGAAGCAATTTACCATACGCCCGTTTCTATGCACGCTTATGGCCCTCAAGTTTGGGGCTGGAGTCCAAATGAAGGACATCCTATCCAAAAATTGAGTAAAGGTCCCGTGGCAGACCCAAATTTTGGATGTGGCAACTTTTTGTGCTCATCTCCGAACGCTCCAAGACTACAGACCCCTGCCCACTTACCCAATCTTGCAGGCCCAATGAATCTGAACAAGTCTCTTGGAAGTGCAGTGCCAAGTTCACGTTTAAGTCAGCAAATTTTGAACAGAAGCTGTCCTCAATCCCAACAGACTCCTCAGATACGGGGAGCGACATCAGGCCCGATGATTTCGAGTCAGACACCTCGCCAAGTCAGGCAGAGTCCGACCGCACCAGAGCCGACATCGCTGAGAGATACAACTTCGGATTCCTTGTTTGATGAACCAGTTTTCAATCCTGTTCGGTACTCCTTAATTGAACCATTTAAATCGGCTAGTTTTGGAAAGCAAGGTGTTCGCAAGCTATTGGCAGGTCTAGAACCCCGTGCTATAGCGGTGCCAGGCCTCCCAAAAGACCGTGAAAGAAGACCCAAAGGTGTCGATAGCTCTGATGAGGATGAAATGTGTATTTGTGAAATATGTGCGTATGGGGGTATGCGTAGGAGAATTCCGTACTGTTTAATGCCAATGGATCATAGTTTTGAAGATTGTTTGGGCTTCCCTATGATGTACGGGATGCCTTTCCCTGATTGCTTTTACTACTAAATTTTATCTACAAGTATTTGTTTCCATGCACATTTAATTCTAATCCAGATAGTAAGTTCAAGTATTTAATGTACTATTAGTAAAACATTCACCACTAAAACGGAGCTTTTTTTTATTTATATAGATAGGTTCGCGTTTGACCATTATCTCGTCTGATGGTAAGCGCGCGCGAAGATGTGGTTTACGGTGAAGCTTGCCTAGAAGTAACCTGTTCACTCTTGACTTGAAGACCCCAAGGTTATAGCTGTCGGGAAATACAGATGCCGGCAGAGAATTCCGGGAATTAAGCTGTATTTCTTTTCATGTAACTTAGCCGCCTCAACCGAGTTTCACAGCGGGTGGGCTTGAAAATGAACATGGACAAGACGAAAATTATGTCAAATGCCAATGTTGTGCCCACCCCAGTCTCTGTTGGAAACTCGGTACTCGAAGTTGTTGACTCATATATCTACTTAGGACAAGTAGTCCAATTAGGTAGGTCCAACTTCGAGAAAGAGGTCAACCGCCGAATCCAACTCGGTTGGGCAGCGTTCGGGAAACTACGCAATGTCTTTTCGTCCGACATTCCTCAGTGCCTCAAGACGAAAGTCTTCAACCAATGTGTGTTACCAGTGATGACATACGGCACCGAAACGTGGTCTTTCACTATCGGCCTCATCTCAAAGCTCAAAGTCGCTCAACGAGCTATGGAGAGGGCTATGCTCGGTGTTTCTCTACGTGATCGAATCCGAAATGAGGAGATCTGTAGACGTACTAAAGTCACCGATATAGCCCACCGGGTTAGCAAGCTGAAGTGGCAATGGGCAGGCCATATTGCTCGCAGAGCAGATGGCCAATGGGGTCGAAAAGTACTAGAGTGGAGACCACGGACTAGCAAGCGCAGCGTAGGACGTCCACCAACTAGATGGACTGACGACCTTATAAAGGTCGCCGGAAGACGCTGGATGCAGGTCGCTTCCAACCGGTATATGTGGAGATCTAAAGAGGAGGCCTATGTTCAGCAGTGGAAGGGTGAGATGATGAGCCGCCACATAGACTTACGGCATGGGCCGAGCCTTACCTGACCAATATGTCAAATAAAATTGTTATTAGTATTACTAGAAAGGGAACTTGGATCCTACGAACTTTCCTGAAAATAGGTAGTCCTATTAAATTTCCTTATAAAGATTATGGATTTTTTTTCTGCTTACCCATTAAAAGGCGCAAGCCTGCAAAAGTGAATAAACAGGATGGATTTTTAGTAAGTCGTTCACTCCGCCCAGGGCTATTGACTAAGAAGGGCTATTGGCTAACTTGATAGTCACTGACCAGTGCCAGCGGTTGCCCAATGAACTTGGATGGCTTGATACCTGTTATGACGCTAAGTTGAGGAGTGGGCTGCCTCAAGAGCGTTAGAATAGTTGATTTAAGGGAACATAATACATTTATCAGTTTTTATTGCAAATGCAAAAACCAATACGTTTACCTTTTGACAGCTATTTGATGATCACCCTATAGACACCGAGATACGCAATAGCCCCGCAGCAGGGCAGAAGGATTCATTTGATGGTTATACCACCCAAAAAAATCATTTAGATACTAAAAATTGTGTGTTCCGTTTACATAAATGTATAAACTCGCACCTTTTCCTCCTGGGTGTAAGCAGAAACTATTTTTTTTTGCCTGCTCTCAGGCAAAGGCCTCGCTCCACTCCTTCCACTTCTCGCGAGCCCGTGCGTCCTCCTTCCAATTTAGACAGAACCTGTCCAGTTCGTCCCGCCATCTCCTTCGCGGCCTGCCGCGACCCCGTCTCCTGTGTCAGGGCTCCAGTTTTGAGCTATTTTGGCCCACAGTTTGCCCGGCGACAGACATGTCCTGCCCATGTCCTGCCCCTCCCATTTGAGTTGGGCAGCCTTCTGAGCCACGTCAGCTTTATTTGTTGATCCGTTAATTTAACACCTAACATACTGCGCTCCATTGCTCGTTGGCAAACCTTGAGTTTGGACTTCTGGATGTTATCCAAAGACCAAGTCTGTGCACCATATGTTAAGATGGGGAGTATTCACATGTCCATGAGCTTCCGTTTTAGTGTCATAAGCAACTTACCCTTGAATAGTTCCTTCATGGACCAGTAGCTCTTCCAGGCGTTCGCTGTCCGTCTTGCGACTTCTTTGTCTTGTCTCGCCTGGAAAGAGACTACTTGGCCCAAGTAAAGGTATTCCTGGACATGTTGTATTGCATCTCCATCTACTTTTATTATTGTAGGTGTTTCATTGCACATTACTTTTGTCTTCGGCGTATTCATCTTCAGTCCAACCTCAAGGCTTGCATCCCTCAGATCTTGAAGCATCCGCTGAAGTTCTGTGGCTGAGGATGCAAAAAGAACAATGTCATCGGCGAAACGTAGATTTGACAGTCTCGTTTCTCCAAGGACAATGCCCCTTTCCCTCCAGTCGGCTGCCAACTTTCTTGAAGATTTCTTCTAGAGTACTGGTGATGGTGAATAGTTTAGGAGATAGTGGGTCGCCCTGTTTGACTCCTTTTTCTATTTTAAATTTTGGACCCGTGGTTTGTAATTTTAAAGAAGCCGTACTATTTTTATAAATGTTGCGCAGTAGATTTATGTAGGTGGGATCAATGTTTTAGTTTTTTAGAGCGTTGAAAATGGCTGTATGTGATTTATGCTGTCGAAGGCTTTGCTGTACCTAGTCGACAGAAGCTAGGTGTAAACTATTAAATAGGACTTTAAAATAAATAGGTGTAGATTATTTTCTCTATTTGCCTTGTCTACTATTTAACCCTTATAGTTCGTTCCCCTTCTTCATTCCCACTCGCATAATAAAAAAAGAACTTCTCTGAAAAATACAAGGAAACAGTATCAATACTTATAGGCAATATTTATCTCGGAACAAAGCAAACTAAATCAAAACCGATCAAAATTTAGCGCGGAGTTAACAGAGAGTCGGTAAACATGTGAGTTAAAATTGTCTATGGTTACTATGCGCACGTTATTAAAACCATATTTTACCCGATATTGCTTTTATTATTTCAAAAAGTAATTTGAGATAATTGTTACTTCATAAAAAATATACGCAAACAATTAATTACAAAATAAAATAAAGATTTCCAAAAATAAAAACACTACAAGGAAGTATGACAACATTCCAGAGCAATGCTGCAAAACAATTAAAAAGTTAGTGAGACGCCATGACAGGTCACGTGATGTAAATTTTCGTCGGACATGCGCGATAACGCTGAATTTTTCAAGTGATTTTGAAATGGTGAGGGTTTTGACTCGTGAAAATACTGTTTAAAATTAGTTATAGTGATCCTATTTAGTTAATTCTGGTGTTAAATTAGTTGTGTTCCGCGAACTGTGAGTGTGATCAGTTGATTAGTGTTGGTCAAAGAAGTTTTTGTTCCCAAAGGTCGTATCTATACATGGTAATGATGCCTTTTTACGATATTTTTACGTCGAAATAGTTATCCAGTGCTTTGTTTCACTAGCGATCGAGTTACTTCAGGTAACAAACCCATATTTACCGTATTATTTCTGTTCTATTGTGTATTTGAGAGGTTGCAACGGTCGCGAAACGGATTCGCTAGATTTTACATGACAGTTGCTTTGTCATACACCTTGCAGATTTCGATAAAACTTGCGCGAATCCTTCGATATACTTGTTGTTATACATTTTTAATTCAATATAAACCTTCAGCTGCCTTAAACTTGCGTAAATAACTTAATATCTGCCAGTAAAATGTGACATCTTTTTTTTGACTTGCAAATTGCTTAGCCCAAGGATAAAGCAAGCTAAAATTTAGCCAACAAGCCTCAATTGGAGGCTAACGATGACATCATAGGTCCATCGTCGAGGAAAAGATTGAGCATTTCAACTTATAAACATAAATCCGGCTTCAGTCTTCATTGATGGCGAAAACTATGTCATAGGGCCAATTAATTACACGTTTATCCCGTAACGGACTTAAACCTAGCCTTTTTTAGCTAAATTAAGTAGCTAATTGGATTATTTTAAATAGGTCACATAGACTTTCTAATTTTTTTTTGTCTGTTTTAACTACTAGAGAGTAAATGTTGTTACAATTTGAAAGGTGTTCCCAAACTGTAACGGTTACCCAACATTTCCAGTGCTGGGCTTTTTCCCTTCATTTGCAGAACTTTATATCTTGGACTTATACACTCCCATAAGCTATAAAAACTGTTTGTATGAATTTATCTTAGAACTTAGAAATCTTCAATAACATTTGAAAGCTAAAACATCTTAAAACCTAAGTAAGCTGACATTCTACCAGCAAAATGATCAAGTAAGTGTCAAAACTGTTTGATTAACATTCACAATTTTTTGGTTTTTGGTGGGAAAGCATTTTTTACCTCCACCCAGGGCAGGGCGGGAGGGACTGTCAGACTCGTACTGACTAAAGTCTACGGTGCCCTTCAATAGCCCTTTATGTGACCGTGGACTTAAAGTCCTGCAACCCCGGCAGGCTTTGGCCCTCTAGAGGGGGGCCCCGTCATCATGCTGACGCTCTTTGAGGAACGCAATGCGCTGTCGACCCGGGCATGGTCCATGGTCGGACAGCGAGTTGCCCTTTACTGGCCGTCCGCATGCCCTTGGTGGGAAATCATAAGACCAGTTTTCTCTGCATCATCAAAAAAAAAGTGTTCCTGCCAAGTGGAGCAGAAAGGGACTGTCAGACTTGTAATTGACCACAACAATGCCTCTTCCATTAATTGCCCTTGGCATTCTAAGGCAGCGGTAATCCTTTAAGGTATTCTTTCAACACATTCACTAACAGAAATCTTAAATCAATCCTGTTGGAATTCATTTCGGAACTATAAAAATAAGTGATACTTGTCTAAGCCTTTTCATCTGCTACTAAAATCAAATAAGTCTTTGTAATAATTTGATGCTAAACTGGAATTTTATCAGACCAATATGTAGCAACCAGTGACCGAAAACTAAGTATAAAAATCAGTACAGGTACTGAAGATGTTCGGTTACCTCTCATAGTAAGGTTAGCCTCTATTTGGTTAATGAAAATCAACACGTTATCTCCTCCTGTTCATTTCTGTATTCATCAACTTAGTGGATTAGCATGGATAATGGCTACAATTTAAATGCTCATTAATAATTCTTTTTGTATACCAAAATGGATAAATGCTCACCATATCTAAAACTCGCTTTAGCAAGATTTCAGGGATACCCCGAAGTTCGTTTGGTTAGGTTCCTTTAAACTCTTCATACAGAAATAGAAGGCTTCGTTGACCCTGCATAGGTTGATTTTTTATTATTATTACACAAAACTGGTTAATTTCTACAATACTATATACACAATTTGGTGAGCATCAATCCATTCTGTCAGGTATTTCGATTTTTATTGTTATAAAATAAGTACTTTTCTGGTAGGCGTTTAAACACAAGCGTTAAAACAATCATGAATTTGTAATTAACATAATCTTACAAAATTCCATGTATGTATGACACATCATAATCACATCATAAAATTAATATTATCATTGACAAACATAGTGTGTCATGATCATAGTTTTCTACTTAATATCTTAGAAAAATATAGGGTTTAGTTAGATACTTGGTTTTTTTGCTGAGACATTGCATAGGTTTTGTAATGACCTATGGAATTATGCTTCTGGGATAAAAAGATTAATCTAAGTTGAAAGTTATCTAGATGTATGATGTTTACTCATGGGATATTTTTCGAATTGTAGTGGGTGAAACCACTCCCTCTATTTCTCTAAGTATGCTTAGATCTTTGAAACTACGCAAAAGATTTTGATCCAGGTTTTTTTTTTAATAGATGAGAGTGATTCAAGAGATAGATTTATGTATAACATGCATAAAGTCAATAACATAGAGATCAAAAGCAGGACACCCAGTTATTTTCAAGAGATAACCTGAACTTGAAACATAACTTTAAAACATTATTTATGTTTATGTTCTAATCTCACTCAAAATTGTGTTATCTGATATGGATAGAATGTTGTATTGTGTAGATAATATTGTTGTTACAATGACTTTATCATATGAGCAAGCTAGATCAAGTTACTTTTTGACAATTTTCATCTTTTTTCCCATCATGATAAATTTTTCGACCTTTATATTTGCTTATACTGTAACTTGTGTTTTGAGATCCAGCAATTGAATTATGGACACACAGACAGTAACTCCACATAAAAAAACTTGTAGTCTATTCTGTTCCTATTACATTGGAAGCGAACCCCTAACATAGTTAAGTAAAACTAGATAGAAAACGATGACTCAGTCAAAGCCACAGGTCACAAGCAAGCTAGAAAAGATCTAAAAGTCATGACATTGAAACCGTACAACAGTAGACTGGCTGACCTTTCTCAAAATGTCATTTCTATAGACGGCATAATAAATTCCATGGTTGAAGTCTTGACATAGAGGTTTTGTTCAAGGGACGGGTGACATGTTTTTTTATTATTATGAGTCATTGACATTATTGATAATACTTAAGTAATGGACATGTTTGGATAAATATAAATTTTGTCATATGCCATGTGTGTGAGTGAGGACCTCTTAGTGACAACATTATTGGGGGCCATAATATCATAATATTATCATCATTTTATTGCTATTCGGAATGGATGAAACTGTTTTATGAAAGATGGTTTTACCCCCTCTAATTGGCCTCTAATGTCGTGATATTTAAAAAGCTTATAGCCTTCCCCGATAAATATACTGTCCAACACAAAAATATTTTTATAATTCAGACTAGTAGTTCCTGAGATTCATCATCATCATCATCAACCGGAAGACGTCCACTGCTGAACATAGGCCTCCCCCTTAGACCGCCACGTCGAGCGACAATTCGCCACTTGCATCCATCGGTTGCCCGCGACCCTCACGATGTCGTCGGTCCACCTAGTGGTCGCCTGCCTACGCTGCGTCTTCCGGTCCATGGTCGCCATGAGAGAACTTTTCTTCCCCATCGGTTGTCAGTTCTACGAGCGATGTGGCCTGCCCATTGCCACTTTAACTTAGATTACCGCGTTTAAACTTACAAACCCTTCAGCTTCATAATATTAAGTAGTATAAATTAAACTTTGGTAACTCCAATTTCATGGTGCTAGACTTCTAGGTCAAAAATCTAATCTTATTTAAGGTCGAATATCAAAATTTTAGAACAGGTTTATAATTTAGAGGCCAATACAAGCCTTGATGAAAAAAAACCTAAAATTAGAACTAATGGCCTTACTCAAGGTCGAAGGTAATTGGTCCCCCAATTATTTAAACGCTTACTAAAAGTCATACTGGGTTGTGAAGGTCTGATAGGCAATCGCTCCATTTTATCATCTGCTTCCCTTTTCCCAACTATATTGTGGTCTGCTTCCAGTCGAACCAGATGCAGCTGAATATCAGTATTTTACATGGAGCGACTGACTATCGGACCTCCACAACCCAGTAACTGGACTATCCGACACAAAAAAAAACGTTTCAGAGATTAGGACATTCAATCCAACAAACTCTTCAACTTTCTAATATTAGTAAAGATGTGATTCTCGCGTTGGGCCCTCCACGTGAGCCCCGTCATATTTCTGACAGCGACAGTTACTTCTGGTTGGCGAAACACGTTTTTCTTCCATTCTCCCCTATCAGACGTCACAGTATCATTTACTCCTTTTTCTTTCATATCATTCCTCACACAACCCATCTTTTCTTTGGCCTTCCTCTTCCTCTCCATCCATCAACATTCATACTCATCACTCTCTTAGTCACATGAGTATCATCCCTCCTCGTCACATGTCCATACCAAGACAGACGCCGACGGTTCTCTTTCATTTTTCATTTGAACCTCAGTTATCCAAACACAGAATTAATGAAAACACATTGTTCATTGAAGCAACTCATTCAATAATAATTCTACAATATGTAGGTATGGTATGTGTGAGCATAGAGTCAGCTACAGGAAAAAACAATGTCATAAAAATGTGGCCTGACAAAAGCTTAGTCACTATAATAACCTAATGACCTATTTAATTTATAATATACCTTGTTGCAAGCAAACCATCATGTGCCTGCCTTTTCCCAAATATATATATTGTGGTCGGCTTCCAGTCGAACCAGATGCAGCTGAATATCAGTATTTTACATGGAGCGACTGACTATCGGAACTCCACAACCCTGTAACTGGGTAATACCCCATGGCAAGACCTTGTTGTCAGACTTTTTTTTTGACGGCACAATTAGCGCAGTGGCTGAGCTATTCGACTGCTGCGCTGTGTGTCGCGGATTCGATTCACACGACACAGGAGAAATTCCTAGGGTAGGGATTTTTTTTTTAATAATGAAAGAAAAATGTCAACTGTCTAACTGTGACGGTTTTTGCTGAAATTCCTAGGGCATCAATTTTTAAACGTCACGGTTCATGAGATAAAGACTTATGTCAGACAAACGGACGGACAGCAGAGTATACTAATAGGTCCCGTTTCAAAATTTGATTACAGAACCCTAAAAAAAAGATGTTTAAATGTATTAAGGCAGAGCAGTGACCATGCAGTGACTATAGCCTAGTTGACGTAATTAATTCACAGGCACAGCTTACAACTAATTAGGTCATTAGGTTATACGATGACTAAGCTACAGGTTGGTACTATTTTTACGACTAGTTGTTTACCATGGTTTTACCCCCTGCTCAGCTCCTATTGATAGTAAAATGATGTTTTAGAGGCTTCCGCGTTAAATGGACTATCCTACGCAAACAAATTTTTTCAATTCGAACCAGTAGTTCCTGAGAATAGGGCGTTCAACCGAACAAACAGAAAAGTAAATATTAGTTAGACTACTTACCTTGGGGTGCTAAGACAGGAAACCTCCACGTGCGCCCGTGGACTGGAGTTCCCTCTCGGATACGTCCGGGGGGAAGACCAGTTTTTCGGGCCGGTGCGCCCTGAGATGCGGGCAAAAACTCTCCTTAGGCACTGTGTGCCTAAGGGGTTTCTTTGCCCGTATGCAAATAGCCTGTCGGGTGGACGCTCCAACGCGTGTCCCTCTGAACAGCAGAGGGCCCAGCGGCGGAGCGGGCTTGCGGACGGTGGGTAATGGGTGTGCTCGCCGTCCGACCAAGGATCAAGCCCGGGTCGGTGGCGCGTCGTGTTTCACGCGTCACCGACGGGGCCCCTTATGGGGCCAAATGCCTGCCGGGGTCGCGGATTTTTCTTAATCCAGGATACCGTGGCCCCGGAACGTAAAGGGCATCCGACGGAACACGGGTGGATTTTAGTCAGTAAGAGTCTGACAGTCCCTCCCGCCCCACCCAGGGCGGGAGGACTCATTTGAAGATTTTGCCACCCTAAAAAAAAAAAAAAAAAAAGACTACTTACCTTCATCAACGAATTACTAAAGAATACTGGTATAACCAATGGTATAGTTTCATCACCTTTGCTCTCAAAACGGTGAAGGAAAACATCGTGAGGAAACCAGCATGTCCTAGAACCAAAAAATCGAAGACATGTGACATCTACCAACCCGCACTAGGCCCGCGTGCCTCCATCTCAAAGAGAGGCCTGTGTCCCAGCAGTGGGGACATTATAGGCACCATAATAAACCCCATTTGACTTCGCTAATCCCATGAAATCAACAAACAATATACCAAGATACAATCTGCAAATGTCAACGCACATAGGAAGTACAACAAACAAGTATTTTCTCACAATTATTACTTACTATGGCGATTATAGAAAGCTTGTGAAAAAATTATGTGGAACGAAATTCTATGCCATTCTATGGTAATTATTTTTTAGGGTTCCGTTGGACTGTAGTAGGAGCCCGTGATTGAATAGAAACGTGGCTAGTAGGGTGAACAGGATTAAATAATCAGGACTAGTTTTACAAGTACCCTTTGGTTCTAAACAAATTAAGCGACCGTATAATTTTTTTTATTTTGCCCCACAAAAGGAATTTCTCTTCATTTTAAAACAACAAACCCGGAATAACCTGTAGGCCATATAAATATCTGCTACACTATTTTAACCAGTTCAAAAATGGCTTTAAAAATGTAGTTTTTTGGTGGAATTTCCCTCTTCCTTCCGTCAAATTCCTGAATACTGAAGGTCGTGATTCCCCCGAAGTGAACTCACAGCTTGACGATGCCTTGCCATCTGTTTCAGTCCTTGGCAAACTGAAGCGCAATGTGAAGTTCCGTGTCCAGCGAAGACCGAATTTGGTCCGAACCTCTATGTGGACTGCGATCTCTCGGACGCTCGCTATCAACCTTGCCAGAACCATCAATAGGCTATTTGACAGTTTTGAAAAATAACGGACACATATTATTTCTTATGTAAAATCAATGAATATTTACCAAGATATAACACATCAAGACTCGAGAGTGGGGGCTCGTGACGTCAGAATTCAGTAAAAAATGTACTAAATTGTGACGTATTGGCAATTTTGAAAGCATCATATCTCCGTCAATTTTGGTTTGCGTAAAGAAAGAAAAAATACGGGTCAAATATTATTTGATAATCTAACTGACGGATTAATTAGATTTTTTTAGTCAAATAGCCTATTGTTCAAGGTTGTAAACATCTTTCCTCCCAAAAAAAATCCAGGATTCTTTGAAGACTGGATAGAACCTGGATTGAATCTTAAGGTATTATATAATTTGGTTCCACCTTTCCATCATCATACTCCAGGACGTACGGAAATGCATTATCAATCCATGGTGGACATCCCCCCCTTGCGTATAAAGCAGTTTGCCAATACTTTTATTGTTCGCACAATAGCTAAGGAGTGGAATTTCCTACCGGAATCTGTATTCCCGACAGCTATAACCTTGGTGTCTTCAAGTCAAGAGTGAACAGGTTACTACTAGGCAAACGTGCTTCACCGTCGACCACATCTTCGCTTACCATCAGGCGAGATAGTGGTCAAACGCGATCATATCGCTAAAAAAAAACGACGGGCACTCCGGGAGTGCCGGTAGAAGTGAAAACTTTTTTACTACTGTGTTATATTTTAAAACTGGAGTGGTACAGATGTGAAATCGAATTTAGTTACATGTTCTTTAGTGTCGTATAGGTGTCAAATCACAAATGTTTTCATATATGCTCGATAGATGGCGCGATTAAAAGGCAAGTTATCGTTTGCCTCTTCGTCTTACGAATTTTCGATCAGGGTCACGTGATCCTGACGAGAGTTTAAAATCTTTTACCCATTACAAAAAAGTGTACAACGCCGCTAAAGAAGTTTTCACTTCAAAAAACTCAAAATAAAATGGTGTTTCGTGCACTGTGGCTTTCTCGCGTTTAGGGCACGACTTGGTTGCTATGGTGACACCTCGTAAAGTCTTCAATTATGGCCACTCGTCAGGCGATAGAATCTGATATGACAGTTGTTTAATCTTTATATTGTCTTGTACGTCGAGTTCTTTGAATATATCAATAAAATAAGAAGGCATCTTTAAATCTGGTTACAAAAGTGTCCTCTGGCGTAAGGCGAGGTATCATTACCATTCTGCCTTTCAGGGGCGTGGGACTGTCTCGTCAGTTAACCGTGTGCCTGGAACGTAAATATCTGTGGATTTTAGTCAGTACGAGTCTGACAGTCCCTCCAATAGCGCCCTGGCCTGGGCGAGATCATTTGATGATTTTAGCACGATAAAAAAGAAAAACTATACTGTTTCGGAATATTATTATTAGTCAGTGTTTGGAACGGAGTCCGCATTTAGCACGTTCCGGAGCTAGAAGTCTTACGTACCAAGTACCTACGTGTGTTCCTTTATGTTGTCCAATAGTCCACATAAGTTCCTAAGTAGCGTAGTATAATAGAGAAAAATCCAGTCATGCTATAAAAAATCCGGTAGCAGGGTTGATTGCCCTAGGTGCGCCAGACGATATTCGTGGAAGCCATTTTAATGTTTATACGGAACCTCGTAACGTTTAACACGATTCAGTGCATGTTGCATTGCTAATATTCTTGTTAACCCGGGTGGGGTTAACAAGATTTACTAGCAATGCCAACCAATTTAAACTAAGGGCGGTTTCACCACGCGCGCCTCAAAGAGTCAGCACAATGAGAACCTTTAGAGGGCCAAAGCCTGCAGGGGTCGCGGGACTACCGAATTACCGTGACCCCGAAACGTAAAGTGCTGTTGAAGGAGACCGTGGATTTTAGTCAGTACAAGTCTGACAGTCCCTCCCGCTCTGCCCTGGGTGTGAGGACTCATTTGATGATTTTGCCTGTGCTAAAAAAATGCGGTTGCCCAGAGCCCATTTTTCGTAGATCTTTGGCAGTTGTTGTGTTCAAATCAAATCAAATCATTTATTTCAAATAAGCCAGTTACAGGCACTTTTGAATTGTCAAAAGTAAAATAAAATAGTTTAAAAAATAGTTACGGTGCTACAGTCCCAGTCACAAGACATAAAAACTGTGAAAGTACTGTAGGTGCCCATTCCAAAGCGTAGATCTCATGGAGAAGAAAGGGCAAGAAACTCCATGGACACTCTTTTTCAATCGCCAAAATGATTACAGAACATTTGTTACATCATTCAACTTGAGATGGTACATTATGTGAGAACGATGTAGCAAGTAAAAAGTGTCCATAGGAAATATAAAAAAGACAATTCAAAAACAAAATTATTGATAATTAAAATAAACCATGGCAGCTAAGAGATGACCAGTCTCAACTGACAGCGCCCGTTCACGAACATGACGCATGATATCAGCACCATTCAGCTCAACCATTTTGAAGGGAACTAAATGATCCGACACACGCGCCACCATCAGCGAGACATTTAAGTGAGCATGACATACTCCCAACTGCCAGAGCACATTCATGTCAAAAAAATAATAATAATTAAGAAGTGTTATTGTGCGCCCATTGATTCACATCATTGGTGCCCATTGATTCACATCTCTGTCCCATCCCACGCTGCGATGATTGATGATTTCATAGTCACCAACTCCCGACCACCAACTTCGCATCTTTGATTATATAATGTCATTATATAATCAAAGCTTCTACCGTTCCAAGCTTCGCAGTCCACACGCGATTTAATCCACCACGTTTAAAGTACTTTTTCCCATCTAACAGTTTTTAAAGCTACGTGAATGGAGTATTTCGCTATCGCGTATTCGGCGAAGAATTTGATACATTTACATAACATACGGTACTTATTGTATGTACGCTAAATACGTAATGGCATTAGAGGATTATTTTGCCTGAGTAACTTTGTGGGGAAGGCCGTTCAGGTGTAATGTTTTATTTGGAACAACAGACGTCATGATCGTCGCTTGCAGGCTTTAATTTAATCCAGAGTTTCCGCTCTAGTTTCATTTCGCAAAGAGCATTTGAAGATGCCTTACCGTCCGACCATGGACCATGCCCGGGTCAACGGCGCGTCGTGTTTCACGCGTGCTTCAAAGAGCTATCAGCAATCTGAAGGAGCCACTCTTATAGGGCTCCAAAGCCTGCCGGGGACTGTCTCATTCTAGGCAACCATGAGACTGACGTAAAAGATTATTGAATCGTGGATTTTAGTCAGTGCGAGTGTCACAGGCCCTCCCGTCACGCTCCGGTGGGAGGACTCTCGACACTCTTAGAGTTCTGAGTTCTCAGAGTTCCGTCGGTGCGCAGGATAACCAGTTCCATCTGCGTGAACTCGCTCATTAAATCTCATCTTTGCTTTTTGGCTAGATTGACGCCGAGAGCGAAGCCGCTTTAAAAAAAATAAAAAAAAGGCTGAACGATCACCACAGACGAAAAAAAAACAAAAAACCCGACTGCGTAAAAACTAATTTTGAAAAATACGTGAAAAGTTAACTTAAATAAAAACTAAAAAGAAAGAAACAAGCCCAACAGAACAGCAGGAAGAAGCAGAACAGAACGACTCACAGTCGGGGCCCATTCAAATGTTACCAATCAAATCTTCCCAAGGGGCCCCGACTGTGAGTCGTTCTGTTCTGCTTCTTCCTGCTGTTCTGTTGGGCTTGTTTCTTTCTTTTTAGTTTTTATTTAAGTTAACTTTTCACGTATTTTTCAAAATTAGTTTTTACGCAGTCGGGTTTTTTGTTTTTCTTTAAATTATTTTTTTATTTTACACTTTTTAGTTAAGATTCATTGTTCACTGTTTTTTTTTTGTTTGTATATCGTTTATACTTGAAATAAAAACTTAAATCACTATGTAAGAAAATTAGCGAGAATTATTGTTTTGTTAAACAACTTTAAATCGTTATATATCCTAAACTATTACTTATAATGAAAAATGATAAAAGAAACCTAAAGATGATTTTAAAATACCTATTCAACGATACCCCACTTGACATAATTCATCGACTTTTATTTTTTTCATTTTGACAATATGGCGTCTGGTTGTCGCTGTGGTGAATTTTGATTACTGTCATGTCTTTAGTGACACTCGCAAGGTTAAGACGAATCGATTGACGTAAGAATTATCAAAATCGGCCTACGCGTTTGGTCTCTAGAACGCCACATAGAAACAAACATACATACATACATACATACATACATACATACATACATACATACATACATAGACTGATAAACACATTACCCTCCTTTGTGTCGCGCAGTCGGGTAAAAAAAACAAGCCATGAACGCGATATCAACGCATTATGAAACAAAATAGCTAATTAAAGCATCAATAAAGGAGTGTGGGCGACCGGTATTGACCCTGAAAGCAAATGAAAGTGTTAATGAATTCCGTAATGGAAGATACATTCAGAAGTTCTATGTTTTTTGGGCGTGGCTCGGCAAGCAAAATATTTTGCCTTCCAGATCTAGTTGGTCTCGCAAGCCTATGGCAAGTCTGCTAGACCCCACGCCACTCTTGCCGAAATGTTTTTGGCTATGGTAGCCTATAGTAGTAACTATCCAGTAATTTGTTCACAGAGGTCGTTTTGTTTGCAGCTTTTGGAGCACAGAGACTAATATAGATTTTTAAATCTAGTCTAATATAAATAGATCAGTATGATGCACGCATCAGTTTGAAGTTATAGACTGAAAACGCGGAAATAGGTGGTTCAGCATTGAACGCGTCGATCTTGAGGCCCTTACAAGCAGTTACGTTATAATTAATCATCAATCTAATGAGTAACGACGACAAAAGATATAATTTATTATGGTCATGTGTGA
This sequence comes from Agrotis exclamationis, assembly GCA_950005045.1. Taxonomy (NCBI): domain Eukaryota; kingdom Metazoa; phylum Arthropoda; class Insecta; order Lepidoptera; family Noctuidae; genus Agrotis; species Agrotis exclamationis. The sequence continues at coordinate 12,649,923 of OX465444.1, forward strand.
TTTTAATGCTGTTCAATTGACTTAGAAATAATATAGTCACTTCTGCTCCATAACTTTTGAACCGGTGCTTATAATGACAATCAATGTAGATATTTTAAAAGTATCGTTAATAAGCTTTTGTATGATACATATTTGCATTCTGGACGTTTCTGGGGCAGAGCTCCATACTAATTTAGGCATCACCTTTTAACCCACCTTTCGATGTTCTTCCTTTGCCTGTTTTGACCAAAATGGATCTTCTGCAATAACTCAATGACACTAGTGGACAAGACCCACTCGCTCATCATACAACAATGACGCATTTGTATATAAATTGTCGCTTAAAATAAATAAAATACAGCTGTTAGGCGCCTGCCTGAGGTACTAAGTCGGTGATGACTAATATTTATGACAATGGAATGATAATACTATAATTATGCCAATGGTTTTCAACTATTGACATCGATAATTGAATGAAACTTGTGTGTGTCTGATTTCATAGAAAAGTTTTTATTTTTGTGATAGGCTCATCTTTGACCACTGATGATAATCGAAGATGTGGTTGACGGTGAAGCACACCTGCCTAGAAGTGTCCTATTCACTCTTGATTTGAAGACCACAAGTTTGTAGCTATCAGGAAACACAGACCCCGATAATCCCACTCCTTAGCTGTGCACACAATGAAAGTATTGGCAAAACGCTTTGTAAGTAAAGCTGGGATGTCCGCCATGTCATTATCATCATCCACAGCCCGTCTTTACCCACTGCTGGGTATAGGCCTCTCTTTGTTTGTGCCAAGCTCCACGGTCTTACGCCAGCCTCATCCAGGACACTCCCACAATGGCAACAATGTCGTCTGCCCCAACGACCATTTATATCTAGACGCCTCATGCACGATCTGACTAACGAAAATTTTCTGCCAAGTCGCTGAGGTACGACGTAAGCGAGGGGGACGGGGTACTGCGTTCTGATTGGCTAACTCAAGGTCAGTGCGACGAGGAGACTCACAGGAGTGGTCGAAACTAATACGAACTTAAGACTTTTTTGCCTAATTTATTTATTTATTTATTTAAACTTCATGTACATAAAGTGGTACATAGGCGGACTTAATGCCACAAGGCATTCTCTGCCAGTCAACCTTTGGGTTAAATAAGAGAATATTGTGGTAGGGTACAAAAAAAAATCAAAGACATGTATATATTAATATAGATACTAATACATATAATACTGATAAAATAAACTAAACAATATTATAGCAACAATGAAAAAAATATATATTTACATATAACTTAATAATAACTATTATGACTAGACTTGAAAAAAGAGAGCTATTTATTGCGACTTAAATAGAGTTTACGCAGTTTTCTTTTAAAAGTGAAATCGCTTTCAGCTTTTTTAATGTTAAAGGGTAGAGCGTTCCAGAGTCTTATAGTTGATATAGCGAAAGAATTAGACATAAAACCGGTGCGGTGTGAAGGAACTTGGAGAAGTAGTTTTTTGGAAGCTCGAAGGTTACAACTATGAGAACTGCCCAACACTTTAAAATGAGTTTTTAAATAATCAGGAGCACGTGGATCGTTCATAATCTTGAAAAGCATGCAGAGAGATCTGAGGGATCTCCTGAGTCGGATAGGCAGCCATTTAAGCTGAGAACGGAAGGAAGAAATGTGATCATATTTACGAAGGCCAAAAACGAAGCGAATACAGTTATTGCGAAGTCGATCCAATTTGTTAAGAAGTTCTTGGGATAGATCAGAATAACAAACATCAGCATAGTCAATAATGGGAAGCACAAGTGACTGGACCAGAATGAGTTTGGTACTAGATGGGAGGAAATGCTTGAATCTATAGAGAGACCGCAGCGAGGACGTGACTTTCTGACTCACCTGAGCCACGTGTTTATTCCAACTCAAATTTTCGTCAATGTACAGAATAAATGCCTAATGTGTTGACAGACATCGGTCGCCTAGGAGTCTAGATATAAATGGTCGTTGCGTCTGCCCATCTCGCCGCCGGACGACCAACACTTCTTTTTCCATTCCTTGGACGCCACTCTGTCACAGCTTTACTCCACCTGCCGTCCACTATGTACCGATCGCGAATTGCTTAACTACGTCTTGTAGTCAGCTGATGGAAAGGGCCAGGTGGAATCAAATTGTGCAGTTCCATCACACACTATCTGTGCGTATCAAACATTCAAATCCATTCAGGGGTTATTGCGTGAAAGAGAAACAAACACATCAATCCATCCATCCTCAATAAGTTTCGCATTTATAATATTGAATTCAGGAATTGCATAAAAACAAGGTTTTGTACTGCAGTTTTGTATCCTTTGGAATTTTATCTTCAGACAGCCAATTGCCGTCCACTACTGAACGTAAGCCTCCCCCTAAGAACGCCAACCCTCCCGGTCCTCGACAGTCCGCATCCATCCACTGCAAGCCCCAATCTTCAAATCATCGATCCATCTTGCCGCAGAGCGTCCTACGTTTGCCCATCCGCGGTCTTCACTCTAGCACATGTCTACTCCATCGACCGAATATCTATAGAATGAAAAGTTTAAATATATTTCCTTCTTTATAATATAAAACTGCATCTTATGCGCTGCAAGTCATGTGAATCGTGATTCATACAATATTACTCATTGAATACAACTTCATCGAATGCAGAGTCGTTTCATACAAGTATAAAACGGTTTAAATAAGTTTGTTACACGATTTATTATATTGGCTGAAGCACTGGAACATTCTTATGTCATGCGTCCTTTTGGGTGATAAAATCAACAACTATGTCCTCCCGCCTTGGCTGGAACGAAAGGGACTGTCACTGCTTTCCAGGGCCGCGGTGTTATGCTGACAGTCATGCGACCCTGATAGTAATTTGCACCAATGGAGGCCCCGTTTACTGACAGCTCTTAGAGGCGGGCTTGATCCTTATTCGGCCGGCGAGCTACCCATTACACGCCGACCGCAAGCCCTTGCCATCATATTGTGTCCTGTGCTCATGAATCATAAGCTTACAGCTTTGTTGATCCTGTTCCATCAATATACTCTTGCGTTCCAACGCCGCGATACCCTGTTTAGACATCACCACCTCTCGTAATTAATGGACGATCCCTTTGCTTTGTGAAAAAATCAGGCTCAATCTAGGTACGCACTAAATGACCTATATTCTAGCTCAAGGACCCCAGTTCTAGATGTTTTCACAAACATTGATAACCCCGGCTCTCTGACGTAATGCGCGGGAGCATGATCAAGTAATTTTATCATTGAGCGCACTATTAACCTGACATACGTCATGTACTCTTGAAGATCAATTGGTCTTTATTGTTATTGTAAATAAATGTAGCCTGTATTATCATCTGTCTTTTCTTAACTATGTTGAGGTCGGCTTTTATTATACGAGTATTTTAATCGGATGCAGAGTAAGTAACCCCACCCCTCCTCACTTCCTTAATCCAGCAGAGCACCTCCCTCCTGGTTCTGAACTGCAGTGGCCGATCTGGAAATCTCTCAATCGATTGCGAGCCCAGGTTGGCCGCTGTAAAAATAATCTGGTCAAATGGGTATACTAGACTCATCCCAAACACAATGCCAGTGCGGAGCCTCTGTACAGGATATGTCCCACCTCCTTTCGTGCCCATCCTGCCCAACCACCTGCACCTTCCAGGATTTGAACGAGGCAAATGACAGCGCTGTGCGGGTAGCCACGTATTGGTCGGATGTAATTTGAGTACATCGACACGCAAAGAAGAAGAAGAAGATCGGATGCAGCTGAATACTAGTACACGGTTACTGAGTAACTTGGAACCCCTTTTTATGAGTTCAGCCAGGCTTGGACGGGAGGGACTATCAGACTTCATCATCATCATCATATCAGCCGTAAGACGTCCACTGTTGAACATAGGCCTCCACTATAGACTTCCAATAGGACCGGTTGTAAGCGGCCTGCACCCAGCGTGATCCTGTGGCCTTCACAAGATCGTCTGCCCCACCTAGTGGGTGCGCGTTCTACGCTGCGCTTGCCAGTGCGTGGTCTCCATTCGAGAACTATCAGACTTGTACTGACTAAAATCCACGGTGTCCTTCAATAGCCCTTTACGGGGTCACGGTAGCTCGTTAGACCCGCGACCACGTCAGGCTTTGGCCCTCTAAGGGGGCCCCGTCATTATTGCTGACAGTTCTTTGAGGCGCGCGTGGAACACAACGCGCCGTCGACCCGGGCATGGTCCATGATTGAACAGCGAATAGCCCATGTCAAATAGCCTATTGCCACCATAACTTGCTTTTAGCAGCTATGTTGGCTATGAGGGTGCTCTCTCATCTCTGATTCCTTTGGCAAATATTCTCGTTCCGAGTTTTATCACCCAAGAATTCTCCGAGTGTACTCTCTAGCAATATTAAACCAGGAACTCCACTCCCCCGTGTATTGGTTCGGCATATTTAACAGACAGTCAGCAAATAAACTAGATGAAAGTGTTCTATATTTAGTGCAGTGTAAATAACGACTTACCTAGTTACTGGAGTGGATGTATTTTTGGATGAGTTGTTTGTAGGTACTGGTACGTTCGTCTATGGTCCGCATTGTTGATTAGGAAGAAATGGTGTTGTCTTTCTTGGTAGATTCGTTACTTTTGCGTCTGTGAGGCACTACGAAGAAAAAACCGGCCAAGTTCGAGTAGGACTCGCCCATGAAGGGTTCCGTAGTAGCAAGCATAGATTAGGGATATTGAGATCAGTAAGTAATATACACAAACAATAAAAATAACTTTGTTTTTCATAGTGTTTGTATGAATGGCAAAGTTATATTTGCGGTTTTTGAAAATGTACTATATGTATCTCAAAAACTGCTAACTGTATCTTATCCAAACCAATTTTCGTTGGAAGTTTTTGTTGAGGTCTACATTATGTATTTTTTTTAGTTTTATCGTTCTCTTATTTTAGAAGTAACAGGTGGGGGGGGACACATTTTACCACTTTGGAAGTGTCTCTCGCGCAAACTGTTCAGTTTAGAAAAAAATTATTTTAGCAACCTCAATATCATTTTTAAAGTCCTATCCATAGGTACCCCCAAAATTTGTTTTGTTTTTATTTTTGTGTAAAACTCCTAATACATCTACCTACCAAATTTCAATAGGATAGCTCTCATACTTTCGAAGAAAAGTGACTGTGTCATACGGACGGACAGGCAGACAGACATGACGAATCTATAAGGGCTCCGTTTTGCCATTTGGCTACGGAACCCTGAAAACTATATGTACCTATTTCCAGATGTATTTTTTTACCAATACGGTATAATATCTTATTGAGGCAAGCTTACTGATTTAAACATTTTTCCTTTATAATATTTGAAGGTGTTACAGCAAACTGGACTTTTGGGATTCGTGTTAAGATTGTTTTTCCAATAACACATACTTGTTTACATATTTAGAAACTGAACCGCGAAAGTAGTGGAATAGGGTATTTTATCAAACAGTACATTATGAAGATTGATGATGATTATGTCTTACGTTACCTATAGTTTATATTGGGATCAAAAGGTTAAATAGACAGGGCTCGTTTATATAAATAATCGATTTGAGAAGGAATGTTTTCTATCATAGTAGCTGTGTAGTAATAAAACCAGCATAAACTGACCTCGTATCCTGCTGAAATTACTTACTATGCTGGGCCAAGTCTGGAGGAGCTTGTGGCTAAATAATTACAGCCGCACAGGCCGATCTTCCTGGTTAAGCTGCGCTTGCCGAGGTTGGTCTGTGGATGAGTGAACATCTATTTATACTAATATTAAAAAGAGGTAAAATTTGTTTGTATTTAGGGGGAATCTCCGGAAGTAATGAACCGATTTTAAAATTGTTTCACTGGTCGAAAGCTACATTATTCGTGAGTGATATAGGCTATAAATTATACAGATATCATGTATATTTTACAGCCCAACGAAGTGGGCACGGGTCAGCTAGTCTGTCATAGAAAGTTTCCTCCGTGGCTCGGAAAGCACGTAAAGGCGTTGGTCCCGGCTGTTCTTGACAGTCGTTGCTGTCAGTCAGAAGCTCTAAAGTCTGACAACCAGTCTTACCATTCTTCTTCTTCTTCTCGTTCCTCTCCAATCACTGGAGGTTGGTCATCAGACTTAAAAATTTCTCTTTATCCCTGGCGAGGTGGAACAGCTCTGCAGCACTCTTGATTCCGGTCCATTCCCGAATGTTGCGGAGCCAGGACTTTTTTCTTCGGCCAACTCCTCGTTTTCCCGCAATTTTGCCCATCATTATGAGTTGCAGCAGTTCGTACCGGTCATTTCTAAAGACATGACCAAGGTAAGCCACTTTTCTCTTCTTGATGGTCTGCATTAAGTTGCGCGTTTGACCTACTCGCTTCAGTACTTCAGCGTTAGTAGTCTTACCATGGGATATCGTATTACCCAGTTGCTGGGTTGTGGGTCCGGTAGGCAGTCGCTCCATGTATAATACTGATATTCATCTGCATCTGGCTCGACTGGAAGCCGACCACAATATAGTTTTTTTTTTTTTTTTATCGTGGTAAAATCATCAAATGAGTCCTCCCACCCCGGGCAGGGCGGGAGGGACTGTCAGACTTGTACTGACTAAAATCCACGGTGTCCTTCGATAGCCCTTTATGTTCCGGGGTCACGGTAATGAGATAAGTCCCGCGACCCCGGCAGGCTTTGGCCCTCTAGAGAGGGGGCCCCGTCATCTTGCTGACGCTCTTTGAGGCGCGCGTGGAACACAACGCGCCGTCGACCCGGGCATGGTCCATGGTCGGGCAGCGAGTTGCCCTTTACTCGCCGCCCGCATGCCCGCGCCTACGGTGGCCGGAGATCGTCTTGCGACGTCCGTCGCCGTGGGCGTCCACCACTGCGGTTGGGGCGGAGGGAGGACACTGTCCTCTCTCTCACGCGGCCCGCCTCCTCCTTCGCGAGCATGACTGCTTCGCAGAAGGAGGCGACCGCTTCCCACTCCGTCTCGCCCCGCAGCATGGCCGCAACCAATGCCGGGCGCGAGAGGTCTCCGCCTATCGCCGTCTCCGCCTATCGCCGGACCACAATATAGTTGGGAAAAATCAGGCAGATGATGATGTTCTGCGAGCTATGTGCATAGCAAAAGTTTGATCTCCAAAACAAAAAATAAAACAGCACAGAAATTCTATTTGTAAACACAAGAAGAAAATACACACGAGATCCTAACTTAAATCCTGCTTATAAACATATTTCGCGGAGTCTATATCAAAATACTTGGATGCTAGCCAAGAGTTCAAGTAAATGTATTCATAAATTATAAAATATGCAGCTTTGGTACGCCATCTTTCCATTCAAGGGTTGGTCTACAGGGACAAATATTTTTGCTCTTATATGGAGTATCTGTATTTTAGTAGGGTATCGGATTTTTTTTCTAAGGGTGTGGCTGTCGGTCGCGGGACTAACGAATTACCGTGACCCCGGAACGTAAAGGGCTATTGAAGGACACCGTGGATTTTAGTCAGTACCTACAAGTCTGACAGTCCCTCCTGCCCTGCCTCTCATTTGATGATTTTACCACGATAAAAAAGTGTGTGTCCAAATCTAGAGAAAGTACAGAGAAATGTATACGTGAGTTGTGCGTGCGCATTTCATGTTCGTGCGCCGATCTTATGGCCCGCTATCAGCGATGGCTTAGCGCGGGGCGAGCGGTAATATCAAATGTTTGAAACACGTCACGAGGCGCCGCTTGTAGCAAACACGCGCTCGGTTTGCTCCGAACGAATCTTTACAGCGGTGCGCTTTGTTCGGAGCGGCGAAAGTACAAACGTATGAGTGCGACACCACGAAATAGAAGAGACTGTGCAAGTCAATGGCACGCGCATCATGGAGATAGGGCGGAGTGCGGGGCCCCTTCTCTACCCCTTCGGGGGTACCATCCCCACATTTTCTCCACTATATTAATGTGATTTAAGAAAAACTAAAATTTTATCAGTCATCAGTTCGGACAGCGGGGCGAGGGTGGGGAATTCGGCAACTGCCGCCAATCGGGAACGTGGCGTGTTCAGAGCTCCCCCGCACCGCTCACTGCTTAAACCATGACGTCTTAAAGCGAGAGTAGTTCCACTGTGGAAACGAGATGGCGCTAGACGATTTGTATAGCTCTGTCTCTGTCATAATGGATAGCGTAACTCCACAGACACCCGGGTTTTCGCTTTTCGCATACATTTAGTTACTACTAAACTTTAGAAATCAAATGAGCTACTATACCTGTTGCGGTCTACCACAAAGGCCTACTAGTACACTGTACTTGGTTAGGTAGATACAATGTGACCCGCTTTTAAAAGTATATTTTTACAAGTTCACCTTTGATAGTATTTACTTACTAGTTTTAAGTTATATCTAATGAAATAAGTCTTACCTAACCAGTCTTATCATGGGCTTTCGTATCACCCAGTTACCGGGTTGTGCAGGTCCGATCACAGAAATATTAAAAACAGGAGAAGTGGCAAGGGGGCGTGTCCGCGGCCACGTCGTGCTGAGCGTATAGCTCAGCTAGTGAAAAAATGGCCGTCACCGCGAGTTAGTGTGTTGTCAACCGCGTTCGTAAAAAAAACGATTATGCCGTCTTGTTCGGTGGTTTCGTGCAAAAATAGAAGCCAAGACAAAAATTTTAGAAGTCATGGCATCAGTTACCACAGGTAAGTACAAGTATTTTACAATATTTGTCTTAAAAATCACGAAAAACAACAATCCCTAAAATATATCTGACTTGTACTACTTTATTTTTGTTTTCTTGTATTATTCCGACTGTATTTAGTTTGCATTAAATACATTGCTCTTTTACAACCACCTCAGTCTGTCACTGAGTGACTGAACAAGCAATGTAAAGCTGACATAACGAAACATCATTAAACCGTAATGTCGCATGGTGCCTCCGCTGCTCCGGTCCGCCGTATTTGAGTGCGACTAGTGATGTGCTCGTGCAGGTTTGACAAAGTCTATCGACAAGAAGGTTGACTGCGAATGTTTTATTACTATTTCAGATTTTCTTCAATTTATTAACTCTTGTGACCGGTTGTAAGGCCGATGTGGTTCTATGCTTTTTTACCCATTTTTAGGGTTCCGTAGTCAACAAGGAACCCTTATAGTTTCGCCATGTCCGTCCGTCTGTCTGTCCGCAGCTTAGCTCAGAGACGCTCAGTACTAGGAAGCTGTAATTTGGTGTAAATTTATATGGATTTGTTGCGCCGAAAAAGTGGTAAAATAAAATCTCATAAAATATTTTTTTAGGGTACCTCCTGAACACGTAAAGTGGGGATGTTTTTTTTTTCTATGAAAAAATTCACAATAGTAGTATAAATAACGAAGTTTAAAAGAAAATTATCATGACTAAGTAGGCTTTACAAGTTTACGATAATAGTCGACCAACTTATAAAATATACTTGGATAAAATATTTTCCTAAACAAAATGTATCGGAGAACATGTTCTTCAACTGCAAATGTAAGTTTGTCAACTTTATTTTTACAGCTAATGATAGTTGGGTATGTTTTGGGGATAGGTAGGTTTTTATTGTCAACTATTTTTAACTAACTTCAAAAAAAATGGAGGAGGTTCTCAATTCGTCGTAATTTTTTTTAATGTATTTTCCCCGATTTCTCAAAGACGCCTGGACCGATTTTGAAAATTCTTCTTTTGATTTAAAGAGTACACCTTCCAATTGGTCCCATGATCATCAAGTCAGGATCTGATGATGGAATCCTGGAGAAATCGTGGGAACTCTTTAAATCATTCTTGAAGCGATGTATTCGAATTACTATGTAACGCTGGTTTTAAATCTTTGTTACAGCCGCTTCCCTCTACACGCGGTGGTACTCAAATAGACAACATCTTTTCCAACTTTACCTGTGAAGTTGGTTTTTATAACTCCTTCTACAGTTACCATCGTCCTATGTGGGCCCGTTTTTAGACGTTATGAGTTGACTACTGAATCACTATCACTTAGGTACCTAATAAATGTTAATGCGTAAATTAAAATCAAATTCAGCGAATCAGTTTAGTTAGTTCGCATAAGTATTTTGATGGGCAACTACGGAACCCTACACTGTGCGTGGCCCGACACGCACTTGGCCGGTTTTTATTATTTTACAGCGTAGTAGTGCGTTACCAAAGATCGTGAAATAAGTTCATTAATGTTTAGTAAAGTAATCTATAGAATGTCCTTGGGTTTCGTCACTTGTTATGGTTATGATATTTAACTGAAGTCTTCATAAATGCACCATTAGCTTCCTATGCATTATACTAATTAGCATCAATAGTCTTATTGATGTACTATGCCCCAGAATTTCTAAGGAGGGTTTGGAGACGCTATATTGTGACGTGATGCAAGTTTTATTATCACTTGCACCCTTCTTTCATGGGGTGTTAACGACTTAAGTTATTTGTAATAGTTCACACGTGCTCGATAGATGGCGTTGTAGTCTTTTTAGAAGTCGCTATCGTTTGGTTACCGCGGTTAGCATATAAGGCAAATGTTTTTTTTTTATGGGAGAATATATATCATATGAGCTATCAGGTCAGAACAGTGCACAGTGGTTTTATTTATCAATTCTCGCTAGTGTACCTTAAGGTCAAATTTCTCCAAATACCAACAAGGGTATTTACCATTGGTCCTTCGAGCCGGATCATTTGGACAGTTTTTATACAAGTGGAGCCACCGTTGGCCCGCTTCTCCGTCCCGTGTACTTGTAGTGGGTCGCTACAGAAAGGTACACGTTCCTCCGCACCAGCGGCGACAGCATCACCCAGCATAAGCGGTGAGCTGAGTCAGCATTGGCGGATTAGTTCAAAGAGTGGCCACAGAGGGCGCCACTCTCAGATCAACACTTCACTGGAAGACAAGCAAGGTGACGCAGCCATCACGCGACGTCTCAGACGAGACACAGGTGCAGCCATCACGTGTCATCTCAGACGAGACACAGGTGCAGCCATCACGTGACCTCACAGACGACGCAGGTGCAGACATCACGCGACGTCGCAGACGAAGCAGGTGCAGACATCACGCGACATCTCAGGTGACTCCACGCGTAGTGCGTATAGCGGCCACAGAGGGCGCCACTTGCAGGTTGAAATCGGTGATAGTGAGAAGTGCAATTTTGTGAGTACAATTTATATATTTATTTTGTTCACGTCACGAATCGGACGAACATATTCGAGTCAAAGGATTTTGAACTCTATTTCAAAGACAATTTAAACTTAGACAATTAGTGAAAAAGTTTCAACTTAAAACATTTACAACTTTAGTGACGTATTTGGACTTGTAGAATTTTACAAACATTTTTTAACTTAGAAACTTTATTTAGTATTTACCAATTTGTGTGCATGTTAGAATTAGGACTTAGAATATTTTATAGAAAACGGGGGAACGGGGAACCTATACCCGATTTCTACCAGATTTTGTGTGTTTCCCAAACACTTGTAAAATTTTAAGAAGTGATTTGGACTTGTATTATTTTTTGTTTTTTTGTGAAACAGTGCAACTTAGAAAAGTTTGTCTTTTGTTTTCACTTGTATGTTTACTGCTTTTATTTGCAAAACAGACAGTTCGCATATTTTATCTCCTTTGAGAAAGTTGTTATTAGTTTTGTGCATGTTTACATTGATTTTATCTCTTATACATTTGTTGTGTTTTTAAGACGATCAAATTGAAAATCAATTAAAATATTTTATTTATTTACAACTACATATAAATCAATTACATAATGGAAGGATTAATTAACGTTTTAAAAGATCAACAGAATGTTATTACAAAAGGATTGACTAATTTTAAGAAATGTAGTAAAGATAGATTAACGCTAGAATATATCGAAACAAGACAAGAATTATTGGAAAGGGATTGGGCATTGTTTAAAGAAAATAACACAAAATTATATGAACGTTTTAAAGTAGAAGATATAGGACAGAAAGTGGTGGATATCTATGACGCGACGGAAGATACTTATATAATTTATAAAAGTTTAATGAAAACAACTCTTAATAATATCTTATTGGCTAAAGATCCTGTACAACAAACAACTGATAATGATCCAATTAATGTAAATAAATCAAATAGTTCTTTTGTTAAATTGCCCAAAATTACCATTCCAACATTCTCAGGAAAGTATGATGAATGGACAACATTCCATGACCTATTCACATCCTTGGTACACAAAAATAAAACTTTGGATAATGTGCAAAGGCTCCATTACTTAAAGAGTCACCTTTCTGGGGAAGCAGAGCAATTAATTCGTCATACTCCTATAACCGATGCCAATTATATTCAATGCTGGACTCAGTTAGAGAAGCGTTATAGCAATAAAAAGTATTTAACAAATTGTATTCTCAGGAGGTTGTTCGGTCAAAAACGTATGCAGGTGGAATCAGCTACAGCTTTGAAAGAATTGCTTGATACCACATGTGATGTTCTTAATGCGTTGAGTAATTTGGGGATTGACGTGAGCACATGGGATGTTATTATCATACACATTGTTACCTTTAAATTAGACAATGAAACGCGTAAACAATGGGAGCTTAGTATTTGCAACAATGACTCCAACAATGACTTACCAACTTTCAACCAATTTAAAACTTTTATGGAAAATCGGTTTCGCGCGTTAGAATGTATAGAGCCAAAAAAGGCACCAGTTCAGCAGAGCAACAATAACAAAGGTTCATCTGGTCATTCGCCAAAGGCAATGTTGGCAACGAGTTCATCAATTCAATGTGAATTCTGCTCAGAAGGTCATAAGCTTTGTTTCTGCAAGAAGTTCTCAAAGCAGACAGTTGAAGTTAGACGTGATTTTGTGGCGAAACGGAAAATTTGCTTCAATTGTTTAGGTGGCAATCACGTTGTTTCGGAATGCAGAAAACCTACCACTTGTAAGGTTTGTCAAAAGCGCCATCATTCGCTGTTGCATTTAGGTCAGGAATCCGACAAGGGAGAACAACCTTCGACATCATCGTCTATCGATAGTATTAGTTCACCTAATACTACTCCGATTGTTTCGTGCTTGTCGACAGGTAACATTCCCAAGCCCAGACAGGTTTTATTAGCCACAGCGCTAATAAAAGCCGAGTCACGCTCTGGTGAATTTCAGACTGTCCGAGCCTTGTTAGATCAGGGTTCTCAGGCATGTTTTGTGACGGAAGCCGTAGTACAGCTACTCAACCTGAAGAAGACCCCTATTCAAGGAACTATTTCAGGTCTTGGTGGTAATAGTTCAACCATGGCACGGTACATGGTACATTTGAATATCCAGTCTCGGGTAGATTCAAATTTTAAGCTTAAAGTTAACGCTTACGTACTTAGTAAAATTACATCTTACTTACCTGAGAGTAGAATCGACACCACCTTAGATTGGTTAAGCGTTAACACTCTGCAGCTCGCAGATCCAGGGTTTAACACTCCCAATAAAATAGATGTTTTGTTAGGCGCTGATGCATACAGCTGCATTATTAAGGCAGGCATATTTAAGAGTCCATCAGGCACTCTGATTGCTCAGAGCACTACGTTAGGGTGGGTTCTGTCCGGTACAGTTAGTAAGGCCGCATCTATAGTTTCACCTAAAGTTAATGTATTGCATGCACAAGTTAATGAAGACGAAATATTAAGAAGATTTTGGGAGTTAGAAGAGCAAAATAGTTCAAAGAAAATACTAACACCTGAAGAAAAGAAGTGTGAAGAGTTCTATACAAAAACGACAGTAAGAGATAGCAGTGGAAGGTACGTGGTGAGACTACCTTTCCGCGATGAAAATCCTTCCTGCAAAGGTGGAAACTCTCGTGCTATTGCGGAAAAAAGATTTAAGTCATTAGAAAAAAGACTGGATAGAGATACAGATCTAAAAGAAAAGTACAAGCAGGTTATTGATGAATATTTACAACTAGGACACATGCGACAGATAGACAAGAGTGATAATAAGAAGGATATAGCGGTGTATTTGCCTCACCATGCTGTAATCAGGGAGGACAAAATTACCTCGAAAGTACGTGTGGTTTTCAACGCGTCTGAGAAGAACAACAATGGAGTCTCACTCAATGACACGTTGATGGTGGGACCTACATTGCAGTCTGACTTGAGACACACAGTGTTAAGATGGAGACTTCATCCTATAGCACTGGTAGCGGACATCGTCAAAATGTACCGTCAAGTCAGGATTTCAGAAGAAGACGCAATGTTTCAGCGCATATTATGGCGAGACAATCCTGAAACTGAAATCAAGGACTACGAGCTGGTGACGGTTACCTTTGGTACAGCATCAGCACCATATCAAGCAGTTAGAACCTTACATCAAGTAGCCTACGATGAAGGCAAAATTTACAATCTTGCTGCCGATAGAGTTCTGAATTGCTTCTATATGGACGACTTGATGACCGGTTGTAATAGCGTAGAAGAAGGCCTGGATATATATAGGCAAATGACAGCGTTCTTAGGAAAAGGTGGATTCACGCTCCAAAAATGGAACAGCAACAAACAAGAAATAGTAGATAGAGTACAGGAAATTGAAAATAATACATTGAAAGGACAAATAGAAGAAATAAGGACAAAGGACAACATGAAAAAGAACAACACAAGTAATCACAAAATCATACAGGACACAAACCAAACAATACAGTACAACAGATCTAAGGAACTAGAACACAAGGACAAAGAAGTAGAAATAAAATTAGACGATACAATCAAAATCCTAGGACTTACCTGGAACCGTAACGCAGACACCTTCCAGTACACGGTGAATCTCCCACCGCCGACGACCGCACCTATGACTAAAAGATCCATTATTTCTGTGATAGCACGACTTTTCGATCCATTAGGTTGGTTAGCACCTAGTGTGATCCTAGCGAAAGTATTTATCCAGAAATTGTGGCTCGCAGGTGTTGGTTGGGATGAGGAACTCACCACTAATTTAAGTAATGAATGGAGATCATATCGTGAGGAATTGTTACTACTCACCAAAGTCCGGATTCCTCGTTGGCTTGGCACTAAGTCGAATGATCATCTGGAACTTCACGGTTTTAGTGACGCCTCCAAAACAGCGTACTCGGCTGCGATTTACTTGCGCAATGTAGACGCAGATGGCAAGGTTCAGGTGTCGTTACTGTTTGCTAAGACCAGAGTTGCACCAGTTAAGCAGATCAGTATTCCTCGGTTAGAGCTCTGTGGAGCAGTCTTGCTGTCTCAGATACTGGCTCAAACCTCTGAAGTCTTGAGTATCTCCCAAGACAAGGTCAAAGCTTGGACGGATTCTACTGTGGTGTTGGCTTGGTTAAATAGCCACCCCAGTAAATGGAAGACGTTTGTGGCCAATAGGACGTCTGAAATATTGACCTCGATGAAAGCGTCGCAGTGGTTTCACGTTCCCACCAAAGATAATCCAGCGGATTGCGCCTCTAGAGGAATACTTCCCAGTGCACTACTGGAAAACGATTTATGGTTTTCTGGACCATCATTTCTTAAAGTACAAAATGTAATTTACAATAGGCCAAATAATGATTCCAGTGCAGATTTAGAAGAGTTAGCAAAGTCAAATGTAGCCATCATTCCAAACTGTTCCTTCTTCGATCGGTTTTCTACGTTACGAAGATTGACAAGGATTGTTGCATACTGCCGAAGGTTTTTAAAGGAGAACAAAATATTCAGGAAAGGATATTTACAAAAGGCTGAATTAGACGCTGCACTCGAATGTTGTATTAGAAAAACACAGGAAGAACTATTTACAAAAGAATATAGCGAACTGAAGGACAAAGGCTATTTACAATCAACAAATAGTCCATTAAAGTCACTCTGCCCCTACCTCGACGATAAGGACATTATGAGAGTTAGAGGTAGACTGGAGAAATCAGAGCTGAGCGAACAAATGAAGCATCCAGTAGTTCTGCCTCACTCCAGTCATCTAACTCGGCTAATCGTGGCTGACGCACACAATAAAACTCTTCACGGGGGTCCTCAGCTCATGATTAACTATTTGAGAACAGCCTACTGGGTTATAGGGGTCAGAAATGTAGTCAAACATCATGTCATTAAGTGTGTGACATGTGCCAAACAAAGAGCCAGTACTAAAAACCAATTCATGGGTTCTCTACCAGCTGTACGATGCACCCCAGCTCGACCATTTTTGCATAGTGGGGTTGATTACGCTGGTCCAATTAATGTGAGGACAACAAAAGGTCGTGGCCACCGTTCATACAAAGGCTATATATGCCTGTTTGTATGCATGGTCACTCGGGCACTGCATTTAGAAGCAGTGAGTGACATGAGCACTCAAACCTTTTTAGCAGCGTTTAGACGTTTTGTCTCTAGACGAGGTCATTGTGCGAAACTGTGGAGTGACAATGGCACCACGTTTGTAGGTGCCTCCAGAGAGCTGCAGCAGTTGACAGCTAGCCAACCTGCCATAGCCGAACATCTCGCAGCGAATGGTACGGAGTGGCACTTCATTCCTCCTCATAGTCCCAACTTTGGCGGACTTTGGGAGGCAGGAGTGAAGTCCACAAAGTTCCATTTGAAAAGAGTGATCGGTGAAGCGACTCTCACATTTGAAGAACTGACGACACTTCTCAGTCAAATAGAAGCGTGCCTGAACTCGCGACCTATGAGCACAATTAAGGTTGATGATCCTGGTGAACCGTTACCCATAACACCTGGACATTTTTTAATTGGCGAGCCCGTAGTGAATGTACCAGATAACAATTACTCTGACTCTAACACTAATTATTTATCGCGCTGGCAATTCATTCAACGAATGCTTCAGTCGTTTTGGAGACGTTGGTCTCATGAATATCTTGTCACTTTGATGAACCGATACAAATGGTCTTCCCAAGTTGCTGAGCCAAAAATTGGAGACATTGTGTTAGTCAAAGAAGACGACCTGCCGCCAAGTCGTTGGTTAATGGGTAGAATTATAGAAAAACATCCTGGGGATGATAACATCACCCGTGTCGTCACGTTACGCACCAAATCCTCGACAATCAAAAGGCCAACATCCAAAATATGTATTTTACCCGTAGTCGAATAAGATTTCTTTGTATTTATTGTTTAAATCAAATGTTCGAATCAAATTATACAACTATTTTACACTTTAAACTTTCGATCAAATGAGAACAAATCAAATATTGTACATTATTTTAAGCTATTTACACTATTTACAATTATGGTATATGTAGATTTACAGTACTCTTGTTTTTAAAACCTAGAATAATGCATGTTTAGCTCTAAGTCATTGAAACATTCTTGTAAGCTGTCAATTAATGAGTGTTATAATTATATGTATATCTAGGAACCATAGCTTGTAGATTTTAGTTTAAATTATTTTTTTTTTATTTAGATCTAGTACAAAATGTATATTAGCTCAACTTGCGTTTGCTATGTGCAATCAAATGTAAGTTCAATTAAGAAGGACATTCCGTCAGTAACGTCCTTGGTGGGCGGTATGTTAACGACTTAAGTTATTTGTAATAGTTCACACGTGCTCGATAGATGGCGTTGTAGTCTTTTTAGAAGTCGCTATCGTTTGGTTACCGCGGTTAGCATATAAGGCAAATGTTTTTTTTTTATGGGAGAATATATATCATATGAGCTATCAGGTCAGAACAGTGCACAGTGGTTTTATTTATCAATTCTCGCTAGTGTACCTTAAGGTCAAATTTCTCCAAATACCAACAAGGGTATTTACCATGGGGTAATGTCTAAAATGCTGTAATAAGCTACTACAAAACGTTCTTGAACTAAATGAAACTAAATTCAAAACATGCATTAAACGCACACTTTGTAACCAGGCATATTATAAACTGAGCGAATATATCGCTGATAGAAATGCTATGTACCATATAACGTACCATCTCAAACTGAATAGTGTAACAAAGTATCTGTAATAATTTTGGCGATCCAAAAAGAGTGTCCATGGAGTTTCTTGTCCGTTCTTCTCCATAGAGATTTACTCCTTGTAATGAGCATCTACAGTACTTTCACAGTTATTATGTCTTGTGACTAGGATTGTAGTTGTAGCACCATAATTTTGTAGTGTTTAATTATTATTTTTTTGTCTTTGACAATTATTCAAAAGTGCTTGTAACTGGCCTAATTGAAATAAATGCTTTGATTTTGAACTACATGTAACTGTGTCATTTGATTTGTATTTTTTTTTAAATATATTGGTTATTGTTGGTTTCATATTGTTTTCATTTACTTTATTTCCAAAACCTTTGTAAACAATTATCGATATGTTTATCGATAACACTTCGATTTAGTCAAGCACTGTCGTATGAAGTCGTATCCGCCCCCGTGTCCCGACAACACACAATGATAATTGTTTTAGTGTGAGTAAATAATACGAAAAAAGTACGCTGTGGTTTAAAGAATAAGGTTTATATTTAAATGACTGAGCTATCGAAGGCGCGTGTGTGCACTTGTTTGTAGTATTGTTGTGACAGAACTGTGTGCGCAATATTAGCGTAATGGAGGGGCAACTGTGGCTTCATCGGTTTTCTATACATTTTGAACTCCACGCCATATCTCCTTCTTTATTATATCTATGGGTCCGATAGTCAGTCACTCCTTGTAGAATACTTATATTCAGCTGCATCTGGTTCGACTGGAAGCCGACCACAATATAGTTGGGAGAAGGTAGGCAGATGATTATATCCGACCTAGACTAAAGTCAGATCCATCTAAAATAATAAGATTATTCTGACTCTCATATAAAAACCATTAATCTTCTTAGCGTGTCAATGCCACAGTGGTTGAGCGATCGGTTTCGATCCTTTGTTCCGGGTCTGGGTGTTTGTTTATGTATGTGAGTTTATATGTTTATAAACGCACCCACGAAACAATAGAAATTCCTAGTGTAGTGCAACGTTTCTCAAAAAAAAATACCTGTTTTTGCCTGGGTGGAGCTGATGAGTTCTTTTTTTTTAATTGAGTCCTTTCCACCGCACTATTCCCAAACTACAGCAACTCCTGAAACCCAGGATCAACAGTCGCGACCACCAGAAAAGCAGAAGTCATATTCTTCAGAATTTCAGACTCTTAACATGAAACATATTATTTTCTCCTGCTTCTCCACTATTTTTTAGTCAGTTAAATTCATTCTCCGGGACACGTCGAGCTTCATTGTCTCGGCGCTTTTCTGGTGGTTGTCACTGTTGATTCTGACTTTCTGGAGTTGCAGTTGTTTTGGAATGATGGGTTTAATCAGCCTCCTACTTATTAAAAATCTACCATTGTTTCTTCAATTGCCCTCAACTTTCCAGTGTCATGGTTACCCTTACTTCCTTAGGCAGTCCCTCTTCCCCAGCACCGATTACCCAGCAGTCCATTCTTTATTCTTCATTTTTACTCTAATTATATTGAGTTGTCGAAGTATTCAATGTTAAGTAGTTCATTTAGCATTTATGTGGGTAGTTGTTTTTGATTACGGTTTATTTTTCTTACAACTGTTGCTTAGTCTTCCCACGTTGTGGTCTGTTGATTATTTTACTTGTCTTGGTAATGTTTGATTGTTTATTTACTTTGTTCAATATCTTCCTGATATTATGTTTTTAGGATATTGTAGGTCGTGGGTTCGAAACCAGTCAGACGCATTACTTTGTGTAATTTATTTCATCACCACTGCTCTCAAAACGGTGAAGGAAAACATCGTGAGGAAATCG
This sequence comes from Agrotis exclamationis, assembly GCA_950005045.1. Taxonomy (NCBI): domain Eukaryota; kingdom Metazoa; phylum Arthropoda; class Insecta; order Lepidoptera; family Noctuidae; genus Agrotis; species Agrotis exclamationis. The sequence continues at coordinate 12,669,559 of OX465444.1, forward strand.
GCATGTCGTAGAACCAAAAATTCGAAGTCATGTGACATCTGCCACCCGCACTGGGCCCGCGTGGTGGATTATGGCCCACGCCCTCTCACAGAGAGGAGGACAGTGGGCTGCAAGTCAATGGTAACAAAAAAATTTATTTAAACCGGGCTTTATAAAATTCAGTACTATACCAGTACAACTTGGGGCCCAAGTGTTACCACTGATTTGCAGGAAATTAAAAAAGAATGTTAAGAACCCTTTTATTAAAAACTAAATTCAATTAACAATTCAATTTGTCCTCTTTCCAGATCTTCAGTGAACAAGTGATGAGTGCCTAAAAGTCTGTGATTAAACAGTGTTAGACAGAGTATGAACTATAGGTGACAGTGTAGTGCGAGTGAGATGATATTATGTAGAACAGTGCCGTGCAATAATAGGGAAGACTTCGTGAAGTGAAAACAGCTGGACACCTGGCAACGGTGAGTTCTTTTACTAGTAGTAATAATAATTTGACTGAAAAAAATCTAATTAGTCCCTCAGATTATCAATAACCCACATGAAAAATCATCTTCAGCAGAATTGCAAAGACTGAGATGTAGTAATTGACACTCTCACTTGACAACTGGATTTCCATGTCCCAATTTTCCCACCACCAATTTTCTAATCAAACGATGCTAAGAACACTCTCGATTTAGTCATCAATGTTCCCTTTCAACGCGCTTTCATTTGAGACTCCACTTGAGTACCTATATTTGCAGACATTCGGTTTTTATTCCCCAATTTCACTTTTAAACGGATCAACCGATTTTCATCAAACATGGATGTGCCATAAGAACACTCGCACGTAAATCACAAAAATTAAATTGAAATCCCTTCATCCGTTCGGGCTCTATGGTGCCACAGACAGACAGACACGTCAAACTTATAACATCCCTCTTTTTCCGTCGGGGGTTAAAAAGAAAAAATGTGTTCAACATTTTTCAAAACTCTAACTAGCAGTTTATTGATTCTGTCAGCCTATTCTAGGCTACCCTAGCCTATTCTAGGTTATGCCCCACGGGATTGAATTACGAGGATAATAAAAAATATCCTATGGCTGCAAACTATCTGGCAGAGCTCGTGGCTAAATAACAACAGCTGCATAGGTCTATCTTCAAGGTAAAGCCGCTCTTGCCGAGATTTTTCTGTGGATGGGTGACCATTTATCATAGCGATATTCCTTAGTAGCTTAGAAAGCACGTAAAACCGTTGGTCCCGGCTCTCATTTATAGATGTTACAGTCGTTACTGTTAGTCAGAAGGTCGAAAGTAACAACCAGTCTTACCATGGGGTATTGTATTACACAGTTACTGTGTTGTGGAGGTCAGATAGTCAGTCGCTCCATGTAAAATACTGGTATTCAGCTGCATCCAGTTAGACTGGAAGCCGATCATAACATAGTTGGGAAAAGGCATGGAGATAATGATGCCACCGAATTAAACCCAGTTCTGACCACCGCAGTCTAGTCTAGACAAGCTAAGTAGCCTAGATTCTAGATCTACACGTACAAATGAATAGATAGCATCGCTTATCATTCAGAGCAAGTCGTCAGTGTCAATTGAGTTTATTAGGCCACTGTCAGCAACGTCCAAGAGTGTACCTGTGTAATGAATTCTTAAGGGGCTCTTTTACCAGGGCATTCGCGTGTAATGTAAAACCAAATACGACTACTCGACTACTTACCAGCCCCCTAGCCAACTTTCAAACGATAATCGTAAACGGTCAGTACTCCGCCATAGATTTTCAACTGTATACCCCAGAGTCTAAAGTTAAAAATCTTTTAAGATTTCTAAGCGTTAGCGACTGGAAAGAACGATAACGCTATGCAATCTTCACTACATCTTCAACTTTAACAACCAAGGAAATAAAGTTGAAAATCTATTAAAGCCTATAGGTTTTTATGCGTTAATCGTTTGTTACATGGCTACAGGCCCTGACTGACGAGCATTCGCGTGTAATGTAACATCTTCTTCTTCCTGCCGTTATCCCGTTCTACTTGGGGTCGGCGCAACACGTTTTTTTCTTCCATTCTCCCCTATCAGACGTCACAGTATCATTTACTCCTTTTTCTTTCATATCATTCCTTAGACAATCCATCCATCTTTTCTTTGGCCTTCCTCTTCCTCTCCATCCATCAACATTCATACTCATCACTTTCTTAGTCACATGGGTGTCATCCCTCCTCATCACATGTCCATACCAAGATAGACGATTCCCTTTCATTTTTTCTGTAACAGGCGCCACTTTCAAACTTCCCCTTATAAACTCATTCCTTACTTTATCCATTCTTGTCACTCCACACATCCATCTCAACATCCTCATCTACGCTACATGTACAATTGGAGTGCATTGATGGTACAAGTTGCATCAAAGATTTACACATAATGTAGTATCATACAAGGTGCACATTGTAATACTGTGTTCTCTTTCTTCGCTGGTGTAATACAGACACCAAGGCAGGCTATCGGGAAACAAAGACCCAGGGAATTCCACTCCTTAACTGTGCACACAGTGAAAGTATTGGCAAAACGTTTTGTAATGTAAGGTTGGGATGTCCACCGTATCCGATGGCGCATTTTCTGCCTTGTAAGTCTGACGATGGAAACGGCCAAACGGAACCGAAAATGGGCTATGAACAATGATTGTCGTCAGCACTGCTAGTTGTTGTTATTCTGCTGTTTACCTCTATGATTTATAGGGCGTAATGAGCGTAGGTGTCTCCTAGTAATTTACGCCACTTGAGCTGCCGAAATTACGATCATTCTGTTATGCCATGAAATGGGACTACTAGAAAGACGTTTGATTGCTTTTTAGAGTTCCGTAGCCAAATGGCAAAAACGGAACCCTTATAGATTCGTCATGTCTGTCTGTCTGTCCGTGTATGTCACAGCCACTTTTTGTCGAAAGTATAAGAGCTATCCTGTTGAAACTTGGTAGAAAGATGTATTATGTGAACCGCATTAGGATTTTCACACAAAAATCAAAACAAAACAAATTTTGGGGGTGCCCCCCATACTTAGAATTGAAACTCAAAAAAATTTTTTTCACCAATCCCATACGTGTGGGGTATCTATGAATAGGTCTTTAAAAATGATATTGAGGTTACTAACATCATTTTTTTCTAAACTAAACAGTTAGCAGTTTTTGAGATATAGTACATTTTCAAAAACCGCAAATATAACTTTGCCATTCATACAAATACTATGAAAAACAAAGTTATTTTTATTGTTTGTGTATATTACTTACTAATCTCAATATAATTATATCTCTAATCTATGCTTGCTGCTACGGAACCCTTCATGGGCGAGTCCAACTCGCACTTGGCCGGTTTTTTTTTTTGAGTAGACTACATATTTTTATACTTTTACGGATATGCTCGAGTGAGCCTGACTGACCACGCTATATCTCTAAAAAACCGTAGCGAGCGTAGGGCCTTGTTTCCTCGTTCTGTAACATGTTACATTACGCCTCGTAATACCGGTTAGTACTAACCTTAAGAAAATTGTTATTAGTCTTAATAATTTCTCGGTTTTGGTTTTTTAATTGTCTTTTTGACCGACTTCCAAAAGGAGGAGGTTCTCAATTCGGATGTTAATATAATAAACACAATAAAGTTAATATAATAAAATATTTTTTCGTTTTTATGTTTGTTCGGGCAAAACTCCGTCGTTTACCAACCGATTTGAAAAATTCTTTTTTTGTTGGAAAGGATATACTTCCCGAATGGTCCCATTAAAATTTTATCGAAATCGGACTAGCCCTTTTTGAAAAATCGACAAAAACCAAAAAAGTTTTCAACATTGGCTACCGATTACTCCGAGCTGTCTGGTCCGATTTCGATGATTCTTATTTGTTCGATACAGTATATCTGCCATTAGATCCCATAAAATTTTCATTTAGTTTGGTGCAGTAGTTTTTATTACCGGTGCTATTACGGATTACAAAATTTTAGTGCACACGTAAGAAAATTATGTATTTGACAATAATTTGGGTTGAATATTTAAACTAAAAAGGAAAAAATGTAACCGACTTCAAAAACAACCACAAAAAAACTTTTTCAAAAAAAATGTAACCGCCTTCAAAAACAACCATAAAAACGGTAAAAAAACCTACAAAATAACTTTTCTTTCGGAAGTCGGTGTCTTTGTTCTCTTTATTTCATTGTCTTTTTTTGCCACCGACTTCCGAAAGAAAAGTTATTTTGTAGGTTTTTTTACCGTTTTTTATGGTTGTTTTTGAAGGCGGTTACATTTTTTTTGAAAAAGTTTTTATTTTACTCTTTTTAGTTTAAATATTCAACCCGAATTCTTGTCAAATACAACATGTGCACTAGAATTTTGTAATCCATAACACCGGTAATAACATCGCTCATGTAATAAAATCTAATAAAATTCCCTATCTCAAAAACTACTGAACCGATTTTGATGAAACTTGCAATATTCCCTAAGTTAAATGATACCTAGTACAACAAAAAAAGAATTACTTAAATCGGACTTGTAGTTCCGGAGATATGCGAACTCAAACTAAATCAGTCGATGCCTACTCCTATTAAGGAGTTCTACCTTCCATCATCAGCTCAGCTACATGAAATTATGATTACCATACGCAAGTACATAAATTACTTCATAAAATTTGTGAAAAACGGTGTGTCGGCCTATAAAATTCGAGGGTTGCCCTCGATTTCTCCAGGATCCAATCATCAGATCCCAACTTGGTGACTATGGGACCACCTCAGAAGTACCTCCTTTCGAACAAAAGAAGAATTTTAAAAATCGGTCCACAAATGGCGGAGTAATCGCGTAACAAATATACAACAAAAAAAAAAAAACATACCGTCGAATTGATAACCTCCTCCTTTTTGAAGTCGGTTAAAAAGTTCAATATAACCTACAAAAAACTTTTCTTTCGAAAGTCGGTGACAAAAAGTCAATGTGCTCAAACACACTGCGAGCCTAGCGCGGTGGCGGCGGCGGGCGCGGAAATATTGAATGTATGAAATCGCCGCTCGTGGCCATACTGAAGTGACTAAGGCGGGGGCCTAGCGCGATGGCTACAAGCGAATTTGCGAGCCTAGGCGTTGCTAGGCAACAACCGATACAACGGGCGGGTGGCAGGTGTATCAAACCTTTTCGGTCTTTTAGTAGCGCCATCTCATCACCAGAACATGAACTAAAATACTACCGTTGGTTGTTTTTGTACATATTTAAATTATTTTTACCATACTTGAGTACAAAAATGTAGAATGATTGATAATTTACTTTTATGCAATCCTAAACAACCTATAAAACATTTTAAAATTAATTTCTATAAACAAGATTTATAAAAACTACTTTGTACCACCGGTTTGCAACACCTGAATTCGCCGCTACAAAAACAAACGCTTGATCGGCAGTGTGGACACAGATCGCGCCCGCCGCCGCGCCCGCCACCGCGCCCGCCGCCGCCCGCGCCGTCGCGCTAGGCTTCCAGTGTGGACACGCACAATGACATAAATTATAAAGTCACCGACTTTCAAATGAAAAGTTTTTTTGTAGGTTATTTTGAACTTTTTTTGTTATTGTTTTTGAAGACGGTTACATTTTTTTTTTAAAGTATTTTTTTATAATTACTATGGACACTATTAACTTGCCACATCGTTCTCCTTCTCACATGATGTACCATCCATGGAGGATCTTGCTCATTCTTCTCCATAGAGATCTACGCTTTGGAATGGGCACCTACGGTACTTTCACAGTTTTTATGTCTTGTGACTGAGACTGCAGCACCATAACTATTTTTGTACTAGTTTTATTTTATGTCTTTTGACAATTCAAAAGTGACTGAAATTGGCTTAGTTGAAATAAATGATTTTATTTTGATTTTAAACCCTATTTTCACTTTTCTTCACCAGATGGCGCACTTCCCTCAACCAGCGAACTTGGAGGCGGCTCTCCCGCTGCTCAACCGCCCCGACCTGCGCCTGCGCCAGTTGCTGGGCGAGCAGCTGGTGGCGCTGGTGCGGCGCGAGGAGGAGATCACGCACGACGTTGCCGCGCAGCTTCTGGATTCCATGCAGGCCTGGCTTAATGGAGGGAACTTTAAGGTGAGGACCTGCTAAGACACCTTTAGGTGACTTACCGCCCCGACTTTCGCCTACGTCAACTTATGGCGCTGGTGCGGCGCAAGGAGGAGCAAACCTACTGTTGCCAATAGGACTTTTCCAAGCGTCGCCATATTTACTGGTTCTGTATTTATCGCTGTTTCCTGCATCCTTCACTAGGGCATTGCTTCATCTTGATGAGACCTCACTAAGTCCCAGCTGAGATAAGGTCATTAAGTTTGTCAGCTGGTTGGCACACATCTTCTGCTGGATGTAGACTCAAGCGATACTCCCGAAACATTCATTAGATTGTCGGTCTACTCCCCACTATGTAGAAGGTCTGCTCTTGCCACACGCTCGCTTCTCCAGAATCTTCTATGGCAGGGGTTCTCAAACTTTTTCAGCTCGCGGCGCACATACAAATTTAAAAAAATTTCTCGGCGCCCTAGCTAGTTGATACCAGGCGAATAATAAAACAATAATACCTGGTTCCAAACTCCACGAAGTCAGAGAACGTGAATCTGGGTTTGTTGCTGCAAAAGAGACTATCTTCTTTCTGGTGGATATTTTATACATATAGAAACTTGGTTCCACGTAGGGATGCATCGATACGCCTTTTCGCCGATACGATACCGATACTCTTATAAAAATATCGGCGATACCGATTCCGATACCGATACGCTTATTGTGAAATTGTGAATTAAAAAACTTAAGATAAAATAAATAAATCACAAGTCAGATGTAAAAAGAGTAGTGACATAGGTTTATATTAGGTAATTAAACATTTTAGTAATTAAAATTAATATTTATAAGATTTTTGTTTAAAAACAAAGTACTAGTAGTAATCTTATTTTTTTCGGAGAAAAGCGATATCACAAGTCTGTTTGTATAAGACCTGTGCTGGAAAAAAGTATATCAGATTCCACAGATTTTTTTCATGTTTGGTTATAAGACGTCATTGCGCCTGAAAACGAATGGATCTGCATCTCTCGATAATTATTGGGAGCCCTTAGGTATCTCTCGAAGTCTCGACTTACACTACATTATGTCCGTATTTATGCAAAATGGAACCACTCGACAAATTTCATTTTTTACTTTTTTTGAAGAATACTAATGTAAAAGTGGTCTAAATTCTTATACAAAAAAGAACCACATGATTTCCCCCTTGGAAACAAGGTGTATTAAAAGCAGAATAGAACCAACAGCAATAACAAACGTTACTTGTAAAGCAAAACGGAACCACGGCACAACATAACTCTATTGATCAAACAAATAAACGATGATACTATCATGTAATTTTATAGAAAAAAGATCCACGCATACTTGGTACCGTTATACATTAAACATATTTCTATTATTAACAATTATTTTTAATACACAAAACAGAACCAAATTTCTGTGGTTTCGTTATGCGTAAAATAAATTCTTATTATTTAGTTGCTAATATTGTTTTGCAAAAGGGAACCACAAACATTCGGTTCTATCATGTATAAATAAATATTGTTAAACAGTAGAACCACTAGCATGTGATTCCATTATGCTTATTGTTTTTTGAAACTTATGTTCGCTCAAAGGTACAAAAATGACATGATTGATTTCATATTTCTCGTTTTAAACAACGAAATATTTACTTTATTTCATTGATAGTATGGCTCAAAGTGCAAGAAGTCAGTTTCAAAGTAAAACGTCAAACAAAATGGAACCACACAGCAAACACACACTTTTGAGTTATCAAAGGGTTTACAAAAACATGTGCAGTACTGTTAAATAAAGTAAAATTACTATTTCTGTTGTTTAAATATGTTGATAAATTACTAAATTTAGGATGTGTATATAATTTTTTGTTAATTACTGGTAAACTTTCAAAACAATTAAGAAATCGTGCATGTAGTTCCTTTAAACATTAAGTAATTAATAGGTTTTCTCATATACAAAAAAGAACCACAATCTAGGGATTTGTTGATATAAATGAAACTATGCGAGTTATAATCGGGATAAAGCTTTAATTTATCAAAATTACACGTTTATTCGACGTTATCATCAAATTGGATTTCGAAATCCACCGTGTCTAGTCCATCTATGTCGTCTTCTATAGTATTATCACAACCGAGACCATTATAAAACTCTGTGCATCTTGTGGTATGAGATGTAATATGGATTGAATATTGGCTAGTTTCGCGGGTGATACTGGCTTCCCTGACGGCCACAAGGGAACTAAATGTTCCATTAAGATTAAAGCTGGTCTGCCACGAACAGGTGCTCTCCCTATATTAACTTCTACAGCATTACCAAAGAAGTCTGTTTTAAAATAAATTGAGTTTGGTGAGTCTCTTTCTATGTATATTTCCCGAGTTTGTAGCTAATTAATACATTCTTTGTTAATACCACGTTTTCTATTAATAATCATTTTTTCAACCTTAGAAGTTCCCAGAAAATCTGATTTTGCCATTACTGTAGTGACAGTAATGGCAAAATCAGATTTTCTGGGAACTAAGACAGTGGGGACCCTCTTACAGTGGTAAGAGGGTTCTTTTTCTTGCAATCTTTCATAACTTGTACATAATCATCAGGAGTGTATAATGTCGGATATTTTTTCATTGCAGATTCAATGTGGGAAAAATCTCTATCATTGGGTAGGTAACTATGTCCGGGAATCAAAAACTTTTGTGTTATTTTTTTCAAAGTGGGATGACAATGCAAAAATGCTTTTAACATCAAAACTATCTTTATGTTACGATTTTGTCCGCCACACGAATCGCTCCATAAAATTAGTTACCCGGACATAGTTACCTACCCAATGATAGAGATTTTTCCCACATTGAATCTGCAATGAAAAAATATCCGACAATGAAAGATTGCAAGAAAAAGAACCCTCTTACAGTGACAGTAATGGCAAATTCAGATTTTCTGGGAACTTCTAAGGTTGAAAAAATGATTATTAATAGAAAACGTGGTATTAACAAAGAATGTATTAATTGGCTACAAACTCGGGAAATATACATAGAAAGAGACTCACCAAACTCAATTTATTTTAAAACAGACTTTGGTAATGCTGTAGAAGTTAATATAGGGAGAGCACCTGTTCGTGGCAGACCAGCTTTAATCTTAATGGAACATTTAGTTCCCTTGTGGCCGTCAGGGAAGCCAGTATCACCCGCGAAACTAGCCGATATTCAATCCATATTACATCTCATACCACAAGATGCACAGAGTTTTTATAATGGTCTCGGTTGTGATAATACTATAGAAGACGACATAGATGGACTAGACACGGTGGATTTCGAAATCCAATTTGATGATAACGTCGAATAAACGTGTAATTTTGATAAATTAAAGCTTTATCCCGATTATAACTCGCATAGTTTCATTTATATCAACAAATCCCTAGATTGTGGTTCTTTTTTGTATATGAGAAAACCTATTAATTACTTAATGTTTAAAGGAACCACATGCACGATTTCTTAATTATTTTGAAAGTTTACCAGTAATTAACAAAAAATTATATACACATCCTAAATTTAGTAATTTATCAACATATTTAAACAAAAGAAATAGTAATTTTACTTCATTTAACAGTACTGCACATGTTTTTGTAAACCCTTTGTTATCTTAAAAGTGTGTGTTTGCTGTGTGGTTCCATTTTGTATAAATACGGACAATTTTGTAAATTGAAAAGTATCGTTGAATCGGTCATAAAATATCGTCGATACCGATATATCGTCGGTCAATTAGTAAACTTGCCAATCTGCAAATGTCAAACTTTTCAGGAGAGCGAAATAAAAACAAAAATTGGTCCTGTAAATCAGGTTTTATACGTATCTTTTCATGCTTGTAAATTTATTAGTCAAAAGTGATGTAGTTTAAGTAGATACTGTTAGAATTACAAATTATACATTATTTAAGAAATTAAAGCAGATTGGCCTATTTACCATGTTTAGAATGAGACAAGAAATATAATTTAGATGTGTTCAAGTAGCCAAATTGGTAGATAACTAAATTGACTGCAGTGGAGCATACTATACGTCATACATTTTTTGAAAGTCAACTACCCAAACTGAATTAGGCTATTTTATTTTCTTATGATAAGGCGTTTTTTTATTATAACAATTGTACCTACCGAAAACCGTTATCGTAGATAGTCACCTAGAAAATTCAATCCCGGGATATCGGGACTGTATAGACACAATCCCAGGATCTCGGGATTTTGTTTCAAATGAAAAAGGCGATAAAAAAATCAAAATTGTCGTTTTTATTCAAAGACAGTATTTGAAATAAAGAGTGTGTGTAGACCATTAAACTTATCTAATTAATCAAAAACTTGTTTATAAAGCTTAATTATTCGAACAATAACAAATTAAACATTTTAAACTATCTGAAAAAAAACGTAGCCTAGGGATGTTCAGGCCAGTTAAATCGATATTTTACAAAAATCTATTTTATCGGTTTTTAAGTTTTAACCCGATTATGCAATATTGATCTTTTAATTTAAACTAAATAGATAGACCGCAACTTCATACTCATTTATTCATCATCATCATCTCAGCCATAGGACGTCCACTGCTGAACATAGGCCTCCCCTTTAGATCTCCACATATACCGGTTGGAAGCGTCTTCCGGCGACCTTTATAAGGTCGTCTGTCCACCTCGTTGGAGGACGTCTTACGCTGCGCTTGCTAGTCCGCGGTCTCCACTCTAGCACTTTTCGACCCCATCTGCCATCTGCTCTGCGAGCAATATGGCCTGCCCATTGCCACTTCAGCTTGCTAATCCGGTGGGCTATATCGGTGACTTTAGTTCGTCTACGGATCTCCTCATTTCGGATTCGATCACGTAGAGAAACACCGAGCATAGCCCTCTCCATAGCTCGCTGAGCGACTTTGAGCTTTGAGATGAGGCTGATAGTGAAAGACCACGTTTCGGTGCCGTAAGTCATCACTGGTAACACACATTGGTTGAAGACTTTCGTCTTGAGGCACTGAGGTATGTCGGACGAAAAGACATTGCGTAGCTTCCCGAACGCTGCCCAACCGAGTTGGATTCGGCGGTTGACCTCTTTCTCGAAGTTGGACCTACCTAATTGGACTACTTGTCCTAAATAGATATATGAGTCAACAACTTCGAGTACCGAGTTTCCAACAGAGACTGGGATGGGCACAACATTGGCATTTGACATAATTTTCGTCTTGTCCATGTTCATTTTCAAGCCCACCCGTTGTGAAACTCGGTCGAGGCCATTGAGCATCATGCTGAGTTCCTCCATCGACTTTGCCATGACTACGATGTCGTCGGCAAACCGAAGGTGAGTGATGTATTCGCCTTTGATGTTGATGCCAAGTCCTTGCCATTCCAGGAGTTTGAAGGCGTCTTCCATTGCGGCAGTAAACAGTTTCGGGGATATAACGTCCCCCTGTCTTACGCCTCTTCTCAATGGAATCGCCTTCGTGCTCTGCTCCTGTACTCGGACCGACATGGTGGCGTTATTATACAAACACTTCAACACCTCGATGTACCGATAGTCAATACGGCATCGCTGGAGTGACTCAAGTACCGCCCATGTTTCCACCGAATCGAAGGCCTTCTCATAGTCCACAAACGCTAAGCATAATGGCAAGTTGTATACTCTTCGGTCTTCTGTATAACTTGCCGCAGCGTATGGATGTGGTCTATGGTACTATAGCCTCATCGGAAACCGGCTTGTTCGGGAGGCTGGGAGTCATCAAGTCTGTGTTCGAGACGGTTCGTGATAACCCTTGAAAACAGCTTATAAACATGACTCAGAAGCGTGATGGGTCTGTAGTTCTTCAATAGGCTGTTATCACCTTTTTTGAAGAACAACACCACCTCACCCCTGCTCCACGTTTGAGGCGTTTTGCCCTCGGACAGGACGGAATTAAAGAGTTTCTGGAGGACTCTAAGTTCCGGTGTTCCACCCGCTCTCAGAAGCTCTGAAGTGATTCCGTCCTCGCCCGGCGCCTTGTTGTTCTTAAGCTGCTTCAGGGCCATCCTAATCTCGTACAGACTGATGTCCGGGATATCTTCGGTATAATGTCGGGACAGCTTGGCTCTTGGATCTCCTACCAAGCTGTCAACGGGCTTTGCGACCGAAGTGTATAACTGTCCATAGAATCTCTCGATCTCGCCTAAAACCTCTGCTTTGGTCGACGCTATGCTGCCATCCTCCCGTTTCAGCTTTGTCATCTGGCTTTGCCCAATAGACTTGTCCTTTGCGAACACTTTGGAGCCTTGGTTTCGCTGTATGGTCCCTTTAACACGATTCGTATTAAAGAGACGCAGATCGTGTCGCAAGGACTTAGATATACGTCTATTGAGCTGCCTATATGACTTCGCGTCATCGGAAGACTGCAACTGTAGCAGGCGTCGTTCAGCCATGAGGTTTAAGGTTTGCTCGGTCAATTTCTGAGGTCTATCTTTACGGCAGGGTCTAAAAAACTTAGACCCTACCGTGCAGACAGTTTCCACTAGCCCGTCGTTGATCTCGTCCACTGAAACTAAGTTCTCAAGGCAAGCAAAGCGATTAGAGAGCTCGAGTTGAAAGCTTTCGGGGTTTTGAATATGGGACCGAGTAGGTCGGAGCGTAGACTTCATCAGGCTGGACCTTTCAAGTTTAACATTGATATTCAGCGAGCCTCTTACGATTCGGTGATCACTACCGGTTTTTACCCTGTTGATCACAGAGACATCACTGAATATCCGTTTCTTGTCGGTCATGAAGAAGTCTATCTCGTTTCTCGTGAAACCATCGGGACTCAACCAGGTCCATTTCCTGTGAGGCGGCTTCTGGAAGAAAGAGTTCATCATGAAGAGTTCCTCTTTCTCCAGAAAGTCGGCCAGCCTCTGTCCCCTAGGGTTCCGTTTCCCATACCCAAATTGCCCCACTCTCAACTCATCACCGCTTTTCTTGCCCAACTTTGCGTTAAAGTCCCCTATAACAACAGTGAAGTGAGTTTTGGAACTATGTATGGCCCTACTTACGTCCTCATACATAGTCTCCACCTCATCATCGGAGTGTGACGAGGTCGGTGCGTATACCTGAATGACCTTCAGCGAATATCTTTTGGATATTCTGAGTATTAGGTATACTACCCTGCTCGACACACTGTCGATGGTTATTATGTTGTTTACGAGGGACTTGTGAACGAGAAACCCGACACCACCTTGGGACTGTTTGTCGCCCTCCCGGTAGTAGAGCAAGTTACCAGACTTCAGGGTTACGGTGGCCTCCCCCTCTCTACGGACTTCGCATAACCCTATAATGTCCCAGTGTAACTTGCTCAGCTCCTCTTCCAGCTCGCAGATCTTTTCGTCAGTCCTCATTGTGCGTATGTTGTGTTACCAGGGCCAGTCGTCGTGGGGGTGGGTAGCCGGATCTCTTCCGGAGATTCTTAGCACCCCCTGCTCCGCCGTTACCTTGACCGCTACCCGCTCTAGGGATAGCGGAGCTGCCGGGGACTCGGGGCCTGGTTTCTGTGCTTTCAATCATAAAGGGGGTAATTTGCCTTAATCGCCACGCTTGGCAGGCGGGTTGGCGATCGCAGTGAGGATGTGCAGTACACAGAGGACGCTGCTCCTGACCTCCGGTTTGTCCCTTAGTCGCCTCTTACGACACCCACGGGATGATTTGGGGGAACGCAATTCTAAGCCGGCGCCCCACGGCAACTCATTTATTACTATTTAAAAATTGATGTAAATTAATAAATCTGCGAAATAAGACTGCTAATAACTATTCTATATTTATTTCGATTGCTTAAACACACCAAAGTAAAGTTCTCAATCTGTCACTTAAAATAATATAACACTGGTATTTAGTGTCTCGATTGCCTTTTTAACAATGGTGATGTATTCAATGTACCACTTAGGCTAATAGAATATTGTGAGTTTAAGCATTCCAATTATTTTATGGACCAATGTAAAGTATTCAATCTTCCAGTTTGGCTAGTTTACCTTTGCAAGATTTAACTTTCCACTACCATTTTGAATTACGGTAAAGTATTCAATGTACCACATAGGTTAATTGAAGATTGTGAGTATTACGAAAAGTAATAATATGCAGTACAGGTAAACTGAACAAAGACCACATAGAAAAGTTTACTATTGTACAAATACAATTTTGTGCAGATATGAATTAGGAATAATGGAATTATTTTCAAAAAGACAATTGCTAGAGATGTGATATTTTACCACAGTGAAGATATAATAGTAACCATGGCAATTCTTTATTTAACACCAAATCACCAAAATGTCAGTTTGGCTACTTTACTGTTGTGGCGACGATATCGACTAAGCCGATGTATCGCCGATATATCGGTATCGGTATCGGATGCATCGCTAGTTCCACGCAATATCAATCCGGAGAATGGTCGACCCTCGCGTCTCACGACGTCACTCTGTACTCTCTACGACGCACCAGGGCGCCACGATACACAGTTTGCGAACCCCTGCACTATGGAATACAACGAGATAAATACTCTCGTCGTCATCATCTCAAACACAAGATCACGGCGTACACACTCTGATTACGATTCAAATTACCGCTTGGTACACGCTTCATTGCGTCCGCAGTCTTATTCTGGAGATAACTTATTGTTCTATGCATTTTAACTATTCACTAGAGCGTCTTCATCGTTAGATGTATCGATAAGTTAGTTATAATTTAGTGGAACAAAAAATTACATTAATAAAAACATGTGCGCAATTAAACGGTGGTAGAAATGAAACCTTTAAAATTTTTGGCTTCAAGATAATGAGCGTTCTACCTCATTTGTGTCTGTCTCTTTTTCGTTTCATCGACTTTCAAATCACAACGATGCTAAAGAAATATTGACTCCAAAAAAACAGGCAATATAAAATACAATGGCCTAAATTCATGTTATTTTTTAACTGTCTGCGACTAAGCCCAAAGATAGTAACGTGTTTGACCTGTATGTTTAAATCTAGGGCTACTGTGGACTTCTGGAACACAAGTAAATTCAAAAGTACAGTTACGTAATTTTTTCGGAAATAATCAAATAAGTCCTCCCACACATGATGGAGCCGAAGGGACTGTCTGACTAAAACTGATCCTGTTGCTTGAACCGTCCTTTGTTTTTCAAGACCACGGTAACCCTAAGACATTCGAAAACGAACCAAAAGTATATCAAATTAGAGCATTAGTTATCTGTCCAAGTTTTTACCATATAGATTAAAAAAAAATAACTACACGGTGTATTTTCTAACTACACGTTAAACCACTTAACTATTCGTTCAGAATAGTTACATGACCGTAGACCACATCAGACCAGTGTGTTACAAACCGCGATGCCGTACACAACTAGTGCTGTAAGTGTCACTGTGAAACGGGGACGATCGAAAATGTGAGTGTCAGTAAAATTATGGTAAAGCAATCAATTAAGGCCAAAGAAAAGATGGATGGATTGTCTAAGGAATGATATGGAAGAAAAAGGAGTAAATGATACTGTGACGTCTGATAGGGGAGAATGGTAGAAAAAAACGCGTTCAGCCAACCACAAGAAAAATGGGGCAAGGAAATTATGAATCAATAACAAGAATAGTGTACTATCTGGTGTTTTTGTTTGGCTTGTATCCTAAAGTTAACATATTATACTTATCCAAGTGCAATCATCAAATGAGTTCTTCCACCCAGAGCGAGCCAGGATAGACTGTCAGACTTGTACTGACTAAAATCCACGGTGATCCTTCAATAGCCCTTTACGTGCCATGATCACGGTTACCTGATGAGACAGTCCCGTGGGTATATCTTATACTTGGGTGAAAACTTACATTACATTTATTTTTAACCGACTTCAAAAAAAAAAGTAGGTTCTCAGTTCGACCTGTATGTATGTATGTATGTTTGTCCGCGATTATCTCGCGTTTGGCTGAACCGATTTTGATGCGGTTTTCAGGAAAGTGTTCAATACATTCTGGAGAAGGTTTTAGTATATAACAATAATGGATATCTCGTGAAGTTGCCCGTACAAATCCGTTTTTGTTGCTTACTAGGATTGCAGATTTTCAAAAAGACGCCGATCATATGAAGATTTTTGTGGAATTTCTAAACTAAAAAGGGAAAAATAAAAAACTTTTTGAAAAAAAAGGGAACCGAATTCAAAACCAAACACAAAAAAACTGTAAAATAACTTTTCTTTCGGAAGTCGGTGGCCATAGTCAATGATATTAAAAAAAAACAAAGCCACCGACTTCCGAAAGAAAAGTTATTTTACAGTTTTTTTGTGTTTGGTTTTGAAGTCGGTTCCCTTTTTTTTCAAAAAGTTTTTTATTTAAATATTGAATATCAAAGCCATAGGTAAATCTAGCAGCTCTTCTGAAAGTCGTCGTCAATTGTATTAGTTTGTAATAGTATTGAGTCTTTCTTATTTTGCGACTCCGCGAGCAGCGCGTCCCCACAGTAAAATCCCTTACTTCGGTCCCTTATCCAGTATCAACGTAACAACTAATATTGTACCGTATTCAATTCACAGGTGGCTCAAAATGGTCTGGAGGTGCTAACGGCGCTTGCGGAACGCCTGGGACCTGACTTCTCACACTACGTCCCCACAGTACTGCCACATATTATAGACCGGTAAGTGATACTTTATTTTAAAGACTGATGATTAGTTTGAAGAGTTACCTCTTTATATCGTGAGGCGAAGGTGAACGTGGACAGCATATAGCACGCAGAACTGATGGCCGAACGGGCAGTAAGGTTCTCGAATGGAGACCACGCACCGGCAAGCGTAGGACGTCCACACAGAAGGTGGGCAGACGATCCTATGAAGGCCTCAGGATCACGTTGGATACAGGCCGCTTACAACCGGTCCTATTGGAAGTCTATAGCGGAGGCCTATGTTCAGCAGTGGACGTCTTATGGCTGATATGATGATGATGATGATGGACGTAGGTAACTTTCATTGGGCGCACAGCTAAGAAGTGGAATTCCCTGCCGGGGTTTTTGTTTCCCGACAGCTATAACTTTGTGGTCTTCAAGTCAAAAGTGAACAGGTTACTTCTAGGCAAGCGTGCTTCACCGTCGACCACGTCTTCATCATCATCTCATCATCTGCTTACCATCAGGCGAGATAGTGGTCAAATGTGAACCTATCTATAAATAAAAAAAATATAATGGTGCACTGATGCAAGTCCGAGCGTGTAAGCATTCGGCCAGTTGACTTTTGTTTGGGTCTGTAGTACCTCATATGGCTCATCATGTCCATCATCATCATATCTGCCATAAGATGTCCACTGCTGAACATAGGCCTCTCCTATAGACTTCCAATAGGACCGGTTGTAAGCGGCCTGCATCCAGCATGATCCTGTGGCCTTCATAAGATCTTCTTCCACCTAGTGGGTGGACGTCCTATGCTGCGCTTGCCGGTACGTGGTCTCCATTTGTGAACCTTACGGCCCCATCGGCCATCAGTTCTGCGTGCCAAATGGCCTGCCCACTGCCATTTCAACTTGCTAATTCGTAAAAGATAACTTTATACGTTGCCAGTTACTAGGCATTAGCCGTACCTGTGTTGAGACTTGAGAGTGCTCTCTCCCGATTACCCGAATCAGACCCGGATTGGTAGGTCATACCAATATTTTCACATTACGAAAATCGAACCCACCACACGCAGTACAGCAGCCGATCACTCGGCCACTGCGCCAACTGTGACACAATTTTCTTTTTACCGACTTCAAAAAAAAGGAGGTTATCAATTCGACCCGTATGTATGTAATATTATCAGAACTGCCCAGTTTTCATATATGTTAGTCTATATCAGCGTCTGAACAAATGTGCCAAATTTCATAAGTGTATGTATGTATGTATGTATGTTTTTATGTTTGTGCACGCATATCTCCGGAACTATAAGTTCGATTTAAGTCATTCTTTTTTTGTTGTACTAGGTATTGTTCAACTTAGGGTACACTGCAAGTTTCATCAAAATCGGTTCAGTAGTTTTAGAGATATGGATTTTTTATGTTGTGACGGATTACAAGATTAGTGCATTACTATGTAGGAAAATTTTGTATTTTACAAGAATTTGGGTTGAATATGTAATAAATAAACTAAAAAGGGTAAAATAAAAACTTTTTTTAAAAAAGTACCGACTTCAAAACAAATACAAAAAAGTTTAAAATAACTTTTCTTTCGGAAGTCGGTGGCTTTGTTTTGTTGTGTCATTGACTATTGCCACCGACTTCCGAAAGAAAAGTTATTTTAAACTTTTTTGTATTTGTTTTGAAGTCGGTACTTTTTTAAAAAAAAGTTTTTTTTTAAGCTTTGCCTCACACTAGGAATTTCGTCCTGTATCGTGGGTGTGTTTACAAACATATAAACTCACATACACAAACACCCAGACCCGAAACAACTACTTGTAGATCATACAAATATTTGTTCCGTGCGGGAATCGAACCCACGTTACGCTGTGTAGTAGCAGATCACTGAGTCACCTTCACCTTCCTCAGTTCCTCACGATGTTTTCCTTCACCGTTTTGAGAGCAAAGGTTATGAAATAAATTACACAAAAGAAACCTGGCTGGGTTCGAACTCACGACCTGCAACTCTTAAGTCGGGGCCGATACCACTGGGCCACTCAATATATTATGTCCCATTTATATCAATATATGTCATAAAACAATGTCAATGTAATGGTCCAGTCTCACATGAGCGCATTCTAATTGAGCATTGTGTGGTGACGTCACTTCCGTCTTGAGATGTAGCGAGGACATGTCGTTCATTATAGTGTTGTTTACGGTACGGTGGGTAGGCAGGGTCTTGAGGTCGACCGGAATGTCTAATGTAGTTCACAACCTATTAAAATTTATTACAAAAACGAAATAAACCTGGACTATCAAGTCCAAGGGTTAAGCCGCGCTTGCCGAGGTTGGTCTGTGGATGGGTGAACATCTGTCATAGCGAGTTTCCTCCGTGCCTCGGAAAGCACGTAAAGACTTTGGTCCCGGATGTCATTTGTAGATCTTTGACAGTCGTTACTGTTAGTCAGAAGCTCTAAAGTCTTATAACTAGTCTTACCATGGGATATCGTATTGCCTAGTTACTGTGTTGTGAAGGTCCGAGAGGCAGTCGCTCCATGTAAAATACTGATATCCAACTGCATCTGGTTCGACTGGAAGCCGACCCCAATATAGTTGGGAAAACGCTATGCAGATGATTAATTTTATATTATTCTCTTTTTCAGATTGGCAGACACAAAAGAAGCGGTACGTCACTCAGCCCGGACGTGCGTGGCATCACTAGCTACCTCCCGGGCCGCGAACCCTCGAGCTCTACTAGCTCGTTTGATGCCCGCTCTGCAGCACAAGGCGCCTCACGCTAGGGAAGAGGCGCTGAGGTGTATACAGGCGTTGTTAGAGCAGTGAGTAACTTTTTGGGGCTAAGTTGTAGCGTAATTGACGTTTTTGGTGACGAAACGGACACGTTTGGTGACGAAACGGACACGTTTGGTGACGAAACTGACACGCTTGGTGACGAAACGGACTTCATTAGTGACGAAACGGACTTAATTAGTGACGAAACGGACGTTTTAGTTACGAAATGGACACGTATTCTGACGAAAATGATATTAATGTCAAAGTAAAAGCGCCTTTTGTGACATGATGACATGTGACGTTGGTTCAGGTTTTTTAGTAGGCAACAGAATGAATGTTATACTCTTTGGGTACCCTAAAAAGTTATGGGGCTACTGTTCCAGTCACAAGAAGTAATAAATTTAAGGATATTAACATCATGACGGTAGCTTGTCAATATATCTATGAAAACATAATGTATGTTAGAAAGAATCTGCATCTTTTTGGTAAAAGAGGTGACAGACACAATTATAATACTAGAAGTAGGGACCAATTAGTTCAGCCGGGCTTCAGACTCGCTAAAGTAGACTCATCTTTTATGGGGTACTGTTTAAAATGCTATAATAAAATTCCACAAAGTATTCTTGAACTAAATGAGACAAAATTTAAATTATGCATTAAACGCACACTATGTAAGCAGGCATATTACAAATTGGGCGACTATATCGCTGATAATAATGCTTGGCTCCATGCTGGTCCTGCTCCATAGGACAGGGATATATTCATTGATAGCATATTTAATAGGTACTATTTTCGGAGCTGCAGAAGATTGTAAAACTATAATTGCATTGTATAAATTCATATTTCTTTGAATTATATAGCTGCATTATATTGTGTGAGTTCTATGTGCACAAAGCTATTCACCAGATACCTACTTCTTAATTATTATTTTTTTGACATGAATGTGCTCTGGCAGTTGGGAGTATGTCATGCTCACTTAAATGTCTCGCTGATGGTGGCGCGTGTGTCGGATCATTTAGTTCCCTTCAAAATGGTTGAGCTGAATGGTGCTGATATCATGCGTCATGTTCGTGAACGGACGCTGTCAGTTGAGACTGGTCATCTCTTAGCTGCCATGGTTTATTTTAATTATCAATAATTTTGTTTTTGAATTGTCTTTTTTATATTTCCTATGGACACTTTTTACTTGCTACATCGTTCTCACATAATGTACCAACTCAAGTTGAATGATGTAACAAAGGTTCTGTAATCATTTTGGCGATTGAAAAAGAGTGTCCATGGAGTTTCTTGCCCTTTCTTCTCCATGAGATCTACGCTTTGGAATGGGCACCTACAGTACTTTCACAGTTTTTATGTCTTGTGACTGGGACTGTAGCACCGTAACTATTTTTTAAACTATTTTATTTTACTTTTGAAAATTCAAAAGTGCCTGTAACTGGCTTATTTGAAATAAATGATTTGATTTGATTTAACTACTAAAGTAGTCTAAGTGCCTATTCTAAAATATAGATGGAGAAGAACGGGCAAGAAACTCCATCTCAAACATACTAATGGATCTCTTCTCATTCCAGCCACGGCGCCACTGAGCTACAGTTACGAGCAGCGGTGCCCAACCTTGCAGCGTTGGTAGGAGACCCGAGCAGTCCGGTCAGGGATGCAGCGATGCAACTGCTGGTCGACGTCTATAGACATGTTGGTGAGTATGACCTGCTGTTCACTAGTGGGCTACTCGCTGTCCGATCAGCCACGCTGCCACCAGCGGTGCCCAACCTTGCAGCGTTGGTAGGAGACCCGAGCAGTCCGGTCAGGGATGCAGCGATGCAACTGCTGGTCGACGTCTATAGACATGTTGGTGAGTATGACCTGCTGTTCACTAGTGGGCTACTCGCTGTCCGATCAGCCACGCTGCCACCAGCGGTGCCCAACCTTGCAGCGTTGGTAGGAGACCCGAGCAGTCCGGTCAGAGATGCCGCGATGCAACTGCTGGTCGACGTCTATAGACATGTTGGTGAGTATGACCTGCTGTTGACTAGTGGGCTACTCGCTGTCCGATCAGCCACGCTGCCACCAGCGGTGCCCAACCTTGCAGCGTTGGTAGGAGACCCGAGCAGTCCGGTCAGGGATGCAGCGATGCAACTGCTGGTCGACGTCTATAGACATGTTGGTGAGTATGACCTGCTGTTCACTAGTGGGCTACTCGCTGTCCGATCAGCCACGCTGCCACCAGCGGTGCCCAACCTTGCAGCGTTGGTAGGAGACCCGAGCAGTCCGGTCAGGGATGCAGCGATGCAACTGCTGGTCGACGTCTATAGACATGTTGGTGAGTATGACCTGCTGTTCACTAGTGGGCTACTCGCTGTCCGATCAGCCACGCTGCCACCAGCGGTGCCCAACCTTGCAGCGTTGGTAGGAGACCCGAGCAGTCCGGTCAGGGATGCAGCGATGCAACTGCTGGTCGACGTCTATAGACATGTTGGTGAGTCTAAGAATAACGGCTGTTTATGTACTAATGTTTACTAAAAAATTTTACTTCGGAGAGTGTGCCCAAGAACTCCACGACCTCATCCCACCAGCCCCATTCTACCATCGCACATCTAGACGCACGGCAAATTACTATCCTTACCTTATTGCTATTCCACCAATTCAAACTTAACGCTTAGCCAAATGTCTTTTATAATGCGGACAGCGAAGAAGTGGAACTTTCTGCCTGCGTCTGTGTTTCCGAACGCATACAACCCTAATCTCTTCAAAGTTAGAGTGAACAGGCTTCTTCTGGGTAAGCTCGCTTCATCGTCGACCTTGTCTTAGTCATTCCTGACCTAGATACAGAGAAAAAAAGAATCTGAAGACGCGTTGCTACAGTCAATTTGTTATTCAATTAAGATCCACCTCCTAGCGGTCTGCTCCGATGGCTGGTGGTGAGGGATCCCATTGGCAGTGGTAAATGAGTCAGATGACGGGGCCCCCCTAGAGGGCCAAAGCCTTTCAGGATCGCGGGACTAACGGGCAGGCGAAACGTAAAGGGCAATTGAAAGACGCCGTGTATTTTAGTCAGTACAAGTCTGATAAACCCTCCTGCCCTGCCCTGGGTGGGAGGACTCATTCGATGATTTTATCACGTAAAAAGCCTCCTTTTAACTATTATCTTTATAATAAAGTGTTGTTTTGTTTCAGGTGAAAGGTTAAGACAAGACTTGAGGAAGAAAGAGTTGTTGCCCGCTCAGAAGTTTGCGCTGCTCGAACAGAAGTTCGACGAGGCGAGGGAAGCGGGATTGTTGTTGCCTACTGGTGAGATTTATTAACATAATTCACTTCAGGCGATCGCAAGACGATCTCCGGCCACCGTATGCGCGGGCATGCGGGCGGTGAGTTATGGGTGACTTGCCGCCCGATCATGGACCATGCCCGGGTCGACGGCGCGTTGTGTTCCACGCGCGCCTCAAAGAGCGTCAGCAAGATGACGGGGCCCCCCCTCTAAAGAGCCAAAGCCTGCCGGGGTCGCAGGACTTATTCCATTACCGTGACCCTGGAACGTAAAGGGCTAAAGAAGGACACCGTGGATTTTAGTCAGTACAAGTCTGACAGTCCCTCCCGCCCTACCCTGGGCGGGAGAACTGATTTGATGATTTTACCACGCAAAAAAAAAGTCTGGAATAAAACTTGTTGACCCCGTGTACCAATGTATTCCAATATTTCAAAACGATACGAAGAAATGTAAAGAAAGGGTCGTAACACGATCAAAACAAACATATCGTGGTAAGAGGCGACCTTGACCTTATATTTTATTATGAAATACGAACGATGCATTATTTTGGTACAAGTCGGATCAATGACCTTTATTCTAGACTTATCTGGCGAGGACTATAGTGTTTTTTATATACTCCCACAGCCACAGCAGGAGCGGACGAGCCAGACTTCGTGTCCCGCACAGTGAAGCGCACCATGACCATACCGACCTCCGCACGGACCAGGGACCAGGACAGCTCCGGGGCCTCCACTCCAGGTATGTACCAGCATTATCATCACAAATATGACCTAGAGAAGTGGCTAGCTATAAACGCAAACGCTCAGATTGTGGGAAAAGACAAAGCTAAACAAGTCGTCCCCTTTCTAATAGACACTCGAATCTAATAAACGCCCTTTTTAGGGTTCCGTAGCCAAATGGCAAAAACGGAACCCTTATAGATTCGTCATGTCTGTCTGTCTGTCTGTCTGTCCGTGTATGTCACAGCCACTTTTTGTCGAAGTTATAAGAGCTATCCTGTTGAAACTTGGTAGAAAGATGTATTATGTGAAAAGCATTAGGATTTTCACACAAAAATCAAAACAAAACAAATTTTGGGGGTGCCCCCCATACTTAGAATTGAAACTCAAAAAATTTTTTTTCACCAAACCCATACGTGTGGGATATCTATGAATAGGTCTTTAAAAATGATATTGAGGTTACTAACATCATTTTTTTCTAAACTGAACAGTTTGCGCGAGAGACACTTCCAAAGTGGTAAAAAGTGTGTCCCCCCCCCCCGTAACTTCTAAAATAAGAGAATGATAAAACTAAAAAAAATATATAATGTAGACCTCAACCAAAACTACCAACGAAAATTGGTTTGGATGAGATACAGTTAGCAGTTTTTGAGATATAGTACATTTTCAAAAACCGCAAATATAACTTTGCCATTCATACAAATACTATGAAAAACAAAGTTATTTTTATTGTTTGTGTATATTACTAACTAATCTCAATATAATTATATCTCTAATCTATGCTTGCTGCTACGGAACCCTTCATGGGCGAGTCCAACTCGCACTTGGCCGGTTTTTTTATTCTTATTACTTAACCACCATACAGGATGATTTTTTAGTCACCATCCAAATTTTGATATATTAATCTTTGGCGAAAATCATTGAATACGTGTTCTTCTTTTTGTATCACTCAATACAAAAATATTGAGATATCACGTCACAAAGTAATCTATAAAAGGTTGACGAATCTGGACACCGCGCTGTGATGTGTCGCTCAGGTGTAGCGGGGCGGGGCGGGGGGTAGGCGGGGTGCGCTCTGTCCTTTTCATGCGCCGGCAAGTGTAGTATTATTAACGTTTAGCTTGGTGACCACGCAGAGCGGATAATTCTTATGAGAAAATGATTTATTATGAAAATTTTACGTAACGATTTTTTTTTCAAAAATGGTGTTAGTGATTGATACCTAATGCCTAGAAAAATTTTGGACGGTGGTAAAAAAGTCTTCATTAATGTCAGACTTTATTAATGTTTAATCAAGATCTTGACTACAATGCCATGGTTGGTTTTGAACATTTTCATTGATCTTTACATCATTTGTCTGTTATGATTAATTGGTATAATGGACAACTGGCATCCCGCACCATCAACATTGCATTCAAATAAAATGTTAACATTGATCAATACTATTTTTCATCGACCAAATTATTTTCTTACATTCTTCTACTACCGCCTCAATTATTTCTATTCATAAATATCAATGGACTACTTACGATAATATGATTCAATCATAAAATAACTATTACCAAAGAAAAATTGTTTCACACGTTTTCTATTCCAACCATATCAAATCACCATTATGTGCCATTTTTTTTGAAAGCATGCCTACGGAGTCACTGAATATATCAAAAAGTTTTTGACAATTGAGACATCAAGACGAAAAAACAATATCAGTCCGAAAGTATCAAAAAATGTTTACACGTATTTTATTTTTCGCAAACCAAAATTAACGAAGGTACAAATTCGACCCCATCTGCTCTGCGAGCAATATGGCCTGCCCATTGCCACTTCAGCTTGCTAATCCGGTGGGCTATATCGGTGACTTTAGTTCGTCTACGGATCTCCTCATTTCGGATTCGATCACGTAGAGAAACACCGAGCATAGCCCTCTCCATAGCTCGCTGAGCGACTTTGAGCTTTGAGATGAGGCCGATAGTGAAAGACCACGTTTCGGTGCCGTAAGTCATCACTGGTAACACACATTGGTTGAAGACTTTCGTCTTGAGGCACTGTATGTCGGACGAAAAGACATTTTTGTAGTTTCGTAATTTATTTATCATGCTTTTTACTTATCATAAAACTAACTCACAAAAACCTTCTCTCTCTTACCATGCTCCACTGGACTTCAATTAATCACCATCCACCGGACTTCAATAATAACCAATCACCAATAACCGATCACCATAGCGTGTGAGGCACCAAAGAGGACGGTGCCCGGTCTCTATAGCTTGCCGTCAGCCAATAGGAAGCCGCCTCCGCCGACTAAAATGAGCAGCGCTGGTAGCGGTAAGTTGTTTCATTCATGTATTAATTTTCTGATCATTTTTGGTACTAATTTTATTTGTCATGGGTCTTTTAATCATTCGCACGTATTATATTCTTGGCATATTCAATCATTAAAGGTGCATTCACACACATCAGTCACCGTCACGTCAACGGCCCGGTTTAAAAGAAAAACGTTTTTTCATTACTCATACTCTGAAAGTAGGTCATTACATGTCTGATTAGCCGTTTGAAAGTTATTCATTGCCGCCCTAGGGAAAATCGCTTTCAACTGACAGCTGCCAAATTTAAGAAAAAAAAAACAAGTTTTATTTTGACATTTCTATTGAACCATGTTCAAACTTTTTATACAGCCACGAAATTACCAGCGATTTAAAATTAAAATAACATAAAGTTAAGTATTAAGAATATTAATATTGACTTTAAAATAATTTAGTTTCAACTATTTCTCTAAAATAACACAGATTTCGACAAAATCTTTGCCAATTTTTGAATAATGAACATGAAAAATCCTGGCTGTATAGCTATATGTTGTTAATTTTACTTTCCTCGTATTCGTAATGAAAAGCACAGTGTTTACCTCGGGTAAATTACTTATTTAGTCCCTCGAACTATTAGCGCCCTCACTACGTTATGGGCGCCAAACCCCGTCTCGGGACGTAAATAAGTAACTTTCACGCCTTGGATAACAATGTACTATTATTTAGCTAAATTCCGGTCGCAGAGCAGGATGAATTACGTACATTGACCTATTATTACCTGTCTCTGTCACTCCCGCGTAAATATAATGAGTGTCGGTTGCACAGATACAATGGCCGCCGTCTTCAGGGATTGTAAACCTTTTACCGATATTATGCATAACCGCATACTGTCATACCGATTACCTTTTACTGAATAGAAAAATGTTTTGATCACTGTTAGTAGACAAAGAGGTCAATGTGCAAAATTCGTCCTGTTCTGCGACCGGACTTTCTATTAAAAATTGGCAAAGATTTTGTCGAAATCTGTATTATTTTAGAGAAATAGTTGAGTCATTATTTATATTCTTAATAATTAACTTTATGTTATTTTAATTTTAAATCGCTCTGTAATTTCGTGGCTGTATAAAAAGTTTGAACATGGTTCAATAGAAATGTCAAAATAGAACTAGTTTTTTTTTCTTAAATTTGGCAGCTGTCAGTTGAAAGCGATTTTCCCTAGGGCGGCAATGGATAACTTTCAAACGGCTAATCAGACATGTGACCTACTTTCAGAGTATGAGTAGTAAAAAATAATGCAATAAACGTGTGTCACAGTATCCAGCGGCATCAGCACGTCAGCCACAGGCGAGGCAGGTGCCGTGTCCTCGGAAGCATTCGAAGCGGCCTTCCTATCATCAGCCCCCGCCGCGGTGTACGGACCGCGCGGCCTTGACGACCTGTGTCGACACGCGGCCGCGCTGCTGGGCGACCGGAGTGCTGACTGGGAGAAGCGGGTGGATGCTGTGAGTATCAAATTACAGGGTGTAATTAGACACATCACAAAGCCGTTAACTACGCATACTGTACATCTAACTAAATAGCTTTACGCTAAAATTATCGCTGGGAACCGACTTTTATTTTTAGGTATAAAAAAAATTATTGCGCGCAATGTAAAGCAAACAGGTTTCGTGTCGTGTGGTGCGTAGGCGGTGGCTTGACGCGCACAAGCGCGCCTATGCTGGAACGCGTAATTTTTTTAGAAAAATCGAAAATTCAGGTAATGTTTGTTTGGAAAAAAGTTTTGTAATAATACTTAGAATTCGATTTCGTAAAAAGTTTAAAAAATGCAACTCTGACCTTCAATATCTCGAGAACCCGTGGAGTCCCAGGTATGGTCTAAAGGAAAAAAAATGATCCAAATAATGGGTAGAATACGTGGCTTTCGGCTTCGTTAAGTGTCTTCTTACACCCGGTATATTGTTGTACGAACTGGACGACCCGTGTCGCCACTCTATTTAAGAAAAGAGACAGAATTGTAATACACCCAAACCTCCTCATCTATTCTTTTCTGATTAATTTCGTTGAAAGATCTAAGATAGTGAAATTCAGTGTCCGGGACTTTGTCGAACTTCATTGCTTGGGCCCCTTTCTGATGGTTGCCGCTGTTTCGGAATTGCAGTAGTTTGTGAGTAGTACGGTAGAAAAGTTGCAAAAAAAAATGCTACCATAATCATGGAGAGCACACACCGGCAAGTACATCGCATGACGTCCACCAAGTCCAAGGTGGATAGATCATCTGATGAAGATCATGGGATCGCGCTTAATACAGATACCGGCACGGTTCTCGAGCGCTCGGCCTAAGAGTGGGGATCGCTTTGCGCATCGTACACTTATCGACAAATGAAACGCACAAAACAACGAATCCCGAGTGGCGGCTATGACGCGATGCACTACGGCACGCTACGCGGGCCAATCACTACACTTTCCCCGCCCCCGTTCCTCACTTCATCTACCAAAGGGACCTAATAACTCACTTCTGCGCAGGTGAAGGTCAGCGCTCAAGATCCATGTCGGTATTTGTACAAGCCGCTTTCAACTGGTCCTATTGTGTGCAAGTGGCATCAACATTCGCCAACTCTGGTTTGCACATTTCTAAACCAGCTTTGAACATTATCTCTATTAACATAGAAGGTTTTTCGAGCAACAAGGCGCAGCTTCTAGCGAATCTGTGCCGGGACTCACGCTGCGACATACTTTGCGTTCAAGAAACTCACCGCGATGGTGAACAACCCAGGCCACAAATACCTGGCATGATACTTGTTGCTGAAATACCTCATGCAAAGTACGGCAGTGCCATTTTTGCACAGCCGTATGTCGCTGTGCAGTCAACGGCCTCCTCATCTGATAGCTCTATCGAAATAATTACCATCGATACAGGAAGCTGCACAATAACTTCTGTATATAAACCTCCCAGTCAACCGTTTCGCTTCAAATATATGAGCAATTTTCATGACAGGCCTATTAAAATCATACTAGGCGACTTCAACAGCCACAACACTGCATGGGGTTACTCCACCAATAATACAGATGGTGATGCAGTGGAACAATGGGCAGAAGCAGAGAATCTCACCATGATACATAACGCCAAACTTCCAGCATCTTTTAATAGTGGCCGGTGGCGTCGTGGCTATAACCCTGATTTAATATTTGCTAGTGGCAATGTTAGCCCTCTCTGCATAAAAACAGTGCATCAGCCTATTCCAAGATCTCAACACAGGCCAATTGGATGCCGCATTGAATCGGCTGTGAAACCTCAGATTGTACCGTTCAGACCACGTTTCAACTTTTCGAAGGCCAACTGGCAGATGTTTTCTAATTGCATTGACTCAAAACTACTCGATCTAGATCCTGTTCCAAAAAACTACGACAAGTTTGTTGAAGTTGTATGGGCCGCATCCCGACAGCACATCCCACGAGGTTGTCGTACTTCTTACATTCCAGGCCTAAACAAGGATTCCACCACACTCCTTTCAGATTATGAAAAATCATACAACTCAGACCCATTTTCCGTACAAACACTGGAACTCGGTGAGGAACTTATGCGTGAAATAAGCGATAGCCGTAAAAAGCAATGGATGTCACTAGTTACTGAGATAGATATGACTCACAACAGCAAAAAAGCTTGGAACACATTTCGAAACTAACCGACAAGCCCCTCCTAGCAACGAATCCGGGCCAAGTTACCGCTAACCAAGTCGCCAGCCAGTTGCTCCTTAATGGTAAACCTCCACAACGCTTAGCCAAAACCAGAAAGCTGTCTGAAACGATAAATAATAGTAATGTCAAACAAATTACCAGAGAGCCATTTACTTTAGCAGACGTAATTTACGGGATAAAACACTTAAAAAATGGTAAGGCTCCTGGTTTCGATGATATTACTGTTGATCAATTAAAACACCTCGGACCAGTGGCTGTATCATGGATTCTATCTCTTTTCAACTCGTGCCTTAAAGACTGTAAGATCCCTAAACTTTGGAGGCGTGCCAAGGTGATTGCTCTGCTAAGCCAGGTAAATGTCCGAAAGACCCAAAAAGCTACCGACCTATATCTCTTCTTTGTCATACATTCAAACTTTTTGAAAGGCTTTTGCTCAATCGCCTTACGCCTTTAATCGAACCGAAACTTATCCCCGAGCAAGCTGGCTTCAGGCCGGGAAAATCGTGCACCAATCAGATCCTGAACCTGACACAATTCATTGAAGACGGTTTCGAGGCAAATAAAGTCACAGGTGTTGTATTTGTCGACCTTTCGGCAGCCTATGACACAGTCAACATCAAACGGCTTTTACTTAAAGTCAGCGAGCTCACAGCGGATGCAGGTTTCGTGCACATACTTAGCGCTATTTTAAATAACCGCCGATTTCAAGTTTATCTGAACAACAGTAAGAGCAGGTGGCGCTGTCAGAAAAATGGACTCCCACAAGGCAGCGTGTTGGCTCCGGCACTTTTTAATATTTACACCAACGATCAGCCTTGTCCGCTTTTGACAAAACGCTTCCTATATGCAGATGACCTTGCTCTAGCCGCCCAGACACCTTCTTTCGAGGAGGCTGAAGGAAAGTTGACGGAAGTTCTGGAAGCACTAGGGAAATTTTACGACGAAAACGCCTTACGACCAAATCCATCCAAGACTCAGTCCTGTGCTTTCCATCTCCGCAACCGACAGGCAAATAGGGCTCTCAGTGTCACGTGGCGGGGTGTCGAAGTGAAGCACTGTTCTCAACCACGCTACCTGGGTGTCACCCTGGACAGATCCCTCACATACAGATTCCATTGCCTTAGAACCAAACAGAAAGTCGGGACTAGAAACAACGTTCTTCGCAGCCTTACGTCCACCAGCTGGGGAGCATCTCCACAGGTCCTCCGCACTACCGGCCTATCCCTTTCTTTCTCTGCTGGGGAGTTCGCATGCCCAGTGTGGCATCGTTCAGCCCATGCCAGAGAAGTTGACATAGCGCTGAATGATACCTGTCGGATCATAACGGGATGCTTAAAACCAACGCCTCTTGCAATGGTATATCCTCTGGCAGGCATAGCCCCACCACACGTTCGGCGCGAAATAGCTTGTAGCATTGAAAAGGGGAAACAGGAGCGAGATAACCGTCATCCGCTGTATGGGCATCAATTACCTCCTTCACGCTTAAAAAGTCGTAAAAGCTTTCTGAGACTTTCGACTTCCTCAGAAAACGATGCCTCAGATGAGAGATGCGAACTGTGGAGAGTAAGTAACCCCACCCCTCCTAACTTCCTTAATCCAGCAGAGCACCTCCCTCCTGGTTCTGAATTGCAGTGGCCGATCTGGAAATCTCTCAATCGATTGCGAGCCCAGGTTGGCCGCTGTAAAAATAATCTGGTCAAATGGGGTATACTAAACTCATCCCAAACACAATGCCAGTGCGGAGCCTCTGTACAGGATATGTCCCACCTCCTTTCGTGCCAATCCTGCCCAACCACCTGCACCTTCCAGGATTTGAACGAGGCAAATGACAGAGCTGTGCGGGTAGCCACGTATTGGTCGGATGTAGTTTGAGTACATCGACACGCAAAGAAGAAGAACTGGTCCTATTGGTAATTTTAGGGGAGACCTAAGTCCTACTGCTGATATGATGATGATGAAGCCCAAACCAATAAATCGATGTTTGTTACAGTTGAAGAAGATCCGGTCGCTGCTAACAGCAAACGCTCACCAGCAATACCCGGCAGAGTTCGCCGCTCATCTTAAAGAACTGTCCGTGCCTTTCCTGGTCGTCATCAAGGATCTGAGGAGTCAGGTTAGTGACACTACGAGCTTCCAACTACAAGTGAAAATCATCCTTACCACTACGACATATGACATAAAACGTGCGGTTATCTACGAGTTGATGAAAAACAAAACACGCTCGCCACGACGACGTCAAGTCAGGCGAATTGCATCATTATATCGTAGCAGCAAGGACTATTTTCATTTTCGAAAGAAAGAAAGAAAGAAAGAAAGAAAGTATTTATTTGCTGATAATGTAGGTATACATATAAGTTAGAATAATTGTGAATTGTGCCGATACATTTTGCCTTACGGCATGCAAAACTTTACATTTGAATTTAATTTTATATAAAAGCAATACAATTATCATAACATTAAAACCAATAAAATTACTAAAAACATAAAACCAATGCAGTTATTAAAAACATAAAACCAATACAATTGTTATTAGAAACATAGGTCAAAATTGGAAACAGAGCAGTAAATAATAATAATAATAACAAACGAATAAAATATAAAACTTTCGTATACAATGAAGAACATAAATAATGTCATAATAGAGTAAAATAAAAAAGCAATGTCATAAATGTATTTGATGTCAAAATATGTTAAAATGTCAACATAATCATACTTAGTTTTACTAGAAACAGCAATCATTAATTATATTATAATCATTCGAAATCTTAATAATTTTATGTACTTTTGTCATCTAAAAATTCTTTAATTGTGTAAAAGCATTTTTCCAGCAATAGTTTACTTAATTGTTTTTTAAACATGTTTATCGGTAGATCTTTCAGATTTTCAGGCAATTTATTATATATTAGCGGTCCCATGGAAAGTATATTATCTATATATATAAAAGCAAAAGGTCACTCACTCATAGGACACGAAATCTCGGAAACTACCAGTGCTAGGGGTTTAAAATTTTGCATAGGGGTTCTTTTTAGGACGTAGGTGCTCGCTAAGAAGGGATTTTGCAATGTTACACCCCTAAGGGGTTGTTTTTGGGGTTGACAGTTTGTATGAAACTTTGTTGCTACAAGCACTAGGAGTTTTAAATTTTGCATGTGGGTTCTTTTTAGGAAGTAGGTGCTACTTACGAAAGGGGTTTTTGAAATTCAACCCCTAAGGGGTTGTTTTTGGTGTTGATAGTTTGTTTGAAACTTCGTTATTATAAGTGCTAGGAGTCTCAAATTTTGCATGGGGGATATTTTTAGGAGGTAGATGCTCACTTATACGGGATGTTGCCAAATTCGACCCCTAAGGGGTTATTTTTGGTGTTGATTGATAGAGGTCTCAAATTTTGCATGGGGATTCTTTTGAGGATATAGGTGCTCACTAAAATGGGATTTTGCGAAATTTCACCTCTAAAGGGTTGTTTTTGGGGTTGACAGTTTGTATGAAACTATGTTACTACAAGTACAAGGAGTTTCAAATTTAGCATGGGGTTTCTTTTTAAGACGTACGTATTGCTTAAGACGGGATTTGTGAAATACGACCCCTAAGGGGTTGTTTTGGTGTTGATAGTTAGGTGTCTCAAATTTTGCATAATGGTTTCTTTTTAGGAAGTAATTACTTACTAAGGCGGGATTTTGCGAAATTCGACCCCTAAGGGGTTGTGTTTGGGCTTGATAGTTTGTATGAAACTTTGTTACTACAAGCACTAGGAGTTTCAAATTTTGCATGGGGGTTATGTTTAGGACTTTAATGCTCACTAAGAAGGGATTTTACGAAATTCAACCCCTAAAGGGTTGTTTTGGGGTTGAGAGGTAGAAGTTTCAAATTTTGCATAGGGATTCTTTTTAGGACGTAGATGCTCCCTATGACGGGATTTTCTGAAATTCTATCCTAAGAGGATGTTTTTGGGGTTGAGAGTTTGCATGAAACTTCGTTATTACAAATGCTGGGAGTCTCAAAATATGCATAGAGATTTTTAGGACGCGGCCATCGCACACTTTCGGTCACGCCGCAATCGCGGCAGGCATGCTAGCGAAGGAGTAGGCGGGACGTGTGAGGGAGAGGACAGCGTCCACCTTACAACCCAGCCGCAGTGTTAGACGTCCACTGCGACGGACTTTGCAAGACGATCTCCGGCCACCGTAGGCGCGGGCATGTGGATGGCGAGTAATGGGCGACCCACTGTCCGACCATTGACCATGCCCGGGTCGACGCGACGGCGCGTTATGTTCTACGTGCGCCTCACAGAGTGTCAGCACAATGACGGGGCTTCCCCTTAGAGGGCCAAAGCCTGCCGGGGTCGCGGGACTAACGAATACCATGACCCTGGAACGTAAAGGGCTATTGAAAGACACCGTGGCTTTTAGTCAGAACAAGTCTGACAGTCCCTCCTACCCTGCTCTGGGTGAGAGGACTCATTTGATGAATTAAACACGCTAAAAAAAGATGCTCACTAAGACTCTGCTTTGTTCTTGATAGTTAGGAGTCTCGCTTATGGGTTTGTTTTAGGACGTAGGTGCTACCTCAGGCGGGATTTTGCGTAATTTGAACCCCTGAGGGGTTGTTTTTGGGTTGATAGAATTTTTGTTGGATATTGATTTAGATTTTCCAAAAGTATCCCATAAGAAGGGGGTGGCCGTGAGTAGAATAGGAATAGGAGAATAGAAATTCACAGATAAAAAGTTCGAAATACGCGCAGACGAAGTCGCGGGCGAACTGCTAGTTTTTTAATAAAGCTGTTTTATGACCTCCTGTGTGCAATTTGTTTTTATACTGCGATCTCATTGGTATTGTACGTTGTCTTATGTCAACCATAGAGGTAAATAAGTGTTTATTTAATTTAACGAAAAGGGCAACTTCTAGGATATACAAACTAGGTAATGTCAGAATTTTTAGGGACTTAAATACAGGTTGACAACTTTCGGTGGACTTTAGGCCTGTCATTGATCTAAGGCATCGTTTTTGGGCTCTAAATATTCTTTCTTTTTCACTACAGTTGCCCCAAAATATGATACCGTATCTCAACAACGACGCAACTAATCCATGATATGCTATAACTAATGTGTCTATGTTTACTTTATTTGAGAGGTTATATAGTACGTAGGAAAATTTACTTAATTTACGGCACACATGTTCAGCATGAGATTTCCATGTCAATTTGTCGTCAATATACACTCCCAAGAATTTTGTCACTGAGGTTGTGTCTACGTTTTGTCCTTTATATTCAGTAATTAGTTTTTTTGGCTGTAACCTCTGGTAAAAATGCATGACTTTAGTTTTTTGTATATTTATGACTAAGTTATTTTTATTAAGCCAATCTATTATCGTTCTAAGCGTGCTGTTTATTTCATCTTCGTAGTTCCTATCATCCACACATTCAACTATAGCAGTGCTATCATCAGCAAATAGTGTCATTGGATGCTGAACATGACGAGGTAGGTCATTGATATATAGTAAAAATAGCAATGGGCCAAGAACACTGCCCTGTGGAACTCCGAATTCTATTACCCTACAGTTTGATAGATATTTTAGTTCACGCTTTGTTTTTGTACAGATCCTCGAAATCTCAGTGTATTGTTTTCTATCCGTCAGATATGACTGAATGAGTTTTAAAACATTCCCTCTTATGCCGTAGTCGTTAAGTTTGGTTAAAAGGGTGTCATGTTTTACGAAATCGAATGCCTTTGTCATGTCTGTGAAAATTGCACATATTGGGTTCTTTTTATCCATATTAGTCATAATTACCTTTAAGAGATCAAAAATAGCCATGTTGATATTTTTATTTTTACGAAAGCCCTTTTGTTCTTCGCATAAAATGTTATTTTTAGTTACAAATGTGTAAATAGATTCGTATATTATTTTTTCAAATATTTTAGAAAATATTGAAATGAGTGCTACTGGTCTGTAGTTGGAAATGTCTTCCTTATCATTCTTTTTGTGTAATGGTTTTATGATCACGGTTTTTAATTTATCAGGGAATATACCAGAGCTTATACAGACATTAATTATATGGCTTAGTGGCAATGCGATAATATCTGAGACAAATTTGACTACAACTGTTGAAATACCGTCGAATCCGAAACTTTTTTTGTTTTTTAAATTGTTTATCACACGTGTTATATCTTGAGGTACTACCGGCTGCATAAATAAAGAATTTCGGGTTTTCGTAGTTTCAGCTGTTCTTCCTGTACAATTACTGGATATATCATGTATTTGGTCAACAAAAAAGTTATTAAATGATTCAGCAATTTGCTTTGGGTCTTTTATTAGTTTATGTCCACTATTAATTTGCAAAATTGGTTCTTTTATTGAATTGTTTTTATTATTAATTATTTGCCAAGATGCTTTTGATTTATTTATTGAACTATTTATTAAATAATTATTTTGGGATTTTTGAGTTAGTTTTATAATCTTTTTAAGTTTCCGTGCATAGTTTTGAAATTTAATTTTGTTTTCACTTGAAGGACTTTTTCTGTATTTCCATAGCATGTTTCGTTGTTTTCTGCAACATAATCGAATTCCGCGCGATAACCATTTGACTTTTTTATCAGTTTTTACATTTTTTAATTGAATTGGGAAGCACAAGTCATATAATAGACCAAACAGATCAATAAAATTATTATATGCCTCATTAGGATCATCTGTTTCAAATACTTCTAAAAAGGATAGGCATTGAAGGTGCTTTTTAAATAATATTAAATTCTCTCTGGATAAGTTACGCTTTTGTACTCGCCAGCAATTTATTGTACATGTTTTATTTACCGGTATTTTTAAAATTTGAGCAGTATGATCAGATAAACCAAAGTCGACTACTTTGCTCGTACACTTTTGTTTGGAATTGTGTGCAAAATTATCCAAACATGTGCCACTTTTTGGTCTGGTTGGCTCATTGATTATTAGCTTTAGATTATAATTCAATAACAAGTTTTCAAAGTCCAGAGTAACGTTATTTCTTTTCAGTGTGTTGATATTGAAATCACCGCATACTACAATTTTTCTATTTGCCTTCGTACATAATTTTCTTAATAAAGTATCTAGATGTTCAAAAAACATATGAATACAAGACATGTTTGGTGGTCTATATATACAAACAACTATTAATCCCTGCTGACTTAATTCTATTGCGCAATATTCAAAA
The DNA here is from genome assembly GCA_950005045.1 of Agrotis exclamationis. Classification (NCBI taxonomy): domain Eukaryota; kingdom Metazoa; phylum Arthropoda; class Insecta; order Lepidoptera; family Noctuidae; genus Agrotis; species Agrotis exclamationis. The sequence goes on from OX465444.1 coordinate 12,706,148, forward strand.
ACACCGTTAATAGAAGAAGTGTTAGGTAGCTCTTTAAATTGAAGATTGTTTTTAATAAGGATACATGCTCCTCCTCGCTTCTTATTTCTTGAATAACACGATGCCAGCTTATAATTTGGTACGTTAATTAGTGATTCCTGTCCTGAGGTTACGAAATGTTCAGTGATGCATAACACATCTATATCTAGATTTTGTGTTTTAGCTTGTAACTCTTGTAAGTGTAGTGTCAACATATCAGCTTTATTAAGAAGTCCAGCGATGTTTTGATGCATAATATACATGTATTTATAAAAGAAATAACTGTTCTCGTGTTGTTGTTGGTATGTCTTGAGTCACGCTCTCTGCGATTGGCTGCGTGTTGTCAGTATTGTCGTTTGTCAAATCGTCCTGAGAGCAGAATAATCTGTAGTCTATCAATATGTTGCAAAGGATCTGTTCAAAGATTTTCCTCCATCCGTATTTATTCAATTTTCCCGTACTGCTGGAAAACATTTCAAGTGATAGTATGCTATTACTGTCAAAGAAGTATGCGTATTGACTATTTTTTACGTCTAGACATAGTAGGTTATTAAATAATTCTACTTTATAATTGTGGATTAGAGCACCGTTTTTGTAAGTCGGAAAGCAGATAATAAGGTTTGTGTGGTTGATATTTTTCATCGAGTTTTTTAAATTGTCAAGTATCTTGAAATATTCTCCATTGATCAGATCATTATCTCCAATGAATAGCAGGCAGTAATCGTTCATCGTATAGTCTTTCAATTTACATTCAATAGTGTTAAGCAATCCTGTTGTGGTGACTTGTTTCGCGACTGTTGACGTGTTTCGCGTCATGAGTTAGCTTACTAACTTATTACTGTTGCTGTTAGTCTGCGTCATCCCATTGTTGGGAAAACGCTTTGAGCCTCTTTATGACAGACTATACGTAAAGCCTGACGACTGCTGGGGTCGCAGTACTAAGGTTATAGTGACCCTAGAGTGAAGGACAATTGAAAGAACACTGTGGATTTTGAACTGACTTCAAAAAAAAAAGTAGGTTCTCAGTTCGACATGTATGTTTGTATGTTTGTCCGCGATGATCTCGCGTTTGACTGAGTCGATTTTGATGCGGTTTTCAGAAAAGTGTTCATTTAATTCTGGAGAAGGTTTGAGTATAAAACACTAATGGATATCTCGTGAAGTTGCTCGCATAGATCCGTTTTTGTTGTTTACTAGGATTGTAGATTTTCAAAGACGCCGATTATATGGAGATTTTTGTTGAATATCTAAACTAAAAACGGGAAAATAAAAATTTTCTTTTCTTTCGGAAGTCGGTGGCCATAGTCAATGAAATAAAAAACAAAGCCACCGACTTCCGAAAGAATTTTTTGTTTGGTTTTGAAGTCGGTTCCCTTTTTTTTCAAAGTTTTTTAATTAGTACGAATCTGTGTTATTTCCGCTCCGCTCAAGGCTCACGTCTCGTTTAATGATTTTAGCAACCGGAAAAAACAGACCGGTTAGTTTCGACCTTCTTATTCTTGAGTTAGGCGTTGCATAACGTAGTCAGCATAAAATGTTCCCACTGCTGAAACACAGGCCTTTTTTCCATGATGAGAGGGAGTTACGGAGTTAAAGAGTAACAAACATCCTTTCAAACAAACTTTCACGCTTTTAATATTAGTTGGTGGATAGTTTTTGACGATGGCGATTAAAAAGAGTGTCCATGGAGTTTCTTGCCCGTTCTTCTCCATAGAGATCTACTTCTTGGAATTGGCATCTACGGTACTTTCACAGTTTTTATGTCTTGTGACTGGGACTGTAGCACCATAATTTTGTAGTATTTAAATATACAAATAAAAACTACAATTTTTTTTTTTAAATTTAGAAAATTAGGAAAATTGAAAATTTTTCGTCGGATAAATTTCAACACGGGGGGGTCCAGAATCATGTCCTGGACCCATGGTATCCGTTTGTGCGTTGATGTCTCTTACACTCTGTATTTTCTTGTCTTTGACAATTTAAAAGTGCCTGTAACTGGTCTACTTGAAATGAATGCTTTTGATATGATGACTAACAGTGACTGTATTTTCCAGGTGGTGCGCGAGGCGTGTATCACGATCGCTCACATGTCGAAAGTGTTACGAAACAAGATCGACCAGTTCAGTCTCTACATACTGCAGGAGCTCATCAATCTCATACAGAACGCTGCCAAGGTAAGATTGTGGTCATAGATATATTAAAGAAGGAGATATGACGTGGAATTCAAAATGTATAGAAATCCGGTGAAGCCACAATTGCCCCTCCATAACGGTAATATTGTTCAGTCTGTCAAAACAATACTACGAACAAGTGCACACACGCGCCATCGATAACTCAGTCATTTAAATATAAACCTAATTCTTTACACTACAGCGTACTTTGCCGTATAATTTACTCGCACAAACAATTATCATTGTGTGTTGTCGCGACACGGGGGGCGGATACGACTCTCCCGCTCAAATACAACGGACGCACCATGCGACATTACGGCTTGGTGAGGTATCGTTATGTCAGTTTTACATTGCTTGTCCAGTCACTCAGTGATAGACTGAGGTGGTTGTAAAAGAGCAATGTATTTAATATAAAAACAATACAGTCGGAGTATTATAGGAAAACAAGAATAAAATAGTACAAGTCAATAGCTGAGCGAAACGCTCAGTCCCACGTGGTCACGAACACGCCCCCTTACCACTTCTCCTGTTTTTAATATTTCTGTGATTGTGGTCATAACGGGGTCCCCCCTTAGAAGGCCAAAGCCTGCCGAGGTCGCGGGACTATCGATCTACCGTAGCCCCGGAACGTAAAGGGCTATTGAAGGACACCGTGGATTTTAGTCAGTCTGACTGTCCCTCCCGTCCTGCCCTTGGTGGGAGGACTCATATGATGATATTACCACGTTAAAAAAAGGATTGTGTGGTTTTTTGAAACCACATAATTTTTAACACAACACGGTCAGCTGATGCGAACTACAGGCGCCGCCATATTGGCCTCGGCTGCTCTGTCGAGCGTCTTTCATTTTATCCCTACTCCGCGGCCGACCGTCACGCAACATGCAACACAGACGAAAAAGTTTGAGACGATGTAATAAAAACTTAACTTAAAAAAAATATAATGGGATAAGGACAGGAAAATGATTATGAAAGTAGGTTCGCAATAAAAATAAAATATAGTATTGTATAGATTCAATCATCCTAGTATTAAATAGTTTCATAGCCAGCATTGTGTGAGTGCTATGTACCTCGGAGCTATCATTCACTGAGTACCTACGTCTTTTATTGACTTGAATAACCCTGGCGGTTGAGAGTATGTCATGCTCACTCAAATGTCCCGCTGATGGTGGCGCGTGTGTCGGATCATTTAGCTCCCTTCAAAATGGTTGAGTTGAATGGTGCTGATACATGTGTCATGTTCGGGAACGGGCGCTGTCAGTTGGGACTGGTCATCTCTTAGTTGCCACGGTTTATTTTGACTATCTGTTGATCATTTTGTTTGTTTCTGAATTGTCTTTGTTTTAATTTTCTACTATGGACACTTTTAACTTGCTACATCGTTCTCACATAATGTATCATCTCAAAATGAATGATGTAACAAAGGTTTTGTAATAATTTTGGCGATCTAAAAAGAGTGTCCATGGAGTTTCTTGTCCGTTCTTTGTTCTACTTCTTGGAATGGGCATCTACGGTACTTTCACAGTTTTTATGTCTTGTGACTGGGACTGTAGCACCATAACTTTTTAGTGTTTAATTATATTTTTGTCTATGACAATTCAAAAGTGCCTGTAACTGGCCTACTTGAAATAAACGCTTTGAGATTTTGATTTTGAATAAACTATAATGATCTTCTTTTCCAGGTGGTATCGTCAGCGGGTACGATATGCGTGCGCTACATAGTGTCGTACGTGCACTCGCCGCGACTGCTGCCTGTCATCATGACCAACTTGACTACTAATAAGTCCAAGGAGATCCGGTCTACACTCAGGTAAGGAGATTTTATAAAACAGCATATCAAAATTGTTATTCCATTAAAAAGTTACATTTGGAGTTGCATTAATCTGTCTTATGACGCGATTTTTTTTTAATTTATTGATCGACAAGCTGATCCGGCAAACTTCGTAACGCCTCAGCATTTGATTTCTGAACGACTTTTAATTTCAATTGATTTCTGAACGAAGAGTTGAACATCAAATATTTGACAGATAAAAAAGAAAAGTTTTTAAGGGAAAACGAAATTATTGCTTTTACTATATTCCTAATATTTTTATCATGTTTACTCACCTTTTAAATTTTCCCTGAGCTTCCAAACATAATTCAAATCCAAAATTAGCCAAATCGGTCCACCCGTTCTCGAGTTTAAGCGAGACTAACGAACAGCAATTGATTTTTATAATATAGATTTTTTATTTAACATCCAATAAGTTAAAAATTAACCTTATGTATTTCTTTGTCAACAGTGAAGTCCTAGTACTAATGCTAGAGAAATGGCCGGCGCAGACCATAGAGAAACAACAAGCGGCTGTGAGGGACGCTATCAGACGAGCGTGTGTCGACGCTGATAGTACTTGTAGAACTTATGGCAGGAGGTAAGTAATACAGCTGGTGTCGTATTCGACAACGGAAGCAATGTATAAAGTTAATAATAATAATATTCCACAACTATCACACAACGCCATCTAGTCCCAAGCTAAGCAGAGCTTGTGTTATGGGTACTAGACAACTGATAAACATACTTTTATATTTCTAAATACATAAATATTATAGATAAATTACACCCTGACATAGAACAGAAGTTATATAAAACAAAACTGTTGTAAAGTCCTTGTACGCCCGCTAAACGATCTCCGGCCACCGTAGGCGCGGGTGGCAAGTAATGAGCGACTCGCTGTCCGATCATGGACGCAGCCCGGGTAGACGGCGCGTTGTGTTGTTCCAAGCGCGCCTTAAGAGCTGTCAGCAAAATGACGGGGCCCCCTTTTATAGGGCCAAAGCCTGCCGGGGTCGCTGGACTAGCGAGTAAATGTAGCCCTGGAACGTAAAGGGCTATTGAAGGCTCACCGTGGATTTTGGTCAGTACAAGTCTGACAGTCCCTCCCGCCCTGTCTTGGGTGGGTATACTAATTCGATGAGTACAGTCACGAGCAATAGTATGTATACACTAAGCAGTATTCAGAAGCGATGTTCTGCTACCATATTGATTAAACGTTTCCCTTCTCATTAGACTTCTATTTTGGAAGCCATACTATTACGAAATAGGTCTTATTTCAAAGTGGAAATCTGTTTTTCACGAGTAATTTGCGTTTGAATTTTGTTAAGTGTATACATGTTATTGCTCGTGACTGTACCACGTAAAAAAATGGCAAGGCCTTTCTTTCGCCGAATTCTTCTCAAAAAGACACAGTGACCCTAGAACGCAATGGTCTACTGCAGGAACGGGGTAGATTTTTAGTCAGTAATAGTCTCATTCCGCTGTTGATTCTGATTTTAAGGAGTTGCAGTGGTTTGGGAATAGTGCAGTGGGATTGTCTCATAAAAAATGCCGGGCGGGAGGGACTACGGTGTCCTTCAATAGCCCTTTACGTTCCGGAGTCACGGTAGCTTGTTAGTCCCGCGACCCCGATGACTCATTTGCCTACCGTTTCAGGTGATATTAACATGATATTCTGTTAATTTTTCGTCTATTTCCCAGAGCATACGCGGCCTACAAGCGCCATTTCCCCGAGGACGCTGAGCAGCTTTTCGCTCGGCTGGACTCGGCCGCGCAGAAACAAATTGAAAGAGAAAGGAACATCGGCAGTGTGGACAGTCTGCACCATGTCGGCACTGGTGAGACCATTTTGTCAATAATGAGTATTTTGTTGTAACGAAAAAATGGTACATTGTTATCCAAGGGGTGAAAGTTACTTATTTACGTCCCGAGACGGGGTTTGGCGCCCGTAACGTAGTGAGGGCGCTAATTGTTCGAGGGACTAAATAAGTTTGTAACCCGAGTTAAACACTGTGATTTTCATTACGAATTCGAGGAAAGTAAAAAATATGATCTCCTTTCTAGTGGGGGGGGCAACGGTTTTTAAAGAAAAAATAGTTTAAAAAGTTACAATTGATTAACTTGTTATCGTTTGTTTCAGAGAGAAGATCTATTACAAGTCCCAGAAGTCCGTCGGCCAGTGTATCAGGTCAGTACAAAATCATAATTTATTACCTACTTAGGCTGAATCCAAATTAATGAGCATAATTTTTTTAGTTGTGAATCGCGAAATTTCGAATTCTGAGGCCTTATTAACATTTCTCTATTAAAGGCGCAGTGTTATCTCAATATTCCCAAAAATTGGTTTCTTAGAACGTCGAGTATGACGTAATGTAATAAAAATAAGTAACGCGAAAAATACAGTGAACAGAGAAGGGTATAAAGAAGAATTTAAACCGAACAGAATAATAAATAATCTAAAGAAAAGCAGTAAAATAAATGCCCATTCGCAGCTTACGTCACATTTCAACACAAATGTCATTTTTTCAGTTTTCAATCTTATTGACGCTCCATAGTGGTGACAATAGTTTACGCGGTCATAAGCGATTAAAATCGTAGTCAGTCCGCGTCTTAATTCATAGTGTAGTTGGAGTATTTAAGGTCAGTTCACAACGAGACGCGACGCGACGCGGCGCGACGTGACGCAACGGTACTGCAAATGTGTATCTTACCGTGTAGTAAATAAAGTTAGATTTTGAGTCGCCAATAAAATGCAACGCGGCGCCGCGCTGGGTTGTTACAGGTGTATCGTTTCGTGTAGGAAATAGAGTTAGATTTTGAATAGCTCTATTGATATGTGCGCGCAGCGTCACGTCTCGGTCTGAGCTGACCCTTACTGCATTAAAATCTATTGTATGGAAAATTGAAAAAATGTATACCTATTATTATTTTTTTCCATCAAATTAATGTTGAAGTTCCAGTTTACGTCGCAAAGACGTGGAAAGTCATGTAAAGACTTCTGGAACAGGGCAGACCACTCATTTTGCGTCGAGTCTTTTCTATGAAACCGACCGAAATTACGGGACTCATAACTCAGTTTACGCTTGTCTGGTTTTTAGCCTTATCGTACTTGTGTAATTCCATTTGCAAAAAATAAAACCAAATGAGTATTCCTAGATTTTTTTTACATTTGCACGATAGCTTATCTCTGTTCTTGTGTCTAAAAATTATTAAAAAAAATTACTAAACATAATTTCCTCCGCACGCTGCCCGGATATCGGTAACTATGTCCACTTCATCCTATATACATTAGCTTCCACTGAGAACTTAGTATCAGGTGTAAGTCGGTCGGGCTCCCTGCGACGACGTCGAGCCTCGCAGGAGAGACCTCCCGTGTCGCACATACCAGTCGCTATGAGGGGGGATGGTGGTAAGAATATTAACCGCCTTTTTTTACGTGGTAAAATCATCAAATGAGTCCTCCCACCCAGGGCAGGACGGGAGGGACTGTCAGACTTGTACTGACTAAAATCCACGGTGTCCTTCAATAGCTCTTTACGTTCTGGGAATTCGTTAGTCCCGCGCCCCGGCAGGCTTTGGCCCTCTAATGGTGCCCTCTAAGGTGCGCGTGAAAGACAACGCGCCGTCGACCCGGACATGGTCAATGGTCAGACAGCGAGTCGCCCATTACTTGCCGTCCGCATGCCCGAAATTAACCGACTTTGCACAAAAAGATAAACATCTGTTGGACGCTTGTCTGAAAAAAAGTGTAACTGCAAAACGACCCTTATATCAACGTGAAATGTCGTTTTGAAGTTGACAACTTTTTTAGACAAAAAAAAATGAAGGCGCTGCCAATATAAAATTATTTCTTGCTGGTTGTCTATATATAGATACTCTCACGGGCTTGCTACCTAAAGGCATCTTACACGTGATATTTTATAAATATTAAACGCATTAACGCATGCGTAGCGAATTTTCAAAGATTTTCTTCGGAAAGAAAAATTCCACGAACCACGGACAGGATTCGAACCTGCGACCTTCGGATTCAGTACATCCGACGCTCATTTCCAACCGAGCCACCGAGGTTCTCACCTGCCGCGGCGAATTCTTCCTTCTATTTCTAACGTCTCAAGAAAATTTGTTGGAAATGAGCGTCGGATGTACGTGGTTTTCTTTCCGAAAAAGATCTTACACGTGGTATAGCAACATTAGAAATACTCGTGAAAAACCGATAAAATACCGGTTTAAAAAATCTTAATGTTTTTTGCAAAATTTTCGCCATTATTTCGCATGGAGACTAAAGTCCCTAAGTTGGCGTTTGCGTCATTTTCCGACCGTCATTTGCCTGGTACTTCGCCACATGCAAATTTTTCGCCAATATTTCGCATGGGGTCCAAAGTCCCCAGTTGTCGCCATTTTCCGAAAGAATCAGGAATTATTCCTGGTTCTTCGATTAGGCCATGTCCTAATCGTCCCATCGGTTTATTCTAACCCTCCTTTCAATTCCAGATCGCTCTCCCTCCAACGTGACCGCTCGCTCAGTGTCCGCTCTGGACGCGGCGGCGGCACAACGTGCGCGCGCTCGGGCGTTATACTCGCACATGAGTAGGAACAAGATACCGCCCACTGCCAGCTTGCGTGAGTATTGTGCTTCTTTGGAGCTGTTGCCCTACCATGACGTCTTAAGAGCGCGTATCCAGAAAGTTGGTAACGTCGCAAATTGCTGTCAAATGTTAACAAGTTTTATGTTACTGTATGGAAATAAGAAATATGACTCTGTAGTGCACTAAAAAAATGATTAGGGAATGCAAATAATTAATATCGTAACACCGAATATATAATTTTAAAACGGGGAATTTTTAACTCACCTCTATTTAGAAATTTAAACGAACATAATTTCTCCACTAATAACCTTACTGCATATCAAATAAATGACTGTACTACAAATTACTGATTTGAACACAAATTATCCCCTAACCTAACCTGCCCGAGTCGGGATGCCCCGTGTGTACGAAACGGAGCACAGAGAAATAAAAAATGACGTAAAAACGACTGGGGGCACCCCGACTCGGACAGGTTAAGTTAGGGGTCTCCCAGACCCCGCCATACCCTTCGTGGTTTTTTTAAACCACTCAGTTGTAGGGGCGCGGGGTCTGGGAGACCCCACCATCCCCTTCGTGGTTATTTTTTTTAAGCTACCCAGAAGGTCATACAGTAAAACAGTTAAGCTTTAAAGATCTAACAGTATTAGTATAATTGATTTAATTGATGAGCAAATTTAGTGTGCAATTCAGTATTTTTGGTGGTAATTTCGAATATTTTGATTGAAAAAGGGGGATTTACAGTTAAAAGTATTAAATACCACCCTTTTAAATCTAATAAACAGTACTTGGAACCTTTCCAAATGCTTTTTTACACCTGAGACGGTTACAACATCAAATTTAGTGCTTTAATTGCATTCCTGTAATCATTTTGCACTACAGAGCGATAATTCTTATTTCCATATATGACAACTATTTGCGACGTTGCCAACTTTCAGAATACGCGCTCTTAAAGCCAGAGTAGTTTCATTGTAGGAAAGAGACGGAGCTATACAAATCGTCTAGCGCCATCTTGTTCCCACACTGGAAATAAGACTTTAAGACATCATGGTAAGCCATCTGTTCGGGATGGGTAGCTTATTATGGTGACGGGGTTGAGGGTTTTTTAAATAAAATACGTATTAATGCATAATCACGTTTCAAAGTATAAAGCGGTTGATCCCGGCTGTCATTTGTAGATCTTTGACCGTAGTTACTGTTAGTCAGAAACTCTAAAGTTTGACAACCAGTCTTACCATGGGGTATCGTTACCAAGTTACTGTTTTGTGGAGATCCGATAGTCAGTCGCTCCATGTAAAATACTGATATTCAGCTGCATCTGGTTCGACTGGAAGCAGACCACAATATAGTTGGGAAAAGGCTAGACAGTTAGGTATTAACGCATGCGTCGCGAATTTTAAAGATTTTCTTAACTTAAGGGGTTTAAGTTTATGGGGGATATGTCCGTTGTATACGCTAAGGACTCAACGTCAACTTGACCAAAAGTAGTGCATTGGATTTTATGTTTTAGCAGACTTCTAAAAAGAGAAGGTTCTGAATTCGTCGACTTTTTTTTTAGATTATGCCTGGACCGACTTTACTTAAACATGAATACAGATACCGGCATAGATCTTGAGCGCTGACCTTCAACTGCGCAGAAGTGAGTTATTAGGTCCCTTTGGTAGATGAAGTGAGGAGCGGGGGCGGGGAAAGTGTAGTGATTGGCCCGCGTAGCGTGCCGTAGCGCATCGCGTCATAGCCGCCACTCGGGATTCGTTGTTTTGTGCGTTTTATTTGTTTTATTTTTGAGCGTTTCATTTGTCGATAAATGTACGATGCGCGAAGCGATCCCCACTCTTACGCCGAGCGCTCAAGAACCGTGCCGGTATTTGTAATTAGGTTGAAAAGATACGCAAAGAAACCTCTTACATTCACGATTTTCGGGGTTACTCGCCGTGAGGTTAAATGTTAAAATATGTAGTGCACAAAATTGACTGAAAAATGTGTTTTCCATCTCTATACTAAATATACAGGGTGTAACGGAAAGGTAAAAATAACTATAGGGGATGAAAGTTAATAAATAATAACAGACATTACTTTGGGAGCTACTCAACTGCAGAAAAAGGGAGGTATGTGGTATCACAGCATGCAGGATTTTCATTATACATGAAATTAACCACTTTTATTTAAAATTTTCATCAAATAACACTCAAAAATGAACGCTAAAACTAAACAAAACAGGGTTGCCATTTGCTATTAATTCAACTAACAAATTATGCTTGTGCTAGATTTCATGGCAAACCGCAAAACGTTTTGTCCTTTTCGAATATCAGCGCTATTTTATTAAAAGAAGGTTGAAAATCATTTGTCCACGAAAAAAATCTTTGCTGCGCTGACGCCGCCCGTGCAGTGGGCAGGCGCTCTTGAACTCTGAACACACTAAGGGTCAGTTCACACCGAGACGCGACGCTACGATATGATATTGGAAATGTGTATCTTTTCGTCATTGAGCAGGCATTGGCTTAGTGGTGGTTGTAGGCCTTGGGTTCGAACCCAGCTTGGCGCATTACGTTGTGTAATTTACTTCATCACCACTGCTCTCAAAACGGTGAAGGAAAACATCGTGATGAAACCGGCATGTCCTAGAACCATCACATTCGAAGACATGTGACATCTACCAACCCGCACTGGGCCCGCGTGGTGGATTACATTTGACAGGCCTGTTGGTCTAGTGGTTAGTGACCCTGACTGCTATGCCGGAGGTCGTGGGTTTCATTCCCACCCAGGACAAATGTTTGTGTGATGAGCACGATCATTTGTTCTGTGTCTGGGTGTAATTTATCTATAATGTTTATGTATTTAGAAATATATAAGTATGTTTATCAGTTGTCTAGTACCCATAACACAAGCTCTGCTTAGCTTGGGACTAGATGGCGTTGTGTGATATCTCAGCAGTGGGAACATTATAGGATAATGATGATGATCTTTCTTTTCGTGTAAATAGAGTTCGATTTTTGTGTCGCTATTAAATGAGCGTGAGGCGTCGCGTCTTCTATTAATTGTGTAGTATATAAAGTTAGACATTTTGAGTAGCTCTATTGAAAAGTGTGCTCAGCGTCGCGTCTCGGTGTGCATTCACACTTAAGAGTGTTCAATGCAAGTTTTCATACAAAAAATATAAAAATTGTAGCAATTTTTCGTTCAATTAAGGGGTTTCTTTTAATTAAATCTGTATTCGCTCGCACTAACACAATAACAACAACCTAATGAGTTATGTTTTTATCTTTCATTGTATATATTTAACAATATAATATTTAAAAAAAAAGAATATACTTCGTCAAAGAAAATACACCTTACGACCCATACAAAAAAAGGTTTATATTCCAAAAATATATATATAAAATGTTCCTTATACTTCAACGGAATTCAAAAACATTACTCTTTTACTCATGCTCATCAAACATTAAAAAAAAACATTTTCATCTTTTTTTTTAATTTTTTAAAATGCCAACCAGTCTTGCCAAGCATCGCCTAGTACTAACTGGGTAATGGAGGTCCGATAGTCAGTCGTTCCATGTAAAATACTGATATTCTGCTGCATCTGGTTCGACTGGAAGCCGACCACAATATAGTTGGGAAAAGGCAGGCAGATAATTTTAACTTAATTTTTTTTAAAGTAAAATTCTGAGTAAAGTTTTTGAATTTCAGTGGACCAACATTTTGATCGTGATGAAGATATAAGCGAATAAACAGAACAACGAAGATTATATTATATAATTATAGTTATAAATATACGTAAATGTAGAAGGAATATCATTATAAATAATAAATAAATAATTATAAATAAGTTTAACTTTAATTTATGCTATGCCGAAGAAGGAGATGTATCACAACCAGGTATTTTTTATTCGTAAATTATATATACTGGGTGTTAGGGACAGCCCTCCGCAAACTTTCAGGGCTTGCTCAGTAGACGAAACTGAACAATCTTTCACAAATATTTTTTTCAGGAAATGATAAAAAAATCAGCCTCACCATAGAAAATTAAAAAAAAAACAAAGGCACCGACTTTTGAAAGAAAAGTTATTTTGTAGGTTATTTTACCCTTTTTTGTGGTTGTTTTTGAAGGCGGTTACATTTTTTTTTTTAATTTGTTTTTACGCAGTCGGGTTTTTTGTATTTCTTTGATTTTTTTTTCATTTCTTGAAAAAACAATGTGGATGATTGTACAGTTTCGTCTACTGAGCAAGCCCTGAAAGTTTGCGGAGGGCTGTCCCTTACACCCAGTATTTTTTATTTTTAAGTAGATTATATTTTGAAGATAGACATAAAAATAAGGCCTGTTTGTACCGCTTAAAACTTATCTTCAATAAGCTAATCCATTGAAATCTAATTATAGTCCATCAGTAAAATTATCTAAAAATATATGACACGTAGTTTTCATTTGTTACGTAAACCAAAATTGACAAAGACACTTCGCTTTTAAAATTCACCATACGTTACATCTTGGTACAGGGTGTAAGAGACATCGACGCACAAACGGATACCATGGGTCCAGGACATGATTCTGGACCCCCCGTGTTGGAATTTTTCATCGGATTTTTCCTAATTTTTTAAATAATTTTTTGGAGTATTTTTTACTTTAGTCTGTTCATAATCGTTATTCTTACCTAACCCAATGACATTTTTAATAAAAAAAGTAATTAATTTACTACTTTCACTAAAAGTATCAATGTAAATAAAACTAGAAATGGTGTCTTCTTAGATGTTTATAATGAAAGGTCATCGTATACCTAAATACTGTGTCCAGTACCACAGTACCTGTAGTACTTTAAGCGCGGCTCATTATTAAAAAAAAAAAAACAAACATAAAAAAATAGGAAAAAACCGACGAAAAAATTCCAACACGGGGGGTCCAGAATCATGTCCTGGACCCATGGTATCCGTTTGTGCGTCGATGTCTCTTACACCCTGTATATTTTAAGTTTGTTATGACGTCACGAACCCCCCAATCCCGAATATACCTATAATAAATTGTCAATACCGGTAGCTTGGACCCTGTTCCCGATACCGGTGGGCCACTATCAATATACTCGTATATACAAATCAATGCCACTTTTCGTTGTAATGTTATAACTCAAGAACGGGCTCACCTATCCAAACCAAATGTTTAGGCTTTGTTCGAACTATTTAGTAGATGCTTTATGTGAAGTTTGCACAAAATCGGTCCAGCGATCCTTCATTTTTAAAGACAGGCCTGTTGGTCTAGTGATTAGTGACCCTGACTGCTATGCCGGAGGTCGTGGGTTCGATTCCCACCCAGGACAAATGTTTGTGTGATGAGCACGATCATAATTATGTTCTGTGTCTGGGTGTAATTTATCTATAATATGTATGTATTTAGAAATATATAAGTATGTTTATCAGTTGTCTAGTACCCATAACACAAGCTCTGCTTAGCTTGGGACTAGATGGCGTTGTGTGATAATTGTGGAATATTATTATTATTTATCACATTTTTTGTAGCAAATAGTATAGTAGTATTGATTCTGTGGCGCTACGAAGTTTGCGGGGTCAGCTAGTGGGTAATGATAATCATTGTCAATATGCATTGATTTTTAACCAACTTCAAAAAGGAGGTGGCGAAAAAGTCAATGAAATAAAAAACAAAGCCACCGACTTCCTACAGAAAAGTTACTTTGTACGCTATTTTACCCTTTTTTTGAAGTCGGCTACATTTTTTTAAGTTTTTTTAACAATAATACGTGTCTATTATTTATTTGTCAAAACTTTACCTGACGGATTAAACAGATTTGCAATATATTAATGCCTGAGATTAGCTTGTTGATTTTATTTCAAAATTGTTTTTTTTATGTGTACTTTCAACCACTAAACTCAAATTAAATTTGTGACGAGGTGCAAAGAAGCCTTATTGTATTTAATTTGCAGTAGAGATAATCACAAGACGTATTTAGATATTTTCTATCGGTATATTTTAAAAGTCATTTATTTTACCCTTCTTTTTTATTTATAAATAAATAAGTGTTGGAAATGTATCTACCAATGAATAGTCCGCACAGCTCTATCAAGGTATTATCGTGCCTTTTTAGCATGACACCGTAGAAATGGGATTTGTCGACCTAAGAATAGACAAAATAATATAATGATTTCTATCGTCTCAAGTACGGCGTTGTTTATAATGTTGATAGAAATGTTTCTATTTTTCAACATGTCGTGAAAATTAAAATTGTACCTTTATAAATAACTTTGTCTATTCTTAATAGGATAGAATATAGAATTGGTCGCTACTAACTACGCGTGCAAGTTATATACCTAGATGGATTTTTATAGAAATTCTAAGAATAAAATTCACTATTAGCAGTGCGGGCTCTTCCTCCATTTTCTTTTTTGTTTTAGTTTATTTTTAAAATACTACCAAATTCTTTAGTCAAATTATTACGTAGTACTTTCCTATCTTGATCCTTCTACAACAAATATTCTTCATATCTACAACCTTTTAATAATTTTCTCTACAGCCAGAGCCAAGCGATCTCCAGTCACTTCCAGCGGAGTACCTCCGAGTCCTGAGCGGTCTGTAGGACGATCCAGGTCGAGGCCCGGAGTCTCGCAATCACAACGTGAGTATCCTCTTAGTTTAAGGGCCTTACCATTCTACTATAGTCTATACTACCATTCTACTATACTACTATGTTACTTCCTACTATCCTACCATTAAACTTCCTACCATTCTACCAAACAACTTCCTACGATTCTACTTTCTACCATCCTACCATGTAACTTTAGGAAGTTATTTCCTTTCTACCAAGTTATTTCCTACTACCCTACTATGTTACTTCCTACCATTCTACTTTGTAATATGCTACAGTGTAACTTCCTACCATACTACCAAACTACTTCCTACTATGCTTTAGTGTACCTTCCTACCATTCTACTATTCTACCATTTTATTTTTACTGTGTTACTTTCTACTATCCTGCTTTGTAACTTCCTACCATTGTACCAAGTTATTTCCTACTACCCTACTATGTTACTTCCTACCATTCTACTTTCTACTATGTTACTTTCTAACAATATACTAATCTACCATTCTGCTTTCTACTATCCTGCTATGTAACTTCTACTTTCTACTATCCTACCATATAACTTCCTACCTTTCTACCAAGTTATTTCCTACTACTCTACTATGTTTATTTATTTATTTATTTAAAACTCTTATACTAACATTACAGGTTACAAACCTAATTCGATAGCAAAGACTACTTGTAATAATTATTAACTATTTAAAATAACATTACATCACTAAAGATTACACAATAGGTACATTAATTAATACAAAATTACTTTTAACTAAAACTACACAAACACAAAATTAACTTAAATATGTTTTACAATCTAAAATTAAAAAGTAAAACAATAAAAGAAACAATAAAAATAAAATAAACAATAAACATAAAATTACACTAATTGATGCTTTCGTAACATATTATATTTAAACTTACTTTTGCAAGTTCACTAAAGTAACACGAAAAAATGTCCAACCTATTCTGAATTTCGTTAACAGTACGAATTGCTCGCGTGAGAGGTGCTTTAGCCAGCAGGTTGGTTCTGGCAGTTGGCACAGCCAGCAGTGGCGGGCGCCGCCGCCTCCACACGTAGCGGTCTGGAACAGAGAACCGCAAGCACTGAAGCACTCCTGGGTTGTGCTCCTTGCCCCGGAGTAATTTTATTAAATAGACGACAAGAGTGAACTGTCGTCGCACCCTCAATTCATTGTACCCGACCATGCCCAGTACAAACAGGGTGGGGTACATCAGCGGGTACAATGGATAAACCCCGTACAGTCTGAAGTACAAGTGACGCGTGAACTTGTTTTGTACGCGCTCCAGCATGACAGAGTACTTGGCTTCATGTGGAGCCCATATGACAGCACCATATTCCAAGTGACTCCTGACTAGTGCGTCGTATAATACCCTAATAGTCGTAATATTAGTGAACCCCTGTGACTGCCTGAGTACAAAGCCGAGGTTTCTGTACGCTTTCTTACATATCTTAATGATATGCTCGCGATACGTAAGATCTGGAGTGAGATACACCCCTAGATCACGCACTTGCGTTACTCGCTGCATGGGTACCGCCTCTGCTTTGTACTCATAGCGGACAGGGGTACGCGCACGACTAAAGGATATTACCGAGCATTTGGACACGTTAAAGTACAGCTTGTTGTCATGGCTCCACTTCACCACCCTATCAATGTCACCCTGGAGTCGCTCACAGTCAGACTCGTCCCTTACCTCGAGCAGCAATTTGAGGTCATCTGCGAACAATAAACATGAGCCATGTCTGACGACCTCCGGCAAGCTGTTTATCATTATGATAAATTGAAGAGGCCCCAAATTGCTGCCCTGGCTCACTCCGGACCTGGTGAAGTACGGCTTCGACTCGTGCCCATTATAGTCAACGTTACTTCCTACCATTCTACCAAACTACTTTCTACTATCCTTACCATTCTGCTATTCTACTTTCTACTATGTCACTTTCTACTATTTTATATTCTGCTTTCTACTATCCTACTATGTAACTTCCTACCATTCTACCAAATTATTTTTATTCCTACTATATTACTTCCGCAAATGCTCTTAGAACACAACGCGGCATGGTCTGTATCGGACGGTGAGCTACCCATTACACACCGTCTTTTAGCACATTTAATCCTGTACCTCTACTAATAAGTCTTCTAAATAAATAATTACTTCTTTTTTTCCAGCGACATCCCGTTCCTCGTCGCCATCATCTCGCAGCAGTGGTCCCATGTCGTTAGCCAGCGCTCGCAGAAGACCCTCCGGTATACCGCGCTCTCTAGCGGGATCCAGAGAAACTAGTCCTACCAGGTATGTATAGAACGCGTCACATAAAAAGAACGCTGGAAGAAAGTGGTGGGGATGTGTTCGCGCATGGGTACAGTCTCGCATGTGTCTATTGGAGGTGGATTCTGCGCGGGAAGCAAAGCTCAACTGACGAACCAATAGCGTACCGGCAAACATGCAGCGCGTGGCTCACCCGCCCCGCGCCCTACCTCAAACCACCAAATAGACCGATAAATCGCCTATGCGCAGCTTGACCGCCAGCGTTCTTTTTACATGACGCGACCTGTACGTTCAGGTATGATCAGTTCACGATCGCCTCGGCTTTCATGCACAAGGATGAGAGTTCAAATCTGGACAGGTACAGTCAGCATCAAAAGTTGCTGACCACATTCAGATTTTCAAAATCGCTGTACACCGTAATAATACGTCATAATACGGTGTTTTTTTTATCGTGGTAAAATCATCAAATGAGTCCTCCCACCCCGGGCAGGGCGGGAGGGACTGTCAGACTCGTACTGACTAAAATCCACGGTGTCCTTCAATAGCCCTTTATGTTCCGGGGTCACGGTAATGAGATAAGTCCCGCGACCCCGGCAAGCTTTGGCCCTCTAGAGAGGGGGCCTCGTCATCATGCTGACACTCTTTGAGGCCCGCGTGGAACACAACGCGCCGTCGACCCGGGCATGGTCCATGGTCGGGCAGCGAGTTGCCCTTTACTCGCCGCCCGCATGCCCGCGCTTACGGTGGCCGGAGATCGTCTTTCGACGTCCGTCGCCGTGGGCGCCAACCACCGCGGGTGGGACGGAGGGAGGACATTGTCCCCTCCCTCACGCGGCCCGCCCTCTCCTTCGCGAGCATTACTGCTTCGCAGAAGGAGGGTCATAATACGGTGTACAGTGATTTTGAAAATCTAAGGGCTGATTTTTCAATAGTCAGATAACTTTTACCGGAGGAATAAAAATAGCGATTTGACATATTTTCTATAGATAAACTGTCAAACCGCCATTTATATTCCTCAGATAAAAGTTATCTGATTATTGAAAAATCAGCCCTAAGTGTGGTCATCAACTTTTGTTGCTGACTGTACCAATATGTCTTATTCAATTCATATGAACTTTCTAAGTTGTATCGGTTTAGGCGTAGAAAGCTTAATTCGCAAAATGGCAACCGAGTCGCAAAAAGATAAGATTTCAAAATGCCAAATTCTCAAAAAGCCTGATTCTCACCATTTTGAGATCTTATCCTTTTTCTTAAGTTTTATCGTGTCAGTCGTGAGGTCCGTGGGGTTCCCAAGGGCGCTTTTGAGCACCCGTCATCTCTTGAAACTTGAGGTTAGGCTATTTGACAGTATCAATAAATTATAAATCTAATAAGTCCGTTATTTAGAGTTTTGAAAAATAACGGACACATATTTTTTCTTATGTAAAATCAATGAATATTTACCAAGATATAACACATCAAGACTCGAGTGGGGGCTCGTGACGTCAGAATTCAGTAAAAAATGTACTAAATTGTGACGTATTGGCAATTTTGAAAGCATCATATCTCCGTCAATTTTGGTTTGCGTAAGAAAAGAAAAAATACGGCTCAAATATTATTTGATAATCTAACTGACGGATTAATTAGAATTTTTTAGTCAAATAGCCTTAATGTCGTTGTCAGTGGCCATAGAAGGTCGTAACTCGTAGTTAACGAATTCGGTCTTAGACACTATTGACCAATAAAATTTCAATTCCAAACCACAGTTTCTCCGAAAACACACATTATTTTTTGTATCTCTGAAATCAATAAACATTGGTGAACTACACTCGCGAGCAAGAGTAATGGAATCACTTACTTCGATTCCGCGTGATCTTTGAGTACTTAATTACAAGTAAAGAATAATAAAAATGATACCATATTAAAGGTTTAACTGTTAACTTCAAATTGATACCAAATTCATTAAAACCACGCCATTATTTAAGGAGATATCCTGGATCAATTGCAATTAAGTGATTCTATACTTTTGTCGCGTTTTTTTTTTTAATATAATATTCCACAACTATCACACAACACCATCTACTCCCAAGCTAAGCAGGGCTTGTGTTATGGGTACTAGACAACTGATAAACATACTTATATATTTCTAAATACATCTAATATATAGAATTCTCGTGTCACAGTTTTCGTTGCCATACTCCTCCGAAACGGCTTGACCGATTTTGATGAATTTTTTTGTGCTTATACGGTATTTATGAGAATCGGCCGGTATTTTTCATCCCCCTAAATGTTAGGGGTAGTCCACACCAAATTTTTTTTTAAATTATTTATATGGCAAAACAACGTTTGCCGGGTCAGCTAGTAAATATTATAGATAAATTACACCCAGACACAGAACAAATGATCATGCTCATCACACAAACATTTGTCCTGGGTGGGAATCGAACCCACGACCTCCGGCGTAGCAGTCAGGGACACTAACCACTAGACCAACAGGCCTGTCGGTTGTATTTAGTATGGCCTACATTTACAGCTTGGCAAAAAACAGTAGAAAACCGGAAGTCGCCACTGTGCTCTCGCTACCAGCACTTTGAATGATTTTATTTTATTTATTTTCACTTAACTTTGTTGTTGTTCGAAAAACACACACTTTTTCTAGCTATCTTGTTAATGAAGATAACCATCACACCTCTTCTGTCTAACAGGAGCGGCAGATCCAGTAGTGTAGTGAGTGCAGGTGTACGTCGTCGAGAGTCTATAGAACGAACCGCGCCTAGCCGGGCACCTGCCGCCACACTGCGACTGTTGCAACAGACGAGAGATGCTGAGGCTGTACTAAGAGTAAGTACTTAGATTTCTTCTTCATCATATCAGCCGTAAGACGTCCACTGCTGAACATAGGCTTTCCCTTTAGACTTCCAATAGGACCGGTTGTAAGCGGCCTGCATCCAGCGTGATCCTGTGGTCTTCATAAGATCGTCTGCCCACCTAGTGGGTGGACTTCTTCTTCTTAATCTCTCCAAAATTAAGATGGCAACATTACCACTTATGTAGTTAGCTTCTACCGTCAGACGTCTAGACACAATAGGCATGATTCTGGACTTCCCTTTGTTGAAATTTTTAATGACTTAATTTTTTTAGATTTTTTTTTACTTCATACTTATCGTAATTCTTACTTAACCCATTGTTACTTTTATATTAAACAAAGAACAGTACTTTCTCTAAACACAGTTCTGTCGTGAAACACGTAGTACCTAATTTGTTTAGATATTTTATGTATTGTCGAAATTTTCAACAAATGTAGTGGTATAGCTATGGTTAGATGTATAGTTGGTGCCAGTTAAGATGTCAATAGCGTACATTGACCCCTACCTAATAAGTCCTCGTATAATGACATACGATCAGAATTAGCATTTTTATACGATATAAGTATCTAAGTAAGATATCAAAATGGTAAAAATATTTCACCTATACCTAAGAGTTTATATTATTTTTATCTTTAAGACTCACAAGTAAACACTGGTCGACCCGATGATGTCAGTCAGGGTCTTCTTAGGGCTTCGGATGGAATCAGGGAATAAAACTACAGCGACCCTGCTCCAACGGTGTATATTCGCAGAAAGAGGATGATGCTTCATACATTGGTCCTTATACGAGGGCGGGTCAATAAGTCCGTGACTTTTTAAATGAAACACAGGTTTTTAGATAAAAAGTTATTTTATTTTTCAACGTAGTCTCCTTTAAGCTCTATACACTTAGCCAGAACGTTTCTCTATTTTTTTTTCGCTTCCGAAAAATATGATTTGTCGAGGTCTTTAAAATAGGCATTTGTTTGTGAGATGACTTCGTCGTTGGAGGCAAATCTCTTTCCACCGAGCCATTTCTTTAAATTTGGGAACAAGAAGTAGTCACACGGGGCTAGATCGGGAGAATAGGCCGGATGAGGGAGCAATTCGTAGCCCAATTCATGGATTTTTGCCATAGAAACTGCACATGTGTGCACCCGTGCATTGTCCTGATGGAAAAGGACTTTTTTCTTGGCCAAGTGCGGTCGCTTTGCCTCATCGAATCGACCCAATAAGTTGCTGTAATATTCGCCATTGATTGTTTTTCCTTTTTGAAGGTAGTCAATGTGGATAATACCGCGTGCATCCCAAAAAACAGTCGCCATGACTTTATTGGCTGACAAACCCACCTTTGCCTTCTTTGGCGCCGATTCACCCCGAGAAACCCACTGTTTTGACTGCTGTTTGGTCTCCGACGTGTTGTGGTGGATCCACGTTTCGTCCATGGAGCCATAACCATGGAGTTTCTTGCCGGTTCTTCTCCATGGAAGCGACCAACCCGAACCGTGCCAATTTTTTTTTTTTTTTTCCCTCGACGTTTTATAAGTGCCCATTGTGGCCCATGTAAAATAAAATATTTTGATTTTGATTTTTGATTTTGTCCACGGTTACGAAACGGCGCAAAAACTCGTTCATATTGCGATTGAACAACGCCAAACATTCCTGCGAAATTGTCACACGCTTGCGTTTGTGGTCGATTGTGAGCAAACGCGGCACCCATCTTGCGGAAAGCTTTCTCATACCCAAATGATCGTTTAAAATTGAAACCACTGAGCCATGCGAGATGCATGGCTTCCACAATCTCTCTCACTTTTAATCGCCGATCGGCTAAAACCATATCGTGGATTTTTTCAACTGTTTCGGATGTGGAGACCTCAACTGGGCGTCCAGAACGTTCGGCATCTTCCGTGCTGGTACGGCCACATCGGAATTGAGTAAACCACTTTTTTACCATGGAAATGGATGGTGCAGAGTCCCCATAATATTTATCAAGCTTAGCCTTGGTTTGCGTAATGGATTTTTTCCGCAAAAAATAATGCTTAATGAGCACACGAAATTCACTTTTTTCCATTTTCTTCTCAGTCAACGGCGGTAGTCTGATATTAACGGCTGTCAAAAACAAACTAAATGTCACAGCTTGTTCAATTTTTGACAGGAGTCATCTGACAGATGACTGTTGACGGGAGCAGTGTTGCCATTTCAATTAAGAGGCGGAAAAATCTAAAAGTCACGGACTTATTGACCCGCCCTCGTATACTAATCGGTGGCGAATTTTAATACCGAGATCTACAAATTGCACAGCATCATCTATCGAGGCTTTTTGTACTAATATTTAAGTAACAGTGGGCCTAAGACATTTTCCCTTTATTAGATGTACACGATCATGGTTAAACAAACACTATCATATCACAGAAAAATGCTAATTCTGATCTTATGTCATTATACGAGGACTTATTAGGTAAAGGTCAATGTCCGCTATTGACATCTTAACTGGCACCAACTAGTACTTTTAATTGTTTCATAATGTACTGTTGTACCTATTCCAAATGCTTCTCCTTTTGACTCAAAGATTGACAATGCCTTGCGGCATTAAGTCCGCCTTATGTACCACAATTGTACGTTAAAGTTTAAATAAATAAATGTGATTTCCCCATAGAGTCCAGAAGACAGTTCCACTTGTGAAGGTGGACGTGGTCGGGATGATGACTCGGAAGCCTCCAGCGTCTGCTCAGAGAGGAGTCTTGACTCCTACAGAAGACATGATGTAAGTAACATACTAGATTATTATTCCTTTTTTTTTTTGTACCAAAATCAAAGCATTTATTTCAAGTAAGCTAGTTACAGGCACTTTTGAATTGTCATAAAATAAAAACAGTTGAAAAATAATTAAGGTGCTACAGTCCCAGTCACAAGACATAAAAAACTGTGAAAGTACTGTAGATGACCATTACAAGAAGTAGATCCAAGAGTAGAGCAGGAAAGTAATAATAATGATAATGTTTTGAAAGCCCTGGCTCCTGAGCTAGGTGAGACCTATGTTACAGGAGCCAGTGTCTTCACCCGTTTTTGGAACAACACTTTATATGCAATAAAATCAAAGTACAAAATGGTTAACTATAGGTCAAACTCAATGGACCATTTACTTTACATCTATTCAAATTCTTTGAAAAACCAAAATGTTTATGAACTGAGCATGTAACTGATTTCCAAAATCGGATTATCATGAATAAACGTCTTCAAAAGTTACTGCGGCCCTGGCGTCTAGCGCCATCTCGTTCACTGAGCTGCACCTGGAACTCAAAATTGAAAGAAAAGGGTGGTTTTAACAAAAAAAAAAAAACCTAGTACAGTTACCGGCATGGATCTTGAGCGCTGACCTTCACCTGCGCAGAAGTGAGTTATTAGGTCCCTTTGGTAGATGAAGTGAGGAACGGGGGCGGGGAAAGTGTAGTGATTGGCACGTCATAGTCGCCACTCGGGATTCGTTGTTTTGTGCGTTTTATTTGTTTTATTGTGTGTTTCATTTTTCGATAAGTGTACGATGCGCAAAGCGATCCCCACTCTTACGCCGAGCGCTCAAGAACCGTGCCGGTATTTGTACGTATGGGTACAGGTTTTTATGAATAGTGAAAATATGAATAATACACAAAAAAAAAACAGTAGCTCGACTTTGGAGAAAAATTTTTTTTTAATAATGTTGCTCCACACTATGAATTTCTCCTGTATAATTTCACCCATGGCGCGATGCGACGCGATGCGATTGCAATTCGACCGATTCCAACTACAAGTGAAAATCAACCTTATCACTACGACCAACATAAAACACGTTATTATCTACGGGTACATGAAAAACAAAACACGATCGACACGACGACGTCAAGTCAATCGAATTGCATCATTATATCGTAGTGGCAAGGTTGATTTTCACTTGTAGTTGGAATCGGTCGAATCGCGCTATGGGTAAAGTCCCATACACAAACACATAGACTGATGATTGTTTCATATCTTCCCCTCCACAGAGTGTATCCTGGTCGGGCTCGGCGTCCCGGCTGGGCTGGGAGTGCGGCTCCCCTCCCCCTCCCCCGCCCCCGGACGACATCATAGCACTGTGTGCGTGCACGCACTGGACTGAGAGGAAGGACGGACTTACACATTTGGTGAGTACTGTACTAATTGATTCTTAATTCAATATTATATCTATCTTCTATTTAATTTAAAAGTGAAAGGTCACTGATATACTCATAACCAGAGGTTGAAATGAGTTAGAGTTATTTTAATACTTGCATCGAAATGTTGATAATTATACATTTTAGGAATTAAAATTAATAAGATTTTTTTTTTAAAGTAATCTTAAATTTTTCGGAGAAAGGCGATTTCGAAAATCTTTATTGGCAAATGTTTCCCCGGGCTTAGTTCATGCCTCGTTTTCAACAAAATAGTCGAGACAACACGCTCGTTTAAACTGCATTTAAAATTAAAAAGTATCGTTGAATCGGTCATAAAATATCGTCTATACCGATACATCGGCTAACCCAAACTATCGCCAATATATCGGTATCGGATGCATCGCTAATATCAATATGCATGTTTTGATGCTTTGGCAAAGTCGCGCGTGCAATGGTTTAAATTACGTAAAAGTAATAACTTTTTTTTATTAAATCAAGGGATTTTTTTTTCTATCCCAGGATTTGGGCAAGGGGCATTTATCCATTTTATTTTTTCGCTGTATTAAATGTTTATCACTTATTTTTGTAAACGCTGTAGTAATATAATTTTTAAACATAATCTTCAATAAACACAGAAGCTGTTAATGTTTCTTTTTCAACAAAAAAAATCTCTATCTTCCTCAGGCCAACTACCTGAACAGCGGTCGTCTCCTCACGGACGACCAGCTCCGTCGTCTGACCGAACTCCTCAACAAGATGTTCGTGGACGCTCACACTAAGGTGTTCTCTTTACTGCTGGATGCTGTGTGTGAACTGCTGCTCGTGCACTGGCAACAGTTGAAGGATTGGCTTTATCAGCTCATGTTTAGGTACGTTATCCATCTATGTAAGGCCTCGCTGACTGTAGTTCTGACTGTTGAATATATCGCCGATGGTGGCGCGCGTGTCGGATCATTTAGTTCCCTTCAAAATGGTTGAGTTGCATGGTGCTGATACATGTGTCATGTTCGTGTCAATTGGGACTGGTCATCTCTTAGTTGCCACGGTCTATTTTAATTAAAAATAACTTTATTTTTAATTGTCTTTGTTATATTTACTATGGACACTATTAACTTTGCGAATCGCTGTCCAAACATGGACGCAGACCGCGTCGACGGCGCGTTGTGTTCCACGCGCGCCTCAAAGAGTGTCAGCATTATGACGGGGCCCCTCTTAGTGGGCCAAAGCCTGCCGGGGTCGCGGATGTAACGAATACCGTGACCCCGGAACGTGACTATTGAAGGACACAGTGGATTTTAGCCAGTACAAGTCTGACAGTCTCTCCAGCCCTGCCCTGGGTGGGAGGACTCATTTGATGATTTTACCACGTAAAAAACAAATACGTCACATATCGAAACTTAAGCCAGGAAGTAATTAGACCTGGTGGCCTACCATGATGTCTTAAAGCTACAGAGCTACCGAACTCCTCAACAAGATGTTCGTAGATGCTCACACCAAGGTGTTGTCTTTAATAAAGAAAATCAGCAGGAGTTTGTAAACAGCATCCAGTACCCATACCATGAGTTGTCATTACAATACTCGATCATACGCATCGACCGCATTTGGCGCTCTCATTGGTTGAGAGTTCATACAACCTTGGAGCGGGCCAATGAGAGCGTCAAACGCAGTCGATAACGATGATCGAGTATCGTAATGAAAACTCATGGTATGGGTACTGGATGTTGTTTACAAACTCCTGCTGGTGCAATGGCAACAGCTGAAGGACTGGCTTTATCAGCTTATGTTTAGGTAAGCACCCGTAATGCTATGGTCCGGCCTCGCCGAGGGTAGCTTTGACTATCAAGTGCCAAAGATTTCGTTAAGGTTTCTTTTTACGTGGGAAAATCATCAAATGAGTCCTCCCACCCAGTGCGGGACGGGACGGGAAAAACCACAGTGTCCTTCAATACCCCTTTATGTTCCGGGGTCACGGTAATTCGTTAGTCCCGTCGACCCGGGCATGGTTCATGACAGGACACCACGTAAAAAAATGGCTGCTACTGAAAAGTCCCTTATGGAAAAACCCAATAACTGCCCGACTTAGGAATCGAATCTACTCAGCTCTTACTGCGAGGCCGTCTTTATATTTTCCAATTTGTTGCAGATTACTGATGAAACTCGGCACAGACATACTAGGATCAGTACAGAGTAAGATCATGAAGACGTTAGATGTTATCCATGAGTGCTTCCCCGCTGAGCTGCAGCTTCATAATATATTTAGGTAAGAATTATAGAACAGGTCAACATAAGAATTAAAAACGGCATCGTTGAGACAAAGTTTTGGGTAAACCCTATACCGCCTTATCACAAAAAGAAGATAAACATCTGTTGAACGCTTGTCTAAAAACAGTGTAACTGTAAAATGACCCTTATATCAACGTGAAATATCGTTTTTACTTTGACAGTTTTTTTGAGTGTTGAATAAATGTTTATCTTTCTACGATTCCAGCAAAATAGTGTGCGGCACATTTGTTCACTTGTGCGCGTACAAAAGTATCCAGGTGTTCGCGTACATTTTTAGAATCTTCGCCAGAGCGTTGATACAAAATGAGTTTCTTCAGAAAAAGAGGAAAACCGACTGTTACAACGCACTTGTAATGATACAATGTTTAGTGCCTTCATACAACTTGTAACATCAATTAAAAATTTAAATTTCTGGCGGGTACTCACAAAGTTAAGTCTGCAATGTTACACGCGCAAATGTTGATGATGCGACGCGACACAATTCGACCGATACCAACTACAAGTGAAAATCATCCTTACCACTACGACATATGACATAAAACGTGCGGTTATCTACGAGTAGATAAAAAACAAAACACGCTCGCCACGACGACGTAAGTCAGTCGAATTGCATCATTATATCGTAGTAGCAAGGACGATTTTCATTTTTAGTTAGTGGAAATTGCAAATCGCATTAAACACGACATAAGCAAGCTCGCTCATGTGAAAGAATAGTAGACACACACATCACACTTTTAGGTACGGTACTAAATTAATCGATTCCCTTTGCTCCTTTTTACCGACTTCAAAAAAAAGGAGGTTATCAATTCGACCCGTATGTATGTAATATTATCAGAACTGCCCAGTTTTCATATATGTTAGTCTATATCAGCGTCTGAACAAATGTGCCTTTCATAAATGTATGTATGTATGTTTTTATGTTTGTGCACGCATATCTCCGGAACTATAAGTTCGATTTAAGTAATTCTTTTTTTGTTGTACTAGGTATTGTTCAACTTAGGGTACACTGATGAAACTTATTCATCAAAATCGGTTCAGTAGTTTTAGAGATATGGATTTTTTTTTATGTTGTGACGGATTACAAGATTAGTGCATATGTAAGAAAATTTTGTATTTTACAAGAATTTGGGTTGAATATGTAATAAATAAACTATAAAAAGGGTAAAATAAAAACATTTTTAAAAAAAAGTACCGACTTCAAAACAAATACAAAAAAGTTTAAAATAACTTTTCTTTCGGAAGTCGGTGGCTTTGTTTTGTTGTGTCATTGACTATTGCCACCGACTTCCGAAAGAAAAGTTATTTTAAACTTTTTTGTATTTGTTTTGAAGTCGGTACTTTTTTAAAAAAAAGTTTTGTGGTGGCCCGCTCCATGGTTAGATTCCTACTCTTCCACATGGTCCTTCGAGCCGGATTTATGTGTGATTTTGAACACAGCAAACACATCATTACTTTACTTCCCCCCAGGTTCCTAGCGGACGGTGCGACGGCGCCCACTCCTAAGACGAAGGCGGCGGCGCTTCGATTCCTGGCAGACCTTGCACATGACTACTGCACACCCAATAGTCTAGCGTTAGCGTTACATGGTATGTAATATTACATTATATTGTATTATAAACTATGTGTAGGTCGTGGGTTCGAACCCCGTCAGGCGCATTACTTTGTGTAATTTATTTCAACACCACTGCTCTCAAAACGGTGAAGGAAAACATCGTGATGAAACCGGCATGTCCTAGAACCAAAAATTTGAAGACATGTGACATCTACCAATCTGCACTGGGCCCGCGTGGTAGATTACGGCCTGCCCTCTCACAGAGAGGAGGCCTGTGTCCCAGCAGTGGGAACATATAGGCTGATGATGATGATGACTACTATCGGATCTCCAGAAACCAGTAACTCGGCAATATTAAACCCCATTTGTCAGACTTTTAGAGCTTCTGACTAACAGTAACGACTGTCAAAGATCTACAAATGACAGCCGGGACCAACAGCTTTACGTGCTTTCTGAGGCACGGAGGAAACTCGCTATGACAGATGGTCACCCATCCACAGACCAATCTCTGCAATCGCGGCTTAACCCGGCAGATCTGCCTGTGCGGCTGTGATTATTTAGCCACGAGCTCCACTAAATAAGAGACCCCAAAGTTAATAAAATCACGATTTTTCTCTCAGGTGGTGCCACAGGCGTGGCAGGTCGTGCTCTAGTGAAGGTGGCCACGCTGGCAGGTGACCCACGTGCGGCTGACGTCAGAGTGTGTGCACGACGTGCGCTCGCGCATCTGTATGATTGTAATCCTGTGCCCGTGAGTATACTAGCTTAATATCTACTAGAATGACGGAATTTTATTGATACCTACATTTTGAGGTAGAATATTTTAACAGAAGAGACGTATGACCCTGCGAAGCGAGACTTCGTTGACTCTGTTTAGGTCGATTTTAATATTATTACAAAAAATAGGTTAAGAGGTAATACAAGGGCCGTTTTTCCATACAAACGTAATCCCCTGTTTCCTCCCTGGATAATGCCAGTAGAGCAATAATTTTTTTACAAAATATCTATGACCACTATAATTGGCATGTCTCTATGTTTTCCTTTTTTCCATAAATTTATTATTAAAAGAGATTAGACGAACATTCAAAACCCTAAAAAATTGGCTAGATTTTCCGCTGTGTTCAAATATCCAGAAAACAAATTTGACGAGATTATATAAAAAAAGGAAAATATAGGAACACGGCTAAAGCCTATCTTTACTTTAAAAAAAAAAGTAGTTAAATCGGTTAAGTTTTGGAGTAGTAATCAGGGGACTAGGAATCGTTGATTTTGTGCTCATTTAATAGGTATTTTCGGTTCAAGCTGCAGTTGTCTCTATCGCACTCTGCGGGGTTCGGTTCGGGCACTGCGCGACAGCAATAGATTTTACAAATACCTTTTTTTCATTCTCTAACCCTCGGTGTTTTCTCTTAATTTTAACAATTTGGTGGACGTTTATCCATTCTGGCAAATATTTCAATTTTTTCAATTATAATGCCACTGGAGTAATTTTGTACATTCTGCTTTGGTACAAAACACAATTTTTGTTTAAAAAACATGTTTTTTTAGCTAGTAAAGCATACTATGATGTTAATGAATTTTTAAGTGAATCGTTTTAGTTTGACATGCTTTGTATATTTTAATGAAATTAATTTAATGTTATAATGATTTTGATAATGATGTGTGGATTGAATATTATTGTACTTGACATAATCCTTTTATAAGTAATTTTACTATAGTATGTTTTTGTAATTTATTGTTATTTAAATCTATACATTAATCTAATTTTAAATTTATTTTCTTAAGTTAGAATTGTAATGTAATTAAAGTTACTATTATTGGTTCAATATGGTAAACATGTTATCACAACTCCATGTACTATTTGTAACACCTTGCATGCATTGTATCGAATAGCAGCATGCATGAATCTGCAGCATGCATGAATCTGAATACACAGTTTTGGTAACTTTGTTTATTTCTATACAGTTCACGGCACTAATGAGCGAGCTACCGGCAGAGACGCAGGCGCTCGTCAACGGAGTGGTACAACAACATGTTAGGAGGACTTCTAGCAGTGAGTTACTGACATCTATTTATCTAATCACCACCATCACCAGACTATAACGTTCCCACCGCTGGAACACAGGCCTCCTCTGTGAGAGGGAGTGGGCCATAACCCACCACGCGGCTGGTATCTAATATTTCATAAATATTGTACGCATTAACGCATGCGTCGCGTGTTTCTTTGAAAAGAAAAATTTTAACCGCGAGCAGGATTTGAACGTCACCTTGAGACGTTAGAAATGGATTGAAGAATTCGACGCAGTAAGTATGGACCTCGTTAGCTCGATTGGAAAGAGCGTCGGATGTACTGAATCCGGAGGTCGCAGGTTCAAATCCTGCTTGCTGAGCACCTATGTCTGTGCACTATATGTCCCACGCAGATGCCTAATCTTCATTGAGAGTGGCCGCTGTGGCCGAAATTGGCCAGGAAGACTATAATTAATTATGATTAATTACCCACTTCACTTAACACTTTACTTTTCTGCGCCAGATAAGTCTGGAATAACGGTCATTGATCCGACCAAAATAATGCATCGTCCGAATTTCATAATACCAACGTTCGAATTTCAAAATAAAATATAAGGTCAAGATCGCCTCTTACCACGATACGTTGGTTTTGATCGTGTTACGACACTTTCTTTACATTTTTTCGTATCGTTTTGAAATATCGGAATACATTGGTACACGGGGGGTCACCGAATTGTATTCCACACTAAGGGACTATTATTAATGTGGAATATTATTAATTACAAGTGAAAATCAACCTTCCACTACGACATATTATGACTTAAACACGTTATTATCTACGGGTAGATGAAAAACAGAACACGATCGCCACGACGACGTCAAGTCAATCCAATTGCATCATTATTTGTTAGAAGCAAGGTGGTTTTTCATTTGTAGTTGGAATCGATCGAATCAAAAAGTCCCTTATTTGGCGGAGACTTATCAGGCTTCAAAGCATTTTAAGTATTCATGAAGCTATAGAAGCTATCACAACGGATCCCCCTAACAATCTTCTATCAGCAGGCTCGGACAGTCCGCTCCGGTCAGTGTCCGGCGCGTCCAACGCTCCGGACGACGTGTACTCTCGTATTCGGAAAACTACATCCGAGATACATACATACACTGCGCAGCATAGCAATGGTGAGTCATTAAGAAACGATATTAGATTTATGAGAAATTAGTTATAGATAAGGCTTGTTGGTCTAGTGTTTAGTGACCCTGACTGCTACGCCGGAGGTCGTGGGTTCGATTCCCACCCAGGACAAATGTTTGTGTGATGAGCACGATCATTTGTTCTGTGTCTGGGTGTAATTTATCTATAATATTTATGTATTTATAAATATATAAGTATGTTTATCAGTTGTCTAGTACCCATAACACAAGCTCTGCTTAGCTTGGGACTAGATGGCGTTGTGTGATAGTTGTGAAATATTATATTATATTTTAAGGCCTCTGTTCCACTGGCGTTCCACGAGGGTTGGCGTCTCTCCAACAGATGTTACGTTTTCGTCGCGATTCTCTAGTGACAAGTCAAAATCAAAATATTTTATTTTACATGGGCCTCAATGGGCACTTATAAAACGTCGAGAAAGAAAAAATTGGCACGGTTCGGGTTGGTCGTTTCCATGGAGAAGAACCGTCAAGAAACTCCATGGTTACTCTTTTAAAAAAATATTTTGTTTTTACAATGTTGTTGTTACAGTTTAGTATAACATAAATACGAGAGAACAACGCAGGCACAATAAGAAGAGGAGCTTCTTAACAAAATCTTAAGCAAAAATAATAATAAATAAAAGTAAATAATAATAAAAGCGGAAGAAATGGGCATCTGGGAATTTACACGACCTGCAATGTTCGCCTTGCCACCTCACAACGTTAACGGCGCGTTAGTTGGCCATAGTATAATGTGCGCGACGTTAACGTCGCGTTAAGCAGACGTTAACGCTTGCCACGCGACGACCCGACAACGTCAACGTCGCGTCTGCTCAGTGTTGGCGCTGCGCAGACGTTGGAGAGACGCCAACACTCGTAAGGCTACCTGTCCACTGAAGCGGAGCGAGGCTGCGGAGGGCAGGCATTTGGCCCCATAAGGGGCGTCGGTGACGCGTGAAACACGACGCGCCACCGACCCGGGCTTGGTCCTTAGTCGGACTGCGAGCATACCCATTACTCACCGTCCACAAGCCCGCTCCGCCGCTGTGCCCTCTTAAGCACACAGTGCCTAAGGAAGAGTTTTTGCCCGCATCCCAGGGTGCACCGGCCCGAAAAACTGGTCTTCCCCCCGGACGTATCCGAGAGGGAACTCCAGTCCACGGGCGCACGTGGAGGTTTCCTGTCTTAGTACCCCATAGGATTGCACCTTTGAAGAGGAGCTGAGATTTAGTGCAATCCTATTGGTTAATATTTCCTCGTTTCTCCGCTCCGCCAGCTCGCTCCGCATCAATGGACAAGCAGCCTTAAACGCCAGTGGAATAGCAACCTAAAATTAAATTTAGCATAGTTTTACAAGCTTTTACTTACACTAGCGAGCATAGGAATCACTTACTCCGATTTCGCGCAATCTCGAGTACTTAATAACTATTTAAGAATAATAAAAACTTGAGAGGTGTCAAGGGACACCCGGATGGAACGAAGTTACTGTATACACTCAACAAAAATAATCGTCGCGACACCACACTGTTCAATGCGAAATAGAAAGACGAAACGAAAATATCTGGCTTGCTTTCTATAAGAGAGAGAGAGACAGACAGAAACATACGCACGCCGCACGGCTTACAATAGCTTACTATAGCAAAAAGTGTCGTTACAACTTTTCGTCTTAATTTTTTTCCGTCTAGCCCCCTTTCGCAACACGCCATAAGATGGTGAATACTGCAGTCATTGTACCGATAGTCGTGTCTGCCAATGGCTTAATT
Source organism: Agrotis exclamationis (assembly GCA_950005045.1). NCBI lineage: Eukaryota > Metazoa > Arthropoda > Insecta > Lepidoptera > Noctuidae > Agrotis > Agrotis exclamationis. The sequence continues at coordinate 12,739,384 of OX465444.1, forward strand.
GCCAAGAGCCTCGACCAACATCTGAGGAGGCTCTCGCTTGGCAGCTGGATCAAGCATCTGATTCAGAAAGCAGTACTTCTGGACACGGCGCGTATTGTTAGGAGGTTCCTCTCTCCGGACCCTGTTCCTGATGCTGGTGGAAGCAGTCCACACCATTTATGACACTATCCCGGATTCATTTTCAAATTGATTCTACACTTTTGCTCGCTATTGTAGATAACGAGCAAAAGTGTAGAATAGTATAGTGTAGTAGTAGTTTGACTGGCCTGTTGGTCTAGTGGTTAGGAACCCTGACTGCTATGCCGGAGGTCGTGGGTTCGATTCCCACCCAGGACAAATGTTTGTGTGATGAGCATGATCATTTGTTCTGTGTCTGGGTGTAATTTATCTATAATATTTATGTATTTAGAAATATATAAGTATGTTTATCAGTTGTCTAATACCCATAACACAAGCTCTGCTTAGCTTGGGACTAGATGGCGTTGTGTGATAGTTGTGGAATATTATTATTATTAACTGCCACCCATAACTATTTTGTTTGTAGCGGACTGCGGTAACCACATGTCAAGCAAAGATTCCGGCATCAGTCAAATGTCAGATGTTACATTATCAAACAAAGGACACAATGGAGTGCCCAATGGACATTATAATGCGTAAGTAAATAGATAATTCATAATAATATAGTCTTTAATGTATACAGGGTGAATTTTTCAACTGGGCGTATCCGAAAACATGAGGAATATCGAAAAATACTGAAGGAGTCTCGAGGCCGATTTCGATGAAAACTAAAATTGCATCATTAATTTTCCTGGCCAGTATTTGAAACCCGTTGATTTAGTTTAAAAAAAACACACTGTATAATTAAACCATCCAAAATTGTCGCTAACAAAGATCAAATTCTAGGTCAAAATATTTATTTTTTGACAATCCATCTCAAGACTCCTTTAGTATTTTTCACTATTATTCATACTTTAAGGTCTGGCCATCCACGCCCAGTTGAAAAATCAGAGCTACAGAGCCAGTTTTTTGAATTCGAATTTTCGAGGCTAAAATAAAGTGTATTATTAGAGAACTTGTGTTTTTTAATTTAATTTATTTATTTGAATCAGACATAGTCCATAATACAATTTTAAAATAAACACGAATAAATAATAAAATTAGAAATAAATAATTTTACAATACAAAAACTAATAACATACAATAATTAATTAATTCATAAAATGTCATTAAATCAATAAAATTAGAAATAAATAATCATACAAATCACAAACCAAAAACGTTTTAATTAGCGATGCATCCGATACCGATACCGGGGATACTTCGGGTTAGCCGATATATTTTTAACTCAACGATACTTTTTAATTTAAAAATGTAGTATATACGAGCGTGTTGTCTCGTCTATTTCGTTGCAAACAAGGTACGAGCTATGCCCGGGGAAACCTTTGCCAAACAGACTTGCGAAATCGCCTTTCTCCGAAAAATTTAAGATTAGGTACATACTTTGTTTTAAAACAAAAATCTTATTAATGTTTTTAATTACTAAAATGTATAATTATCCAAAATCAATCTATGTCACTATTTTTTATAAATAAAATAAAATAAAAATAAAAAATAAAAAAGCCTTTTATTCCTTGCAGTTTACAATTTTAAAAATCAAGTTCTTAGAAGTAAGTGTTAGTGGGTTAGTTTCTTATGTGAATTATATATATTTTGTTAGCTGTGTTAGTTTTTATCTTCTGCAAGGACCCCAGATTGGGTAAAGGCCTCCTCCAAAGATCCCCATAAGTCTCTGTCTTTTGCTATTTGACTCCAGTTTTCGCCGGCGGTTCTTTTGATCTCGTCCTCCCATCGTGTTATTGGTCTACCTCTTTTTCTTTTTCCTTGTGGGCCCTTCCATAGAGTTGCTCTTAAGGTCCATCGTTGATCTGTAAGTCTTGCAACGTGGCCTGCCCACTTCCATTTAAGCTTCTGTGCATAGGTCAAAGCATTTTTAGATTTTGTGATAGATCTTATTTTTGTGTGACGTATTTTGTCTATTTTCTTTACCTTGAGCATACTTCGTTCCATTCCCCGTTGACAGGTGATAATTTTGTGTTTGGCTTTTCCAGTGAATTTCCAAGTCTGGCACCCGTATGTCAAACACGGCAAGAGGTTCGAATCCATGATTCTGGTTTTTAGACTTATGGGAAAGTTACTCTTAAAAATTTCCTTGAGACTCCAATATTTGTTCCATGTTTGTTGTACTCTCCTGTCTATTTCTATTTCGTTGTTTTTTCTTCCAAAGCTAATTGTTTTTCCCAAGTATATGTATTTGTCCGTGTATTCTATTGGATTTCCATTTACTTGTATTGATATTTTGCTACTATTTGTCATTGTCATGGTCTTCGTAAGATTAATTTCTAGTCCTACATTTGTACTAGCTATCTGTAAGGACTCAATCATACTCTGCAGCTGTGAGCTTGATTCCGATAGTATCACAATGTCGTCTGCAAATCTTAAATGACTTAAGAAGACACCATCCACATAAATCCCCTGTTTACTCCAGTTAAGTTTCTTGATTATTACTTCCAGTATGGCTATGAATATTTTTGGGGACAGCGGGTCTCCTTGTCTTACGCCTCTGTTTATAGGGAAGCTTGGACCAAGGGATTCTAGCTTTATTCTTCCCATATTATTCTTGTATATGCTCTTGATGACCTCTATATACACTTCATGAACCCCTTGTTCCTTCAGACTTTCCCAAATGCTTGCATGTGTTACGGTGTCAAAAGCCTTCTGGTAGTCGATAAATGCAAGGTATAGAGGTCTTTGCTGTTCTTGGTATTTCTCTATAATCAACTCAAGGGTGTGGATGTGGTCTAGCGTAGAGAATCCCTTCCTAAATCCTGCTTGTTCCACTGGTTGTCTGTCTTCGATTTCAGGACTGATTCTTGCGTTAATAATGGCAGAGAATAGCTTGTAGAGGCACGGTAGTAAACTTATTGGTCTATAGTTTCCAATGTTTTTTGGATCTCCTTTCTTATAAATTAGGATAATATTGGATTCGGACCATTGTTTAGGTGTTTCTGATTTTTGCAATACCATATTGAAAAGTTCTGCTAGTGGTGTGGCCAGAATTTCTTGTGCTGTCTTCAAAGCTTCGTTTGTGATGTTATCTGATCCGGGAGATTTTTCTAGTTTTAGCCTTTTAATTGCGTCGATAACTTCTATTTCGTCGATTACTTTAATGTTTAATGTTTAGCATCACATCACACAGACAGGACAAAACGGAAGAAAACGGAGAAGATAATTTATAACAATTAAGGCCCTCCTCCCATATAGATCACATAAACAAACCAACTCAAACAAGCAACAATAAACATCTTCCAAGACGGCTGGTCACCGTGGAAGAGTATGACCAAAACCCTCCAAAGGTAAAAACCACAATAATTGAAAGCAAAAACATACGCAATAAAAATCATTATATAAAGATCGCAACGTATAATGTTCGATCCTTATCGTCATACGAACGCTTATTAGAACTGGAAGAAGCAATAAAAGAAATTAAGTATGACGTAATAGGAATCTCAGAAATGAGACGATTAGGTACCAAAATAGAAGAACATGAGAACTTCATACTATGCTACGTCGGCAGCACCCCAGGAAAATACGGAGTCGGATTTATAATCAATTATATCCATAAAAATAGCATAGAGAGCTTCAATGGCTTATCTGAACGAGTGGCTATATTAAATATGAATATCCAAGGCTATATGATTACCATAATTCAAGTATACGCACCGACAGAAGCCGCAAGTGAGAGCGATTTGGACGAGTTCTACAAAACAGTTGACAGAGCACTAGAAGACACACACGAGACCGTTATACTGATGGGTGACTTTAACGCGAAAATTGGAGTACCCATGAAGGAAGAACACTTGATTATGAAGGAATTCGGCTATGGTAAGAGAAACAACAGAGGTCAGAGGCTTGTTGATTTCGCCTTACAACACAAACTAACGATTATAAATACATGTTACAAAAAGAAGCAAAACAAAAGATGGACATGGAGATCTCCAAATGGCGAATATAAAAACGAAATAGACTTTATTTTGTCTAACCAACCAAAAATGTTTCAAGACATTGGTACTATGAATCTTAACTACCCGTCGGACCACAGGCTAATCAGAGCAACAGCGAATTTAATACATTATAAGAAAAGTAGAGCAAAATTTACAAATAAACCAGCAAACCAACTTAATGACGAAGAAGAGATATTGAACTTCAAAGCTAACTTAACAAAACTGCTTCCACAATTATCAATTCGTCAGGAGAACTCTACAGTCCAAACTTACTACGACATCATAATAAACGCTATCACCTGTAGTTTAAAAAAAGCCAGATCGACTGAGGAAGGACAAAAACACCATAAGATTCTGTCTGCAAGAACAACAGCTTTATTACAAAGGAGGATAGAACTACAGAGAACAAATCACAAAACCAGAGCTATGAAAAGCGAACTTTCCGCACTCTACAAGCTAGTCAATAAATACATTAAAAACGATTATGCAAAATATAGGCAAAAAACCATAGAAAAACATTTAAAGTTGACAGGAAGCACAGCAAGGGCCTACAAAGATCTTAGAACAAACAAAACTTGGATAGAAGGACTAAAAAAGGGAGACAAGGACCTGAATAAACGTACGGATATTGTCACTACTGCAACTGATTTTTATAGAAAACTTTACAGTGACAATACTCAAACCCACAATCCAAATGAGCACTATAAGGCATTGTAGTACAGAAAACTATTTTTTATATTAATAAATAAATCTGACTTGTGATTTATTTATTTTATTTTAATTTTTTAATTCACAGTAAGCGTATCGGTATCGGTATTACCGATATTTTTATAAGAATATCGGTATCGTATCGGCGAAAAGCCGTATCGATGCATCCCTAGTTTTAATACATCAAATACTCAATTAATGTGGTCTAATTTCGTGAAATTCTTCGGAAATTAGCTCTTGTAAGCACAATAACAATATGTATTTATTTGTCATAGCGAGGCGTTGAACCGCGCGGCGTCAGCAGACAGCTCGGAAGAAGCTAACAGTACGAAGGAATCATCACCAGTGCCGGCTCATCACAGGCTAGACTTACAACACGGGTGAGATTCATCATCATCATCAGTCCTAGGACGTCCACTGCTGAACATAGACATCCCCCCATAGATATCCAATAGGACTGGTCTGGTCAAATCAGGCCAAAAAAGAAGAGTAAAAGTACATTCATAATTAACATCCAGCTGAAAGTGAATAAAATTGTTCAACAAAACATAATAAAAAACATTTGAGAATTCCCAATGCTTCGGGTACTTGCAAAAAAAATATTCAAGAACAATGTTAGGTTATTTCGCGATTTTCACGTAAACGATAACTGTAAATGTTTTTTGATAATCTAAGTGACGTACTAATTAGATATTTTTAACCGACTTCAAAAAAAGTAGTTAACCGACTTTTAAAAAAAATGTAACCGACTTCTAAAAAAAACAACCACTAAAAAGGGTAAAATAACCTACCAAAAAACTTTTTTTCGGAAGTCGGTGGCTTTGCTTTTTTATTTCATTGATTTTTTTGCCACCGACTTCCGAAAAAAAGTTTTTTGGTAGGTTATTTTACCCTTTTTAGTGGTTGTTTTTTTTAGAAGTCGGTTACATTTTTTTTAAAAACTTTTTTTATTTTACCCTTTTTAGTTTAAATATTCAACCGAAATTCTTGTCAAAAACATAATTTTCTTACTTATGCACTAGAATTTTACTATCCGTAGCACCGGTTATAACATCGCTCATGTCCCCAATAAGCAAGAACACCAAAATAAATGTTTTTTTTATGGGACCAAATGGCAGGTATACTGCATCGAACAATAACCCTTATGGGTGCAAAGTTCTCATCAGTATAAATGAATTAAGTCCAAATACAAGATACCTGCTATGAACCGTTGAGGAGTTCCCTGAACTGTTCTTCGTCTTCATCATCAGAACCCTAATGACAGTTACAAACCATCTAGGTGTAAAGTTCTCATCAATATAAATGAATTAAGTCCAAACACAAGGTAGCTACTGTAAACCGTTGAGGAATTCCCTGAACTGTCCTTCGTCTTCATCATCAGACCCCTAATAACAGTTACAACTCATCTAGGTGTAAAGTTCTTATCAAAACAAATTAATCAAGCTCAAACACAAGATAGCTGCTGTGAATCGTTGAGGAGTTCCCTCGACTGTCTCTCGGCTCCATCATCAGATATACTCCAGACCTTTATTAAATTGTAGTGCTTTGAAATACTTAATGATAAAAATAATTTACTAAGTCAGTCGATGCCTACTCCTTACTGTTAAGGAGTTGTACCTTCCATCATCAGCTCAGCTACATGAGATGATGGTTACCATACGCAAGTCCTTAAATTACTTCATAATATTTGCGAAAAACGGTGCGTCGGCCTATAAAATTTGAGGGTTTCCCTCGATTTCTCCTGGATCCAATCATCAGATATTAAAATGGTGACAATGGGACCACACGGGAAGCACCAGCTTTCAAACAAAAAAAGAATCATGAAAATCGGTTCACCCAGTCGCAAGTTATGAGGTAACAAACATAAAAAAAAAAAAAAAAAATACAGTCGAATTGATAACCTCCTCCTTTTTTGAAGTCGGTTAAAAAGTAGGTTCTCAGTTCGACCTGTATGTATGTATGTTTGTTTGTCTTCGATTATCTCGTGTTTGGCTGAACCGATTTTGATGCGGTTTCCAGAAAAGTGTTCGTTACATTCTGGGGAAGGTTTTAGTATGTAACAATAATGAATATCTCGTAAAGTTGTCCGCATAGATCCGTTTTTGTTGCTTACTAGGATTGTAGATTTTCAAAGACGCCGATTATAAATGAAGATTTTTTTGTTAGTCAAATATTCTACATATATAATTTATTTTTTTAACATCGATCTACCAAACTTTAAGGTTTCGTCATTACAAACATAATCTTAAAAGTATATAAAAAATTATAATTTTGTTCCAGAGAGTTCAACTCGAGCCAGCTTGGACGAGACAAGATTAGACCTTACGAGACTGACGAGAACGGATATATTATTACTAAATGTAAGTATTTCGTTGGTATTTAATAGGAACATAGAATAGCGTAGTTTAATGCATAAATAAATTGAAAATCTATTTAGTCCAACAGATTATTGAAAACCGGCCAAGTGCGAGTTGGACTCGCGTGAAGAGGGTTCCGTACGATGTTACCTATACTTTTTTTTTTTTATCGTGGTAAAATCATCAAATGAGTCCTCCCACCCCGGGCAGGGCGGGAGGGACTGTCAGACTTGTACTGACTAAAATCCACGGTGTCCTTCAATAGCCCTTTGTGTTCCGGGGTCACGGTAATGAAATAAGTCCCGCGACCCCGGCAGGCTTTGGCCCTCTTGGGCGGGCCCCGTCATCATGTTACCTATACTTAACGTTTTTTTTTTTTAATCTGACCCAAATTGGTACGCACAATATTGAGTGATTTACTATGTTATTTTAATATCATGGACTTCTTATAGGTTTTCCTATAATCTATAAGTAAGTAGAAAACTAATTTCTGTATTTTTTTAAAAAAAATTAGGTTCAGTAGTTTCGGAGATAAGGGGGGGGGATGGTCATGCCTACACCGCGGAGTGAGACAGGCCTGGTTTAGGTAACAAAAGAAAAAACGGCTCAAATATTTTTTTTGATAATCTGTCTTTCAGACAAATTAATTTTATTGAGTGAAATAGCCTATTGCCAAGCGCTAGTCACAAAAAGTAAATTTAAAAGCGAATACGTAATATAATCCGAAGTGTTTGGAACATTTTTGTTTCGATCGATGTCGACGACGATAACATATTTTTATTGAAAGGTCTTTTTATCGACTCAAGACGATTCCGCGTTAGTTTTTTCCTATAGCTAATTTTGCTTATAACCATAGATCGGAATAGAGCTGTTTAATGTACTTGTCATAGGTAAGAATAATGTGGATATTCCCCGAGTCCCGATTTGAAGTGAGACAACAAGTTATTGTTGATAAAGAATTGAATTCTAGTGTCGCAGAAAGAGACAAACACAGGAGCGACAGAAACAAAGACAAAAAGAAGTTATCAAAAATAATGAAATTCAATAAAATCTCGTAGTATTAGTCGGAATCCCGTGGAATATCCATATTAACATCAATGTTTGTGGTCAATGAATCTAAATAGTTCTACCTATTCCGATTTATGTTTATAACCTATTTCTTATTCCCCCAGGTGGTCTCCGCGAGCCAGAAGTCCTGGAAGCTCTGTGTAAACTGGACGTGTCCCAGGCGCCTCCGGAACAGTGGGAGAGACTTCTACTGGCCACGCACGAACTGCTCAAGTACGGAGACTGTAGGAAACCCGTCGAATACTTCAAGTAAGTTTAATATATAACCGTAGTGGTAAAAGCCCGCGCGACGGACGTCACAGGACGATCTCAGGCTACTGTAGGCGCAGGCATAAGGGCGGCGAGTAACGGGTGACTCGCTGTCAGACCATGGACTATGCCCGGGTCGACGGCGCGTTGTGTTCAGCACAATTAAAACCGTGACCCCGGAACGTAAAGGGCTACTGATGGCCACCGTACAAGTCGCCCTAGGTGGGAGGTTATTTGATGATTTTACCAAGCTAAAAAATATAAGTAAGTTTAATATATAAAAAATATCTTCGCAATCCTATGGCAGTTACTTGGTTGTACTGGGTTACCAGATTCGTACTGACTAAAACCACCCTATTTATTCAATGGGGAAGGCCAGTCAAAGCTAATTGTAGATGGCGCCACCATACCTAAGTCCTAATCCGACCAATGAGGTAGTACTATTTTGAAGTACCTATAAGATTTGAGCCAATGACGATGCTTGGGCCAAGCTATGCTAGCGCCATTAGTTCCCCAGTTGCCATCCCCATTGTTCTTCGAGTTCATTAGTCCATTTATCGTGGAAGACTATAAGTTATATAACATCACGCTACGACGAATAGGAGCAGAGCAGTGGACTGAAATCACGGGACACTGCTAGCATGAAATGGAATAAAAACAAATTAACTTCAGACACACAGGCCTGTTGGTCTAGTGGTTAGTGACCCTGACTGCTATGCCGGAGGTCGTGGGCTCGATTCCCACCCAGGACAAATGTTTGTGCGATGAGCACGATCATTTGTTCTGTGTCTGGGTGTAATTTATCTATAATATTTATGTATTTAGTATGTTTATCAGTTGTCTAGTACCCATAACACAAGCTCTGCTTAGCTTGGGACTAGATGGCGCTGTGTGATAGTTGTGGAATATTATATTATTATCAAAAACAAAATAACTTTAAGTTTTCTAAATATAAACTTCTTTTTCAGAAACATAGTCCGAGTGGCGTTAGCAGCATTATCAATAGAAGAGACAACGGGTGATAAGGAGAATACTGAAAACGCTAGCAATGCACAGCAAACTTCTGGTGAGTTATTAGTGGAATTTTTGTGTTAAACTTTGTGATACTTTTGTCCCGGGAGCCAATGTGTGTGTCCACACTGGAAGCCTAGCGCGACGGCTGCGGCGGGCGCGGTGGCGGGCGCGGCGGCGGGCGCGATCTGTGTCCACACTGCCGATCAAGCGTTTGTTTTTGTAGCGGCGACTTCAGGTGTTGCAAACCGGTGGTACAAAGTAGTTTCTACAAATCTTGTTTAAAGAAATTCATTTTCCCACGTTTTTATACACTCACTTTTCTTGTTTGTTTGTTTGTTTGTCGTTCCGGTTGGACTTTTGCAACTCAATTTTGAGGTACTTCCTGATAAGCTAGCAGGCTGAAATTTTGCACACGCTCTGAGTTCTGATGACAATGCATGACTAGCTAAGAAACGTCATAACAAATCCAATATGGCGGCCTCCCCAAGATGGCAGACTGGCTGTTTGAAATCCACCCCTATGATATGGGTATCAAATGAAAGGGTTTGCTGTCAGGAGTACGAAAAAAATAGTCACGTGACTTAAATCCAGTATGGCGGACGTCCAAGATGGCAGACAGGCTATTTGAAATGCACCCCTAAAATATGGATATCAAATGAAAGGGTTTGCTGTCAGGAGTACGAAAAAAATAGTCACGAGACTTAAATCCAATATGGCGGACGTCCAAGATGGCAGACGCTGTTTGAAATCCACCCCCATGATATGGGTATCAAATGAAAGGGTTTGCTGTCAGGAATACGAAAAATATAGTCATGTGACTTAAATCCAATATGGCGGACGTCCATGATGGCGGACAGGCTTTGAGGCACTTCCCGATAAGCTAGCAGGCGGAAATTTTCAGGGTAGCTTCAAACCCGATGATCAAAGATAAAAATAATTAATAGATTTAAAAAAATCTAAAAACCCACGTTTTTAAATGTCCTAAAAATAAGAAAATAACCCTACGGGGCTGAGAGTGGGGCCACTCAAAACGTGGGGGCGTATCTTTGCAAGTTACACCCACGATCTATTACACGTCATGTAAATATATCCCATTAATAATCCCTTAAATAATATACGCCCCCACGTTTTGAGTGGCCCCTCTCTCAGCCCCGTAGGGTTATTTTCTTCTTTTTAGGACATTTAAAAACGTGGGTTTTTAGATTTTTTTAAATCTATTAATTTTAAAATGTTTTATAGGATGAAATGTTCAGGATTGTATACAAGTATATTATCAACCATTCTACATGATTCTAGTCAAGTACAGTAAAAATAATTTAAATATTTACAAATACCTCCTACGGTAGTATTTTAGTGCATATCCTGATAACTAGATGGCGCTGACTATAAGACCGAAATGGTTTGCCACACCTGCCGTCCACCCGTTATATCTGTTGTTGCCTAACAACGCCTAGGCTCGCAAAATCACTTGTAGCCATCGCGCTAGGCCCCCGCCTTAGTCACTTCAGTGTGGCCACGAGCGGCGATTTCATACATTCAATATTATCGTGCCCGCCGCCGCCACCGCGCTAGGCTCGCAGTGTGTTTGAGCACCGTATCTGACCAATTTCCTCTGATGCGATAATTAGTAGACTACATTTTTTTTCCGCGTATTCGGAAGGCTATCGCTGCTTATCCCACCAAATTGTATTTTGAGTGTGTGTGTGTATATTTGTAATGAAAAAAAAAATGTGACGATTTCAAAACTGTGGAGCTCGTGGCTAAACAATTACAGCTGCACAGGCCGATCTTCCGGGTTAAGTCACGCTTGCCGAGGTTGGTCTGTGGATGGGTGACCATCTGTCATAGCGAGTTTCCTCCGTGCGAGGAAAGCACGTAAAGCCGTTGTTCCCGGCTGTCATTTGTAGATCTTTGACAGAAGCTCTAAAGTCTGACAACCAGTCTTACCATGGGGTATCGTATTACCTAGTTACTGTGTTGTGGAGGTCCGATAGTCAGTCGCTCCATGTAAAATACTGATATTCAGCTACATCTGGTTCGACTGGAAGCTGACCACAATATAGTTGGGAAAAGGCTAGGGAGATGATGTGACGATTTCAAAAAATTTTTCACCATTTGATAACTACATTTACCCTGAGTAACATAGGCTAAACAGGATATTATACGAATATTAATACTTCCCAGAATTTGAGCCTTATTAGCAACACTATTAAATGGTGTAGTAATACAGGATGTGACTTTTTCCAAAATCAACGAGTTCGGTTCCTGGCCAGGATTATTGAATTTTCTAAAATCCAATGATGCAGTTTTAGTTTTCATCAAAATCGGCCTCGAGACTCCTTTCAACGTTTTTTGGTATTCCTCATAGTTTCGGATATAGCCATCAATGCCCAGTTGTATAACTCAGCCTGTATATCATGTCCATCCGTACGAAGCTGGGACGGGCCGCTAGTCGTTTATAAACATACGTCTTAAACGTTTTTAACGCTCACATTAGGATCACTCTAACGGCAATTCCCGTTAATTTTCCACATCGTCCACCAGAGTAGGGCGTAGTTAACTACTTTTTGTAATCTGATTACTAACTACGATTAAAAGTAGTTAACTACATGTAATCGTAACTACATGTAGTTAGATTACTTTTGGCAAAAGTAATCATAACTACATGTAGTTACGATTACATGTAGTTAACTACTTTTAATCGTAACTACATGTAGTTAACTACTTTTAATCGTAGTTAGTAATCAGATTACAAAAAAGTAACTACTTTTGCCAAAAGTAATCTATCTACCTGTTTTTTTTTTAGCGAAGTAAAATCATCAAGTGAGTCCTCCCACACACGGCAGGGCAGGAGGGACTGTCAGACTTGTACTGACTAAAATCCACGGCGTCCTTCAATAGCCCTTTACGTTCCGGGGTCAAGGTTCTTGTTTAGTCCCGCGACCTCGGCAGGGTATAACCCTCTAAAGGGGGTCCCGTCATTGTGCTGACACTCTTTGAGGCGCGCGTGGAACACAACGCCCCATGGGATTAAGGGTGCGTTTGCAATTCGGACAAAATTATGCTGTTTTTCGGTACATATTCTGGCTGAACTGAATCAAATGAAATAAAACTTATCTATCTATACATATAATAAAATTGTAGAAAAGTGGTGTCTGTACAATGGAAATATATAAAAAAAGTAGCAGGGGTTGTTATATCGATGCCGAATCCGAAATTATAATTACCTAATATTTTTTCTGTTTGTTTGTTTGCGCACGCTCATCTTCGAAAGTACTGGACGGATGTGATTGATTTTTTTTTTTGTTGTATAGGTATTAAGTGTGGACATCATAATAGACTATAATTTATCTTGGAAACTTGAACACCTGATGCAGAACTGCAATAGACTAGCTGAAGTATAAGAGATACAAAAATAGCGCCATGGCAAAAATTGTTCCACGTGATGAGCATTTTCTGCTGGGAGAAAGGTCATCATCCTCATGCACGACTCACTAATCTCACTATTAAAGTCGTACCGCCGTCATACGAAAAGATAAAATCTAAACAAACGAAATAGCCGATATTCGACATTAATTTAACTACTGAAGGTCGGAAATGGATTACTTTATTTTGCGTCTCTAAGAAAATTTTTATACTTGAAAGAAAAGTGCCGACAAAGTGCGCGGACGCCGACAAGCGCCGACCGGCGCGGCGCGCCGCGCGTACAAAGGGCACAAAGGCGCCGCTTACCTTCATACGAAAATGAACATTTACAATAAAAGAAATAATAGATTTTCGACATTAAAGTAAAAAGCATAAGGACGGAAATGTATTACTTCATTTTGCGTCACTATGGACATTTTGGTTTGCGCGTGCTTTCTCAAAAGAAGCCGCAATTCGGTACTTGTAGCACAGTGAATAATCTAAGACAGTATTTCAAGTAGGCATACCTCGTTGCAGAAATAACTAGTAGAGCTGTCACTCTTAATGTTTTTGAATTTGAAATTTATAACTTTAGTGTTCTGTAGTGATCAAACAATCGAGTTGATATTACTAGTTTACAACATACATAAATAAACTTACGCCTTTTTCCCATGAGGATAGGTAGAAACAACAGAACGCCACCTGCTACGATACGTTACACACAAAACATTTTTTGTTTTCTGTAGTGAATTAGTGATAAACAATCGAGTTGAAATAACTAATTTACAAATAAAATTTAAATAGGCATAATCTCAAGGCATCGGTTAATATCAGTAAAAGTCGGTAGGTACCTAGTTTAAAACACGAAACAGTTTAATTATCACACAGCAATTTTTACAATATCCTCCTCGAGAACCATGATAACGACACCCATGACGAAAAACATGATAATTTTTGCAGCCACCGTCTTGGATTTACACTTTAACAGCACTATCGGCTTCAACACCCTCGAAAACCATGAGGCCCACTATCGGCATCGGCACGCCTCGGCATTTTAGGTGATAAAAAGCGTTATACATTAACTTCATGGCAATAAAGTAGAAATTGCCTATGCATTAGCCTCAAGCATACCTAAGCGGTATTTTTGTTACTACGATCATATATCATGGAAATTTCTACTTTGTTGCTATGAAGTTAATGTCTATAATGCTTTTTATCACCTAAAATGCCGAGGCGTGCCGATGCCGATAGTGGGCGCCGGGCCTAAGGAGAAATTTGTACCAGCCCAGCCGTCATGTTGGATTTAAAAATAAATTCATGAATTTATTATGATCGATTACACGGACTTTTAATTTGATATCGATTAAAACAATAAATCATTCGCGTCGATGCGCATGTTTGTGCGAGTGTGCCGTTTCGACCGATTAGTACGTAGTTTCCTTACTGTTCATATTGTTCTGTGGTCGTAGGTAACTAGTACTCATAACATTTCTTTTGCATTGCCGAATTTAACGGATTTTTGTCAGTCTTTATGGCAGTGTGTTCGATTACGTCTAAAGCGCATCACACACGGCTAAGATACGATAATATTTTATCTTAAGATACCATATCGCTCGCCATACTATTCAATGGACCGTCACACACGACGAAGATAAGATATCTTTCATATTTTCGTATCGTAAGATAGAGAGCGATATTCGTATCTTAAGATGTAAAATATATCGTAAGATAACATCTTAAGATAGAAAATATATCGTAAGATATAAAATATATCGTAAGATGACATCTCAAGATACAAAATATATCGTAAGATAACATCTTAAGATATAAAATATATCGTAAGATAATATCAGATGCAAATACGGGGTGTTGTTAACTTCGTTGGTAAGAAATAGTAGTGTTCAAAGTTGCTATATGGCAATAACTTGCTAAATGATATTTTACTTGCTATTTTATAGCATGCTATTTTATATGCGTAGGTTCAATATGTAGGTGCGAATAAAGCAAGCGCAGTGACTGTTTGCCTTAGTTGCATGCTATAGGTACAAGAAATTGAGAATATTACATCGCGTTTATGAATTCATTACGATAAAATGGAGCAGTAAAAAAACCGACCACGTGCGAGTTCGACTCGCCCATGAAGGGTTCCGTAGTAGCAAGCATAAATTAGGGATATAATTATATTGAGATTAGTAAGTGATATACACAAACAATAAAAATAACTTTGTTTTTCATAGTGTTATGAATGGCAAAGTTATATTTGCGGTTTTTGAAAATGTACTAGGTATATCTTAAAAACTGCTAACTGTATCTCATCCAAACCAATTTTCGTTGGAAGTTTTGTTGAGGTCTACATTATATATTTTTTTAGTTTTATCATTTTCTTATTTTAGAAGTTACAGGGGGGGGAGGTTACACACATTTTACCACTTTGGAAGTGTCTCTCGTGCAAACTGTTCAGTTTAGAAAAAAAATGATATTAGTAACCTCAATATAGTTTTTAAAGATCTATCCATAGATAACCCAAACGTATGGGTTTGGTGAAAAAAAATTTTTGAGTTTCAATTCTAAGTATGGGGGGCACCCCCAAAATTTGTTTTGTTTTTATTTTTGTGTGAAAATCCTAATGCGGTTCACACATAATACATCTACCTACCAAGTTTCAACAGGATAGCTCTTATACTTTCGACAAAAAGTGGCTGTGACATACGGACGGACAGACAGACAGACATGACGAATCTATAAGGGTTCCGTTTTTACAATTTGGCTACGGAACCCTAAAAAACCAATGCCTGAAAAGTATGAAGGAAAGTTTCCTTCATACTTTTCAGGCTTAGGACTGTCTATAATTGATTTTACATTGTCGCATGTTTGTATTTTGTTTCTCAATATCTCTTTGAACTAAACTGTGAAGTGCGTCGAACTCTTCTCTTGACATTTTAAAATACTCATAGAACTTTTTTTCTGAAAGATCGTCAAAAATTTTGTATTCCCCACGATCTTTCCTATTTTTAATGTGAGTTTCGACCCAAATTGATCTTCTTCTGGAGTGTGCCAGAACCACGCCAGAACCATGTGCAAATCGAATTCAAAATCGGAATCGTCATCCGTAGAGCTATCCAGTAAACCTAGCAGGCAAGCATGAGCCATAGTTAAAACACCCTGTATTTATTCGTTCAACAAAGGACACGACCGT
The DNA here is from genome assembly GCA_950005045.1 of Agrotis exclamationis. Classification (NCBI taxonomy): domain Eukaryota; kingdom Metazoa; phylum Arthropoda; class Insecta; order Lepidoptera; family Noctuidae; genus Agrotis; species Agrotis exclamationis. The sequence goes on from OX465444.1 coordinate 12,755,442, forward strand.
GCGATCGCGACGAATATCGTAAGATACCATCTTAAGATAGAAAATATATCGTAAGATACCATCTTACGATAGAAAATATATCGTAAGATAACATCTTAAGATAAAATATTACAGTATCGTATCTTCGTCGTCTGTGATGGCCTAAGATATATTAATATAACATCATAAGATAAAATATTATCGTATCTTAGCCGTGTGTGATGCGCTTAATAGTGTGTACGTCCGTTTGCCACTTCGTAATTTAACAACGCTATTGCGCGCGCGCCGCTTTTATTTTATTGTATTGTATACATTTTTTTTTTTTAATAAAAATGTTTATTTACAAATTTTAATATTAGTAGATCTAAAAAAAACAGGTAGGGTAGGTTTATTACACGTTTACATAAATATATTACCAACTAACGATAAAATTTCTTATTTATAAAAATATTTAACTCTTACTACTCCTCAATATATTTAATAGTAGAGTACCTATGTCGTTGGCATCCATTCATCTTCTCGTCGTTGTGTTCTAACCACTTGTGCCCATTTTTTTTTCATTAATCCGTCTTTAGGAAATCTAAAACAAAATAGAAATTAATGTTGAAAGTCAAATGTTGTTGATATTGTTGTTGTTTGTTGTGTTGTTGTTGTTGTGTTTACCTACTATGGATAATAATTATTAAATACCAGTGGTGAAAAATAATATTGTAACCCCATATGGCATGGCCGTACGACCCCAACATCCTCTAGCATCGTTCGAACTGACAACACCGCGCGCCATTTTTTGTACTCTCTGCCACTCATACATGCAACGAACTATTTGTCTCGTTCGTGTAGGTGGCAAAGCGGCAACAGCGCGACAGTAATTTTTGAGTAAAATAAAATTTATGATTTTCCGTTTTAAATATATAGATTATACGGTACTTACAAATGAAAAGACACATCCTTCTTGCTTTTTACAGCCGCCCCAGTATAAGTATTGCACTTTCTGAACACACAACTAGGCACTTTTGTTTATTTTCATACACCAAACTCCCGCTTAAACGTAGTACGTTCGCATCGCGGCCAGACACAGGACGGAGACGGACTGAGTTCACTCAAGCTGATCAGCTTGTGTTCGTATCGCCGCGCAGACGTCGCGTCGGTAAAACGCTATTGTACCTCAGATTATAATTATCACTTCTCGTACCCCAAACGCATCGGGCACGGCGCGATCGTGGCGGTAAGACCCCTCCTTGAGGAGTGGCTAGAAAGACGTCACGGCGTCCTCACCTTCCGCTTGACACAGGTCCTTACCGGACACGGATGTTTCGGGAGGTTCCTTTGTCTTATTGGAAAGGAAGAAACGTCTAGGTATCACCACTGCGAGGATCAAACGGAGGACGCGGTCGAGCATAGGGCAGAATAGTGCACGACTGCCCCGCCTGGACAGAGCACCACCGTGTTCCACGGAGGCGATAGGCTGCAACCTCTCGCGCCCGGCATTGGCCTCGCTCGGCCATGCTGCGGGGCGAGACGGAATGGGAAGCGGTCGCCTCCTTCTACGAAGCAGTCATGCTAGCAAAGGAGGAGGCGGGACGCGTCAGGGAGAGGACAGCCTCAACCTCACAACCAAGCCGCCGCGGGTGGTGCCCACGTCAAGGAGTGATTTCCGGCCACCGTAGGCGCGGGCGTTCGGACGGCGAGTAATCGGAGTCCGATCATGGACCATGCCCGGCGAGTCGTGTTCCACGCGCGCCTCAAAGAGTGTCAGCACAATGACGGGATCCCCTTTAGAGGACTATACCCTGCCGAGGTCGCGGGACTAAACTAAAACAGGAACCGTGACCCCGGAACGTAAAGGGCTATTGAAGGACACCGTGGATTTTAGTCAGTACAAGTCTGACAGTCCCTCCTGCCCTGCCCTGGGTGGGAGGACTCACTTGATGATTTTACTTCGCTAAAAAAAGAAAAAATGTAGTTAGATTACTTTTGGCAAAAGTAGTTAATTTTTTGTAATCTGATTACTAACTACGATTAAAAGTAGTTAACTACATGTAGTTACGATTAAAAGTAGTTAACTACATGTAATCGTAACTACATGTAGTTAGATTACTTTTGGCAAAAGTAATCGTAACTACATGTAGTTAGATTACTTTTGGCAAAAGTAATCTAACTACTAACTACATTTTGTAGTTAGTAATCTAACTACATTTTTCGATTACTTAATGTAGTTAGTAATCATGATTACTAACTACAAAATGTAATCGTAGTTATTAATCAGTAGTTAGATTACAAAATGCCCAACTCTGTCGTCCACCAACGCGATAATTAACGACATTCCCGGTTAATGTAGACTCAAATGTTAGGCTTTGTCTGACAATGGCAGTAACTTTGATGCGGGGTTGTGTTAAAGTTTCTCCATTTTTTTTTTTCTGTCTCCCCACAGGCTGGGGCACCGCCAACGAACGCGCAGCAGCGGAAGCAGTCAAGGTTCTGATCTGGTTGTGTCGACGACCTGAGACCAGGCCGCAGTGGCAAGATTACTTCGACCTGATCCTACTCAAGCTCATCCACGCGTACGAGAGTCTCAACAAGGAGCTGATGAGGGCGGTCGAGGCTGGCATGCCGCATATAGCGAGTGCACTGCCGGCACAACAGGTAATTTAGTAATAAAATAGAAAAGAGAAGAAAAACTGTATAAAATTGCCTTATAAGTAGTGTTCTTTATCTTATTTGCTTTGTTATTGTAGCAAATATGTTTTTTTTAATCCAGAGAGTGGCGAAGAATTTTAATCAAGAAACTCTCGCTACGCTCTGGATTTTGATAAAAACACTCGCCTTCAAGAGCGCAGCGAGGTATTTCAATTAAGTCACTCGATTTTAAATTTCGTTGTGCTTCTGAGGTGGACACTCACACACACACTCACTCGTTCAATACAATGTTTCCAAAAATGAGATAACAATCGCTCATTAGCATATTCCGGAGTAAGTAGATTGATTTGGGGTCTGAAACGTCTATAAGTTTTTTTTATAAATAAAATTAAAAAAAACATGCCTCCGGGATTTCGGGATTTTAAAGAGATTTTACCGGAATTTTAAAATTGTTAGAAACATAGAATGAAGACAAACTGGGTATAAGCCATCTTTATTTCAAATTTCAGCCAAATTGATTAAAAATCCCATAATTACTGAAATTAAATCCCGGGAAAAAGGATTATGCATGTTATGATTTTTATGAAAGTTCGTTTTACAAGTACAGTCAGCATCAAAAGTTGCTGACCACATTTGGATTTTCAAAATCGTTGTACACTGTATTATTACGGTGTACAGCGATTTTGAAAATCTGAATGTGGTCAGTAACTTTTGATGCTGACTACATAAAATCAATCTACCTACTTCGGACTATACTCATTAGCCATTTACTTCATACACTTACAATATACACATTACCTAATTCTTTTTTCATGAATATACCCTATTATTTCGTTATTAATTCCAGTAAATTTTCCTCAGGTCCTAGCTCTCCTAAAGCCAGTGATCCGCACTCGTGGCTACCCGACCTCTCTGTGCGCTCTCAAGTTGGCCGCGGAGGTCGCGAAGGCGCGACCCAACGAACTCACTGACGACACCGTGCAGAACCTCATGGAGGGAGTTGGACAGGTGAGGGTCTAGTGGAAACAGCTTCTAGATAAAAAGTTCTGATCAGCAGGGCTATTGGCTAACATGATAGTCACTGACCAGCAGTTGTCAACTGAACTTGCATGGCTTATATACCGGGTGTAAGAAGACACTTAACGAAGCCGAAAGCCACGTATTCTACCCATTATTTGGATCATTTTTTTCCTTTAGACCATACCTGGGACTTCACGGGTTCTCGACTTCTCGAGATATTGAAGGTCAAAGTTGCATTTTTTTAAAACATTTTTTTATGAAATCGAATTCTAAGTACTTATTATTACAAAACTTTTTTCCAAACAAACATTACCTGAATTTTCGATTTTTCTAAAAAAAATTACGCACGCACGTCGATACGTTCTTATCACAGCGCGTTCCAGCATAGGCGCGCTTGTGTGCGTCAAGCCACCGCCTACGCACGCGCGTCCCGCCTTCTTCTTCGCTAAATGCGAAGAAGAAGGCGGGACGCGTGAGGTAGGGGACAGCGTCCTCCTCACGACCCAGCCGCAGTAGTAGATCTCTGGCCACCGTAGGCGCGGGCATATGGGCGGTGACTTGCTATCCGACCATGGACCATGCCCGGGTCGACAGCGCGTCATGTTCCACGCACACCTCAAAGAGTGTCAGCACAATGACGGGCCTTTAGAAAGCCAAAGCCTGCCGGGGTCGCGGGACGAATTACTGTGATCCCGGAACGTAAAGAGCTATCGAAGGATCACCGTGGATTTTAGTCAGTACAAGTCTGACAGTCCCTCCCGCCCCGCCCTTGGTGGGAGGACTCATTTCATGATTTTAACACAATAAAAAAAAGTCATCATCATCATCATCTCAGCCATAGGACGTCCACTGCTGAACATAGGCCTCCCCTTTAGATCTCCACATATACCGGTTGGAAGCGACCTGCATCCAGCGTCTTCCGGCGACCTTTATAAGGTCGTCTGTCCACCTCGTTGGTGGACGTCCTACGCTGCGCTTGCTAGTCCGCGGTCTCCACTCTAGCACTTTTCGACCCCATCGGCCATCTGCTCTGCGAGCAATATGGCCTGCCCATTGCCACTTCAGCTTGCTAATCCGGTGGGCTATATCACCTATGAGAAAAAAAAGTACCTATAATAAAACGGGAAAGGGACAAATCTGTCAACTTTAATTTTTTTTTAAAACCTAGTTACAATTTATGTTCTTATTTTTATTTTCCTCTTATTCGTAATGAAAAGCACAGTGTTTTAAAGACTTATTTAGTCCCTTGAAGCTATAAGCGCCCTCACTACGTTACCCAGTCTCGGACGGAACTAAAGAACTCACTTTCACCCCTTGGTTAACAATGTACAATTTTCGTCCCCCCACAGTTGGCCGACCACCAGAACAGCGCTGTCCGTAAGGCGGCGGTATTCTGTATGGTCGCGTTCACGTTCGCGCTCGGCGAGGAGCGCATGCAGCCGCATCTTAAGCATCTATCAGTCAGCAAGTACCGTTTATTGCAGGTAAGATATTTGAGATAATCATAGGTCGGAATAGGTAGAACTATTTAGGTTCATTGACCGCAAACATTTGAACATGTTATTAGAATTGAAATGTAGAAATGACTGCTATGCCGGAGGTCGTGGGTTCGATTCCCACCCAGGACAAATGTTTCTGTGATGAGCACGATCAAATGTTCTATGTCTGGGTGTAATTTATCTATAATATGTATGTATTTAGAAATATATAAGTATGTTTATCAGTTGTCTAGTACCCATAACACAAGCTCTGCTTAGCTTGGGACTAGATGGCGTTGTGTGATAGTTGTGGAATATTATATTATTATACTGTTATATAATGACAACCAGAGTGCACAATTATTAACCAAGCACAATGTTTTCCACAAAAGCAAACATATAGATGTTAGATTTCACTTTGCTAGAACGGCTGTGGAGAATAAGTGTATTGTATAAGAATACCTAAATACAAATGATAATAATATGCCTGCGGGGACATATTGACAAAAAGTTTATGTCGCCAAAAACATTATAATTTTGTTGAACAATTAGGTGTCACTTCGTTGTAAATTGAAATTCGTTTACTTTGCCGTGTTTCAAATAGTTCGTTGTTTTTTTTTTTTGTACTTTTGTCTTTATGTCAATTATTTTAATAAGGGAGTGTGTTAGGTATTTGTATTAAAATAATAATATCTAGCGACATCTAGTATGACGTATGTAAAACTAGGGTTTATCTATTTATTTAACTATTAATGTACATACAATAAATATACAGGAAATTACATAATTAATACTAAAAGAAAAATAAATATCAGTCTGTGACGAGCACTTGTAGTTTCATTAGATGTTAATATGGATATTCCACGGGATACCGATTGATATTAGAAAAGGCATAGCGAGGTGTTTCTGTCGCTAGAGTGACGCACCTGTGTTTGTCTCTTTCTGCGACACTAGAATTCAATTCTTTACCAACAGTAACTTGTTGTCTCACTACAAATCCCGGGACTCGGGGAATATCCATATTATTCTTACCTATGGCAAGTACATTAAACAGCTCTAACTATTCCGATCTATGGTGATAATCAAAGAAAGAAAAAAAAAACGTTTATTGACACATACAACTTATACAAAGAAATATTCTTAAAATAAAACTTACAACTAAACATTACATATTGTGTGACTCACGGCACGGCTGCGCCAAATAGACCAGATGTCGGACAACGGGTGCCCGACGCTGGTTTTCAACTGTTCCAAAAATACCATTTATTTTCAAAAATAGCATCATCTTCCTGCCCTTATCCCATTTTACTTGTGGTCGTCGCAACACGTTTTTTTCTTCCATTCTCCCCTATCAGACGTCACAGTATCATTTACTACTTTTTCATTCATATCATTCCTTAGACAATCCATCCATCTTTTCTTTGGCCTTCCTCTTCCTCTCCATCCATCAACATTCATACTCATCACTTTCTTAGTCACATGGGTGTCATCCCTCCTCATCACATGTCCATACCAAGACAGACGATTCCCTTGCATTTTTTCTGTAACAGGCGTCACTTTTAAACTTCCCCTTATAAACTCATTCCTTACTTTATCCATTCTTGTCACTCCACACATCCATCTCAACATCCTCATCTCCGCTACATGCAATCGTTTCTCATCCATCTTTTTCACAGCCCAGCATTCCGATCCATACAATACGACAGGTCTAATCACGGATTTGTATATTTTCCCTTTTAACTTGAGGGGCATCCGTGGGTCGCAAGTTGTTCCGGTGACCTGTCGCCATTTCATCCATCCCGAGTTGATCCGGTGTGTTATGTCCCGGTCTACATCACCATCTCCTTTATTTTCAAAAATATATATGATAAAATACATTTTATGCTAATCATAAGTCCGTCTAAAATGAAGACACTACTCGATTTCTTTGTATATTTCATCCTGTTTTTTATCATTTAGCCGTAGTGTGGCGTTTGACCTCAGGCTCAGGAAACCTTTAGAAGAATATATAAATATATTAATTTCTTTTTCACCCAGGTATACATCAGCAAACAACGCGAAGAGGCGGGTCGTCCGGGCCCGGCAGCCGGCAGCACGTAGCGCCGGCGACACCGCGCGCACACACGCACGCGCAGCACGCAGACCAGCACGGACCAGCCTCTGTAACCTACTGGAAGGTACTGTACCGTACTGTAAGTTACTTTACCGTACTGTAAGGTACTGTATCGTACTGTAAGGTACTGAAACGTACAGTAAAGTACTGTAACGTACTTTAACCTTTTAACCGCCCGATTTCATATCAATTGTCGTGCCCCCAGCGCCCGGCACAGTAAATAAAAGATCGAAAAACAAATTCCTATAAAAAAGACGTACTACGAAAATATATGACGGATAAATCCGACGTAGGCGGTTAAAAGGTTAAGGTACTGTACCGTACTGTAAGGTACTGTAACGTACTGTAAGGTACTGTACCGTACTGTAACGTACTGGAAGGTACTGCTGGACCACTGGAGGACACTGCTGCTGTCTGGTGTACTGGACTTGAGTCTCGGGGTATTGTTAAGGTGTACTCTATAGACACGGAAAGATCACTGCTAGCACTGCCTAAGGCTAATTGTTAATCAAAACGTTTATTTTATAAACTTAAGCCGAATCAAGCCGTTTTTACGGTCACTCTTCTTATATTTTGTACTAAAAGTGTATAAAAATCATCCCAGCGATCATTCCGTGCTTTTAGGTGTACTGTACTAACTCCAGTATCGCTGTAAGGTGTACCGTACTTCAGTGGCAGTATTTTGAACGGTTTGAGTGTATTTCATTTGATTATGTTCACCGGTGTGCTAACATAACGGGCATTTTATATCATTTGTGTTAAATGGACAGACTGTACAAAAAATTAAGCATAATAATTCAGTCGAGCTTGACTATGATGGCTCAGTTGTTAAAACGTCTAGTGTACTGAATCAGAAGGTCATAGGTTTAAGTCCTGTACCCTTAGCACGAGTTTTCACTCTTTTACTTTACAGCGTCTTTCCAGTATTTACAGCGTTTCTTGTATGAAAAAATGGAACAGCGCCTCTGATGTGCGAAGAATGAACTAATTTTTTCCTTGAAAATTGTCAATTTGAAATTGTCAAAGTTCCAGTTTACTTTACGTCTCAAATACTGAAAACTTGTGCTAAGGGTACTGCTCGTAAATTGGATTTTTTCTTTCCCCATTATAGATTCACGTTTCTTCTGTGTTTTAAAAGCTTGTCCACATAACACAAATGAATATAATGCCTTGAAAAAGACTTTCGTTTTAAAAACAATCCAGTTTTATAAATAAACAATAGCAATAAGCTGGAAAACGTATACCACTGTCGAAATATCTTCCTGAAATGTTTGATGAAAAACCCTGTGTTTTGTAAACCCAGTGATATTGTTATAAAAAAAATTGAGTTTTTGTAAAAATTTAGAGATGTTTTTGTATTCATAGTGTATCATGACGCTTGCGGGCGGCGAGTAATGGGCGACTCGCTGTCTGACCATAGACCACGCCCGGGACGACGGCGCGTTGTGTTCCACTGGCCCTTGATCGGACGGCGAGCTACCCACTTCTATGTCATCCTAAGCCTGGATTTATTAAGACTTTTCTGACAAATGAATTACTTAAACATCTCTTATTTTAATGCTCTATATTAATATTGTTAACATAAAACCTATTTGACAGTATCAATAAATTATAAATCTAATTAGTCCGTTATTTAGAGTTTTGAAAAATAACGGACACATATTTTTTCTTATGTAAAATCAATGAATATTTACCAAGATATAACACATCAAGACTCGAGAGTGGGGGCTCGTGACGTCAGAATTCAGTAAAAAATGTACTGAATTGTGACGTATTGGCAATTTTAAAAGCATCATATCTCCGTCAATTTTGGTTTGCGTAAAAAAAGAAAAAATACGGGTCAAATATTATTTGATAATCTAACTGACGGACTAATTAGAATTTTTTAGTCAAATGCAGAGAAATGAATAAAGATTTCATTAAAAAACTTTATCTCTTTTTAGATCCTACCGTAATCGGTTAATCACATTTTGAGATTGGTTTCATTAATTAAAATTTTAATATTTTTAGAAACCGTTCTCCAAAAATACCTTATTGAAATAATTTCATGAATAAAACACCAGATAAATGTGCGACGCGTGTAAAAGACTGTGAAGAAATCGTGTGCGAATATTGCGTGGTGAACTGAACTGTATTGAAAAGGATTTAGGGGCGAGAATTGAGTGTGCTCTTGTATGATAGCTTAGAATTTATCTACTGCTTTGGATACTGCAAGATTTCATCTGCCTAGACTTGTCGGCTTGAAATCTTACCTGAATTTTTTGGTAAGACTTTTCGGGAGCTTCCGTATGACGCGAAACGCGCGATTTACAATTTCTACTAACTAGAAAATCGTCCTTGCTACTACGATATAATGATGCAATTCGACTGACTTAAGTCGTCGTGGCGAGCGTGTTTTGTTTTTCGTCCACCAGTAGATAACCGCACGTTTTATGTCATATGTCGTAGTGGTAAGGATGATTTTCACTTGTAGTTGGAATCGGTGGAATTGCGTCGCATCGCATCTTGGGGAAGCTTCCTTAGGGTACTTTTCTGCCTAAGACTGGTGTAAGCAGTTATCGGGGCGAGGGGCTCGAATAATTTTATTAGTTTCTCTGTAAGCGATTTCGCTACAAGCGGCTTCCCGTAGAGTGTGTCAAACATTTGAAGTCAGCGTTCAAGTATTACGTAACGCAATTTGGGGGGAAGGGGGGTCTCGCAAAATGTTACGATGCGTTACAGGGGCTGGAGGGGGTCATTCTCACAATACGTTACGTAACACGGTTTCTTTTTTTTTAAATAAAAAATTAGGGATTTTCAACTCCCGAATAAACACGGCAAACCTTTTCGTATTTTTAGTAATATCAAAAGCTATTAAAACTATACCAAGGATAAAAACTATTTACATACACATATTTAACTATTTACATACATAACTTTTTTTTGACTTTAGGGTAAAAGTGATCACTTGAGTGTTACGTAACGTTTGGAGAAGGGGAGGGGTTCAGAAAAACGTTACGGTGCGTTACAGGGGGGGAGGGAGGGGTCAAAAATCTTCAAAAATTGCGTTACGTAATACTTGAACGCCACCGCTAAGTAGCTTTAGCACATCTTATGTCGAAAAGTACCCTTATGTTTCGATCAACGACCATTTATATCTAGACGCCTCATGCACGATCTGACTAACGAAAATTATTCTGCCAAGTCGCTGAGGTACGACGTAAGCGAGGGGGACGAGGTACTGCGTTCTGATTGGCTAACTCAAGGTCAGTGCGACGAGGGGACTCACAGGAGTGGTCGAGTCACGACGGTTATAAGACTTTTTTACCTAATGTGTTGACAGACATCGGTCGCCTGTGATTAGGAGTCTAGATATAAATGGTCGTTGGTTTCGATATTGTCATTTTCATCAACCAATCTGAATTTAGGAGTCGATATGAAGGTAGAATTTATAAGATTGACTTAGAAAAGACTTAGCTAAGTGCTTCGGAAAACGTTTTTGAACTGTATGCATTTCCATCTTTGAAAGTTTTTGTAAAAGAATGTATAGTATCGTAGGTTTGATAAATTGTGCTGTATAAGGTTGTCTCTTTCACTCTATATCTGTGTCTCTTTCTGAATTTCAACTCATTTTTTTTTTATTTTAAACTTTAGTTACATTAATGCCTCAATAAAAACAGGTTGTTGGATTTTGAGCGCTCAGTTCCGCAAATAAAGTTGAAATTGTAACAACAGCTGTTTTAATTGAAGTGTTCATGTAAACAGATTAATAATATACCGAAGTTTTCTTAAGCCGGTTCTATTTTGTCGAAAAATAAATGCTGATTTAAAAAAAAAAAGGTGCTTCTAAAATGTGAATGTTATAAAGTCTCGCCCCCATATTGTAAGGTAGTCAGCAGTAATGTATAAAATGAGCTAAATTGTGCGTGTACAGACGTTTTGTGTATGTGTATGGAGCATTCGATGTTGTGATTACTGGCTGTTGTATGTAAAATTATCCCACCGCTGGGACAAAGGCTGACTCTCTCCTGTAAGATAGTGGGCCTTTATCAACCACGTGGGTCGAAAAAACCACGCATAGTCTGTGCTCGGCAATATAGGCCAAAAGCGATTACGTGGGCCAAAATTGACCATGTGGGCCACAATCGATCACGTGGGCCATAATCGCCCACATGGGCGACGATCGACTACCTGAGCCATAATCTACCATGTGAGCCATAATCGGTCACATGGGCCATGATCGACATTAGTCCGGAACGCGTAAACTTAATTGTTGGGTCATTGAAAAATTTCCAAATCTTACAAAATCATGGTTTTTAATTTTAAATCTCTGCCGAGTTAGGAATGTACTGAAAAATTAATTGTGATAATTTTACAAACAGTAGTCAATGCTGCCAATAAAGGACATTTATTATAAAAAATGTAAAAATCATTTTCGTCTTGAAAGTATAGAAAAAGGATGTTAATTTACAAGAAAATCATTCCTAGGTATCATTCCCTATTCAAAATCAATCTTCCAAGTTAAAAGGAATTTTATTCCCGTTACTTAAAGTATAAAATCATGTTTTTTATCAGTATCACTTTGTTTTACATTTGAAATTTAATATGTGCCTTTTCAATAATTGTTGATATCTTAACAAAATCATGAGATATTTTTTTTGTTGAAAATTATGAGTTACGTTAACGCCTGTTGCTATGTTTATAACAGTGTTAGGTATTTAGTCATTTAACCATTACTGAGCAATATATTTCAGGCTTATATGTACCAAATGATTTATGTCACATATTTTGTCGCATTGAGTATGAAAAGGGATAAAAATTTTATGAAAACTTTCACAAATTTCGTCAAATTTTTGCACGAAATATCAAAATATATAAAAAATTTCACAAATTTTCTCATATTTTCGTATAAGATGTTAAAATTTATGAAAATTTTCACAAATTTTATCAAATTTTCATTATGAGATGCCACAAAATACGTGTCTTATGGTACATACAGTCTGCCTGGATAAAACAGAGATATAATAATGCTTATTAATATTATCTCTACAATATCAACTGTGACACATTTTAAATTATAGTGAGAGTAAAATTTTGAGGGTAATACAGTAGTACCTATTAGCTAGAAGATTTTATGCGTACAGAAGTCTAAATTTCTCATTAAGACAGAAATGATTGTGTATATTGTATACACAACTGTATATTGGGAATTTCTTTCAGTTTTTCCCATTTCATGGAACAATCTTCCCAGTTCATAAAATTCTGTCATCTGTAGGCCCAAAATAGCTTACAATAAGGAATTTCAAAAGAAAAATATAGAAAAATATTTTTTTCCCTATCAAGTGACGAAACATTCTGCCTTAAAATAGAAAATAATAAGAAATAATATTTAAATAAGAACTAACCGCAGCGAACTACTGAAAATAAGAGATAAAATTCCTTACAACGACCATTTATATCTAGACGCCTCATGCACGATCAGACTAACGAAAATTATTCTGCCAAGTCGCTGAGGTACGGGCACGCCGCAATCGCGGCGGTAAGACCCCTCTTTGAGGAGTGGCTGGATAGGAGTCACGGCGTCCTGACCTACCGCATGACGCAGGTCCTCACCGGACACGGAAGTTTCGGGAGGTACCTGTGTCTAAGGAGAAAGGAGGAAACGCCTGGGTGTCACCACTGCGAAGATCGCCCGGAGGACACAGTAGAGCATACGGTGCAAGACTGCCCCGCTTGGGCAGAGCACCGACGTGTCCTCACGGCGGCGATAGGCGGAGACCTCTCGCGCCCGGCATTGGTTGCGGCCATGCTGCGGGGCGAGACGGAGTGGGAAGCGGTCGCCTCCTTCTGCGAAGCAGTAATGCTCGCGAAGGAGGAGGCGGGCCGCGCGAGAGAGAGGGCAATGTCCTCCCTCCGCCCCACCCGCGGTGGTTGGCGCCCACGGCGTCGGACGTCGCAAGACGATCTCCGGCCACCGTAGGCGCGGGCATGCGGGCGGCGAGTAAAGGGCAACTCGCAGCCCGACCATGGACCATGCCCGGGTCGACGGCGCGTTGTGTTCCACGCGCGCCTCAAAGAGCGTCAGCATGATGACGGGGCCCCCTCTCTAGAGGGCCAAAGCCTGCCGGGGTCGCGGGACTTATCTCATTACCGTGACCCCGGAACATAAAGGGCTATTGAAGGACACCGTGGATTTTAGTCAGTACAAGTCTGACAGTCCCTCCCGCCCTGCCCGGGGTGGGAGGACTCATTTGATGATTTTACCACGATAAAAAAAAAAAAAAAAAAAAGTCGCTGAGGTACGACGTAAGCGAGGGGGACGGGGTACTGCGTTCTGATTGGCTAACTCAAGGTCAGTGCGACGAGGGGACTCACAGGAGTGGTCGAGTCACGACGGTTATAAGACTTTTTTGCCTAATGTGTTGTCAGACATCGGTCGCCTGTGATTAGGAGTCTAGATATAAATGGTCGTTGATTCCTTAATTATGGATACATAATTAATAAATTTTATGTCGATTCTGAAATCATTGTTAAATTCATATTTAAGTATGGTTTTCATCCGCCATCTTGGATTTAAATAGATCATTTTTATCCAAAAGGTATTGCCATGTCAATGAGATTAAAAAAGTGCTTAAAGAGTGCCCAATTCTACCTATAAGGCTCTTCTAAAAGCACTAAAGTGAAAAGCGGTAACGACTAACGATTTTTTGTAAAACGATTATTAATCGCAGCGATTTTTTTATAAATAATTGATGTTATTTAGCATGTCTTAGTGTACATAACTGAGAATCTTGAAGTATTGATAGGAGCGACGCATTTGTATAGAAAAACGATTGATATTCAGTGCGGAAAGACAAAATTCAACCTTGGTTACTTGACGCATGGTTTGATTTTGAATGGCACTTAACTTTTCTAGATTTTCGCATTGTTTAGTCAATAAAAAGTCAACTTACTGTAAGAGGAATAAAGTACATTTCATATTGATAAAATTTCGTGAAACTTTTTGCGAAAAAAGCGTCATTCAAAACTGAATCTTATGTTAATGTCCCAAGATTGAAATTTGTCTTTTCGTACGTCGTTTTTGCTGCGTAAAGACATAATTTTGAGAGCGTGGTGTGTATAAAGGGTTTAAGAGCTTGCGTTGTATGTTGTGAAGCTGATAAAAGTGGGGGGAGGGGGGGCATACCTGTTACTAGTTAGTGCTGTATTCTTACAAACTTTGTCATTTCTTTATTTCTCTCGAGTATTTTCCGCTGATTTATTTCATCTAGAATCGTATGAAATTGCAAGAAAAATACTACTTTCTCAAGTGAATTTTAAAGTATTTTTTTAGTCTTGCAACAATTTGTGGTATTGCCAACATTTCTTTGAAATAAGTCAACTCGATTATACGACGATAACTCACAAACTATTTTATATAAATTAATGAAAAAAAAAGCATTCATCACGTACATTTTTGTTTTTCATAACGCTTTTAATATTTTAAGCGGTTAACTTTTGAGGGTAGTAATGAAAAAATGGCTTTATTCCCCAATTTAATGTGTAATTAGAGTATCTTACATTCGTTTAACAATGCTTTAAGCATGTTTTCTTGTAAAAATACTAAAAACTGTTGATTTATAATAATAAAAGTCAGTTTTTTTTTCATACTACCCTCATTATTTGTTTTGTAACAATATTTATCATTTTGTATACTTTTTTGATGTAATATACGTTATGTATTGTATAGTGCGTTGGTTTTCGGTTTAAACAGCTGAAATTTAGATACTGTTATGAAAGTCAGCCGTCAGCCAATGCCTGGCGACAGTGTTTTAAAATGATATTCTGAATCTCATTTATGTATGGAAACGCTTTATATGTTTGTGTGAATATAATAATGCCTTTTTGAATTGCTCTGCAATAATGACCCTTATTCTAAGGCACTATTTCACTGCTATTAGAATAGGATTGTAAAAATAGCTGCGCAGTACATTTTGTTAGACACAACTGCTACGTCTTAAGGGCGCATAACCAGAAAGTTGGCAACGTCGCAAATAGCTGTCAAATATTTACAAGTTTTAATTAATTTGGTAAATTTACTGTATGAAAATAAGAAATATGGCTCTGTAGTGCACTACAAAGTTGATATAGGAATGCAATTAAAACACTGCATTTGATGTTGTCACTGTTTCAGGTGTAAAAAAGGCATTTGGAAGGTTTCCAAATACTTTTTTTACATCTATAACTATATATTCGGTGTTACGATATTACTTATTGCATTCCCATATCATTTTTTTAGTGCACTACAGAGTAATATTTCTTGTATCCATATAGTAACATTGCTAAATTAATTAGAACTTTTTAATATTTTACAGCTATTTGCGACGTTGCCAACTTTCATAATATACCCTCTTAAAGCGAGAGTAGTCCCAGTGAAGGAACGAGATGGCTCTAGACGATTTGTGTAGCTGTTTCTTTCCCTCCCGCTTTAAAACATATTGGTAGGCCCCTGGTCTTTCTGAGGGTCTAAAACCACTTATCAATATCCCAAATGATTCACCTTCATGATTGAATAACCAATGGCATTGTGGGAAATGCACAAAATTCAAGCATTTCCAGTGATTTCCAGCAACGTCTTTGGCTATTGTTGTATTCATATACGAAGTGAATAAGAAAGAAAAATGATATTTTATTATATTCATATAAGAAGTGAAAAATGAAAATTAAGAATATTGTTATGTTGGTATTTTAGATCTTCTGAAGAGCCT
This sequence comes from Agrotis exclamationis, assembly GCA_950005045.1. Classification (NCBI taxonomy): domain Eukaryota; kingdom Metazoa; phylum Arthropoda; class Insecta; order Lepidoptera; family Noctuidae; genus Agrotis; species Agrotis exclamationis. Next base: position 12,771,395 of record OX465444.1, read on the forward strand.
CACAAATAAAGTCAGTGTAATGGCAGCTACACACCTTACGAAGAATCGCTACGATTGGACGGTACAGTTTAAACTGCACAGTTTCGGTAGTGCCCACACACGTTCAGACACGTACTAGAAAACTGTACGATTATTCATTCGTTGAACTGTCGCTTTGACTGACAATGAGATGACATTCGGACCAAGATCCACGCGGAAACTGAACGACTGGGCATACACGTTTCGATTATCGACACATGTGTCGATAATCCGACTCCGATTTATCTAGTGTCGATAATCCGACTCCGATTTATCTATCCAAAATTTCATACTGTTCCGTTCAACTGTACAGTTTTACAAAATCAGACAAAGAGTGTAACTGCCATTAGTCCTTCCTAGGGCGTTCTCTCCTTGTGTTTCCATTTACATTTCACTTTGTAAATACCTTTTGATTTACCCATCTGGATATTTAAACAAACCAATAGTAATTTTATTCTTGTAGCAATGGAACAGCGTCTTAAAAATTCAAAGTTATAATTTTCAAAGTTTTCAAAAGGACATTATTATGTAACATAATTGTAAATGCACACAGCTCTGTATGTTTTAAAACACTGAAGTCTTAATTGTTGCTTGTCGCGTAGTTCGTTGTATCGTTGCGACAAACATTTTTGTTGTTCCCAAGTTTAAAATAATAATAATATTCCACAACTATCACACAACGCCATCTAGTCCCAAGCTAAGCAGAGCTTGTGTTATGGGTGCTAGACAACTGATAAACATACTTACAAAAAGTACTTTATGATAAGACCCATGTTGGTAACTTTGGCGTGCATTTTTTGTATTATCTGGATGAATTATGATGTAATTATTAGTTTTTTGGAAATGTATGTACTGTTTAACATTAGGAAATAGTTTTATAGGCACAGTAAAAGCATTACTCTTCTTTTGCACTGCGGTCGAGTAAAGACATTTCGTTTCTTTTTTTTTTCAGCATATTGTAGCCATTAATATTGTAAAACTTACCTACAGGCTAATATTTTTTTCTAATCTGACTTTTATCGAAGTTGTAGAAACCTTTATTAAAACTTGGGAATTTATTAATAAATACAAAAAATCATTCCTTAACATTGGAATATCATTCCTTAAATAATTAACTGAATTTACCATTAAATTGGCAAATAATATCTTTCTTTTTAGTTGCAAAAATGTTTGGAGCAATGATTTTTGCAGACTATTTACTTAAAAATTAAATTGATTTGAATATTTTTTTGGGAGAAATTGTGTTCCAGAATATTTTTTTTGTTTTTATAAATATGAGTAAAAGTTGAAAGTTTGTAATTTTTGAGTAAATAGCCTCATATAATAACGTACTACGTGACATAATTATGTATAAGAAGTGCATTTAAAATATAATAACGCTTGAGTGCGACAGTGGCGCAGTGTCAAATACCCGTAATTACTTACTGTATTTAAATTAATAATTATTGATTATTAATGTACGATAGTTATGAATAAAAATGATTTTTAAGCCTTTATGTTTGTGTTTTATTTTCTGTAAAAAGATCATTTTCAAGAATGTTTGCCATAATATGGCAATATATTATTTCGCTTATTGCAAGAGTGAAAAAAAAATCAAATTGTAATATTTTGTGTGGAAGTTCGTCAAATAAACTTACTCCCAACAAGACATTTTTCCTGTACGGATACTTCAAACCACAGATTACAACTTCAAACAGGAAGCACCTCATCATAATCATCAGCCTATAAATGTTCCCACTGCTGGGACACAGGCCTCCTCTCTGTGAGAGGGAGCGGGTTGGTAGATGTCACATGTCTTCGAATTTTTGGTTCTAGGACATGCCGGTTTCCTCACGATGTTTTCCTTCACCGTTTTGAGAGCAGTGGTGTTGAAATAAATTAACAAAGTAATGCGCCTGACGGGGTTCGAACCCACGACCTACTACTCGTAAGTCGAGGCCGATACCACTGGCCACTACTGCTCTCTAAGCACCTACGCTGTAGGCTAAACAAATAGTTATTCTGAGCGACAAATCGAAATCTGATCTATTGTGCAAGAGGTGGTCACTTTTCTTGATGAGGATGTGCTGATTGAAAGGCTCGGTGTGACGAATATACGGTTTATATTTTGACAATAATAATAAATGCGGTTCGCAATAATTAGAGTGAAGCACTCGGGTGTCGCCAGGGTAATTAATTGGCTTGACCGCTGGCAGCAGGTCCAGGTCGGAGCGTGCGTTGGCCCCCCTCCCGCGCTGGCTCCACGTCGCCGTTGTTGGTGACCATAGACATAGGAAAGAAGAGGTTTAAATATTTATATGTCGGTGACATTGTTGCCCGTGGTGTCCGCCAGGTACGCTCAATTCGTGAACATCTATTAATGCTATACGTACTAGGGGCTCGAGCTTGTCCCGGTTGCGTATTGCCAAACTGTATGCTGACCCAGACCGGGGTTGCTCTGAGTTCGATCGCAGTTTGCCTTTGTAGTTGAAGAGCAAACTGTATACCTATTCAGAGAGTGTCTGAATCAAAATACATTTTGCTTTAAAACACTAGAGCAAAATACATACGAGTCCAGACGTCCAGCGGCAAATAGGTACTAATCTTACTACTTACCTAATACAAATCCTGACAAATAAATAATTAAAAAAAAAATTACCTCCTTTATGGGCGTTTACGTGCTCACTTCACCTAGTGGACTAACCACAATCGATCTTTTTATTTAATTAAAAGTAAGATTCTGAATGAGACAAATTCTCATGAGGTGTTTCATTGAGAATCCGCGATGAAAGAAATTTTTTTTTAAAAAAAAGTACCGACTTCAAAACAAATGCAAAAAAGTTTAAAATAACTTTTCTTTCGGAAGTCGGTGGCAATAGTCAATGACACAACAAAACAAAGCCACCGACTTCCGAAAGAAAAGTTATTTTAAACTTTTTTGCATTTGTTTTGAAGTCGGTACTTTTTTAAAAAAAAGTTTTTATTTTACCCTTTTTAGTTTATTTATTACATATTCAACCCAAATTCTTGTAAAATACAAAATTTTCTTACATATGCGCTAATCTTGTAATCCGTCACAACATAAAAAAATCCATATCTCTAAAACTACTGAACCGATTTTGATGAAACTTGCAGTGTACCCTAAGTTGAACAATACCTAGTACAACAAAAAATGAATTGCTTAAATCGAACTTATAGTTCCGGAGATATGCGTGCACAAACATAAAAACATACATACATACATACACTTATGAAATTTGGCACATTTGTTCAGACGCTGATATAGACTAACATATATGAAAACTGGACAGTTCTGATAATATTACATACATACGGGTCGAATTGATAACCTCCTTTTTTTTTTGAAGTCGGTAAAAATAAGTTTGAATGTACGCTCGCATGCGCGTGTAATGTAACATCTAAGTGCGCATTGTGATGCTCGATTGTCTTCCGTCAGTTCCGTCACTGATGGAATGATCGAATCTGTAACGTTACATTACAGAAGGCCTTATCATTCTGTTGTAAAGTAAGGGTGCTCCCACATTTATCGACGCGGAATCGGCTTAAGCCGGTCAAGAAAACGTTTATGTCAACGTAATAAGGGTGTTACTAATGCCATTCGCATCGGATCGCGTCGTCCGAGCCGAGCCGATTTAAGCCGATTCCGCGTCTATAAATGTGGGAGCACCCTAAACTGGAACTTTGACATTGTCAATTGCAAGGAAAAAATTAGTTCCTTCTTCGTACACCAGAGGCGCTGTTTCATTTTTTCATACAAGAAACGCTGTAAATACTGGAAAGACGCTGTAATAAAGTAACTAGTGAAAACTCGTGATAAGGGTACTTATCATGAGTTTTCAGTACCCTTATCACGAGTTTTCACTAGTTTACTTTACAGCGTTTTTTTCAGTATTTACAGCGTTTCTTGTATGAAAAAATGGAACAGCGCCTCTGGTGTACGAAGAAGGAACTAATTTTTTCCTTGGAATTAAATGTCAAAGTTCCAGTTAACGCACTTTACGTCGTAGTATCGTAAACTCGTGGTAAGGGCGCAGGGCTCAGGTGAATGCTCGCGGTGAGGGAACACCATTACAGAATACATTTCACACATGCACCTATACACAGAACAGCCATGTTATGTTCAAACATTGCTGGGCTCCACGACAACACGGCTTTGTGTCGCTGTCAGTAGCGCTGCACCGTCACAAGGCTGTGTTTATTTTATAGAGAATAGCACTGCAAATAATAATAAGAGTGCTCCATCATTTTGAAGTAAAATAATTTTTTGAAAGACGCCACGAGACTTCACGAGAGGCGCCGGCAGTGGCGAATTCACATTTTTATAGAGTAACTAACTGTGGTTGCTGTGGCGTAGCGAGACGGAATCTAAGAGGGGGGCAAGACGCTTGATGCACGAGCCCCCTTGTTGTAAGATAACTACCAAGGGCGTCGCCAAGGGAAGGGGGGCAGTTGCCAAACAATTTGTCCCCCGCATAATTTGCAGACATCATCATCATCATCAGCCGGAAGACGTGCACTGCTGAACATAGGCCTCCCCTTAGATCACCACGCCGAACAACAATTCACCACTTGCATCCATCGGTTGCCCGCGACCCTCACGATGTCGTCGGTCCACCTAGTGGGAGGCCTACCTACGCTGCGTCTTCCTGTCCGTGGTCGACACTCGACAACTTTTCTTCCTCATCGGTTGTCAGTTCTACGAGCGATGTGGTCTGCCCATTGCCACTTCAACTTGCAAAGGAGAACATTCATGCTCCATCCATTTTTGGGCCTTTGCTAGAAAGACCGGCCAACAAAAAAATTGGTAAGTACCTATGAGTACTACTATGGAGCAATACTAACTATAGCACAAAAGTTGTAGGATTGCTCTCAGCCAAGTTATACAAGTTCGAATATATTATGTAATATTCATACATTTTTTGATTTTGAAAGTGCCGAGAAACACCAACTAATGTAGTACTGCTAGAACTAGCGATCTCAAGCAATTTAACATAAAGTAGATATCATCACGCCTGTAATCCCAGAGGTATACCTAATTAAAATGAATAATAATCTCTTTATTTTTTGTGAAAAGAAATAAAAACATTTTAAAATCTTTGATTATATAAATGTCTAGATGGAGCGTCAAGTGCGCGCAAACGTGTCAAAAAGTGTCAACCAACTATTGGCTCACATAACACTACATACATACACATAACACTTTTTTTTTTTAGCGTGGTAAAATCATCAAATGAGTCCTCCCACCCCGGGCAGGGCGGGAGGGACTGTCAGACTTGTACTGACTAAAATCCACGGTGTCCTTCAATAGCCCGTTATGTCCCGGGGTCACGGTAATGAGATAAGTCCCGCGACCCCGGATACACATAACACTACATACATACACCTAAAACTTATCTTATTTAATAAGTCTATTTTTTAATGTGATTTATGGGAAGCTGGTATAATTATTTACGCACATAGAGACATAGACGCATAGTGCAAAACGACGCCTACACGCACACATACTTGAAAATGTTGACTCGTTTTCTTTGATACGATTGTAGGGCGCCGCTCCATCTAGACATTATATAATCAAAGTTTAAAATATACAAATCTGCTGGTGGGACCATGTTCCGGATCATTGGAAACTCCGAGCATAGCTCTTTCCATCGCTCGTTGAGTGACTGTAGTCTCTTTACAAGGCCAGCAGTCACCATTGTTTAGTTAGATATATGAAATGGAATTTACTGAAAATGTATTTTTTTTTTCTAAAAACACAAAATAATAATATACCTAGTCAACTGAACGTATAAAAGCTTTAGGTACCTGGAAAATTCTAATTAAGTACCTACATATTCTTAGCAAAAACGAGTTTAAGTAAATAATTGTTTGATTAATATTTGAGATCTTAATAATTAAATAAATACATTTAAATAAAACATTATTTTAACAAAAATTAAAAATTGCTAACCGGAAATGTAGCACAGACATAAAAAGAAGTATCCATCCTATCAGAGATCCACAACATTTTTTACTCTTTTTCGCGCATGGCAAAGATCATTTTATTTAACTTAAAATAAATTAAATAAATATAGTTCCGATGCAAAAAAATATGCCTATTGTTTATAATAAGAACACCGACATCATATTTAAACTCATAAAAATCAACGCCATCTGATATTTTCGTCTGGCCAGTATCTTATTGTATTACACCCTCACCGGGAAAATGAAGGAAACGGAACGAAGACATTTCCTTTCGCTGAAGCGAGAGATTTTTGAGTTTTCACCGCCAGATAGCGCTGTTAGCAGAGTAATACAGAGAAGCTTGTATTGTTTATTCCTACATTTTTTAAGAAAAAGAAAAACTTACTAATGGAATTAAAATGTAATAATAAAATTGTATGGGGCTTTACTTAATAAACAAGTAAATATTCTACTAAGTTTTCAACGTAAATGATGCGTAAAACTGTGTTTCTCCAATTCAATACTAGAAATCTAGAAATGTTTTAATCTTCCAGGTAGATGTAGAAAGACAGGGTTAGATAATATAATCCTTAAATAATTGATAAGAAAAGATAAATTAATTGCTTAAACTTAGTAATTAATAAAGTCTTTTTTGCCACTTGTTGTCAGTAAGAAAAAAGCCTTATTTTATAGTATACAGCCTAAAATGTGAGCGTTTTCAGTTTTCCGCATAGCAGTAATACAGACTCAATGCCGGAGTGACTGGGTTGCCAGATTATGAAAATGTGCGTGAATTTAGGGAAAAACGTATATAGTTATGTTGGTTTTGAACCGACACTGTGATAATACGCAACATTTTTTGTGATTTTCAAAACTAAGGTAACAGCTGATTAAGAAAATTAAATGATTAAAAAGAGATCAGTTTATAAATTATATTTATTTTACTCCACTGCGTACCTACTAAATTTCTAAATATTCCCAGAGCTGGACAAAGATCACCCCTTTTGACTTCTACTTTTACTTCTGCTTTTGACTGCCCTAAGGTTTTCCACTGTTTATTATCAAATACAAATTCTCATTTCAACTACCTATCCCAATCCCAAAGAAGGATACCTATGTTATATTAAACTGCCTCAGAAATAGCTCAAATGCCCATGCATAGTAATTTATCATGTTGTAGTTGCTAACACAACCAACGACACTCCCCTCTGTTATTATACATTAATAGAATATTTGACGATATGCGTCACTTTAAGATGCTTTACATCTCTTTACACTACAAAGCCATTCACAAAGTTTCAAAATGACCTAATTCTAGTTATAAATGAATAAACAACAGTACAAAAGGATTATTTTTAGCAAAAATGTGACAGTTTAATTGCTCCAGTATTGTTTTTTCACCTTGCGTATTGCGTAACTTCGAATATAGGCTGGTATCCCCGCCAGTAAGTCCGCCGCGCGCTGTCTAGTCGGCGTGTCCCCTCGTAAAATGGGCTTAAAATCGCTGCATTCACGCATAACGTTATAAAACATAGAATAAATACAAAAAACACATATAATTATGATTAAACCATATTTATAACACAAGTTAATTAGGTAACAGTGATTAGTGTTTATTTTTTCACGTAAACGGCTATCATAATGTTAATTGGTAGGTAAAAAAATAGCATCCTACATTAGATGATTATTTTTTCGGACAATATAACGTTTATAAAAAAGCCTTTTAATTTTTTTACTATATTGATAGTATTTTTTTTAATTTTGCAGCTGCGGAAAGCAAAAGAAACTGTTAATAATACCAGTGAATATTACACTAGTTTTTTCGTGATAATGTGTTTTCATAAAATGGATAATCCAACAGTGTTTTTGGTAAATAATAATCGTGGAATGTAGCGGTACGTAAAATCAATAATGTCCGCGCATTGTCCCGCGTGCTGTAGTACGATTTTTTTAGGTTCCACACACTAATGTCATAATGATTATACTACGACCAAATACCTGTTTACGCAATTCATTTCTTTAATACCATACAAAGAAATTATTTAACATACCTACAAGCGTACTTATGCTGACTTACGTAAATTGATATTTTTTGCGAAATGAAAACACCGCAGTGTCAATAAATTAAAAAAAAAACATGAACAGTGGTCATAAATGATGAAAACTCGCGCCAACTTATATTCGAAAACCGGAAATAATGGAATGAATGCTGTCATCTGCAGTGTCAAAATTAAAAAAATAATAGAATAGTGCGTTGGTTGAGCCATAGATGGCGCTTAAATATTTACTGAATTCTCGCATGTAGACTTTTGTGACAGTGCCTTTTGATATAATAAAGATTTTTGTTATATAATTTTTATGAACATCATAACATAATTATCAAATACTTTTTGTGGAAATAAAAGGAACACTTTTGATAAATTAAATGTGCATAAACTGTTCATTACTTTTATTTTTTTCATTAATTATTATTGATCACAATTCAACCAAGGCAGGTTTTTGTTGAACATTTATTTTCAAACCTTTAATCTCCATACAAAATGTGGAACACTTTTCTTTGTCAAACATTTGTTTATAAATTATATACATTTATTTTAAATGGCTTTCTGAAAGCATAAAATAGATATGAATGTTCTTTATACAAAGGCAATATTAGAGAAGCGAATTTTTGACAGAAATCTTTATAAAAAGTAGAAGATAGTGTTATGTCATTTTATCTAAGCTTTCAAAGTCTCTGTTCCAAAAGATAATTATTATTTATTTACAATTATTTACTTTGACTTTATCTTATTAATTGTTTAAATAACATTCATCGTTTCTTTTGTTATGAAAACACATCTAGTTTACAAAAACTTACGATTATAATAATATTAATAAATAATTAAGATAAAATTGAAGTGGAAATGAAAAAAAAATCGAGCTGAAGACCAGTTGACAAGCAGGAAGGACGAAATAGAAAAAATGCGCTGGATATTTCCCGTGCCAGGTGAGCCTTCATATATTTTTTTTAATTTATCGCATTATTAATTTATTTAAATTACTGTTTAAGCAAATCGATCGACACGCAAAACAGGGGTAAAAAATCTATGAATGGACTGTATCCTTTCATAGTTTTCAATCCCTGCTTTTGCATCACTGTCAAATTCGAAGTGAGTATTTAATGTCGTTGCTATAGTAAATAGTAAGAATATACTTAGCATGTAGTAAATAACTATACGACATTAAGACGTGTTATTGTGGGTGTGGGTGTGATTTTCGAGTTTTCACAGCGTTGCAAAATTGGAACATAAAAAGCTATGAAAGACTCTACTTCCTGTGTCACAGTAGTTTTATACAGCTGTCAAATTAATATAAGTTAGTAGATTTGATTCAGTAGACGAAAAATTAAGCAATTCGGGAAACAATATTTTCCAGCTTTACTTGAAAATCAGAGAAAAATAGAAAATTAAAAAGAAATATTTTTTTTTAGTTAAGCCGATCTCTTTAAATAAACAAGGAAGTATAAAAAAATCTTTTTTTTTAAAAAGTACCGACTTCAAAACAAATACAAAAAAAGTTTAAAATAACTTTTCTTTCGGAAGTCGGTGGCAATAGTCAATGACACAACAAAACAAAGCCACCGACTTCCGAAAGAAAAGTTATTTTAAACTTTTTCTATTTGTTTTGAAGTCGGTACTTTTTTTAAAAAAAGATTTTATTTTACCCTTTTTAGTTTATTTATTACATATTCAACCCAAATTCTTGTAAAATACAAAATTTTCTTACATAGGCACTAATCTTGTAATCTGTCACAACATAAAAAAATCCATATCTCTAAAACTACTGAACTGATTTTGATGAAACTTGCAGTGTACCCTAAGTTGAACAATACCTAGTATAACAAAAAAAGAATTACTTAAATCGAACTTATAGTTCCGGAGATATGCGTGCACAAACATAAAAACATACATACATACACTTATGAAATTTGGCACATTTGTTCAGACGCTGATATAGACTAACATATATGAAAACTGGGCAGTTCTGATAATATTACATACATACGGGTCGAATTGATAACCTCCTTTTTTTTGAAGTCGGTAATAACTTTTGAATGAAAAGTTATTATTCGGTGACTTTGTTTCTTATTCCTTGATTTTCCACCACCGATTTCCAATAATAACATTTACCTACTTAGTTTGGTATTCACTAAGCTACAGAGAGAGACGTGTCGCGGCACTACCTCAAGTCTCTAGCTGTCTTGACGACGAGCTTGTCGTAGGAGACAGCCTAGAATTTGTTTTTAGAGAATAGCATAACTGGTCATCTCGCTATATCTTTTTGGGGCGACCTCTGTGGCGTCGTCTGTCCTCAGGCACGACAGGCACCCAATGCGTGCAAATTTTATTAAGAAATTATGAAATGCCTTAAAAAATACCTAATTAAAAAAAAAAAAAAATGCACACAATCACCTTTTCATTCCGAAGTCAGTAGCTTTGCCATTCCACGTGGCAATGCTATCAGTCTTCTGTACTTTGCCGTGTCTTATTCTCCCTCTTGTGTTTTTTTTTAAATTATTTTATTTAGTATTTTGTAGATTTTTAGATTTCGTTCATTATTTTAATCATTTAAATAATTAACTTTTATTAACTAAGGTTATAGGCAAATATTATCGTACTAAGGTCTTGTTATCTTATCCCGAATCGGGTAGAGATATCTGTAAACAACACTAAAAAAATAACACTTAACCAAAGGTTTATGATCTCTGGTTGCATTTTGCGCAAAACATGCAAATCGTTAATAAACTTAGGTATAAAAAATATTACGTACTTAGCTATCCACCGTAACGGAACGATTAATTAAAATATAATAATATGTAAATTGAGACATAGAGCTGTGCAGAACAAAAAAAAATTGTTTTAAGAAATAAAAAAAGTATATTTTAATTTTGTAAATAAAAGTAAGTAAGTATTACCAAACATTATATTTATGTTTATTTGAGAGTTCTATTTATCAATTTAGGTAGGTAGGTATTTATTTATTGTTTGAACTTTAAATAGAATTTTTTGAACATTGATAAAACTTTAAATAGTTTTCAATTTGACTCAACATTTTAATTTATAATTCAACCACTGCATCAGTTTTGTACCGCATAATATGTAGAACATAAATATATGGTAGTCATCAATTTGACTAAATAATTTAAATACTTTTTTTAATTACTCCCACAAACTCACCCGTTTTTACCAAAAATCCACAAAGAGAATTTTAAAACAAGCAAACCCATCCCAATCTAAGCCTTTAGCACAGCAACTTGACCTGACCTGACTCGCCGACCTCCACTCGAGTCACTTCTATACATTGTCAACATGGCGACCAAAAATAGCACGGTGGACAATGAACGACACTGAAATAGATTCCTAAGTATGTTAGAATCTAAAGAGGAAAGATTTTTATTTTTGTACGTTTGTTATGAGGAAACTCAAAAAGTATTGGACCGATTTTAAAATTCTTTCACTTTAGAAAGCTGTATTGGTCCTGAGTAGGGTTGGCAACATTTTTTTTATCTGAATATAGCTTTGATGAAAATAAAATAGCGGTAGATATGTCACTACACGATAGCGCATGGACCGCATAAATTAGGCTAAATTGGCCTAACAGTCCTCAGTCGCAATACGAGTAGATTTCGGTTGAGACGTGCGTGCGTGTATATTTCAATTTTGAAGAGAGGGATAGAAACATACAATGCGATAATGTGCGACACGTTTGGCTAAAACAAGGCCGCGCCGCCGCCCGCCGCCGCTCGGCGTGGCGACTACTAACGAACTAATACGAAGAGCGGTGATGCTCCGTCTTGGTCGTACGCCACCTTTGTGCATTATTCTGTCTCTTTCTTTGTTGGCGTGTAATAACAATGATTGTTTGTGCGGGTAAATGTGTCTGTGTACGTATAAGAGTCACTGTTTGAATACTTAACGTAAGAACGTAACATATCTACCGCTATTTTATTTTAATCAAAGGAATATAGTATTTTTTTTAAAGCCATTAAAAATATAGTACGCTTTAAAAAAATGTAGTCATTTAGTAGGGATATGATAGGGATAAGAATAAAAAATAGACTCAGTTATAGTTTTTACTTATTTATTTTTTATAAAAACTATATTTCTTGCACTTCTTGCATTTTTTAATAATTTCTTGTCCTGAATAAATCTGCGATACAATTTATCACATTCAAGTTTTAAATTAACATTTTATTTTACTAATTTTAGTACTTATTACAAAATATATACATTGAGCTATTGTACTGAAATATAGTATTTTCGCGTACTATATATTTCTTCAACAGTATTATAGTACCTACATAGTACGGAGACCCTAAATACAGTACAATACTATAAATATGTTATAGTACGCTTGGCAACCCTAGTCCTGAGAGACGTTTTTTTAATCGTGTTGAAATCATCAAAACAGTCCTCCTTTGACGAAAACCCCTCTTAAAGGCCCCCAAGCCTGCCGCGGTCGCGGTACTGTCTCATCAAGGAACCGTGACCCTGAAACGTAAAGTGCTATTGAAGGAACACCGTGGATTTTAGTCGGTACAAATCTGACAGTAAGGTGGGAGGACTCATTTGACTATTTTACCATGATATAAAAAAATGAGGCCGATACCACTGGGCCTGGTGGCCCAGTGGTATCGGCCTCGACTTACGAGTAGTAAGGTCATGGGTTCGAACCCCGTCAGGCGCAATACTTTGTGTAATTTATTTGCTAACACCACTGCTCTCAAAACGGTGAAGGAAAACATCGTGAGGAAACCGGCATGTCCTAGAACCAAAAATTCGAAGACATGTGACATCTACCATACCGCACTGGGCCCGCATGGCAGATTACGGCCCACTCCCTCTCACAGAGAGGAGGCCTGTGTCCCAGCAGTGGGAACATTTATAGGCTGATGATGATGATAAAAAAATGAGTATCCATCCTGGGGTGGACGAGAGGGACTGTCAGACTCGTACTGACTAAAATCCACCGTGACTTTTTAGTCGTCTTACAAAAGTGGTCCACTTAATGTATCCGACCTAAAATACCTCTAGGCGAGTTTATTTTTTTTTAAATCGTTAGTAATAATTTTTATTATTAATAAATACCTAGGTACATTAGAAATATGAAAATGTTTACGTATCAAGCTGTAGAGTATGCCTACCCAGCGTAGAATAGTCGGGCAGATCATTCCATCTGCATTTTATAATAAAGGAAATAATAATAATTATTTATTTCAGGTCTTTAACCCATATACATTTTAACAGATAATAATAATTTTACAACAGTCATGCCTATTACAGATTACATAATAATTACAGAGCGGGTGTTCTGCGAGAATTCTGAGAGCGGGTGGAACACCGGTACTTAAAGTCCTCCAGAAACTCTTTAATTCCGTCCTGTCCGAGGGCAAAACGCCTCAAACGTGGAGCAGGGGTGAGGTGGTGTTGTTCTTCAAAAAAGGTGATAACAGCCTATTGAAGAACTACAGACCCATCACGCTTCTGAGTCATGTTTATAAGCTGTTTTCAAGGGTTATCACGAACCGTCTCGAACACAGACTTGATGACTTCCAGCCTCCCGAACAAGCCGGTTTCCGAAGAGGCTATAGTACCATAGACCACATCGTTTAGCGTTTGTTTAGCGTTTGTGGACTATGAGAAAGCCTTCGATTCGGTGGAAACATGGGCGGTACTTGAGTCACTCCAGCGATGCCGTATTGACTATCGGTACATCGAGGTGTTGGAAGTGTTTGTATAATAACGCCACCATGTCGGTCCGAGTACAGGAGCAGAGCACGAAGGCGATTCCATTGAGAAGAGGCGTAAGACAGGGGGACGTTATCTCCCCGAAACTGTTTACTGCCGCAATGGAAGACGCCTTCAAACTCCTGGAATGGCAAGGACTTGGCATCAACATCAACGGCGAATACATCACTCACCTTCGGTTTGCCGACGACATCGTAGTCATGGCAAAGTCGATGGAGGAACTCAGCATGATGCTCGATGGCCTCGACCGAGTTTCACAACGGGTGGGCTTGAAAATGAACATGGACAAGACGAAAATTATGTCAAATTCCAATGTTGTGCCCACCCCAGTCTCTGTTGGAAACTCGGTACTCGAAGTTGTTGACTCATATATCTATTTAGGACAAGTAGTCCAATTAGGTAGGTCCAACTTCGAGAAAGAGGTCAACCGCCGAATCCAACTCGGTTGGGCAGCGTTCGGGAAGCTACGCAATGTCTTTTCGTCCGACATACCTCAGTGCCTCAAGACGAAAGTCTTCAATCAATGTGTGTTACCAGTGATGACTTACGGCACCGAAACGTGGTCTTTCACTATCGGCCTCATCTCAAAGCTCAAAGTCGCTCAGCGAGCTATGGAGAGGGCTATGCTCGGTGTTTCTCTACGTGATCGAATTCGAAATGAGGAGATCCGTACCTAGACGAACTAAAGTCACCGATATAGCCCACCGGATTAACAAGCTGAAGTGGCAATGGGCAGGCCATATTGCTCGCAGAGCAGATGGCCGATGGGGTCGAAAAGTGCTAGAGTGGAGACCACGGACTAGCAAGCGCAGCGTAGGACGTCCACCAACGAGGTGGACAGACGACCTTGTAAAGGTCGCCGGAAGACGCTGGATGCAGGTCGCTTCCAACCGGTATATGTGGAGATCTAAAGGGGAGGCCTATGTTCAGCAGTGGACGTCCTATGGCTGAGATGATGATGATGATGAATAATTACAGAAATAGAATTTAGAATTATAAATCAAATACAAATATTAAAAATATGTAGCATACTATTACAGATTACAAAATAATTACAGAAATTGAATTTAGAATTATAAATCAAATACAAATTTTATAAATGTCAAGAAATAATGATTTAATAAATTACTGAAAATGTCAAAACTAAGATCGATAAAAATAAAATGTCACAATATGTTTAAAGAAAAATAATCTAAAGATGATAATAAGTGCAGGCACTGGCATGCAGCTGCAGCCATCTCCGTAAGAAAGGAGAATCCCACCGCTCGGACAACACGCTCAGGATTCCGTTCGAACTGCCCCTACAGCGACGTAGAAGCGATGCACTCCTTTTCCGGATTATTCCGTAGAAGTCATCGGTAGTAGCATCAGCGAACATCGCTGATGCGCTACAAAACCGGGGCCGCCCCATCAGAATTCTGGTTATTTTATGAGACAAGGGTGTTTCTAACCACTCCTTGCGTGATAATAACGAATTAAAAGTTTATTTTTATTTTATTTTTTTATTATAAACGTGTTCTAGGCATTGGATACATGAACTGGGCTGCCGTTGTAAGACGACTAAAAAGTCACGGTGTATAAGGTGTCCTTCAATAGCCCTTTAATTTCCGAGGTCACGGTTACCTGATAAGACAGTATTTCGCGACCACGTAGATGGAGAATGGAGTGACGCAAAGAGGCTGTGTTCTATCCCTCCCTCTGTGAGTGAAATGTAGTTTTGAAAAATTATGTATTAAGTATGTACCTATATTAAAATGTTGATAGGACCACGAACTGTTTAGAAAGAAAAATAAAAAATATTTGCACTTGCCACAAGTGCACACAACCTTGAATCATGTGCATTACTGCAATCATTTGTAACACCATACCTCGTTATTTATTTTTTATTTGAGCAAATATAAGATAATTGAAGTAGAATTGGAAAATTGGAAAAGGGCCTCGTGCTTACGAATAGCGATGCATTCGATACCGAACCCGATATATCGGCGATACTTCTGGTTAGCCGATATATCGGTATCGACGATATTTTTATGACCGATACAACGATACTTTTTAATTTAAAAATGTAGTGTAAACGAGCGTGTTGTGTCGTATTTCGTTGCAAACGAGGCACGAACTTATGCCCGGGGAAACCTTTGCCAGACTTACGAAATCGCCTTTCCCCGAAAAATTTAAGATTACTTTGTTTTTTAAATCTTATTAATGTTAATTTTAATAACTAAAATGTATAAGTAATTATTTAATATCAATCTATATCACTACTTTGTATATTAAAAAAAAATCTAACTTGTGATTTATTTATTTTATCTTAATTTTTTAATTCACAATAAGCGTATCGGTATCGGTATCGTCGATATTTTTATAAGAGTATCGGTATCCGTATCGTATCGGTGAAAAGGTGTATCGATGCCTCCTTACTTACGAACAAGGAAGGAACTAATTTTTTCCATCAGATTAACGTCAAAGTTCCCGTTTACTTTAAATTATTTAAAGCTGCAATCCCCTCTAAAATAAATCAATTCTTCCCGATTTTTAAAGAATTAGCAGGGCGGATTTATTTTTACCGAAAATTTCAAAACAGAAAATAACCATAACGATACGCCTAAACCTTCCCCATGAACCATTTCATACATTGGTGAAAATCATACGAAAATTCGTTCGGTAGTTTTAGAGTTTATCACGTTCAAACAGATGCGATGGGGATTTTTTTACAATATATTTTAATGATTACCTACTATAATAAAAGTTTATTTTATTAGATACAAAATTCTACAAGATTTTGGCAGCATTTCCAAATAGGTAGAAATGTTTCATGCGAAAGAAAATAGAAGAACAGAATATTATCAAAAAAAAAAACCATACCGATTCTGCATTGTTGAGTGATGCGCTTAACGCGCGTACTTAATATTTTTTATCGATAGATCGTATGAAACTCATAATTAAATTATTTTTATGAAAATGTTTAACTAAATAATAAATGTCATTATACCTAGTTAAGCTTGTTATGACGCAGTACATTCTGAGATAAGGCCTGTTGACCTCGTACTTTGTTTTTTTTTTTCGTTTTTCTTTTTATACATATTTTGTTTTGTCGAGAATGCTGTTGTTCTGTCCTGAATGCTGTTATTCTGTCCTGTGTAAGTTCAAAAAATACCTTTTTTCTTTATTTATTTTTATAATATTAATTTAAATCCTCTATTTTATTCACCAATTGCAACTGTCCCAATTTGACAGATATATCGGCAGTTATTTAAATTTTAAAGTATATACATAATAAGTATGTACATATATCTGTACGGGGATATTTGTAAACTATAACAACCCGTCATGGGCTGAAACTGAAAGTACTCATGTTTATATAAGTATTTTTTATATTTATAAATGCAGTGTTTCATACAAAATGCAATATTTTTCCGTTGACAATCTAAACTAATATTATAAAGAGGAAAGATTTGTATTTGTGTGTGTGTGTGTGTATATGTTTGTTATGAATAAACACAAAAACTACTGTGTCGATTTATATATTTTTTTCACTATTAGCAAGCTACATTCACCCTGAGTAAGATAGGCTACCCGTGCGCAGCCGGGACGGGCCGCTAGTGATGATGATGATAGTGACAAAAACCATGAATTTTTTTGGTTAGTTTCATAGTAAACGTTTTATAATATAACCATGAGTATTTTCAGCACATGAAAGGTTGGTAATGTTTTACAAATAACTCTGTATAAATAAATACAGATGACTTTTAGACTCAATTAAAGCTCACGTAACTTTATGAGGACACTTATTAAAATATGATGATATTATAATGCCACTTTGGCATAGAATCACAGTTATTGGCGCATACTTGGATATTTATACGTCTATGACGTCTGAGCTACGATAATTTACTAAAGGGTTATTTCGGGGACAAAATGTTATATATTTAATGCTGGGGACTCGTTCCAGATTCACGGATTTTCAAGTTCCGTTTCATCATGGAGAACGATTAATTTTATTTTTGTTTTTTTTTTTTTTAACAAGATCATGAGCTTGTTTAAAAAAACTACGAAAGATATTTTTCAGTCGCAACTTTTGAAAAATGATTGACACAATAAAGCTATCGAAAAGCACGGTTTTGGTGTAGTGAGCGTGATTGGCAGCTAAGTTGCGTGAAACCAGTTCGATTACTGCTGGGACAACATTAAAAAAAAGTAGAAATGCAATATCTTTGTGAAATGACTCTGAGGAATGAAGATGTGTTGAAAATGAAACCCCAGAAATATTACCATACTAAAGGAAAATTTTAAATTAATAAATTGTACCCGTATCTGTTTATTCGGATTTATATGTAGTTATAAAATCTGGATATAAATGCTATTACCCAATTTCTTGTACTTGGAATTTTGCCATTTCAAAATATTACTACTTACCAATGAATTCACATTAAAACTGCAATATCTCAAATAAATTACACACATTTAGGTTGGAATTATTGGCATTATTTTATGTGTATTAAATATCTACAGTAAATACAAATCATTTCCCCGTACTCATTTTACCGTTGTTTTTACCGACTTCAAAAAAAAAGGAGGTTATCAATTTGACCCGTATGTATGTAATATTATCAGAACTGCCTCGTTTTCATATGTTAGTCTATATCAGCGTCTGAACAAATGTGCCAAATTTCATAACTGTATGTATGTTTTTATGTTTGTGCACGCATATCTCCGGAACTACAAGTTCGATTTAAGTAATTCTTTTTTTGTTGTACTAGGTATTGTTCAACTTAGGGTACACTGCAAGTTTCATCAAAAGCGGTTCAGTAGTTTTAGAAATATGGTTTTTTTTATGTTGTGAGGGATTACAAGATTAGTGCATATGTAAGAAAATTTTGTATTTTACAAGAATTTGGGTTGAATATTTAATAAGTAAACTAAAAAGGGTAAAATAAAAACTTTTTCAAAAAAGTAACCGATTTCAAAAACAACAACAAAACAAAAAAGGGTGAAATAACCTAATTAATAACTTCTTTTGGAAGTCGGTGGCTAAAAATCAATGAAATAAAAAACCGGCCAAGTGCGAGTTGGACTCGCCCATGAAGGGTTCCGTAGCAGCAAGCATAGATTAGAGATATAATTATATTGAGATTAGTAAGTAATATACACAAACAATAAAAATAACTTTGTTTTTCATAGTGTTTGTATGAATGGCAAAGTTATATTTGCGGTTTTTGAAAATGTACTATATCTCAAAAACTGCTAACTGTATCTCATCCAAACCAATTTTCGTTGGTAGTTTTGGTTGAGGTCTACATTATATATTTTTTTTAGTTTTATCATTCTCTTATTTTCGAAGTTACGGGGGGGGGGGGACACACTTTTTACCACTTTGGAAGTGTCTCTCGCGCAAACTGTTCAGTTTAGAAAAAAATGATGTTAGTAACCTCAATATCATTTTTAAAGACCTATTCATAGATACCCCACACGTATGGGTTTGGTGAAAATTTTTTTTTTTAGTTAAGTATGGGGGGCACCCCCAACATTTGTTTTGTTTTGATTTTTGTGTGAAAATCCTAATGCGGTTCACATAATACATCTTTCTACCAAGTTGCTCTTATACTTTGGACAAAAAGTGGCTGTGACATACACGGACAGACAGACAGACATGACGAATCTATAAGGGTTCCGTTTTTGCCATTTGGCTACGGAACCCTAAAAATACAGCCACCGACATCCGAAAGAAGTTATTAATTAGGTTATTTCACCCCTTTTTGTTTTGTTGTTGTTTTTGAAGTCGGTTACTTTTTTGAAAAAGTTTTTTTAATTCATTGATTTTTAGCCACCGACTTCCGAAAGAAGTTATTAATTAGGTTATTTCACCCTTTTTTGTTTTGTTGTTGTATTTGAAGTCGGTTACTTTTTTGAAAAAGTTTTTATGATCAATTCTACAGAACAAAAATTTTGTAAATATATAAAAAACACGTCACTATATCTGTAAACGCTGATCTCCGAAATCATACGACCGATTTCAATGAAATTTTGTGAAAAATGTTTATGGGCGGTTCCGGAAAAATGAAATAATTTTATACTCGATAGAAGGCGTCGTGATTTTACCTTAAAATTCTATGTGCCATAATGGTCAACGAAAAGTATACATACAAGACAAAAGGCGGAAATTAAAAAAAAAATCAAGACTTACCGATCCTATACAACATTATTTTTTGTTTATGCGAAACCCGATACACCTGTCTAGTATGTTTGTGTAAAAAAAAATTAGAACCATAGCATAAAAAAATCACAAAGTTTAAGCTTGTGTATCGTAGTAGCGTTCAAAAACATGCTTATTTCCCGGTACACCCGCGTAAACCGCGTCTCCTGTGTTATACACTCGTTCGATATAGTCGAGAATAGTTTGGCAATTGGTACCTAACCGTACGGTGAATGTATTGTAATTAAATGGTAATAAGATTTAATTAAAATAGTTTTGAAAAAAATATAACATGGTGTAAAAATGATTGGAATCGAATCAGTCACTGATTCTGAACAAACTATATTCAGGTTTCGCATATACTAAAAATAATGTTGTATACCCTGCGTATATGGCACTTAATACTATTTTATTCTTCAAGATACAATTAGTCAAAATCATAATTATGATGATAAATAGTACCAACTTCGTTTAAAATTCGCGCAGCGTTGTTTTTTTTTTCCCACGTTTTTATTTTAATTCCCGTCTTGTTTTATTGGATGGAGTTTTCTCTGGTTAGACTCTAAAATCTTTACTTTAAATGTATGTTACACTATAGCGACTTACCTGATCTAGGTTTATGAAAACCTTTGCTTTAGGCCTGTGAAAAATCTAAAACATGTTTTTAATGAATGTATCTTTAATCTTTTCCAGTTTTGCTGATGTCCTGGTTTGGGGTGGACCAAGTAAAATCCAACTCCTGCATACGGACTGGTAATATGCGACGAAGTACCGAAAAGTGTCAAAATGTCACTCAAGTGTTGTGTACCATAGCGTACCCGTTGTTAGATCTGTGTCGTGTTCACTGCTGCGAACATATCGATAGTTTTTGGGATATATGGGTGTCACATCACTATTTTTGGGGTTGGCGCGTAACTAAATGTCATTTACAAAAGTGATTTAATTTTATTGTAGTATTCAAAGCTTTAAGATCATTTAATTACAAAAACATGCCAGCTACTCGTACAGAGTAGAAAATAAACTACACTGTCCGTTAAAAAAAAAACATAAATCACCTGTTAAAAATCAGGTAAACATTTTTGTCTTAATTTTGGTTTGTCTGTTCTGTCCAATTTCTGGCCAAAATCCAATTCCTTCCAGTTTCCGGTGTCTTGCCTATTCCGCCAAATCTCTGACAAAATAAGCCGACTCGATCACTCGAACGATGTTTCGATTATGAATAAAATCAGACTAAAAAGTAAATAAATTATTTATTTCATTATTATTAATTAGCCTGTACTGTCCCACAGCTGGGCAAAGGCCTCCCTCCATCCCTTCCAACGCTCAAGACTTTGTGCCACCTCTTTTCCAATTCTCAAAGAAGGCATCCAGTTCGTCCCGCCATCTCCTTCGAGGTCTACCGCGGCCCTAAAATAAAATTAATAAAATAACTACTTAAACACTGAAAAAAGTCTCCATTGACATTCTTACCTCTTTGTTCATCAGTTAAAAAATCAACACCTCCACTCCTTCCACTGAAGGCGCTAAAACAATGCATTACAAATTCATAATGCTCGTTCTTTCGCACCACTGAGCCGCTGAAATGACCTTATTTAAGGCAGAACAGCGTGATCAATGAACACGACGCGATATCGCGGTAACAGAGGCATGAACTGCCATTTACTTCCGACTGTGGTCAGATGATAAGAACCAAAGACAGTTAAATACCTTGACTTAAATACCTACTAACTGGGTCGTGGAGGTCAGAGCAGTTGTGACATGTAAAAAACTGATATTCATCTGCATCCATTTAGATGGCATTTACTATGTATTTACTTTTGAGTTTATTTTGTCAGAAATCCTAGTACGGGGCAAAAAAAAATTGTATCTGAAATATTTATTAAATAATATTTAAATATTACTAGTTACAATGACTGAATCTGATCAATATTAATGGTTTTAGATGGAAATACACAAAAATTAAATAAATGTATTCCAATAAATCGTGGTTTTACTCCGTTATTTTATCTGAAATATTTAATTCATAATGAATATCAATTTACAATACTAAAACAAAAGTTAATTTACAAACACAAAAAAAAAAACTATGATATGAACGTAAAAACATAAATGAAACCCTGACATTGGTGGGAAAAGGCTGGCAGAAATGATAAAAGTAAAGCTGTTCATTAATTGCCTTACCTCTTTCTTGTACCTTTGTAACCTTTTTCTTGTGGCTGCAAATAAAGTAAAAAAATCATTTTTTTTTTTAATTTAATAGATATCTTAAAAACAAAAAAAAAATGCATCAAAAATGCTGTAGTAGCTACCATCTCAACTTTTATGTGCCACTATGATGTGATTTTCATAAAAGTATCAACTAAATATAGTAGTGATGGGAAATGATCGATATTTTCGCAGTTCGATAAATGTATTGTGTTTGAGTGCCCACAGGAATGCGTGTTTAAATGTTGGAATTGTGGAATGCAATAATTGCATGTCATAACTATTTTAGTCACAATAGACGAACTAAAATATTTAAAAAAAACTAACAAAAACCACTCAAACATTTTTTCTTTCCTGTGAATAACTGATCCTCGTTTTTTCAGATTATTAATTTTTTATAACGATTTTTCGGTAAGAATTTAACTTAGAAAATTAATTCAAACGACATTGTTATTAATTACCTTTGTATTAATCATTTAGCGTTTTTACTTAGATGTTTCCCTACTAATTTACCTACAGCCAACCAGTCTATTGACATGAAAAAAAAGTTTATTTTTCGTTTTTTTTTTATTCAGTTATTTACAGGATGTATCTTTTTACTGTGTAACTTCTTCTATTTAGATGACTGTGTAGTGTTTTCGTTTTTCTTATACTTATGTTTTTTCTTTTTACTAATTCAAGCATGGATTTTCAGCATTATGGGCACTAAGTCTCAGCCCCCTTGTTCAGGCGGAATGCCAAAGTAAGTACTGTTTATCTTTTTTTTACAAAAAAATTAACTCACGAGCTTTTAGGCTTTTAACAGAAATAAAATAAAAAAGCTAATAAAAGCCATGTTTACACTCGCCAGTTGCTTTTATGCTTACATTAATATTGTTCACGTGAAAAATTTAGCGAAAATATTGAAAAATTTGTAAATTATGAATACTATGTCGTAGACTGGGTTGGCTAACGTAATAAAGCAGATTATTTCTTCACAATAAAGTCACAGTTTCAGCTTTTTTGTTTTATTTTATATATTTTTTGTTTAAATTATTAACGAAACAGCAAAAGGTAACACATTCTCAGCTAATCATTTACTAAAACGTATTTAATTAAGTAAGTAAAATTAGATATACATTTTTTTTTTTGTTTTCTCTATCTCTTTCGTAGTTAGTGCATATGATGTAGCTTTAATCGTTCGCTTTTGGCGGTTTTTTTCAACCCAAGCTTTTATTGAGGCATTTCAAATCCAGCTAAGCTATACATATCCAGTAGTACTTGATCCCACTTTGTATGATCTTGTCGTATATGGAATGGTCAGCTTATATTGGTTATTTTCATAGTGTGATTGATAGCAGCTATGCTTAAAAAATAATGAAACACACAAGTTTGGAAGAAATTTTTAAACTACGTAGGCTGTAAATTAATCTGTAGAAGCTTGGATAACGTAGAAATCATTACTTGTTGTCACAGCTTGCATCTAGCCAGAATCCATTTGAAGCACTCGTCAAAAGTAATTTTTTGGGCCGTTAAACGTATGTGTAGAATCGAGTGCATGTTCTACTGACATACGGTCTGTCATACCACTAGTCGTTTCAGTTTTAAATAGACGCTGGCAGGTGTGATTCTGTTTATGCTAGATTCAGTTTCTTTTTTATGCAAAGCTGTGCTGTGTTCAAACGCGACTGTTTGTATGACTGTGTGTTTGTTCTGTAATATTTCGTGTATTTGTCTGTGTACTGTTTAGATAGATTTCTGCTGGGGTAAGTATTATGATTCATAAGAATACGATCTACACTGATGCACAAAAGAAAACACAATTTCATGCGACACTATCACGTATCACAGTGGCTTTTACAAATGTTTTTTTTTTAATAATGTTTAAAACTCAATTCAGGTGCAGGATAACATTTTGAACTTCACTTTTTATACGGCTAGTGTAGTTTTAAGGCTATCATAGATATGAAGCATATCAACCTCAGTCATCATCATCCTCGGCCCGACTTCACCCACCGCTGAAGTACCCATGCTTCTTTTTTTCGCACTGGGACGGTGGTAGGGTATATCAGACTCCACCGACTAAAACCATCCCGGTGTTCCCGCACACCTTCGTCGGGGAGCAGTTGGATTTCATCCGACTTCTGCTGTCCACGGGCTGATGCTGGCCTGCTGTTCAGTACCGTTATACAGGTTTTCCTGAGTTGGCATCAATGGCTGGAAGATCGACAACTAATATTAATCACAGAAAGAATTGATAGTCAGTCAGTCCTAGCTATTGATGGAACTTGCAATCTAGATTGTCATTAACACTGAAAACAAGATTAGGTATTCTTGCTTTTTTATAGTCAAAATAAACAAAAAACAGCGCTCAAACACGCGGCAAAATACAACATCATCTCGACCCGAATTTATCAACGTTTATTATAAAAATAATGGCACAAAAGTTATGAGAGAATTTACACGAAGACGCATCAAAGTGTCAAAAATAAACGACGATCGTCTGAAATCTAAAAATGGCGGCTGCGACGATCGTACTCTCTACGATCGTGACGGTGAAATCAGTTTAAAATTAGATTTTAATTAGGTAATGACTGTCTGATCTGTTGATTGTAAGTCTGAGTTATATCTTTTTGATGTTTTCCTGAAGTCTGTTTTGTATGATACAGTTCTATGTTAATGTTCGTTAATAGTTCGGGTAAAAACACGGTAAATATGCCAGATAAATGATTGGTAATGTATCTAGTATCTAGTCTGTAGCCAAGAAGTCAACATTTATCCATTTATGCCAGTTATTTGCAATAATTTCCCCCGCCTCCCCTTATATCAGTTACTAGGAATTCATCGGGAAAGCTCCTTAAATGAAGGCGTTATTTAAATGTATTTGTTATCAATTTAAAGTTAACAAGTTAAACCTTTAAAATAGTACCACTTTTTATTATAATCGTATTCAAGATCGCGCCGAATTTGAGTAAATGATTCCATTTTTTACTCGCGAGAGTATCATATTTTTTGAATGTCCTTTTTTGCCCTGAAGTAAAGATTAGTCCTAAAATGTCGTGTTCCACGCGCGCCTCAATTAGCTGTCAGTCATCTGACGGAGCCCCCATAGAGGGCCAAACGCCTACCGGGGCCGCGGGACTGTCTATCCAGGTATCCATGACTCAGGAACGTAAAGGGCAATTGAACAAGGAACACGTTGGATTTTAGTGAGTATGAGTCAGATAGTCCTTTCCGCTTCTAGGGCGGGAAGACTCATTTGATGATTTAAATATCCCGTTTTAAGTTCTAATTACATAGTTTTTTTCTTTGAGATATGATTACCAAGCAAGAACTAAAACAATCGATAAAACTAATTGGTTTAAGATATTTGCGTCGCAACCCTACATGTGTCATTAGCGAGATTAGTGATGTAACCGTCTCAAATTGGTTTAATGTCGATAAATATAGATTAGGTTTTTAACCGACTTCAAAAAGGAGGAGGTTATCAATTCGACGGTATGTTTTTTTTTTTTTTTTTTTTGTATATTTGTTACGCTATTACTCCGCCAATTGTGGACCGATTTTCAAAATTCTTTTTTTGTTCGAAAGGAGGTACTTCTGAGGTGGTCCCATAGTCACCAAGTTGGGATCTGATGATTGGATCCTGGAGAAATCGAGGGCAACCCTCGAATTTTATAGGCCGACACACCGTTTTTCGCAAATTTTATGAAGTAATTTAAGTACTTTCGTATGGTAATCATAATTTCATGTAGCTGAGCTGATGATGGAAGGTAGAACTCCTTAATAGTGAGGAGTAGGCATCTACTGATTTTGTTTGAGTTCGCATATCTCTGGAACTACAAGTCCGATTTAAGTAATTCTTTTTTTGTTGTACTAGGTATCATTCAACTAAGGGAATACTGCAAGTTTCATCAAAATCGGTTCAGTAGTTTTTGAGATTGGGAATTTTATTAGCTTATTGTGTACATGAGCGATGTTATTACCGGTGTTATGGATTACAAAATTCTAGTGCACATGCTGCATTTGACAAGAATTCGGGTTGAATATTTAAACTAAAAAGAGTAAAATAAAAACTTTTTCAAAAAAAATGTAACCGCCTTCAAAAACAACCATAAAAAAACCTACAAAATAACTTTTCTTTCGGAAGTCGGTGGCAAAAAAAAGACAATGAAATAAAGAAAACAAAGACACCGACTTCCGAAAGAAAAGTTATTTTGTAGGTTTTTTTATGGTTGTTTTTGAAGGCGGTTACATTTTTTTTGAAAAAGTTTTTTAATGAGGTTTTTCATCGACTCGATGTCCTAATTTATTGATAGTACGATTGGCTCAGTGTCTGAGCTATCGAATGCAACGTAGCTTGACCCGGGTTCGATTCCCGTACGGAATAAATATTTGTATGATCTAAAGGTAATTGTTTAGGGTCTAGATTTGTGTATAAGGTGAGTTTAAATGTTTTTATACTCACCTAACATACAGCAGAAATGCCTATTTTTTTTTAAATATAAAATACATGTTTTAAATGTGATAATTTGGGTGATTCTTACTCAATCACGCCAAAACAGCTGAACAAATCTGTATGAAATTTTGCATAAAAATAGATCATAGTCTAGAATAACGTGACTAAGAGAGTGATGAGTATGAATGTTGATGGATGGAGAGGAAGAGGAAGGCCAAAGAAAAGATGGATGGATTGTCTAAGGAATGATATGAATGAAAAAGTAGTAAATGATACTGTGACGTCTGATAGGGGAGAATGGAAGAAAAAAACGTGTTGCGCCGACCACAAGTAAAATGGGATAAGGGCAGGAATATGATGATGAGTCTAGAATAACACAATAGGCTATTTGACAGTATCAATAAATTATAAATCTAATAAGTCCGTTAATTAGAGTTTTGAAAAATAACGGACACATATTTTTTCTTATGTAAAATCAATGAATATTTACCAAGATATAACACATCAAGACTCGAGAGTGGGGGCTCATGACGTCAGAATTCAGTAAAAAATGTACTAAATTGTGACGTATTGGCAATTTTGAAAGCATCATATCTCTGTCAATTTTTGTTTGCGTAAAAAAAGAAAAAATACGGGGCAAATATTATTTGATAATCTAACTGACGGATTAATTAGAATTTTTTAGTCAAATAGCCTATTGACTACCTTTTATAGCAGCATGATGTTTCCTTGGCATAATCCTAAAATACCAGAGACAGGAGAAGCTGCGGGCAAAATTAAGTATTAATCTGAATTACTTACAAGCTGTTGAGTTTAACTCTCGAGGTGACGAGCGATGTAATGAGTTGTGAAACGTCTCCCGTACGTTACCTCAGGGAAATTACGGTGATAATTCACCTGGAGAAGTGACGTCAAAGGTCTCGTTAAAAATAATAACCTTAACACGTTCATTTTAAAGTTCAAACTGCTTTAGCAAGGTAAGCGGTCGGCAAGCTTCCGTTTGCCCAAGGATGGTAAGCGATGATGACAATGTGGTGGAAGGTGAAGCAAGCTTGCCTAGAAGGCTAGAAGTAACCTGTTCATTCTTTCTTTTTTATAGCCCTATATAGCCCTTTACGTTCCAGGGTCACGGTTACCTGATGAGACAGTACCGCGACCCCGGCAGGCACTCCCACAACCCTAGGAGATAAATTCTGCCAATCTATATTACTTCCAGTACCCAAGTGCTGTATATTAATTCTCGCGCCCGGCATTGGTCGAGGCCATGCTGCGGGGCGAGACGGAGTGGGAAGCGGTCGCCTCCTTCTGCGAAGCAGTCATGCTCGCGAAGGAGGAGGCGGGCCGCGAGAGAGAGAGGGCAGCGTCGACCCTCCGCCCCAGCCGCAGTGGTAGACGCCCACGGCGTCGGACGTCGCGGGACGAATCTCCGGCCACCGTTAGGCGCGGGCATGCGGGCGGCGAGTAATGGGCAACTCGTCGCCCGACCATGGACGCAGCCCGGGTCGACGGCGCGTTGTGTTCCACGCGCGCCTCAAAGAGCGTCAGCAAGATGACGGGTCACGTCAGCAAGATGACAGCCCCTCTTGAGGGCCAAAGCCTGCCGGGGTCGCGGGACTTATTCCATTACCGTGACCCTGGAACGTAAAGTGCTAATGAAGGACACCGTGGATTTTAGTCAGTACAAGTCTGACAGTCCCTCCCGCCCTGCCCTGAGCGGGAGGACTCATTTGATGATTTTACCACGCTAAAAAAAATAGAAAGTGCTGTATAATACGATAATTCTATTCGAAAGACCCTACTGAAGGTTTAAAACGGGCACTTTAAGCAATATTCCTAATGATTCACTTTTCAACGTCATTAATTGGCTATTCACCTATTATTGTGACCAAGGAACGTTAAGGGCTATTGAAGGACACCGTAGATTTTAGTCAGTACAAGTCTGACAGTCCCTCCTTCCTTAGCCTTACCCTGGGTGGGAAGACTCAACTGATGAATTTACCACGCTAAAAAAATATGGGGTATACTAGACTCATCCCAAATAAAATGCCAGTGCGGAACCTCTGTACAGGATATGTCCCACCTCCTTTCGTGCCCATCCTGCTCAACCACTTGCACCTTCCAGGATTTGAATATGGCAAATGACAGAGCTGTGCGGGTAGCTTCGTACTGGTCGGACACAATTTGAGTACATCGACACGCAAAGAAGAAGATCACGAATATTGCTAAGTGGTTGATTTTAGAACAACTTTCAGGCGTCCAATAGTCCCCAAAACCATTATTAGCAAAGCAATAGGCAATAGGGTCGTGAGCCTATTGTACATAGCAATTGGCTCATGTGCAATAGGCTCACGACCCTGCTTCCACTGTCCTAGTTTCCACGCTCAAACCTAGACACACAGGCGACAGGCATTATACAACCATGGGCGCCATTAATGGAGTATTTAGCCGCATTTTTTTTTTCAATTCTAGCGATTGGAATATATTACAAGGACTAGTGTTTCTCCTTGACATGGCTCGCGTGTCTAAACAGCCTTGCCACGATTTAGCACTGCAAATATAAATAGCCTAGGACATGGTATAGATTGGTATAGATATTTGTCGTGGCTTTTGCAACAAGTTGATTTGCGATGGGTAGTTTTGTTGCTAACCGCGTGGGTGTTTTGGTTGAGGGATAGCCGTATAGCTGATATGAAGCCGTGTTTGTGTATGTCAGTACGTGGATGGGTGACCGGTCATTAAATATCGTTTTTCGAACGTTTTTCGAAAAGCACGTTGGTCACGGCTGTCATTTTGTAGATCTCTGACAGTCTTTACATGTACCTAGTTCGTTAGTATCCCGTCTGATAACAAAGCATTATCAAAAGGCCAACAAATTGTAGCTTATTGGGTTGCTTGAAATTCCGACCTGGTTCTTGATCGGACAGCGAGCTACCGCAGTATTAGGCTGCTTTTCCACTGAGGCGGAGCGAGCGGAACAGAGCGGAGTGCGATTCACCAATCACATGGCTTGAGTGGAGAAGAGATGTGTATTTCAAGCCTTGTGATTGGTGAATCGCCCTCCGCTCTGCCTCAGTTGAAACGCAGCCTTACTCGCAGTCCACCAGCCCGTTTCCAACCCCCTGTGCGCTTTCCGAGCCGGCTGGGGCGAGAGTGAGGATGTCGTCTCCCTCACGTATTCCAACTTCTTCGCTAGCATTACTTCTTTGCAAAAAGGAGTTGAATACTTACCATACCCCAGACCGTGTGCCTGACGATCAGGTAGCTGCCACCTCACCTCTGTGAGGACACGACGCGCGGTGTTCCTCCAAAGCGGGATAGACCTTCACCGTATCCACCACAGTCTCCTCCTGACTCTTCCTGATCCGGCCTGAGAATTTAGTCTAACTTCGCCAATGGCGTTACGATCACCAAAATGCAGTATTTCATACTTGAGACCGAGGTATTAGGCCTTAACTGACCTAGGTTAACATATTTCACTTGGCCTAGTGGGTTGATCGATAGAGGAACATTTGTCGTTTGTGAAGTCCAGAATTATTAAAGTACTACTGTTCAAAAAAACTTAATTATTTTGAGCTCACTTCACTCGCTCTCCAATTTAAAATTTGCATACATGATTTGATTTTTCTATCTCATTTCGCTCTTACATTCTATAGGTAAAATAAAAAGTTCAACAATAAAACTAAAATTCATTTGCTTTCAAAACCCTGTATTTTTCAGACACAAGAATCCATTCCATTTCAAACTTCATCTCTTGAATAATAACATCGTTTTTAACACGATAGCATTACTTTGTGCATCAGTCATAATCATTAGTTACTAACTACTAGCCGACCTAGACAATTTAATAGCGACTCAAAATCTAACTTTATTTACCCCACGAAAAGATACACTTTGTAGTACTATCGTTGCGTCTCTATGCTATTTTGTAATTAGCACATAATAAAGCATCTAAATTGGAAATCTAATAGTTCGTCTGCTAGAGTTTAGAAAAATAATGAACACATAATATGTTTTCTTTTGTTAAACCAATGCATATTTACAAAGATATCACGCATCAAAAATCGAGCTCAGTTTTAACAAAAAGGTAAATTGACCTTAAACGTCACTGCCCATGCAGCACTTAAAATCAAATACCGTTCGAAAAAAGCGCAGCGCTTTTAAAGCGCTGACGTGTGAACATGGGAATGCATTAGTTTTATTTCGGGCGCTTTTTTAACGCCCATAAAAAGCGCTCTCGTGAATGGCTACTTTAATGTCTCGGTCGGCTATGCTATCAGAATTAACCCCAAAAAAATCCAGGTGTGGAAAAGCCCCTAATCGTGTTCTAACCCTGTTTCCAGCACGAACGATATACTGCTACGAGTGTGACAGCTGGACGGATCCCAGGTGTAAGGATCCCTTCAACTACACCGCGCTGCCGAGAGATCAGCCTCCATTGCAGACCTGCAACGGTTGCTGCGTCAAAATGGTCCGGTATTCTAAGAGTCGTGAGTATCTTTACCACCTGATAGCATTTAACTACTGTAACGGAGAGGGTATTGCTACCTTCTCCCGTCCTCCGTTGCTTCGACCTCTTTTCACCTGGATCATTATTTATTTTTAAATTTTTACTTATGTTCACGAATGTCATTAAATGTATATGTCACTTGTGTCATTTCCATCTCATTTTTTAATAACGTTGTTAGCGCAACTATCGAATGTTGCGCTGTGTGTCATGGGCTCGATTCCCACACAAAACAAAATATTTTTTGCATAAAAAACCTCTTCTTATTTTACTGTTTTGTGTCTTGGATGAATCGGAAATGTTTTGATTAGGTAAAAACCAATCTGTTCCTTCCATTGCTCTTTGCGTTCCAGTATCGCGGTGTTATTTTAGGACATTACCATGACCGCGGCAGGCATTAGTACGTCTCAGTAGGCGTTAACCCAATTGACTAGCGTCGTGTGACCATAAAAATCTGTTTCAAAATGTACATGTTTAAAAAAGACAGCTCTAATATTTTTGGTAAAACAAAAAAAAAACCTAATATTTAAGAAATACTCGTAAAATGTGTTTTTTTTTTCGAAGAATTTCGCGAGGATATGTTGATGTAAAACATTTGGTAGGTTCAAAGACCTTAGAAAAATAACAAAACAGTCTTGCCTCATTATAATAGTAGTTTATGAAACTGGTACATAATGAGGGGTATTATACACGAGTGTGAGTTTAAAAAACGAGCGAAGCGAGTTTTTTAAAAGTATCACACGAGTGTATAATACCTAGTTATGTACAGTTTCATACACTACTTTATCTACTTTCATTGAACACGAATTTATCAAATCAAATAAAAGATAAAGATTGACACAATATTATGGCGCCAAAATTCTCGTTATCACCGCAGGGCTACAGCGCGCGCAGCCACAGATAAAAAATCAAATGGATGTATCTATGATCTGTAATCTGTATCGTAATGAAAAAAAATTTTATTATAACAGTTGGATTTTAGAATTATAATTATGTAAGCGATGAATGAAACTACGAGTCCGGGTGACAACTGGTTTACTCATTGAAAGCATAGACAATGTCAGTTTGATAGCATACTCCACACCTCCCCCTTTAAAATACCACAAACGCATTTACTTAAACTTACTAGTTACTTTTAAAACTAATAATACATTTTACTTACTATATTTGCCTTTATAAACACACTGACGTCTGGATTTAACAGTGGGTATGTCAGAAGTCTGAACTGACTTAACAGTCACAGACGTATCAGCGTCTACTTCTTTTAAATTTGGATTCGGTTCATCAACACATGATGAGACTGTATTCTCTAATTTACTGTCCTGACTGGACTCGGAAACATCCATCTCAGTTGCCGGCTTGTCCGGGCTACTAGTAATGGAATGTCGAGAAAAACGTTTCTTAAGCGGTAATATTTGATCGATGTGTCGATTCCATTCCTGTCCATCGGATATGCGTACTTTGTAAGTAAGTGGATCAGTCCGTGACAGTGTTAGAGAAATAGTGTCATAATTTAATTTTTTAATTTCATTTCGATATACTGTGTGTAAAGTACGTCATTATAAACTCGTTTTGAGTTTTGTATTTTGAATTTAACGATAGATATGCCGACTACATTTTCTATTGCCAAAAAAAAACTACCTACATTTGAGTTTGGCAGCCCGCCCAATTTGAGTGGAGAGTTAAAAGAAACTTTTTAATAAACTAAGTATTACTTAAGAATACCACCAGATCGAGGATTTGGCCATCCTCTGGTAACAGAATAGTTTTTTTTTAAACGTTGCCTCATAGGGTACTAGGAATTTCTCCTGTGTCCTGGGTGCGTTCACAAACATATAACTCACACACTTAAACACCCAGACCCGAAACTACTATGTGTTTGTAGATCGTACAAAATATTTTTTCCGTGCGGGAATCGAACCCGCGACACGCTGCGCAGCAGTCGATCGCTCAGCCACTGCGCTAACCGATAGTGTCAAATTATCAAAAATTACCCAATTGGTTATAGGTATGTTTTGTGACGACCTTTGCAATGGAGGTCAACTATTATACGCTTTTGGCTTGCAAATACAGTCGATTCTTAAAAAATCCTTTAAAAAAACTAACAAAACGATTAAGAAAAACCTGTTTAGGCTGCCCGTCCATTGAAGCGGAGCGAGCTGGCAAAGCGGAGAAACGAGGAAACATTAACCAATAGGATTCCATAATAAAAACCCACGTTTTTAAATATCCTAAAAATAAGAAAATAACCCTACGGGGCTGAGAGAGGGGCCACTCAAAACGTGGGGGCGTATATTATTTAAGGGATTATTTATGGGATATATTTACAAGACGTGTAATAGATCGTGGGTGTAACTTGCAAAGATACGCCCCCACGTTTTGAGTGGCCCCTCTCTCAGCCCCGTAGGGTTATTTTCTTATTTTTAGGATATTTAAAAACGTGGGTTTTTAGATTTTTAAAATCGATTAATTATTTTATTATTTTTATCTTTGTTGATCGGGTTTGAAGCTACCCTGAAAATTTCAGCCTGCTAGCTTATCGGGAAGTGCCTCAAAGCCTGTCCGCCATCTTGGACGTCCGCCATATTGGATTTAAGTCACGTGACTATTTTTTTCGTACTCCTGACAGCAAACCCTTTCATTTGATATCCATATCTTAGGGGTGCATTTCAAATATCCTGTCTGCCATCTTGGACGTTCGCCATATTGGATTTAAGTCATGTGATTATTTTTTTCGATTTTTATTTCTGACCGCAAACCCTTTCATTTGATACCCATATCATAGGGGTGGATTTCAAACAGCCAGTCCGCCATCTTGGGGAGGCCGCCATATTGGATTTGTTATGACGTTTCTTAGCTAGTCATGCTTAAAATTGAGTTGTAAAAGTCCAACCGGAACGACAAACAAACAAATAAACAAACAAACAAGAAAAAAAAACATGAGAAAAACTCCGCTCCGCTCCAGTGGACATGGCTCTGCGAGCGAGTTTTTAAAATTCATACATTTTTGGAAGCGGCGCGTGCTAGCTGTGCGAGCTGGCTCTGCGAGCTAGCTGTGCGAGCCGGCTCTGCGAGCTGGCTGTGCGAGCTGGCTGTGCGAGCTGGTTCTGCGAGCTGGCTGTGCGAGCTGGCTCTGCGAGCTGGCGGAGCGGGGCGACAGTGAGGCGGCGGGGATGGGTAGGCTCCTCACAGTCCTCCCCACACAGTCCGCTCGCTCCGCTCCGCATCAATGGACAGACACAGTTTGCAACTCCGCTCCGCAATACTCGCTCGCTCCGCTCCGCCAGCCAATGGACAGGCAGCCTTAATCTGGGATTTGATGGAGCACACAGTTTTCTTTTAAAAAATAATTATTATTTGTATTATTAAAAACCCTTTTCTCTAATTTAACATGCACCTCTTTTCTCCAATTCCAGCATACGAGGTGGTCCGGCGGACGTGCACATCACAACTACAAATAAATCTATTCATGGTTGACCACGTGTGTATGATGGAAAGTACTGGCACGGGCCACATGTGCTTCTGTGAAGAAGACATGTGCAATGCTGCGCGCGCGCCGGTCGCTGCACTAGCCTTGCTCGCAACACTAGCCGCATGCGCATGCCTCAGGTGAAGTAGGCGTAGAGACTGCCCCGAGCGGTCGATTGTCGACTCGAAAACACTGTCCGTTTTTACACTTTTGTATCGAGCTGTCAAAATTCATCGATATCGATAAAAAGTGACATGTGTCTAAAGAATAATAGAAGTGTTAGTTTTATCGATGTATCGACAATCGATCGAGTGTTACCTTTGGGCCCTACCCTAGCTGAGATTTAATTACATTTTTCGTCCAAACGTAGATGTAGTTTAGTCTTGTGGTGCTTAGTTTTAACAGCACGGCGTTAAAAAATATTCCTGTTAAAAACCGCATCAAAAAATGCTTAGCTTGAACTTTTTGAGATCATAGTAAGTAAAATTGTGTGGGCTTCTCAATTTCTAGCGAGATTTGATTTGAAAATGAAAACATTCTAATAATTTAGATGCCAGCGGATGAGAAATATCTTTTTAACAATAAAAAAAACCTTGTTAATTTTGAAAAATTCATCAAGGTTAGGTTGTAAAAAATACAATTATAAACAACCAAAAAAATAATAAACACCATGGCAATACTGTTTGATTGACAAAACGAAAAAAAAAATTGAAATTCATACTTCAACTTTGCAATAATTGGCCTACTAAATATAACCTTTAAATTGAGAAGCCCCACAAAAATATAAAAACCCAACTTTTAACAAATAAAAAAAATAGTCTATCAGCTTCAAGCTTCCAGTTTGTGATGTCAAAACTAAGTACGTTTTTCTTCTAAGGCTAATCTCATGTTCAGCGATTTTTGCTCTAAAATTATTAATAAAAGTTTTCCTGGATTTAGCATGTACATAATGCTCAGTATAGATGCGTTAGCGATAAAGAGAATCATAGAAATGTGTTTGACGAGTGAAAGCTAGATGACAGTTGCGATTTTGACAGTTAAATTTCAAATAACGAATCCCCACTGCCATCTAGCAGGTTTTTCGAGTACTAATTCCTCCTGCGAACGCTTCTGATTGGTCCAATTGTCGACCAATAAAAATTTGCTCATAGTTGCACATACTATTAGACGTGGGCACCTGTAGATAGTAAAAAAAACGCCGAAATTGGGAAGAAACTAGCGAGTACTGCCGAAATATAGTCGAATAGTTACGAGTAAGTACATCAGATTGGTGATATCAGTTTCTGAGATTAGTGTTAATAAACGGTTGTGTTTTTATGGTCTTCTGAAAAGACGTAGGTAATTAAATTGTCAATTCAGTTCTACTTTTAATTAATTTAGTGGATCAAATGTTTAATTTTAATGACAACCCAATTTCTTACGATGAAATGTTGCGTTCGCATTTTTTTTTGCTAAAAACTTTATCGATAGGATATTGTCACATCCCTAAATTAAAACGATGCGTAAAAATAGTGATGTGAAACGTGATTATCGTTTTTTAAATAGTTTTTTTTTTAGTATGATTGAAATCACAAGCTAGAATATATTTGAACGCCTTTTAATTTAAAATTAAGGTTCCTACAATTTATAATTTTGACATTTATTTTTCTTAATCTGCTTGTCTGCGGGTGACATAGATTATAAAGTAAAAAAAACAAAATAGTAAAAAAGTATGCTAGAATTTAGTCGCAACGTATGAGGTTTTATAATAATAGTGTAAAGAATAAATAATTTTATGAAATTAAACACCAAATACATTTTAATCATTAATATTAAGTTATAAATAAATAATTATATATTGTAGGGTTATAAAAACGTGCTTGGTGACAAGTTATACTTGTTAGCACTGTGTGATTTACGAATCCAAATCGTTTGAAAGCGGTAATTTTAAGCGGTATAACATTTAATTTAGCGCCATCTATCTTGCTAAATACGAACTAAAGCAGTTTTCCATTAAATAAGTGAGGCTTTAGCACGACATTTCACGTTTTTGTGACGTAAAATAACAGGGGATTTTGACGTTAATTTGATGGAAAAAATGTAGTTTCTCGTTCGTACACTAGAGGTGCTTTTTCATTTTCCATACATTAAAAGCCATAATAAGCCAAGCATATTTCAAGTACGCTGTGAGTGAAATACGAATTTTTTTGCTAAGGCCTCTGTTTGATTAGTCCTCCTGACACCTGTCTGTCGGCGGATCCATCTTTTTCTAAATAGGATGAACATCTTTTGATCCTGTTGCACGTATGTAGTACCTTAAGAATTTCTGATGAAGATAACTATTTTAACTTTTCATTTTAAACTGCTACATTTTAGAAGAAAATTAAAAAAAAAGCTGTCTGTAAAATATTTTTGAAATGCTCAATATAATCAAAAATCCATATAGCGCCATCTATCTTCAACAAAAATAACTTGATGTCTTGTGTCAAAATAATAACGCCATCTGTTGCTTAGAGACTGCGTTATTTCATATTTGTAAAATTAGGTCAAGATATACATTCAAAGTCGATTTTATGTTTTTTTTGCTGTTCAAAGACCGGAAAATTATTTGAATGAGATTCAAAAGGACTTTTGAATAAGCCACTTGTTTTTTTTAATGAATTTTGCTACGGCACAGCGTTACTACCGGCACTTGTAATGTCCACTAATCTACAAATCCTTTAGAATTTAAGACTTATTTTACAATCCCTCAATGGCATATAACAGTCAGGTATACCGCTTAAAATACCGCTAATAAAATACTTCAAAAACTCGGGGTTAAATTAAAATAAATATCTTAGACGCGAAAATATTGTTAGTACAAAAATATATTTTTCAGCATAATTTTGCTAGAGTTAGAAATAAAAACCCATGTCATTGCAGGACGTCGAAATGTATAATAAATAAGTTTTTTATCGCATTGAGGTTTATCTAGCAAAAACTTTTTGACTGGATTTCCAGTCGTGAATGGCCTTAGCTTGTGTACTAGAAAGTTTAATTTAGTTTTTCTTCAGAGAAGAATTTTACACTAGCAGCTCAGACAGGAATTATATGTCAATAGCTGCTCGTCCTATAACTTAAATAGTAAAACATAAACTTCAGTCTAACCCTAAATATAGAAGAGAAGTGTTTTTCTTATTCTCTCGCATATGTACGATAAAAGCTGGGGTAAAAAATTTGTCATTCAGCAGTTTAGTAGGGCAGACTTTTGGCAATAAAAAATCTTGGAAAGAATTATACCATTATAATAATACAGCGATATGCCGATTTTGAAGATACGGCATGGGAAACCTTCAAATCGATTCATAAAAAACACCACTGTTGTAAAATAATTCGGTGAAGTTTTTTGGTAGATGCTCAGGTAGGAAAGGTCAAGATTATTTTTATTTTATTTTATGTAGGGTAGGTTAGAAAAAAATGATACAATGACAAAATAAGGTGCTAGACATCATAATCCTGTAGTTAGTTCAATCAAAAGTTAGACAAACGATAATGCGATAAAAAACAAACAATTTAAAAAGAATAAAAAAAAATATAAAATAAAAGTCACAAGAATATACATTTTTATTAACCCACGCTAGCCAAACGCTGAGAACGCAATTTATACATATAATTATACATTTAAAAATAAATTATACATTTTGACGTCAAATTGAACACGTTGACGTGTAATACAAAGTTGATATCCGTCATTATACCGGCTGAATATAGCGATAAAGTATAGAGGTATAGAACTCTTTATTTGATAAAAAAAATATAAGATAAATACTTCAGAAACAGATACGCTCAAGCGCTGTTTTTACGGGCGTTCAAAAAGCATTGAGTTGGAACAAAAATATAAATTGAACTTAAATGTCACTGCCCAGCATTTAAAATCAAATACAGTTCGAAAAAAAGCGCTGCACTTTAAAAGCGCTCGGGTGTAACATGGGTAGATACATGGTAATGCGTATTTTGTTCTATAGTGGCGCATTTTGTAACGCCCATTGAAAAGCGCTCATGCGAATAAAGAGAGAAGCTAAGAGATATAAATTACGAAGTCCAGGCAATAAATTGTGACTGAATTTCAGTTATGTAATATACGCAGTATATTATATGAATGACGTTAAAGTCGCATAAAAAAGCTGCAAATTTTAGTCAGTTTACAATCCGTAATTTTTAAATAATCATGCGATAAAATGCATTGTGCACAGCTACCGGTAGATTCTACAAATAGCTCAAAATCAGTCGCAATTTTTCAACCTCAGATTATGACAGATTTGAATTTTCAAAAAATGGATTCCAATTTTGAAGAATGACGTCTGTCATTTTTCAATTGAGAGACAGGGATACAGCTATACCTTCAATATAACGTCATCTCTTTCACGTCAACGGTTTTTGGTTATGTAATGTGAAGTTTTTATATAAAGAGTTCTTTATCTAATTATCTTGTAAACCTAATTTAACGAATAGGTAGTTACGGGTGCAATATTTAATGAGCAAAGATTAGTGATAACAAATACGTTACTAGTAATTTTAATAGAAGGTCCCTGTTGTGATTTTTACGGTGATTTAGTTAAGTAGCTCGCTTAGTGATAGAGTAACACTGAAATCTTCCCTGAAAATGAAATAAGATTGAGTGGAAATCGTGTTCAAGTTCTTCAAGTAGTTTTTGATATAACCCCGACCGAATATAAAAATGAGAGAAGGTTTTAATTCTTATATGATTAATGACTTGCTCTGAAACTTTTCATTTTATATTTACGCTCATTTTCAGAGGCACTAGGTGGTAGTGGCGCTAGGTAAATTCCTCTCTTATAACTCAGACTGAGCAAACTTTGTCTTTACTCAAAGTCAGTTAAAATAAATGTCCAAGTTACATTTGTTTAATATATTTAATTCTCTATAAAGAAATAAACTTACACAAATAAGGTCGCTTATTTGGGCCGTCAAAGAAGATCATAGCAGGCCTAGGCAGTCAAGTAACAAACAGGCAAATTTCTTCTATCCCAGTAAATGCCTTTTACCCAAGTCACATTCCAATTAATACATACGCAGTTAAAATCAGTACACAATGTTAAATATTTTTAGTGTAAAAAGGGCCTCAAAAGTCTTTCACACCGTAAAAATCACAACAATGAAAACTTAGGCTGTATTTAAAGAGGAGTGCAAAGCATATAATAGGTATTATAAATATGTAAAATAATTAAAGAAAAAAACAAATATATAAATATTAATAATAACGACCGTCATGATTATGTACTTCCTAAAATTGTTATTAATTATTTAGTAAATTAAAATTAAAGTAATTCCTTTTTATATTTCTTGCATAGGTGTATTCGCGAGCGGATATTGTTTGGGTTATAAATTATAATGATAAGAGAATGGATAAATTATAAATATCATAGTTGATAATTTATAATAAGAAAATATAAATCATCCCGCCAGTGACAGAGCTGAATGGTTTATACAATTTGAATAATACATATAATATAAACTATACAATATAAAACGGAAAGTATTATAAATTTCAAATCGGACTTTTTTTTATAAATTATAATTTGAAAAATGTTGACAATATTTTACAGATTAAAATAATACTTATACAGTTTAAAAATGTATTTGACGTCGATGTCAAATTGTATAAAACACAGAGCAGGAAAATGTACAGATATTATACAAAAAATCCTAAACAATGTTTGCTTGTCGCGTTCAAAAGAATGACGCTACTCATCACGACATTGCGATCATTGCATGTTATTTTGTATGAAAGAGAAAGTTCTAGAGTAGCCCGGGAAGTTTAAATTTTCTTTCTTTTTTCGCAATTTACAACTCAGTATCAGGTTCAAAAAATATATGCGCCTGTAATGTAGTATATTTAGCTTAATCATTCTATAACATTACCAATACACAATAGGCCTCCTCTCTGTGAGAGGAGCGGCCCTGGCTTGGGCCCAGTAAATTTTGGTAGATGTTAGATGCCACATGTCTTCGAATTTTTGGACGTGGCAGTTTCCTTCACCACTCTTCCTTTTGCGGTGTCAATAGAACTTTCCAAGTTCAAATTGATCGATTGAATGACTAATGCATGACATTCATGGACAATTTCAACATAGAAAATGTTATTGATGACTCAAATTTATTTAACTAAATAGGTATGTATTTATTGCAGGCGTTTTATATTTTTTTAATGATTCCTGATTTTGAACTGTAAATTGCAAAAAAAGGGAAGGAAATTAAAATTTTGGAGGCTACGTTAGTGCATTCTTTTTTAAAAGAAACTGCGATCCCTAGATTATTGTACCGGGATCAGCATGGCACTGTAGACAGGCTTACCACGACTCACTGGAATGCTGTTTATAAAAAAAAATGAATTGTTCATTTGTTTGAGTTAGCTGTTATAGTAACGAAAGAGATATTGATTTACGAGGCCGACTGAAATATTTACTGCCAAATCACACAGTTTGACATTTGTCAATGTTCACTTGGCGTGACAGTGACAGATGTCAGGCAGCCATCTTTGTTACGATGCGAGAAAGGGATGGCGCTAGCGTCCAGTATACTATCATCTCTCCCTCGCAACGCGAGAACGTTGTGTGACGCGTCATAATATGGCCTTAGAAGGGAAACCTGAATCTTCTTTCCCGATATTTGAGGGTATTTGCTACTTTTTTGTGAAGTGTAGTAAATAAAATGGTAGCTACTGGCAAATTGTTAAAAAAAAGTGAAGATTATTTTCCTTGTGAGGTACTTGAAAAATCGATTGAGATAATATATTATTTCGGTGAGAATATTGATCATTCTTAGCCATTGGTGAATACATTTTGATATTAATCCAACGGCAAAAATAATCTTGATAGACAAAAATATTATATTTATTTAGTTTTGAAATATGTAAATTTTATTTGATTCTGAAGTCAAAAGTGCAAGTGAGAATACACTTAGGCAGGGAGTTATGGTTTATTTATGCTTTGGCCTTTTTTGAAATAATTTTAATATAATTAGAACAAATAATTTACAATATTTGCAGTCGGATTAATATTGAAATGTATCAAAGAAATGTTAAAAAAAGAAATAGCAGCTGACTCAAAGTTAAGTATGGATTAGATTTTTTTATTAAAAAAACTGTTAATATTAACTTTAAAGTTTAAAGATTGATCGCTTTAATTTAAACTAACTAGAATGTTAAGAATGCATTGTAGTGGTGGGTTATATTTTTAAGAAAATGTTTGAAAAAAACTTATAAAAATGGAAGAAAGTAAAATTTTGTAAATTTTACGCAAGTTTTGAAATACTTAGAATCATTACGCTTAATATATCTTAAGTAGTTTAAGGAACGATAGAATATATATAACGAAAACAACATTTGAATGGTATAAAATATAAAATCTCTATTACTTACTGTGACATGAACTTTTGCGGAAACGTTCATTTTCAACCGAAATTGTCTCTACTTGGCTATGGCTTGAAAACAATCCCAAATATGAAATGGGTAATTCAGATTCTGAAAAAATTCACACACCTTTCAACCAATCGATAAATTCGCGCTGTTTTGATGATTAAAAAACTACCTATTAAATTTGCTTTAAAGTATAAAATTCTATGCATACATTGCGCGTATCTCCACACGTTGATGCGTGAGCACCCAATTTTTTACTTAAAAGCAATGTCAATACAGTTTTTATGCAGTAACAGCAAAAAAAGCGCAGGGTTTTTCTCGCTCAGTGGAAATTGACACGTCCTAAGAGGTCATGGTACCTACTGTCTTCCAATTTAGAAGTCAAATCATCATACTTCCCCAAGACAACCCAAATGGATTGGATTGCTAGACAACTTATAAAATGGAGATATCTTCAATAATGGCGAAACAATTTAAAAATGGATTTAAAAATATAACTCACCACGTATAGTTATAATGTTCTTCTTTCTTCACAATTTTTCTAAATTTTATGCATATCACGCATTTGTTAGAACTGTTTAGCCATCAACTATTGAATACTGTCAATTAGATCGTTTACATATCCGCGTTGAATCGCTTGGATTGTCTCCCCGAAAAGAAAAACGCATAGATTTCAAAAGCATGTACTAATGAGGGTAGGACGATGTTTTACGTACGTTTCTGTCACATTCGACAATAATTTTGTGAAATATAAGTTTTAAAATAAGTTTTTTTTTCAATGATTCTATTATTACTAAGCTAATTATGGAATTACATTTATTATTGCTAAGTTTTTAATTCATTTTATAATTCGCTAGTATGTAAAAATCCTGTAATGATACCGCTAGCGCCATCTATTGAACATAGAGTATAACATTAGTTCCAATTTCTGAAGGTAGATGGCGGTAGTAACCCTGCCTCTAGCAAGCGAAATTCCGTGGACATCGTTTTACCCAAAATGGAGGATTTATTGCACTTTATTTTTAATTAATACACTAACAAGCTGAATGCTTAGGAGTGGCCAATGTTGAGAATCTGCCGTGATATCTTATAACTGTGAAATTAGCGACTATGGAGTACCCTGTTTCTGAAGATTTCTTCCAAAATTCTGGAACCAAGTTATAAACTAGTGGTCTTGAAAAAATCACAAACTCAAGAAAGACCCTATACATAAATCATACGATCAAATTTAGGAACATTTTTTTATGTATTTCCTAAAGTAAATATTTTTTTCGGACTAATTTATTTGACTTCCATTATACTTTTCTAATTTAAATAACAAAGTGCACTACGAGCCAAAACAATTTAAAATCTTTTCATTTCTGTCAATATTTCTAAAGATGATAGAAATTATTAAAATAACTTTCAAAAACACGAAATTTTTGGAATTTTTCAACTTTGTAGAATATTTGTCCAACTAGGTACATAAAAGTCGCTAATATCCCAGTTCAACGGACATTTGTGGCCCGTTTGACAGATTTTTTCACATTATACACGATGGTTATACCTGTAAACTGTTTACAGACTCATACGTAAATTAGTTTACATTTAAGTCTGTAAACAGTTATTTAAACTTAAAACGTTTGTGTAAACTTACGGTTTGAATCTCTCTCTATTTTACATTTCAAACTCATTTTGAAAATGGAATTTCTAAGACGTTTGTAATTCTAGAATGGAATTTTTGAAAAATGGAATACTGTAATGGACCATTCTGATTTTGGAATCTATTTCTCCTATGCTTGGCTGATAATAAAAATAAAATCGTGAACAGAATTACTCCTTGAATATTTTCGTTATTTATAGCTTCAAACCTATGGTATATAATATTATTTCTTGTCAAATATTAAAGTGCCATAATTATAGAGATTGTTATAAAAATTATGAATTTTATTTTCTAAACTCTGACACCCTTTTAATTTAGTGTTAGATAGAATCATGACTAAAATCCAGTGTTCCTTCAATAGCCCTTTTACGTTCCGGAGTCACAGTTATCTGTTTAGACTACTTTAGTCCAGTCTCCAACTCTTTTTTAGGGTTCCGTACGTCCGAATACAAAAACGGAACCCTTATAGGATCACTCGTGTGTCCGTCTGTCTGTCGCTTACGGTCAATTATCTCCGATTCTACTAGACCGATTGGGTTGAAATTTGGTACACATATCAATTCCTGTGACCCAAGCACAGAGGTTTGACGTGAATAGATGAAATCTGTATGTGGGAGGTAATTTTGGGGGGGGGAAGGGGAAAATGAAAAAAGAAGTTTTAAAACTACATCGTGTGACATATCAAATGAAATGTCTTGTTGAGACAATCTTAAATGTATTTTTTTTGTAATTTTAAAATAAACAGTTTCCAAGTTATTCAAGAAAATAGACGATATTTGACCATTCCCCCTCCCCTCTTATCTCCGAAACTACTGAACCTAAAATTTTGAAAAAAATACAGTAATTAGTTTTCTACTTATAGATTATAGGAAAGCCTATAAGAAGTCCATATCTGTATATGGGAGGTAATTTTTGGGGGGGAAGGGAAAAATTAAAAAAAAATATTTGAAATCTGCATCGTGTGACATACCAAATGAAAGGTCTTGTTGAGACAATCTTAAATACATTTTTATTGTAATTTTAAAATAAATAGTTTCCAAGTTATTCAAGAAAATAGACGAAATTTGACCATTCCCCCCCCTTATCTCCGAAACTACTGAACCTAAAATTTTGAAAAAAATACAGAAACTAGTTT
The DNA here is from genome assembly GCA_950005045.1 of Agrotis exclamationis. Classification (NCBI taxonomy): domain Eukaryota; kingdom Metazoa; phylum Arthropoda; class Insecta; order Lepidoptera; family Noctuidae; genus Agrotis; species Agrotis exclamationis. Next base: position 12,816,122 of record OX465444.1, read on the forward strand.
TCTACTTATAGATTATAGGATAACCTATAAGAAGTCCATTTCTGTATATGGGAGGTAATTTTTGGGGGGGGAAGGGGAAAATTTAAAAAAAAAAAAATTTGAAAAGTGCATCGTGTGACATATCAAATGAAAGGTATTGTTGAGACAAACTTAAAAGTATTTTTTTTGTAATTTTAAAATAAATGGTTTCCAAGTTATTCAAAAAAAATAGACGAAACTTGACCATTCCCCCCCCCCTTATCTCCGAAACTACTGAACCTAAAATTTTGAAAAAAATACAGTAATTAGTTTTCTACTTATAGATTATAGGATAACCTATAAGAAGTCCATATCTGTATATGGGAGGTAATTTTTGGGGGGGAAGGGGAAAATTAAAAAAAAATAATTGAAAACTGCATCGTGTGACATATCAAATGAAAGGTCTTGTTGAGACAATCTTAAATATATTTTTTTTGTAATTTTAAAATAAATAGTTTCCAAGTTATTCAAGAAAATAGACGAAATTTGACCATTCCCCCCCCTTATCTCCGAAACTACTGAACCTAATTTTTTTTTTTTAAATACAGAATTTAGTTTTCTACTTATAGATTATAGGAAAACCTATAAGAAGTCCATGATATTAAAAGAACATGATAAATCACTCAATATTGTGCCTACCAATTTGGGTCAGATTTAAAAAAAAAACGTGATAGGTAACATCGTACGGAACCCTCTTCACGCGAGTCCAACTCGCACTTGGCCGGTTTTTTTATATGTAGGTATAATGGGTTTGCTCTTGACCCTAATCTAGGTCAGGAACGTCAGGAGGTCGACAAAGGTCGACGATGGAGCGAGCTTACCCAGAAGAAGCCTGTTCACTCTAACTTTGAAGAGATTAGGGTTGTATGCGTTCGGAAACACAGACGCAGGCAGAGAGTTCCACTCCTTCGCTGTCCGCATTATAAAAGACGTTTGGAAACGCTTACTGCGAATTGGTGGTATAGCAATGAGGTAAGGATGATAATTTGCCGTGCGTCTAGATGTGCGATGATAGAAGGGGGCTGGTGGAATGAGGTCGTGGAGTTCTTGGGCACACTCTCCGAAGTACAATCTGTAGAAGACCGACAGACAGGCAACTCTCGACACCCTTTAAGCAAATAATGTAACTGAAGGCACAGTGGGCACGTGACTGCGTTATTGAATTCTATTCTGTGTCACTGGTTCGATTCCCGTACGGAACAAGTATTTATATAGCCTACAGGTAGTTGTTCCGGGTGTTAAGGGCGCATAACCAGAAAGTTGGCAACGTCGCAAAATAGCTGTCAAATATTTACAAGTTTTAATTAATTTGGTAAACTTAGTAAATTTACTGTATGAAAATAAGAAATATGGCTCTGTAGTGCACTACAAAGTTGATATAGGAATGCAATTAAAACACTGATTTTTATGTTGTCACCGTTTCAGGTGTAAAAAAGGCATTTGGAAGGTTTCCAAATATTTTTTTTACATCTAAAACTATATATTCGGTGTTACGGTATTACTTATAGCATTCCCTTATCACTTTTTTAGTGCACTACATAGCCATATTTCTTGTTTCCATACAGTAACATTGCTAAATTAATTAGAACTTGTTAACATTTGACAACTATTTGCGACGTTGCCAACTTTCAGAATACGCCCTCTTAAGTAATATTGTAAATGTATGAATCACGCCAGAACGGCTGATCAGATCTGGGTGAAATTTAGCACAGAAATAGATTATATTCTACACTACACATTTTCCACGGACGAAGCCGCGGGCATAAGTAAAATAAGACTAACATATAAAAATGTAAAACCATTTATTCATCATAATTCATTAAATTCACAAACAACAACTATTTAAAGCCTTTTGCTTATAATTATAATATTAAATAATTCATTTCCTTATACATTAAATAAATAGATTATTTAGAGTCATTTACTAGCAAATACTGGAATGAGAAATACACTAAAATAAACTTAACATTTTTCCTATAAATATAATAATATGTCATAGGATTGTGAACACAATTTCTTTTTTTTATAAACAGTCGGGTAAAAAGGCACATTTAATTGAAAGTAGATTAAAAAAAGCATTGTATTATTACATAATTCGATAGTCGTGTCTCTAATCAAATTCTGGGAAGTAAAAATTAAATCATTTATTTCAAGTAGGCCAGTTACATGCAACACTTTTGAATTGTCAAAAGACATAAAATAAAACTAGTACAAAATAGTTATGGTGCTACAGTCCCAGTAACAAGACATAAAAACTGTGAAAATACTGTAGATGCCCATTACAAGTAGATCTCATGGAAAAAAATGGACAAGAAACTCCATGGACACTCTTTTTCAATCGCCAAAATTTTTCAGAACCTTTGTTACATCATTCATCTTCAGATGGTACATTATGTGAGAAGTAATATAGCATTATCAGCATAAATTAACCCTGTATTAAAATTGTGTAACTATATTTGTACATACTTATCTCCGAAACTACTAAACCGATTTCAATAAAGACTTGTGATGTGTATTTTTGACACTAGCTTGAAAATTATCATAGTTAAAATCATCGAATGAGTTCTCTCACCCAGGGCAGGGCAGGAGGGACTGTCAGACTTGTACTGACTAAAATCCACGATGTCCTTCAATAGCCCTTTACGTTCCGGTTACCTGATAGTCCTGGAACCCGACTGGCTTTGGCCCTCTAAGCGCGTGGAACACGACGACCCGGTCTATGTTCCGGAGGCCTATGTTCAGTAGTGGATGTCTTCCGGCTGATGATGATGATGAGGCGGCTCTAGTTATTATATTAAACTTATATTTTAATTCGGTATGAGTTTGAATTGATCGTCGTATTGTATGGATCGGAATGCTGGGCTGTGAAAAAGATGGATGAGAAACGATTGCATGTAGCGGAGATGAGGATGTTGAGATGGATGTGTGGAGTGACAAGAATGGATAAAGTAAGGAATGAGTTTATAAGGGGAAGTTTGAAAGTGGCGCCTGTTACAGAAAAAATGAAAGGGAATCGTCTATCTTGGTACGGACATGTGATGAGGAGGGATGACACCCATGTGACTAAGAAAGTGATGAGTATGAATGTTGATGGATGGAGAGGAAGAGGAAGGCCAAAGAAAAGATGGATGGATTGTCTAAGGAATGATATGAAAGAAAAAGGAGTAAATGATACTGTGACGTCTGATAGGGGAGAATGGAAGAAGAAAACGTGTTGCGCCGACCCCAAATAGAATGGGATAAGGGCAGGAAGAAGAAGAAGATGAGTTTGAATTGATGTTAAAGCGTTGTACCATTGTTTTGTAACTTGTCCATTATGTTTTCTGAAACAAAAATAATTATGTTTTATACTAACACCAATTATGACGACATGGCACAGTCGCTGAGTGATAGACTGCTGTGCAACGTTAATTAGTTCTATACCCGGAACAAATATTTGTTCTGTCTCTCCAGAACAACTACTTAGTTGTTCTGGGTCTGGTCTGGGTGTTTACTGTGTGAGAATCCATGTTTGTAAAAGCACCCAAGATACAGGATGAAATTTTTATTCTGTTCTCTTTCAGAAAAAAAAACAAATTCTGGAAAAGCCTTTGCCCAAAGGTGGAATAGAACAAACAAAGTCTTTGTTTTAAAGGTTGGAAAATAATCAAATGACTTTCAGAGTTGACTCACTGACAATCAACCTGTTACGTTAGTTGCCCTTTGCATTCCAGGGCCGCAGTGCCCCTTTAAGACACTCTCGCGACCGCAGACTGTCCCGCGACATAAATGGGGTCGCGACCCAATATACAGGGTGTAAGAAGACACATCACAAAGCCGTTAACTACGCATACTGTACATCTAATTAAGTAGCTTTACGCTAAAATTATCGCTGGGAACCGACTTTTATTTTTAAGTATCAAAAAAAATAATAAGTTGAAAATCCCAGTCTAGAGAAGAGGGTCATCGACCGTCGAAAGTAAATCAAACGCACACTAATATAAGCCGTGCGTTTCTGCATTTAGTTCTTACGTACATTACTGTTCGTAACTTCAAATGCGTAATTTATTTAGAAAAATCGAAAATTCAGGTAATGCTTGTTTAGAAAAAAGTTTTGTAATACTACTTAGAGTTCGACTTCATAAAAAAAAAGTTTAAAAAAAATGCAACTTTGACCTTCAATATCTCGAGAACCCTTGGAGTCCCAGGTATGGTGTAAAGGAAAAAAATGATCCAAATAATGGGTAGAATACGTGGCTTTCGGCTTCGTTAAGTGTCTTCTTACACCCTGTATAAGATTATTATTAATGGTAAGTTGCATTTAAATTTGAACTTTATCACAAAAGTTATAAGAGTTTATTTTAAAAAATTGAAGACAGAAACTACAGATCGTTGCTACAATATATTTTTTTTAATTGTGCAAAAATCATCAAATGAGTCCTCCCACCCAGAGCAGGATGGGAGGAACTGTCAGACTTGTCCATACTAAAATCCACGGTGACTCTTCAATAGCACTTTACGTTCCAGGGTCACGGTTACCTGATGAGACAGTCCCGCGACCCCGGCAGGCTTTACCTGCTAAGATATAGACATACTCCTTTCACCACATACCTAAGTTTTAAAAATAAAAGATTGCTTACTCAAATCCACAGCATCCGGACATTTCTTAAGATGTTCATTGATAACAGTTCTAAGTACCGCTCGCTCTGATAACAGCTTATCATTGAGTTCTCGAAGTTTCTTGTTCTCTTGAGCCTGTTGTATCCATGTTTCTTTTAATCTAGCCCTGGGAACAGAGAAAATGTAAATGAAAGTGAGATGCGTTTTTTTAATGTGGTACAAATACCGGCACGGTTCTTGAGCGCTCGGCGTAAGAGTGGGGATCGCTTTTCGCATCGTACACATATCGACAAATGAAACGCACAATAAAACAAATAAAACGCACAAAACAACAAATCCCGAGTGGCGGTTATGACGCGATGCGCTACGGCACGCTACGCGGACCAATCACTACACTTTCCCCGCCCCCGTTCCTCACTTCATCTACCAAAGGGACCTAATAACTCACTTCTGCGCAGGTGAAGGTCAGCGCTCAAGATCCATGCCGGTATCTGTAAAATCATCAAATGAGTCCTCTCATCCAGGGCAGAGCGGTAGGGACTGTCAGACTTGTACTGACTAAAATCCACAGTGTCCTTCAATAGCCCTTTACGTTCCAGGGTCACGGTAACTCGGTCCCGCGACCCCGGCAAGCTTAAAGTGAGATGATTCATAAAATTTTCGAAAAGTAATGTTATAAAAAAGATAATTGGAAATCAAAATAAAATAAAATCAAGATAAATGTAATCTGGTATCAAATGATTTGACCTGATCAAGTGTGAGTATATACAGGATGAATTTTTCAACTGGGCGTGGATGGGTACATCCGAAACTGTGTGGAATATCGTAAAATACTGAAAGAACTGTCGAGGTCGATTTTTACGAAAACTAAAAAAGCATGATTTGATTTTAGAAAAATCAATAGTCCTGGCCAGGAATCAAATACACAGATTTAGAAAAAAAAACACACCTGTATTCCTCATTTTTCAGTAATTTCTGTAGCAATAACTGTTTCTGGTACAAAATCCCTTAGTTTTACTCGCTCGTTATGATTCTTAAGAGATAAGAGTCTTTACGTTACAGGGTCACGCTTCCCTAATGAGACAGTCCCGCGACCCCGGCAGGCTTTGACCCTCTAAGGGGAGCCCCGTCACATTGCTAACAGCTCTTAGAAGCTCACGTCAAGCCCGACATGGTCCATGATCGGACGGCAAGTCACCCATTACTCGCCATCCGCATGCCCGCGCCTACGGTGGCCGTTAACCGCTCATTCCAGGTGAGTAGTTCCACTGCGAGAAAAAGACCACCAGGTAGCCTGTGGAGCAGTTGTCTGGGATTAACTGCTAAGAGGTGGATGCCACGACAAAATAATAATAATAATAGCCAAAAGCCTCGAAGAACATCTGTCGAGGCTCTCGTAGGGTAGTTAGATCAAGGGCCTGATTCAGAAGGCAGTACTCCTCTATACGGCCCGCATTGTGAGGAGGTTCCTGTCTCTGGAGCCCTAACCAGCGGTAGCTTGGACCTTGCTCCCACACCGGCTGATCACTATTTAATAATATGTTTACAAATGAATAAACGAAATAATAATAATATTCCACAACTTTCACACAACGCCATCTAGTCCCAAGCTAAGCAGAGCTTGTGTTATGGGTACTAGACGACAACGCCGCGGTGATTGACACCCACAACAACCAGCTTACCAAGACTCTACTGGACTGCTTTGAAAAAACATGCCCACTTGTGACGCCAAGAAGGGTCCCCGCAGGTGAGACCAGCTGGTGGGGCCCAGAACTGGAAAAACTACGTCGCAAGGTAAGAAAGCTGTTCAATAGAGCTAAAAACACCCGACAGGATAACGATTGGGACAAATTTAAAGAAGCCCAACATCAATACAAGAAGCGTATCCGTCTCAGGAAAAGCGAATGCTGGAAACGCTTCTGTTCAAACATAGAATCCAACAGCCATGCCACCAGAATAAAAAACATTCTGATCAGCGAACCTGAGCGCAGCATCGGTTCTTTAAAAAAACCGGATGGCACGTACACCAAGTCGGATGCGGAGACATGCGAACTGCTGCTCCAGACTCACTTCCCGGGTTGTGTTATTAACTCCTCAGGAAGCTGGGAAGCTGAAACCAGCAATTCAGCATCCAATACCGACTGGAACCAAGCCCAGAGAATTGTCACACACGATAAGGTGAAATGGGCTATCAACAGCTTCCTCCCATACAAATCAGCTGGCCTGGACGGTCTTTTTCCAGGACTACTGAAATGGAGCGATGACAGTCTGGTAGTGCATCTCGTGAACCTGTTCAGAGCATGCATTGCTTATGGTCACACTCCTCTCAAATGGAGGGAAGTAAAAATCATATTTATCCCCAAGCCCGGCAAAAGTGACTACACGCAGCCGAAGTCCTTCAGGCCAATCAGCCTCACATCCTTCCTACTTAAAACCCTTGAAAGGCTCTGTGAAAGGGATATTCGAACGCATGCTCTGTCGTGTAAGCCACTCAACGCTAACCAACATGCCTACAGTATGGGCAAATCAACAGAGTCCGCCTTACATAGCGTCGTATCACGAATTGAGAACGGACTATCATCTAAACAATCAACCTTAGGCGTCTTTATAGACGTTGAAGGCGCCTTTGACAAAACCACCTTTAACAGCATTAGCCGAGCCCTATCCAGGCATGGCGTCGAACCCACGACTGCCGGGTGGATAGACAATATGCTAAGACAAAGGGCTATTCAATTTACCGTAAATACCACGACCAGAGGTGTGGTAGCAAAAGGCTGTCCACAGGGAGGAGTTCTCTCCCCCCTCCTATGGAATGTCGTGGTCGATGAGCTGATCAGCAGACTCACCGACCATGGGTATTACACGGTAGGCTATGCGGACGATCTAGCCATTCTCATAAAACGGGACCTTTTGAGAATGTACTGTGCAACCTGGCAAAACAGGCTCTGAAGATCGTCGAACAATGGTGCTTGGAGCACGAACTATCAGTGAACCCGTCAAAAACGGAACTTATCATGTTCACTCACAAACGCAATCTTGGCAGTTTACAACTACCTAAACTGTTTGGCACCGAGCTGTCCCTAACAAATGAGGTCAAATATCTGGGTATCATCATTGACAGCAAACTGTTATGGAACAAACACTTGGACCACAAGATTGACAAGGCTAGCATAACATTTTGGCAATGCAGAAGACTTCTGGGGCAATCCTGGGGCCTTTCGCCGAAAATAACACTATGGCTCTATAAGACCGTAATCAGACCAATAATCACCTACGGAGCGGTAGTTTGGTGGCCCAGAACTGAACCCATAACCACCCGTAAAAAACTGCAGACATTCCAGAGGTTGGCTTGCTCAGCCACCACAGGATGCATGCGAACAACACCAACTAATGCCCTGGAGATAATGCTTGGTCTGCTGCCACTGGATCTCTTCATTCAACAGGAGGCCAGTATGGCGGCAATCAGGCTGAGACACTCCGGCATGTGGAAAAACCAAAGGGGCAATCACACCATAATATGGGAAAGGGCGCTAAACGATGTACCATACATTGAAGCGCCCTGTGATAGAATCCCCAAAACCCACGTGTTCGATAAGCTCTATCGAATTCAACTAACAGAGACCGAGCGAGATCAATCAGGAGCTAACGAAGTCCGTATTTACACGGACGGCTCTAAAACCAATACCGGTACAGGTGCTGGTGTATTCTCCATGGATCTCAACATCAAAATATCTCTACCGCTAGGGGAACATAGCTCCATATTCCAATGTGAATGTGTAGCAATCACCCAAGCTGCCATCGCAGTCATGGAAAGGAACATCTCTAACTACGGGATTAGAATCCTATCCGATTGTATGGCTGTACTAACGGCGCTGAACGGCAATATTGTGTCGTCCAGCCTAATCTATGAATGTCACTTAGCATTGCAAAAAATTTCGAACCGCAATAGGGTCACCTTGCAATGGATAAAAGGACATAGTGGATCATTGGGTAATGATGCAGCAGACGAACTTGCAAGGAGAGGCTCGGGTGTGGATGTGGCCGGACCCACACCCTTTTTGCCAATCCCATCCGGTCAACTCAGGACCTGGATACGCCTGCAAACCCAAACAAAACACAATGCCAGATAGGCATCTACAACCGACTGCAGACAGTCTAGAGAGGCGGTACCCGCACTAACACCGCGACTGACCAGCAGACTTCTCAGACTCCAACGAACAGACTTACGAGTTGTGGTGGGTATGCTCACCGGTCACTGCCCACTCAACAAACATCTGTTTACCATCAACGCGACAGACAGCCCGTTGTGCAGGGGCTGCCTAAACGCAGATGAAACGGCAACCCACGTAATCCTGGAATGCGAGGGCGTTGCTAACCAACGGGCACAAAACCTTGGCACTCCAAGGTCGCTCCAAGAAGCCTGTGAACGTCCCAGGAGACTTCTGAGCTTCTGGAAGGAGCTGGGTTGGCTCATATAGCCAATCGTCCCACCTCACGCATAACGGACCACCTATGAGTCCAAATGCGGAAAAGGGAGCCCTTAACAATACAATACAATACAATGGGTACTAGACAACTGATAAACATACTTACATATTTCTAAATAAATCCATAAATATTTATAGATAAATTACACTAAGTCACAGAACAAACGATTGTGCTCATTACACAAACATTTGTCCTGGGTGGGAATCGAACCCACGACTTCCGGCATAGCAGTCAGGGTCACTAACCACTAGACCACTTACCTATATCTCCTCGAAGCTGCACACCGACTATCCAAATCCTTCTCTTTAGGCACATCATTTTTTCTCCCCCTATTTTTAACACTCACACTACACTCCCCCAATCGAACATCGCTTTTATCATTTTTATTCACTTTTCTTTTAACCGGCTTCTTGTCAAACTCACACATATTATTTAAAGGTATTATAGGCATTTTTACTTGAGGTATTAATGTTACAGGTATTAAAGTTCCAGGTACTATCGGAACACTGTTTACAGGTATAAAATTAACTGAATTCATTCTTTGATAATTTTTTTTCGATTCTACCTTTTCTGTTAAAGCTTTTTTGAGCACTTCCTTTGCAGTTTTTTCTTGTGTTTCTTCAACAGCTCGCATTTTCACTTGTTTTCCACTTGGTAGCTTTATTATAACTTCATAATCTTCCGTCTCATTTTTTATATTGTTTTTTTTCTTGGCTGTGTCTTCGAAATCTGTGTTTAGGCTGTCTACTATAAAGTCTAGGGATTTTTGGCTCATGATTGGGGGTACATCTTGAACTTTTTCTGATAGTACATTACTATCCCTTATAACAGTGTCTTCGTATATCAATGTTTGAACAGGATTTTTCTCTATACTATCTTTCCGTACCATGTTACTAATTTTTATGACATTATTTGTGTAGGAAACTGAGTTTTTTCCTAAATCTTTGTTTCTTTCGTCGTGTTTCTCTTCTGATTTGCCAACAATACGAGATATAGTTGTTACCTCGTTCGTCAATTTTGATATTGTTGTGCGTTCGAATTCTTTGACGGCGCCTGATTCGTCGCTTGAAGATCTGTCGAGCAAAAGAAAGTTCAATAAATATTTACGCAAGATGGACGCGTCAATAACAAAAAGTTATTTGATTGATTTTAAACTGAGTTACTAAGGCGATTTTCTGAAAAGTTCCCTCGATTACTCCAAGATCCCACCATCAGATCCTGACCATGGGATCACCTTTAAGGTACACCTTTTCAAACAAAAAAAAAAGAATTTCCAAATGGACTCAGTCGTCATTGAAAAATTGGGAAATATGCAAACATTGTAAAAATAATCAGCTGAATTAAGAACCCCTCCTTTTTCTAAAGATGGTTAATAATTATTAGTAGTTCCAAAACACCTGCATGCTGTTATTATTATTGTACAGACGCCAGCACATCAACCTACCTCAATATGTCAAATTTCTTTAATAGATTTTCAACCTTATCACAATAGTGGAAGGTTAATGTTCGATTGGTAAAATTTGACAGATTAGTGTAGGTTGTCCTGCTGGCATCTGTACATCGAATCGTTTGTAAAAACTGAGTTACTGAGGCGTTTTTTGAAGAATTCCCTGGATTACTCCAAGATCCCACCATCAGATCCTTACCATGGGACGTACTGTGAGGTGGACCCTTTGGAAAAATTGGGAAACATAGAAGCATTTTAAAATGATTCAGATGAATTGAGAACATCCTCCTTTTTATGAAGGTGGTTAAAAATTATTAGTACATAGTTCGAAAACACCTGCATGCTGCAATTATTTGGCTGCCGCATGACGCAGGTCCTCACCGGACACGAATGTTTCGGGAGGTACCTGTGTCTAAGGAAAAAGGAGGAAACGCCTGGGTGTCACCACTGCGAAGATCGCCCGGAGGACACAGTAGAGCATACGGTGCAAGACTGCCCCGCTTGGGCAGAGCACCGACGTGTCCTCACGGCGGCGATAGGCGGAGACCTCTCGCGCCCGGCATTGGTTGCGGCCATGCTGCGGGGCGAGACGGAGTGGGAAGCGGTCGCCTCCTTCTGCGAAGCAGTAATGCTCGCGAAGGAGGAGGCGCGCCGCGAGAGAGAGAGGACAGAGTCCTCCCTCCGCCCCACCCGCGGTGGTTGGCGCCCACGGCGACGGACGTCGCAAGACGATCTCCGGCCACCGTAGGCGCGGGCATGCGGGCGGCGAGTAAAGGGCAACTCGCAGCCCGACCATGGACCATGCCCAGGTCGACGGCGCGTTGTGTTCCACGCGCGCCTCAAAGAGCGTCAGCATAATGACGGGGCCCCCTCTCTAGAGGGCCAAAGCCTGCCGGGGTCGCGGGACTTATACCATTACCGTGACCCCGGAACATAAAGGGCTATTGAAGGACACCGTGGATTTTAGTCAGTACAAGTCTGACAGTCCCTCCCGCCCTGCCCGGGGTGGGAGGACTCATTTGATGATTTTACCACGAAAAAAAAAAAAAAAATGCTGCAATTATTATTGTATATTATTGTATGTCTGTAGGACGTCCACCAACGAGATGGACAGACCTTATAAAGGTCGCCGGAAGACGCTGGATGCAGGTCGCTTCCAACCGGTATATGTGGAGATCTAAAGGGGAGGCCTATGCTCAGCAGTGGACGTCCAATGGCTGAGATGATGATGATGATGATGATTGTATGTCTAATCTGCAGGGCATAATGGAACTTCATTTCCGGGATCGCAAGACTTCCTAAAAAGGTGACCGTGACCCTGCGAAGCCGAGCTGCGTGGGAGAAACCACGGAGAACCGCTAGTTAAGTAAAAACCTTATCTTACCTGCTTATAGTAATATTTCTTTGGTTGTTCGTGGTGCTGTAGAGAGCAGAGTCGCCGTCGATGTGGGGGAACACCATCTGAGGAGTGTGCAGCTCGTCTGATGATGAAGCCAGCGCGTTCTCCAAGGATAGGAGCCCATGTCTGAAGAGATAAATATGAAATCATTAGATTATATAGAAATTCTATGGCCTCACTTTCTTTTATCGTGATAAAATCATCAAATGAGTCCTCCCACCCAGGGCAAGGCCGGGGAGACTGTCAGACTTGTACTGACTGAAATCCACGGTGTCAAATAGCTCTAAAGTTCCGGGGTCACGGTAGCTCGTTAGTCTTGCAACCCCGGCAGGCTTTGGCCCTCTAAGGGGGCCCCGTCATTGTGCTGACAGGTCTTTGAGGCGCAAGTGGAACACAACGCGCCGTCGACCCGGGCATAGTCCATGATCAGACAACGACTTGCCCATTGTGTACATTCATCATCATCATCAGCCTATAAATGTTCCCACTGCTGGGACACAGGCCTCCTCTCTGTGAGAGGGAGTGGGCCGTAATCTACCACGCGGGCCCAGTGCGGATTGGTAGATGTCACATGTCTTCGAATTTTTGGTTCTAGGACATGCCGGTTTCCTCACGATGTTTTCCTTCACCGTTTTGAGAGCAGTGGTGTTGAAATAAATTACACAAAGTAATGCGCCTGACGGGGTTCGAACCCACGACCTACTACTCGTAAGTCGAGGCCGATACTACTGGGCCACCACTGCTCCCCATTGGGCTACCACTGCTCCTTGTTGTGTGTGTAATGGGGAAGGCCGGTCAAAAGTAATTGTAGATGGCGCCACCATAGCTAAGTCCTAATCCGACCAATGAGGTAGTACTATTTTGAAGTACCTATAAGATTTGAACCAATGACGATACTTGGAACAAGCTATACTAGCGCCATTAGTTCCCCAGTTGCCATCCCCATTAATAATGACTATACAAGTATAAAGTAATATCAACTTACTTGGCCTCCATCGCTCGTTTGAAGCCCTCATCGAAAGGGTTGACGCTCTGCAGGTCTTGGAACAAGCCCACCTCCTCACAGTTCCTGATGAAGCGAGTCGGTGTTGGAGTTTGATCAGCTTGAAAATTGGAAAAATGATTCTTAGTGTACACATGATAAAGATTAGTTTTCATTAGATTGATATAGAGAGAAATTGTAGGAAAATAAAGCAAAGACCACATTGTCACCTAGCGAGCGAGCGAGCGAGATGACGAGCGAAGCGACGAACACAATAGGGCGCTTTTCCATTAGCCGGCTAATGGAAAAACGCCCATACAAATATAATAATAATATTCCACAACTATCACACAACGCCATCTAGTCCCAAGCTAAGCAGAACTTGTGTTATGGGTACTAGACAACTGATAAACATATTTATATATTTCTAAATACATAAATATTATAGATAAATTACACCCAGACACAGAACAAATGATCGTGCTCATCACACAAACATTTGTCCTGGGTGGGAATCGAACCCACGACCTCCGGCGTAGCAGTCAGGGTCACTAACCACTAGACCAACAGGCCTGTCAAATTTAAACTAAGCAAAGTTTTGACGACAATGTGAAAACTAAACTATGCGAAAATTATACGAGTACATAATTATACACATGCAAAAGACGAGTGTCGACAGGTCGACCAGTCAACAGAAGATAAGCTGCTTAAAAGAAAATTGTCTTTTTTTTATTATTTCTCAGAATTTGATACTTATTTAGGAATGGATTTTGATGAAAGGCTCAGAGATGCGTTATAGTCTGGGATGTAGGATACTGTTTATCCCCGTATTATGCCCCAGTGGGATAATTTCCGAGGACAAAGCCACTGGCCAATAATAAGATGTGAAAAGGAGGTTTTTTGCCCATTCTTCTCCATAGAGATCTAGGATTTGGAATGGGTAAGTACAGAACTTTCACAGTTCCTCTATGTTTTTTTTTTTGTGTCTTTTGACAATTCCAAAGATGCTTGTAACTGGCATACTTGAAATAAATGATTTGTTGTTGATTTTGTTGAAGTGAAATATGGCATGCGCACGCCGCAATCGCGGCGGTAAGACCCCTCTTTGAGGAGTGGCTGGATAGGAGTCACGGCGTCCTGACCTACCGCATGACGCAGGTCCTCACCGGACACGGAAGTTTCGGGAGGTACCTGTGTCTGAGGAGAAAGGAGGAAACGCCTGGGTGTCACCACTGCGAAGATCGCCCGGAGGACACAGTAGAGCATACGGTGCAAGACTGCCCCGCTTGGGCAGAGCACCGACGTGTCCTCACGGCGGCGATAGGCGGAGACCTCTCGCGCCCAGCATTGGTCGAGGCCATGCTGCGGGGCGAGACGGAGTGGTAAGCGGTCGCCTCCTTCTGCGAAGCAGTCATGCTGGCGAAGGAGGAGGCGGGCCGCGTGAGGGAGAGGACAATGTCCTCCCTCCGCCCCAACCGCGGTGGTGGACGCCCACGGCGACGGACGTCGCAAGACGATCTCCGGCCACCGTAGGCGCGGGCATGCGGGCGGCGAGTAAAGGGCAACTCGCTGCCCGACCATGGACCATGCCCGGGTCGACGGCGCGTTGTGTTCCACGCGCGCCTCAAAGAGCGTCAGCATAATGACGGGGCCCCCTCTCTAGAGGGCCAAAGGCTCATTTGATGATTTTACCACGTAAAACGCGGGGCGACATGTCGCGGTCCATTCACAGTATTTTTAGAGTGGAAATTAGCTTGGCTCGTTGTCGCAGCGCGATTAATCGCGTGTGTCTGCAGGAGGCCTAACCACACAAACAAACACACATGTTATAAACATAAATGCATGTAGGTATGTGTGCTTATCTGTGGCATTCTAGCTTCAGAATGAATAAATCAATTACTTTGTTTTAAAACATGACTTCATTGAACATATTTTTATAGCTATCTTCAAATAAAATCTGATGAAATGGTTTTTTTTCTATTTTTTGACCATTCCTGACTCACATTGATCTGGCATAGTAACAGACACTTATTTCTTCTCTCAATAAATAATAATAATTATAAAATTGTTCTTCACTTATTATCTAACTTCACCTACTTCAATAAACAGATAAGGAAGTTGTTACATTAAAGTTGTTATCATTATATTATCTAATTAGATAACTGTCAATATCAAATGAGTCATTACCAGGAAACCATAGCAAGAGAGTCCGATATAATATTATCTTCATTCCAAAAGTTCTCTGGTAACCTAGATAAGAGGTGTCTAATACTGTAAGGGCTATGCTCGGAGTCTGTCTGCGTGATCGAGTCAGAAATGAGGAGATACGTAGACAAACCAAATTTTTTTTTTAATGTAAAATGGGTTTGTTCTTGACCTTTGTCTAGGTCAGGAATGACCGAGTAATGACCGAGACCGAGAGTAAACAGGATTCTTCTGGGTAAGCTCGCTCCACCGTCGACCTTGTCTTAGGTCGACGATGGAGCGAGCTTACCCAGAAGAATCCTGTTTACTCTAACTTTGAAGAGATTAGGGTTGTATGTGTTCGGAAACACAGATGCAGGCAGAGAGTTCCACTCCTTCGCTGTCCGCATTATAAAAGACGTTTGGAAACGCTTAGTGCGAATTGGTGGTATAGCAATAAGGTAAGGATGGTAATTTGCCGTGAGTCTAGATGTGCGATGATAGAAAGGGGCTGGTGGGATGAGGTCACAAATTAGCAAGTTAAAGTCGCAGTGAGCAAGCCACATAGAAGGCAGAACTTTTAGCTGATGGGGGGCCATAAGGTTTTCATAAGTAGGATGTCCACCGACAAGGTGGAAGTGGAGATTGGCGGGAGGACTCATTTGAAGATTTTTCCACATAAAAACAAGGCTTCAAAAAGAAGAGGCTTATCATCATCATCATCATCATCTCAGTGAGCCGCGTTTTTACTTAGAGGACGGACGTGTGCCTTTCGCGATCGCGTGCGCTAGTTAGCAAAGTGCAAACGCATCACAACATTGTAGCCGACCCGTGCGTCAACAGTTCGCTCGGAGTGGTCGCGATGACCCAGATAGTGTTTGTACGAAAAATGCTTGATCGTCATATTATTATTTGTTAAGGCGAAGACATATTTCATCAACATGGCTTCGCAAACGCAAACAATTAAGCTAACGACTAAGCTGGAACATGAGCTGTTTAAGTATTACAGCGAAGAAAAAGCAAAGCGAGAAGAATTACAATGTCAAGTAATGGAGCTTAAAACTGAAATGAAAAGGCTGCAGGAAATATTAAAAAACCAAGCTGACCAAGAGAAAAATAAGGCTTCTGAAAAGGCCAAAAAAGAAAGTTCACCCAAACCTGTCGAATACGAGACGGATGAGGATGAACTAGCCAGAGAAACGGAGTGGATAAGGATAGAAAATAAAAGAAAAAAACGGAAACTGAACCGTACGCTCACCCCTCCTTCCGAACAAACCAGTAACGGTAATGATGAACAAGGGAACATAAAAGCCAAAAGAATGCCGAAACCACCCCCAATCATAGTGGAGGGTGTCAAAAATTACCAGTCATTCTACGACTTAATAGCCAGTAGTCAAGGTGACGCATTCACTATAAAAATGTTGAATGGGGATAGCGTCAAAATAAATGCAACCAATGAAGATGCCTACAGAGAGATTACGAAGCTAATAACTTCAAATAATTTACTGTGGCACTCGTATGAAAACAAACAAGCCAGACCAATACGAGTGATGGCCAAAAAGTTGCATCATACATGCCAGCCAGAAAGAATCGTAGAGTATCTGAAAAACAAGGGCTACAAAATTGAAAACGCTGTTAGCAAATTAAGTTGGAGGAAAAAAGAACCACTCAACATGTTTATGTTGTCATTCGAAAAAGACGAAGACATAAACAAAGTTTATGGAATCACCAATATTCTAGGGTGTAAAGTTGAAATTCACCCACTTAGAGCATCTAAGCTAGTTCCTCAGTGTAAAAGATGCCAAGCCTATGGACACACTCAGAAGTACTGTTCGAAAGAACCAAGGTGCGTCAAGTGCACGGGCAAACATCTCACAAGAGACTGCGTGAAATCAGCGCAAGATAAACCAAAATGTGTCCATTGTGGCGAGGCACATCCAGCTAACTATAGAGGGTGTATAGTAGCAAAGGAGATGCAAGTATTAAGAAGTAAACATACTAAAAAGCAAACTGCATCCCGACCATTGAAGCATACCGAACCATCAGGTACCAAGGAAGCTACCGAAAAGAAAGGAATGAACCACCAACCAACCAAGCAGCCCTTGTACTCTCAAGTAGTTACAAAAAACGTGGAATCAAGTTCAGAAACAAAACTCGACAAAATTTTAAGCCTAATTTCAACATTTGATCAACGGCTTAAAAAACTTGAAATGAGCTCCAAAAAAGCTCCTATTCATCTGCAGAAATGAGTAACAACGTCAAGATTATGACTTGGAATGCTAATGGACTGCTACATAACCAACAAGAGTTACAAGTCGTCCTAGATACAGAAAAGATAGATATATGCTTAATATCTGAATCACACTTTACTCGACAGTCATTTGTAAAATTTCAAGGGTACAAGATATATCACGCCCTGCATCCTGATAACACTGCGAGAGGAGGCAGCGCTGTTATAATTAGAGAAAACATACATCACTATGAACAGACCAAATGTGAAGATCAGGAAATGCAAGTGATCGGTATAACTATTAAAACGAAGAGATACGACTCGGTTACTATAGCAGCTATATACATTCCCCCAAAACACGCACTAAAAAAAGAGCAATACAAGACACTCTTAATGCGACTAGGAAATAAATTCATATTAGGTGGAGACTTTAATGCCAAGAATACCTATTGGGGCTCTAGGCTTACTACCACAAAAGGCAGAGAGCTGCTAAATGCTATACGAGAAACCAAATCGGAGGTTCTATCAACTGGAAAACCGACATATTGGCCAACAGACTCAAGGAAAATTCCAGATTTAATTGACTTTTTTATATACAAAGACATACCCTCGGAGTTTATAAGTGCTGAAGAAGGTTTCAATATGAATTCTGATCACTCACCAGTAATTTTACATATGAGTGAACATGTCCAACATAGAGAAGGCAATCCGGTTCTCGTGAACAAGTTCACTGACTGGGAATCCTTTAAAATAGACTTAGACAGTAAAATAGACCTAAACATATTTATTAATGATAAGGACCAACTTAATCTCGAATTAAGCAAATTTATTGTAGATGTCCAACAAACTGCATGGGCCAATACACCCGAAAAAAAGAGAACTTTAAAAGTTAATTGTTACCCAAAAGAAATAATAGATCTGATCAAAGAAAAAAGATCCTTGAGAAAAAAGTGGCAGCAAAACAGGTTTCCGCAAGATAAAACACTGTTAAACAACATCACTAAAAAAATTAGAAACGCAATTAAGAAAATTCGTGACGAAAACTTGACTAGGCACCTCCTTCAACTGACTAATGATCGATCGACTGATTATTCATTATGGAAAGCCACAAGAAACCAAAAACAACCTATTGCTCACATACCACCAATAAAAGAACTGAATGGACAGTGGGCAATAAGTAACGAGCAAAAAGCATCAAGATTTGCCCAACACTTAGAGGAAACCTTTACACAAACCGAGAACGAAGACCAAAATCTCCACTGGGAACAACTACAGCAAGCAGACCAAGATATAAAACTTGTGACACCAAAAGAAGTATGTAAAGAAATCAGAAATCACATCAGCCCAAAGAAATCCCCTGGTTATGACCTTATCACAGGGGAAATCCTAAAGAACCTACCAAGGAAAGCATTGGTAAAACTTACCAAAATTATCAATGCTTCTTTTAGACTAAAGCATGTTCCAGACCTATGGAAGGTTGCAGAAGTAATCATGATCCCCAAACCAGGGAAACCACCTCAAGATGCAACGTCATACAGGCCTATCTCCTTGCTGCCAGTGATGTCGAAGCTTTTCGAAAAATTACTACTGAAACGACTGAAACCTATTATAGAAAATAGTAACATTATACCGGACTATCAATTTGGATTTAGAGAAAAGCATTCAACGATAGATCAGGTACATAGGATTACAACAGTAATTGAAAAAGCTCTTGAAGATAAGAAAGTATGTGCCACCGTATTTCTAGATGTAGCCCAGGCTTTTGACAAAGTTTGGCACGAAGGATTAATTTACAAACTTAGAACTATGTTGCCAAAACAGTATGCAGATATACTAGAATCGTATATAACTGGTAGAGTCTTTAGAGTAAGACAGGAAAATGCCTGTTCTGAACTGAAGGAAATAAAAGCTGGTGTTCCACAAGGAAGTGTTCTAGGCCCTGTCCTGTACCTATTGTACACGTGTGATATACCAGAACTAGAAAATGCAACTGTTGCTACTTTTGCTGATGATACCGCAATAATGTCCACAGGATCGAGTCACAAAGAAGCTGTGGTAAAAGTACAAAAAGCAATAAGTCAATTCTATGACTGGACCAAAAAGTGGAGGATTAAGTTGAATGAAACAAAATCCATTCACATTGACTTCACTAATAAAAAATCAGAATACAACCCTGTGTACATTAACAACAAAACTGTTCCGTATGAAAACACAGCCAAATATCTTGGTATGACCTTAGACGCAAAGCTTCGCTGGAAAGCCCATGTCAAAAAGAAAAGAGAAGAATTAGAAATTCGTTACAGAAGCATGAACTGGTTACTAGGAAGGCATTCCGCGTTGTCAGTTTCCAACAAAATCCTGCTCTACAAATCAGTCCTTATGCCAATATGGACCTATGGCATACAACTATGGGGTTGCGCCAAAGAAAGTAATGTAGAAATTATACAAAAATTCCAGAACAAAGTACTCAAGAACATCGTGAACGCGCCTTGGTACATAAGAATTGACGACATCCATCGGGACCTTAATATAGAGTTCGTAAACAGCATAATCCAAAAATATGCAGAAGCCCATGAACATCGGCTTCATCATCACGTAAATGTCGAGGCCATCCAGCTCCTTGATAATACGAACCTAGTAAGAAGGCTGAAGAGGACTAAGCCTTTTGAGTTAGTGTAGTGTAATTTATTTGTGACTACAGTGAGTGAAAATTAGTGCCTAGCTATTTTATATGGACACAACAACAAAGTGACTTCCCCTTAACAGACGCTAAGTGAACGCAATGGACGTGCTCTTAGATATAATTTTACTGTTAGCAAATTAAGTTAGATGTAAATTGCTTATTAGCCTTTTTAGGCTAGATTGTAATATAATAAACAAATAGGAAAAAAAAAAAAAAAAAAAATCATCATCATCTCAGCCATAGGACGTCCACTGCTGAACATAGGCCTCCCCTTTAGATCTCCACATATACCGGTTGGAAGCGACGTGCATCCAGCGTCGAGGAGGCTTATAATCAACCCTTAATGGAACAAAGCTGCCAATCAGTTTGATGTTACTCGTATTGACATTTTGTTTTTCTTTATTGTGTGTTTGCTCTTGACTTTAATCTACATCGGAAGTAATAATAATATTCCACAACTATCACACAACGCCATCTAGTCCCAAGCTAAGTAGAGCTAGTGTTATGGGTACTAGACAACTGATAAACATACTTATATATTTCTAAATACATACATATTATAGATAAATTACACCCAGACACAGAACAAATGATCGTGCTCATCACACAAACATTTGTCCTGGGTGGAATCAAACCCACGACCTCCGGCATAGCAGTCAGGGTCACTAACCACTAGACCAACAGGCCGGTCAAAGTAACAGTGACATTCTATTTAGGAGTGAATTTACGCAGTTTGTTCCCTCTAACTATGAAGAAATTCAATAAGTAATAGCATGGCTTTGTATGTATATTACAGGTCTAGATTTCTAGTAGGCTACTGAGAATTGAAGCCAAAAACACAACAGAAAAATTATCATCTCAAAGAAAACCTTTAAATTCATGCCTGGCGCTCACTCACACTTCATGGCTAATGACCGTCATCACTTGTCTAGGCCTGTCCTAACTATTTCCATGTCGGCTCACAGCCTATCCAGATGCAGCTGAATAGCAGTAATTGATATGGAGTGACCGCATCACTCCTCACAACTCAATAACATGGCTTCCAGCCTTACAGAACAGAACTAAATACATAGATTGATTGGAAGACCATAGAGATTTGATACAAGGAGGTTTTAATCAATAAATTCTTACCAACAAATGCTGCTTTTTGCTCCGAACCCAATGTTAGTACCATGTCATGTTTTTTTGTGTGGACATTCAAATGATCCTCATTTGTAAACGTCATTCCACAGTCGGGAATAGTACAAGCGAACGGTTTCGCCGGCTCCACCATTTTCACAATTTTTTACACTTTATCGAAGATAATTTTCGTTTTCTTTTTCCTGTTTACATATTTTTTGTCTTACACTTATTTATTAGGGTATGCAGCTTTGTCGTCCTCTCATGTTTTGAGGAATATTATAAGATATCACTTTAATTTCTTGTTAGTTACTTGGTTTGTAGTATTTTTAACCTTTTTAATTTATTTTAATTCAACAAAATCCCCAACTCAATTGCAATTGTATAATAAAAATTAACTGCTTGTGTTCCAGTACAATGTGAATTCATGTTCATGAGAATGTTTAGTTTTGAATGAAAGAGAGCCCCGATGTTACCGCGCTTGAACAGAAAAGAGATAGCATGCACAATATTGCTTGAAAACAGATTATGTCATTTTTGAAACATTTTGAAACAACTTTGACAGGAAGTTTTTGACGTTACGTTTTATTTATCTTTTGTTGATGACTAATAAAAGGGTTCCGTACAATAATAAATCAATGAAATCAAAATAATTTCTACGCATTTAATAATGATATTTCAATTCAACAAAATTCAGTGGCTAACAAATTGCATGTTAAAACAAAAACAAAACAACGATTATAATAAGTAACAAAAGTACTTTTGCACCATTTATTCTATTTACTAATAAAAAATTACCTACAGGGTGTTTGTGCAAATTCAAAAGATAGTGAAATGATGCAATTAGTACAAAAGTAACAAAATAATAATAATGTAATTTAGGGTAAGATTAATTTTTGGCGGTTTTAGAGAAATAAGAAGTGTATCTTTCAGGGGAGTAGCCGTGAATTTTGACTTGATGAGATTGGTAAGTGCCGGAATCCCGTCCATGTGTTCTGTCAAACAGGGGGTAGACCGTTGATCTCTTCTTTCTTGGTGATTCTTGCATTTGTTGGTTGGGGTAGGGGTCTACGTAGCGCCTTCCATTAATATCGTTGCCATCCGCTGTCGGGAATATCGGGGGCTAAATTAATAAAATATTACCGTTTAACTATTCGTAATATCACAAGTGCTACACTAATAGAAATAAAACTGGGGATATAATATGTAAAATATTTTATTTCGTAACAGTCTACGTAAGATCAAATACCATAGATGATTGTGTAGTATTGTAATCAATTATAATATACACTTGGGAGCAAATAAATCGAGCCACTTCCTTTTTTCACGCACACTATACAGTACTTGCAATATTTGTGAACTAAATCGTAATCTTGTTGGCAAGAGCCAACTAGTTGCTCGACATTACTGGAAGTTTTAAATTACTCAAGTGCGACATGAAGAATGTTGTTTTACAGCAATTAGTAAAATTACTTTATATTGGCCAGATGAGAGAGAGAGAGAGTTTATAATAAGAATATTCAAAGCATACTAATAACTTCTAAAATTGGAGAACAACTACATGCTTTCCTAATATGGTAATTTTTTTTTTCAAAAGTGTTGTCTAATCAAGAGCTAGTAACAACTTCTCCTTGCCTGCTCCTCTGCTGTTAAAGATGCCTGGGGCTGGTTGTCCCTGTGGCTCGCCAACCACGGTGTTCTGCTGAATTCCGCTCATCCCCACCACTGCTGGATTAGGCTCATTCTGCTGACCCTTCCACGGCCTGTAAAATAATATTATATTTATATTAATTCTGCAGATTTATTCGTTTCTTATTTAGTTTAAAATGACACTAAGTTTTCAAATAATGATACAAGTTCGTTGTGCTGCTATAGATGTTTGGTGATTAAGGTTTAAAATAAATCTTACTTGTCTGGGAACAATTCCCCGGGCTGTCCTCTAGTTTGTACGATTCTCTCACCGTTAACCTCAACGACGCATCTGAGACGAGCGCAGCAAGTTGGAAACTCTGAACATATAATATTTACTTAAAGTAATCGGTCTGTGGTAAAGTATAATATGTCACTGTTTTGCTATATTAACTGAATAGACTTAGATGAAAGGTATGATGATAGGCCATTACCAAAGTTAGGTCCGTTCCAGAAGTCAATTTTTCTGCGTAATTAATATAAGTCAAGTTGTTGGGTCTGATAAGGGAGATTTCAGCTTCTTTGTATAGAAAATAAAGACAGTATTGACTTCTAAAAGCAAGTTAATACGTACCGACATTTTCATCTTCAATGTATTCATGACATTCCAATGCATTTTCAGGTATTTTCGGTTTCCTACATCTGAAGAATCAGCAAAATTACAAATTAGCTTTATTCGTTTCAGTTTTTTTACCTCTTATAATTCCGACTGATTAGCATACTTTATAATAAACCAACTGTAATTTAACGGAATTTAAATATCATTCAAAATACCTAAGTTTGGCAGTAGGTACTTAATAAATTTCTCGAGAATGTTATTTGGATTATTAAGTACACATAAACGACTTACGACTTGACGTCGACAACAGTGCTTCTGCTCATAGCTACTGTTTTGAAATACCAAAGGCCCCAATATAATAAAATAGCAAGTGCTTAAACCTATTAACCACATAAATCTATAAACACAACGACAATTTAAATTCGTACTCCTAGAAAAACGCCTTTTATACCCCAATGGATGTTTCTGTGTTTTTCTCTTTTCCATGCACCTGCAATGATAAATAATTACCCAACAGCAGCAATGAAGTACTTCCCGTCCCGAATCTCACATCGGTACCGATGGCACGTGTAATGATCAGACCATTCTTGCCACGGTTGGTAGCCTTTCCGTGAGTATTTATCCACGCAAGCTTGATCTGAAATATTCAGCCGTAACAGTTAAATGTAAAAAAAGCTGTCTGCACTCCGACGAGGCCCCTTTTAAAACACCAAAGCCTGTCGGGGTGGCAGGACTATCTTATCAGGTAACCGTGACACTGGAACGTAAAGGGCTATCGAAGAACACCGTGAATTTAAGTCGGTACAAGTCTGGCATTCTCTCTAATCCCGTGCTGGGTAGGAGAACTCATTTGATGATACAGCCACGACAAAAAAAATAGATGTATATGTGTGCAAACAAACACATTATGACCCTTCTTCTAGGTTTCACCGCGATAAGGTGAAATTACAAAGTAAAAAGAGTACATGGACTACTTCTAACTGCAGAATTATTCTAATTTTGTTTCAGTGTGGAAACAAATGCGGCTTCAAGACTTTAGCGGTGATAGTGTCTTCAAACGTAAGTTTGCAGAAAATACAGTAAAATATTAAATTGGTCAATATTGTGTAATATTGTGTTATTTTGATTTCAAACGGTCAAAAACCAAGAAGTTGTTACGTTTACAAATATACGAACACAATGCCTGATTTTCCGTGTTTTACAAGTTGGGTCACTAGAAATTGTAACCTGAACAAACTTTGATTATTAATAATTGTTATTAATGATCGAAGTGAACAAAGAAATAAAATTGAACAAGTGCGGGTCGGACCACGTACAATGAAGGGTTCCGTAGTCAAAAATTATTTATCCCAAACGCAAACTTAGCATTGTACTTAAACTAGTGATATATTAAAAATTATCAAATTTCGAACTTCCACGCAATACTGTGAAAAAGTTTCTTGACAGACGGACAACAAAGTAGTCCTCTATCGGTTCCATTTTTTCTTTTTAGTTACACTACCCTTAAAATCCAATAGATGATATTGTGTGAGAAAATAAAAATCCTGTTAAAACTATGTGATAATAATGAAATACATCATTACAATCATTAATAAAAATCACTGAAAACGATGCTTTGAAACCTACATCAAATAGATAAGTGGATAGAGATAGATAAATAAAAAATACTTACAGCTCACATCCTCAGCAAAAATAGGAAATATAAGATGCAGAAAGAAAACGAGCGTTCCCAGCTGCATTTTCACTTTATTAATTTCACCTGTAATATAACACTAATTGTCACCCTGCGCATTCAAGCACTTGTTAGACACTAAGTAAATTATGTGCAACGCAGTCTAGAAATACAGTTCTTGTCGCAAAATATTTATAAAACAATCGTCAAGAAGACACCGTCTAGAAAGGCAAAACCGTTTAAATATTTTGCCAATCTTTACAGGTTTCCGTAAAAATTTTCAACAAACATAATTACTCCCATACGTTAATTCCGGGTTAATGTTTTGCATATTAATGTTCATAATAACACATATCTTTTTCATAACATGCCATACAAAAAATTGAAAACTAATCAGTCTAATACATTACGTGAGACTAGCATCAGTTTTGAAAATACAGGGTGTCCAGTAAATAGTGGGCAACTTACTTACGAATAACTGTATGTAAAAAAGGATTTTTTCATTACGAGATGCCTAAAAATATGTTTCAATGTAGAGAAATTCCAACATTTCAAAATGGTATGAAAACCTCAAAATTCGCAACATTCTTCTGAACATTGTTGATTGATGTTGGGGCAGTGGCAGCTTGTCGTGGTTTCGATCCTCGCACGGAACAACTATTTGTATGATCTGCAAGTAGTTGTTCCGGATCTGGGTGATTTAGGTGAGTTTCTTTGTTTTTAACGCACCCACGATGGTGAAATTCTTAGTATGGGACGATAATAGTTTATAGTTCAAAGTTTGTGTTGTCTAAGTAAGTATTGATTCAAACTATAACAACATCCAGTAAGAAGCACTATTTACTAGACACTCTGTATTATATATTGAATAACTCGTAATAATCAGTAAAATTCGTTTCATTAATTTTTTTAATATTTAGTATTCTCATATATAGTAAGAATTGCTTCCGTTTCACATTGGATATGTGTAATAATTATAAACTTTTAAAAACAATGAAATGTAATAAAAAATATTATTAAATTACTAACACTTACCCATTTTAAAAGGTCTGAAGGTATTTTTTCCAACAAAACATGTAACAATGGTCTTTCATAAAGTTAGTCGATAAATGAAGGAAAAAGAAAAAGATTGTCGCGAGTTCGCTATGTGTTTTCAGTTGTATAAGTTACATTCTAAGAAATTGACCATTGTCTTTCTTTTTCATTGTTCTGTGTTTAACCAAGTTCACAAGTGAGTATTTTTGTTATTTCTTGTTTAATGCTTTTCTAATGGATTTAGTGTTCGTTGATTGACCCATTGAATTATTTTAAAGTTAGCTTATATTGTACCACGTGTGTGTCGTGTAGCATATTTCCAGTCCGAATTTACATTACCGTACAATATAATAACTTGGATAATTTACGATAACGAATTAACGTGACCAATTTATTGCCGTTTTTCAATTAATGTACTGATCCCTAAAATCATTACTTTAACTTGAACGCATCAATAACATAAACAATGAATGCTAGCAATTTATACCATGAGTGAAACGAAACGTCAGCTTGAGCTTAGCTGTCAAAAGCTATGCGAAAACCGATGACACTAACGCGTTAGAAAAATATTATTTTTATATTTATCAGATATATTTTTCGCAATAAATAATACAGAATTTTCAAGTTTACGAAGTTACAAATGAGGTGAGTGTATTATTTTATATGTTTTCGTTAGTTGAATAGGAGAACTTTGTAATTAAAAATTGAGGTTTCGATTTTTAGATATTTTGATTAAATTCCTCTTGAATTCGTGTACATTCTGTACATATTGTTTTGTTTTTTTGCATAATTAACGCATCTGCTTAATCGTAGGTCGAATGAGGTGATTCTAAAACAGGTTTTATATAAATTCGTGAAGGTACTTGCTACCCACATTTTCTATTTATTATTTAAAATTTTATCATGAGGAAAATTGACTTGAAAATTTATGAAATATGTATAATGTATAAATATTACCACTATTGTTTTTCTCTGTTGTACTAATATACACTGAAACAACAGTAATAACTATGAAATGGTTTAATTTCTTAAATTAAAAAAATGCTAAAAATGAGAAACCTTATGTTTTCTTTTGTTGTTTTTTTCTATATTCTCTTATTTTATCTTTAGGCATGGCAAGGGAGTTTAGTTGTTAGTAGTGACAGCTTAGTAGATCAATCTATATTGTGAAGTGAATACCAGCAGCTGCAGCAGCAATCAAATCTTTATATTTTGGTATCTGAAACAGAATTTCTTATAATTCCGGGCTCATAGAATTGTCTGCAACTGTCTGAACTGAGAGCAGTGGTGGCCTAGTGGTATCGGCCTCGACTTACGAGTAGTAGGTCATGGGTTCGAACCCCGTCAGTCGCATTACTTTGTGTAATTTATTTCAACACCACTGCTCTCAAAACGGTGAAGGAAAACATCGTGAGAAAACCGGCATGTCCTAGAACCAAAAATTCGAAGACATGTGACATCTTCCAATCCGCACTGGGCCCGCGTGGTAGATTACGGCCCACTCCCTCTCACAGAGAGGAGGCCTATGTCCCAGCAGTGGGAACATTCAAAGGCTGATGATGAGAACTGTCTAAACAGGTTACCATGTCTTGGAATGTAAAGGGTTATTGAAAGAACACCATGGATTTCAGTCAGTACAAGTCTGACAGTCCATTCCACTCGTCCCAGGGCGGGGAGGACTCATTTAACAATTTTACCTCGAAAAAAGTAACTTTTATTTTAATTAAAGATACTTTTAATTGTTTCAATCTCGATTATCATCAATTTATTTCAATTAGAGTACTACAGACACTGCTAAATTACTGAAAACGTAAAAAAAAAATATGGTGCTACAGTCCCAGTCACAAAACATAAAAACTGTGAAAGTACCGTAGATGCCCATTACAAAACGTAGATCTCTATGGAGAAGAAACTCCATGGACACTCTTTTAAAACAGAAATATATACACCGTGTTCTTCACGTTATCCATAAACTTTAGCAAATACTTCTATGGCTTTTACAAATCAAATCCAACAAAGGAAGTAGTACTTAAAAAGGCTTCGTTACAAAGATATTTGTAATTTCATTTAATGAAATTTAATTGAGCTATGCAGTGAGAAAGTATCTTAATTTGAAATCTATCAAATACTATTTGCATTTCATTTGTTTCAGCCCGCCAAATGTTATGAATGACGTTGCCAATTCGGATAAAGAGGCATGCATATCGGGTTATTTACGTCTAGGTATTTAGTTTGTATGAAAATTAACAAAAAATAAAAAATAAGAATTTATTAATGTGTCCATAATGAAAAATGCTTACTTCCGTGGTTTGAACATCTGGTCGAAGTTTATGTATATCGTCCGGAACACGGTGTATAAAAAATAATGGTTCTTTTGAAATTTAAAATTTGAACTGTACAAAAGTTGTCTAAGGACTATGATTCTTAGCTCTGATAGATTTCATAAAAAAAAAAAAAACAAAAAAAATCTCTTAAATAGAAGTTTCATTAAAATTGCTTCAGTCATTTTGGAAGAAAAAGATGTTAATGTTTGTATGAATTAAATTATTTTTTAAGAAATGGCAATTAATTTCTTTACAATACCGAACTACCAAATACCTTCAGAATACCGATTAGTTTTCTGTATTATTTGTAGAAAAATAATTTCACCTTCAGATACATACCTAAGTATCAGTAAGGAAAAAAGAACTAAGCAGGTGATGTCATCGGGCACGCCGCAATCGCGGCGGTAAGACCCCTCTTTGAGGAGTGGCTGGATAGGAGTCACGGCGTCCTGACCTACCGCATGACGCAGGTCCTCACCGGACACGGAAGTTTCGGGAGGAACCTGTGTCTGAGGAGAAAGGAGGAAACGCCTGGGTGTCACCACTGCGAAGATCGCCCGGAGGACACAGTAGAGCATACGGTGCAAGACTGCCCCGCTTGGGCAGAGCACCGACTTGTCCTCAGGGCGGCGATAGGTGGAGACCTCTCGCGCCCGGAATTGGTCGAGGCCATGCTGCGGGGCGAGACGGAGTGGGAAGCGGTCGCCTCCTTCTGCGAAGCAGTCATGCTCGCGAAGGAGGAAGGAGGCGGGCTGCGTGAGGGAGAGGACAATGTCCTCCCTCAGCCCCACCCGCGGTGGTGGACGCCCACGGCGACGGACGTCGCAAGACGATCTCCGGCCACCGTAGGCGCGGGCATGCGGGCGGCGAGTAAAGAAAGAAAGAAAGAAAATCTCATTACCGTGAGCCCGGAACGTAAAGGGCTATTGAAGGACACCGTGGATTTTAGTCAGTACAAGACTGACAGTCCCTCCCGCCCTGCCCTGGGTGGGAGGACTCATTTGATGATTTTACCACGCAAAAAAAAAAGTGTGGGGCAAAGTATAAAAAAAAATGTAATGAAAAAAGAAAGATATTATAATAATTAAAGTTGTTTAATAAAGTCTGACGGCACATCACTGCGTGTTGCGAAGTCTATTACCGCACGAAAAAAAAATCTATGATCTAAATCATATTTGTAGTAATATTGCATGCAAAAGTATTGATAGAATGCTAGAGAACAAAATAATATAATTGTAATTTCTGTTCAGAAATCTATTTTTTTTTCGTTTTGCGCCATGCGGTCTGCCTTTCTATACATAATTATTTGAATAATTAATGTCGTGTTTACTGTTGCCAGCAACTACGCCCGTTGCAACTTGAAAATTAACCCTCAGAGACTTAATACCTGGATAAAACTATCCTATTTGTTAATCTAGATTATATACTATCTATGAACCATCATCATCATATTATCAGCCGTAAGACGTCCACTGCTGAACATAGGCCTCCCCTTTAGACTTCCAATAGGACCGGTTGTAAGCGGCTCACAGGATCTGTGTAACATAATTACGTCCAAATCTAAGTGTCTAAACACACTATGCCGAAGTTACGCGACGGAAGTTCGGCGGCTGATTTCACGTTCCGACGTATTCGGCTGATATGACACACCATAAGTGCCTAAACACACTATGCCGAAGTTACGCGACGGAAGTTCGGCGGCTGATTTCACGTTCCGACGTATTTGGCTGATAAGACACACCATAAGTGCCTAAACACACTATGCCGAAGTTACGCGACGGAAGTTCGGCGGCTGATTTCACGTTCCGACGTATCCGGCTGATATGACACACCATAAGTGCCGAACTAACGCGGCGGAAATTCGGCGCGGGTGGCGCGGGCGGCTCCCTGCTGCTCCCCGTCCCCGGATCTTCGTCGGTAATCGAACCGAACTTCGGTCGCGTATAATGTGTGGTCACAGAATAAGTTGCCGCTGATCTTACGCCCGACCGAAGTTAGGCTGTACGCTATGACGCGACGTAATTTTGGCATAGTGTGTCGTCAGTAATTCAAATAGCATTGCAGGCATAATTGTGCTGAACTTCGGTCGCGTAACTTCGGCATAGTGTGTTTAGACACTAAGAGAGATGCGTGCTCGGGCGTTGCGTCTCCGCTACGTCATTTCAACGCAGTCAATGCCACACCAGCGTTGAGTCGGCGCTGCGTCAACGCAGCTATCACCGACGTCTGTCGCAGCGTTGGTGTAGGTTTTCTCAGTCTTCGATATGATATTAAATACAGTGTTGCCGCTCCGTCCTTTTAAAGCAGCGCCCGCCGTTCCCTAGTTCGTTTCCCTCCTACCGTTATGCGTTGCGTTGCCGTCCGTCATTTTAACGTATCGTGTGGCATGTTGTTCAGATTTATGAAGAATTACGGAGCTTCACCGCTTAGTTGACGCAGCGCCTACGCAACGGACAGACAACGCCCGTGTGGCACCGCTCGGCCGCTATCAAGCGTTAACGTCCACCGAACGCGACGTTAACGTAACGTAACGCGCACATGATACTATTGGAGGACCCGCCTTTACCCACACGGACAGAGCAGGACGGCGTGATTGTACCTGTTGCCAACAAACGCGACGTTAACGTTGCGTTGGCGCGTCGTTAACGTTACTACGTCGCAAAGCAAACGCTTGCCACCAGAGATTTGCGACGTCAACGAGGAATGCCAGCGCTCGTATAACGCTAATGGGATAGCGGCCTAAGAAGAATAGTAGAAAGTAGTAATTTGGAGCAAAAACATGGTAACACACCACCATTGTCTTTAGTACTTTCACTCTATGTATGGTCGAGCCATGCTATTATAGCTACGTGGTTAATTGTCACGTTATCAACTAAACGAGTGTGAGTTCGCTTCTCGCTGAACATTGTAATTATTGCCGGTTTTCACTTACACTTGTGGTGATGGCTAAATTAATGAAAGTATAATAATCATCACTGTTGGATTATATTTTTTATCTACTCTCATATCGTTAAATTCAAAATACAAAACTCAAAACGAGTTAATAATGACGTACTTTACACACAGTATATCGAAATGAAATTAAAAAATTAAATTATGACACTATTTCTCTAACAAAATAATGTTATAATAATTTTTTTTTTCATTACGATACAGATTACAGATCATAGATACATCCATTTGATTTTTATCTGTGGCTGCGCGCGCTGTGGCCCATGCGCGGTGATAACGGGAATTTTGGCGCCATAATACTGTGTCAATCTTTATTTGATAAATTCGTGTTCAATGAAAGTAGATAAAGTAGTGTATGAAACTGTACATAACTAGGTATTATACACTCGTGTGATACTTTTAAAAAACTCGCTTCGCTCGTTTTTTAAACTCACACTCGTGTATAATACCCCTCATTATGTACCAGTTTCATAAACTACTATAGTACTTGAGGTTTCAACTTCTCTGTTCGGCTCCTAATTGGTCGTAGTGTGATGTTATATAGCCTATAGGCTTCCTCGATAAATGGACTATCCAACACAATAATATTTTTTCAATTCGAAACAGTAGTTCCTGAGATTAGCGCGTTAAATTATCAAACTCTCTTTTTTCCATATCAAAAATTTCTCCTTTATTGTGGATGCGTTTACAAACATTGAAACTCACATACATGAACACAAATAGTTGTTCGCGGTCTGGACCCGGAACAACAATTTGTAGATCATCTATACATATAATAAATCTGTAGAAGGGTCAATTCTGTACATTGAAAATATTGAAAAAATAAATAGCGGGGGGTGTTGCTGGATCGATACCAAACCCAAATATGTGATTAAAAAAATTTTTGTCTGTCTGTCTGTATGTGCAGGCATCACGTGAAAACTAACGGTTCGATTTCGATGAAACTTGGTATAATTATACCTTATTATCCTGGGCATAAAATAGGATACTTTTTATCCTGGAAAAATACGTAGAAAAAAAAAAATCTTATTTTTCAGTTTTATTCATAG
Source organism: Agrotis exclamationis (assembly GCA_950005045.1). Taxonomy (NCBI): domain Eukaryota; kingdom Metazoa; phylum Arthropoda; class Insecta; order Lepidoptera; family Noctuidae; genus Agrotis; species Agrotis exclamationis. The sequence goes on from OX465444.1 coordinate 12,848,551, forward strand.
ACGTTGTTCTGTAGAACCGCGAACACACGTTGCCCGCAGTGGATTCAGCGCCGTAACCTGTAGCGCCGAAAGTCGGATTTGGCTTGAACCGTTTGCGGCACACGCGGGCCACGCCTCCCCGACTCCTATATAAGGAGCCGCGTTCCGCGCCGCGCGATGCATATAAATTCTGAATTTTGATGCGAGCGGACGTGTCCAGTGTGGCGAGCGGTCATCCGTGGAATTAATATTGTATGCGTGTATTTTTAAACCGTGCTTTTCAGCGCGAACTTTTTGATTACTGTTCCGATCAGTTATTTGTAAATACAAGGTCAGAATTACTATGAAAAAAATATTTACTACAGAACGCGAGCTCAACAGCAGTAGCTTAATAGAGGGATCTCCTTAATTATTATAGGCTTAGCCGTATTCGGGTCCAATAGATATTTATAAGATGTCATTGTCAGAGTTACTCAAAATGGAGAAATAAACCATCCACGCGAAGACCGACATCCGCGCGGACGGAGTCGCGGGCGGAAGCTAGTGCAAAATAATATTTGTTTCGACCGATAATCGTAACCGCGCTCGATCGTATGTACAGCAGTCGATCGATCGGCCATTGCGCCAACCATGTTTGATCATTCTACAATTAAACACCAAACAAATTATATTCGCGCGCTTTTTCCCAGATTTTTGTGATAAGGAATATAATGACGCCGAAAAAACCGCACTTGCAAAAAGGAAAATCGCGCGAAAACAAATTCCAGGACACGGTTTAAAAACTACGCGGAAAAATAATCGTGTGATAAAAAATCGCTAAACATGCTTAGTCTAAAACTAAGCGCATTAAAATTGCGTCACCACACACATAAGTTATTTTAAAGATGATTCATAATGCTGTTTACGAAACGTGAGATATCACATTTTGGCTTACTGACATTACTAGTTTGAAACGTCTATCGCACAAAGTAAAATTGTATATATACCGGATTACTGGTAAAGTTGACCTAGATCCTGTATAGGGGGTTATGGCTCTCATCTACTTGACCAATATAAAATATCTCTTGTCTGGAGTAGACCGTCATGTATTGACTGTTATATTTTGTATTCAAAATATAGTGCCAAATGTCTTTTCTTTGGTATTGTTCACCGTATCGTTGAGCTCATTGAGTTATGAGTCGAGCTTCACGATAACGACAATTGCTTGCACTGACTGGGCAGATCCACTTAAAACAATATGGTTCTTTCTTCAAAAGACCATCTAAGTGACCAACCTGCATGGTCTGCACGAAACACCGGCCTCATCTAGTTTGAAAGAAGACCTGTAAAAGTGGTTTCTATGTATACCTTACTTGCGTAAATAAAATATCATTACGTCATTTCACGTAATTAATCACTATGGGATCCCCTATCCAAATCCTTACCGTTTTCGAGTAAAATTAACCCCTACATTTTTGCTTATTTATTGTTGCAGTAACTTCAAAACTCATCGCTCAAATGACGACGAATTAACATCACCATCATCAGATGAAAAGATGGATACAGGATCAGAGTCATTTCGGTCCCAGGATACCCCAAACTCAGTCCTGTCCTCCGACTTCGAAGGGGACCATCCGGAACCGGTTTTGAGGCTCCAAAACCCGGAAATCCTCCGGTTATCCGAACCGGAACGGTTTAACGACAGTTTGATAAACAAAATGTCGAATTTGCACTTAGATTCCCCTCGCCCAAAAAATCTTGGGATAAGCCCTCCAAAATTCAGTTCTACTTTAACCCTAACTACAAATCATCCTTTAATGAGTCCGGATGAGAATTATCCAGATTTAATCCCAAAGAAAATCCACAAAATCGATGATGAGAAAGATCTCAGTCTATCCAGCATTGAAGATGAAAGACCAAATGAGAACAATGGCTTTTACAGTCCTCAAAGAAATACTTCGAAAAACAATCTGTACTTTACGGAAAGTTTTGCAACTGCTGAAAGCCAGGACTTTAGAAACCAGGATCTGTCTGGATTTCGGAGTCAAGATATGTCAGGGTTTCGGAGTCAGGATTTGGACCTGACTGTTCCTCCTGACGTGGCGAGGGTAGATAAGTTGGAGAGAAGGAAGATTGTGCCGAAGTTGAGAGATGGTACCCCTCAGAAAGCTGATGGCTTGTTGAGGTTTGTTGAAGAGAAGCATCGCCAACAAAGTACGCCGAAGACAGAGCCCGTGGATATTAGTGTTAATGAGGAGTTCCATTCGGTGAGTTTCATTTTATTTATCATCACATCTGCCTGCCTTTTTTTAACTATATTGTGGTCGGCTTCCAGTCGAACCAGATGCAGCTGAATATCAGTATTTTACATGGAGCGACTGCCTATTGGACCTCCACAACCCTGTAACTGGGTAATACGATACCCCATGGTAAGATTGGTTATCAGAATTTAAGAGCTTCTGACTAATAGTAACGACTGTCAAAGATGTACCTACAAATGACAGCCGGGACCAACGGCTTGACATGCTTTCCGAGACACGGAGGAAACTCGCTATGACAGTGGTCACTGGCTTAACCCGGAAGATCGACCTGTGCAACTGTAATTATTTAGCTTTTTTTGGAGTTCTATAGACACTTATTTTTTGCTTTACTTCAAAATTAACCGTATTGGCAGAGCATTGGTGGCCCAGTTAGAGCGAGTTGTAGGTCTCGGGGTCGAACTTAGCCAGACTTTTTACTTTGTGTAATTCATTTCATCAGCACTTCTCTCAAAACGGTAAAGGAAAACATCGTAAGGAACCCAGCATGTCCTAGACCCAAAAATTCGAAGATATGTGACATCTACCAAGCGCACTGGGCTCGTGTGGCTCACTCTCAAAGAGAGAAACCCTGATTCCCAGCAGTGGGAACATAATAGGGTTATTATGTATGCTTGTGCTGTACTCTAATAAAATCCATATTTATCCTACAGGTAGCTGAATGGTGTGAATCTCCATCTCATCTCAGATCGATGCCGAACTTCGAGCTACCGATTGAAATGTCCAGCAGTATAGGAATGCATAACGTAAGTCATCATGATAGGTCGGAATTTGGTAGAGTTATTCATGTACTTACACTGATTTCATACAGCAAAAGAATAAAGTGGATATGCCCCAAATCCCGGAATTACTTTTAGAGAAGAAATCACGGGGATTTATGAAATAAAAAAGTTATTTATTTTTACATAATTTGTTTGTATAATCTATCTCTTGTTTTTTTATAATTATTTATTTAAATTACTGTTTTCCACACGAGATTGTCTATTAGAAATCAACATTTTGATGCAAGTACTAAAATAACTCTTACCTAATTCCGACCTGTGATCATTATCATCTTGCATGATCATCTCCTTGTCCCTCAAGAAGGAAATCTTCATTAGCCGCGTTCGTACGCAGCGCATGTGCTCGCGCGGCATAGATATGAGGCTCGCGAGGCAGTCCCAGCAGTTTACTCGGAAGTTCAATGGCAAACTTCTGAGCTACTATCATTAATACGAAATGTTTTCATAGATATTTTTATTCAACTTGTGAAATTCTTAACAGATAGAATATAGACTATACCTGGATTCACACATAAAATACCTTTTATCCCGTGTTACAATTATTACCGAACACGGTTGGAGCCGCGTGCTAGGTGAATGCTCCAGGGTAGCCCGCGAAATTCAAATTTTCTACGTTTTTTGCAATTTGCAAGCCAGTGCTAGGTTGTATGTTGATTAAAATATTATTCGCGACTCTAAGACGTATGTAGTTACAGAATTATTATCATCAAAATCACCAATACAACGCTCTAAGTTCATAAAGCTCTAGGAACAAAAAAAATAACATAAAAAGTAATTCCTAGAGCTTTATCCAATTCATTATCCGGGACACGTCGAGCTTCATTGTCTCGGCGCTTTTCTGGTGGTTGTCACTGTTGATTCTGGCTCTCAGGAGTTGCAGTGGTTTGGGAATAGTGTGGTGGGTTTGTCCCAAAGAAACTAGCAGGTCAATCTACCCGAATCTGTAACATTTTACCAATCGAACATTAACCTTCCACTATTGTTATAAGGTTGAAAATCTATCTAAAAAATTGACATATTGTAACAGCATTCACTCACAATCAATGATCATTTGGGAGCTCTTAGAATGCTGTGTTTTTACCGATGACGTTACTGAATGACGAATAAACTTATCGGACGCATGCCCCTTCCGGATGTAAAATATTTTATGAGTGACACACATATTTATATTTGTGAAAAAAAAACCGGCACATCTGCATAATTATGTTAACGACTTGCGCACCGAGGATTCCAGACAGACGGACGGATATACAAAATAAAGTGATTCTATAAGGTTATAAGGATCGAAATAACTTTCTTTTGAGGTCATCATTTGCCTGCCTCTTCCCAACTATATTGTGGTCTGCTTCCAGTCAAACCAGATGCAATTGAATATCAGTATTTTACATGGAGCGACTGACTATCGGACCTCCACAACACAGTAACTGGATAATACGATATTCCATGGTAAGACTGGTTGTCTGACTTAAGAGCTTCTGTCTAACAGTGACGACTGTCAAAGATTAAGATGTACTTTCCGAGGCACGAAGAAAACTCGCTATGACAGATGGTCACCCATCCACAGAAGTAGTTGTTCTTATTTGGGGTGTTTTTTGAGTTTCAAAATTTGTAATTTGTAAAAGCACCCACGGTACAGGAGAAATTCCGAGTGTGGGGCAACATAAAAAAAAACAACTTCACAGAGGCGAATTCGCGGTAAAAAGCTAGTTTCAAAGTACAAAAACAATAACAAAATGGCAATATTTTATTTTACACGGTAAAATTACCGAATGAGTCCTACCCAGGGCAGGGCGGGAGGGACTGTCAGACTTGTACTGACTAAAATCCACGGTGTCCTTCAATAGCCCTTTACGTTCCGGGGTCACGGTAGCTCGTTAGTCCCGCGACCCCGACAGGCTTTGGCCCTCTAGCATATTGCTACAAGCATTTTACACTAAAAAAATAGTTTTAATTATAAATTACTCTCTTCAACAGGACCTGGATTCTCCAGATGTAATATCAGCATCGACGCAAGAAGACAGGTCTGCGTACCAGGCACTCCTGGACCCATACACCGGCAGCGTAGCCCTGCGACACACGCCGGCGCAGCACCGGAGCCCTGGGACGCAACGGAGGAAGATACAGCTGGTAAGTCGAAGATCATCAGCTCTAAGGGCTCCTGCCCAAAGGAGGATGCGGTCGCCGTGAGGGAGAGGACAGCGTCCACCTCGCAACCCAGCAGCTGCGGAAGAGCCCCCGGGATCGGACGTTGCGAGGTCATTTCCGGGCTCCGTAGGCGCGAGCATACGGATGGTGAGTAATGGGTGACTCGCCGTCCGATCATGGACCATACCCGGGTCGACGGTGCGTCGTGTCACCGTGGATTTTAGTCAGTACAAGTCTGATAGTCCCTCCTGTACCGCTCTGGGTGGGACGACTCATTTGATGATTTTACCACGTGTACTGACTAAAATCCACGGTGATACTTCAATAGCCCTTTACGTTCCAGGGTCACGGTTACTTAACGAGACAGTTCCGCGACCCTGACAGGCATGAGAGACAGCTGAGGCCATGATTTTATATGGAGTTAGTGTTAAAACATAGTAATCAAACGCTAGTTGTAATAACACATCATCATAGATTGGAATAGGTAGAGCTATTTAGGTTCATTGACCGCAAACATTGATGTTAATATGGATATTCCACGGGATCATGTCGCCGCATTATGGAAACAAAAGAAAACAATAGCGAGGTGTTTCCGCCCAAGTTTTTGTCTCTTTCTGCGACACTAGAATTCAATTCTTTACCAACAGTAACTTGTTTTCTCACTCCAAATCCCGGGACTCGAGGAATATCCATATTATTCTTACCTATGGCAAGTACATAAGACAGCTCTACCTATTCTGATCTATGCCCATCATTCTTGAGCCTTAAAAAACGTTAATAAAAAACCTGCTAACACGGTTTCTGCGACACACATTGTTAGTAAACTCAAATCGTGCGAACAATCGTTGCGACAATACTGTATTATACAATCACACGACCTTTTTTATGTCTGCTGTTGTATCGAATACGCATGTTTAGAACTATAAAAAAATCTGGGAATGTCTTGAGAGTTTACTCGGCCCTGGAAAGTAAAGAGCAGATTCTAAAGGCGTTAAAAATATGGTGTTTCTGAATAACTTACATTTGACCGAAATTTTAGCATACCAAAAATAAAGATGGATAAAATATTCTTTATTATGCACACCGTCTTATCATTTCAAATAGATTATGGCTCAGTAGAAGTATTAAGTAACATAAAAAAATAGCAATTTCATAAAATTCAGGTATTTCCTTAAGTTTGCCGTATATTACTTCCCAGAATTTGATCCTTATTAGCAACACTATTGAATGGTGTAATAATACAGGATGTGATTTTTTTCCAAAATCAGCTGGTTCGATTCCTGGCCAAGATTGACGATTTTTCTAAAAATCCAATGATGCAGTTTTAGTTTACGTCAAAATCGGCCTCAAGACTCCTTTCAATGTTTTTCGATATTCCTCATGGTTTCGGATATAGCCATTAACGCCCAGTTCAAAAATTCACTTAGTATATAAAATAGGTATCTCAATAAGATAAGATATTCCTGCAATATTTTTACATACATACTGGGTGTAAGGCACAGCCCTCCGCAAATTTTCAGGGCATGCTCAGTAGACGAAACTGAACAATCACCCACAATTTTTTTTTCAGGAAATGAACAAAAATCAGCCTCTCCATACAAACTGTCCAATCAAGTTCATAATTTTCTATGGCGAGGGTGATTTTTTTTTTCTTTCCTGAAAAAAAATATTGTGGAAGATTGTTCAGTTTCGTCTACTGAGCAAGACCTGAAAGTTTACGGAGGGCTGTCCTTACACCCAGTATAAAATACGTATCTCAATAAGATAAGATATTCTTGCAATATTTTTACATACATAAACTCACGACTTCTTCCCATGGTGGTAGTCAGAAACTACAGAGCGTCACCTGCTATGATCCATACATAATCCTTTCACTTCATCCACATTTATACATCTGGTCATACACACACGTCGATTGCTAGTACTACGCACCCGAACTTTCTGAAGTACTTCACCAATAAGGTCAGTGTAGGTCTTCCTAGGGCGTCCCTTCCAATATTTTAAGCTATTGCATAGCTTTTATCGCGGCGACCGAATCAAGAAATTCCGTAACGAAAAAAACCTAAAAAAATACTTATACCTAACACATCGTCTAACGTCGTTTCAGTTCGGGAGACTTCGGCAATCATAAAAACATCCGTCATAAAGACAATTGTAAACGGCCAACTACAAAAGGAGGTTTTCACAATGAAACCTACTTATAAATTTCTCCTACAACAAAGCAGAGTGGCACAGTGGAAGCGTGCTGGGCCCATAACCTGTTGAAATTTTTGATCCAGTTTGGAAGTGAGACCTGGGAATCCTGTATATAAAAGACCCACTTATGTCTTCATTATAATTTATTTTTCTATATTCCAGTAGTGCACCACAAACATTTAAATAAATGATATTCTCGTTAAATATACGCGGTAGGCGATAATATTTTCTTGTTTTTTTTTTTAAGTTCGGCAGTCCCCGAGTGCCACAAGTATTTTTTAATATAGGTATTATATTCTTCCAGCCGCCAGAAGAAGATAGATGTAGCCTGGACAGCGTGAGCGCCTGTTCCATGGAGTCTGAAGACGAACCACCTGAGCCTCAGGAGCTGGAGACGATGCCTGTCAACGGCGTCAACCAGCATCTGGTGCTGAGTGATGATGAGGGGAGTAAGATGTAAGTCACTTGGTTTTTGAGCGTTTTCTTGAAATCTAACGGAAGTGGAAGTGGATTGCGACTTGCGAAGTCGAAGACTCAGGTCGTCGGAAGTGGAAGTCGTAGTTGTAGTGACAAGTCGTAAGTCAAAGTTGAAGTATCGCAAAATATGAGTTACTAGCGAAATAAAGAATTTGAATGTGAAAAACGTCAGTCGTAGTCACAAATAGTAATCGAATGCAAATGCAAGTTCCGTATTTCAAAACTTTGTTTTTTATTTAATTGAGTTTTATGCTAACGACTTTCAAATGAAAAGTTTTTTTTTTCTCTTGTTTTAGAAGTCGGTTTTTTTAAAGAATTTTTAAAATTGCTTTAAGCGTCTTTTAATAATCGGGGAAATGATGAAAAAGTTCTTAATTTTTTTAAATCTTTTTTTTTTTAACAAGTTCTCGACGAATTAAGAACCTCTACTTTTTAAAGTCGGTTAATAAAAATATATATTTATTTATTTCAGGTCAAAATCAACAAACACGCTATCGGAAGGTAGCGACCCCATCCCTGAATACTCCGCGGCCGAGGAATTAAGTAACGAGCGAGCGTGGATCAGCGTGCCCAGGCCGGGGGGACATGCCACCTGCGATATGAAGGTAACACTACTCACTTGACTTGAATGACTCGCTGATGGTGGCGCGTGTGTCGGATCATTTAGTTCCCTTCAAAACGGTTGATATGTGTCATGTTCGTGATTGAAACTGGTCGTTTCTAAGCTGCCACGGTTTATTTTAATTTTTAAATATTATTTGATTTTTAAACTGCCTATTTTGTACTATTTACTATGGACACTTAATTATCACAGTTATTGTTTCTTGTGACTGGGTATTACAATACCATTATTATTTTTGTACTCAGTGTTATTTTATGTCTTTTGACAATGGACCCGGACGCAGTCCGGGTTGGTAGATGTTACATTTCTTCGAATTTTTGGTTCTAAGACATGCCGGTTTCCTCACGATGTTTTCCTTCACCGTTTTGAGAGCAGTAATGAATTAAATTTTACGAAGTAATGCTCCTGAATGGGTTTGAGAGGGCCAAAGCCTGCCGGGGTCGCGGGACTGTCTCAGGTAACCGTGACCCTGGAACTTAGAGGGCTATTGAAGGATCACCGTGGCTATTGGGCAGTACGAGTCTGCCAGTCCCTCCCGTAACCGTGCCACGATAAAAAAACCTATTCTAATCCTTATAGGTGATCGAGCCGTACAAGCGTGTGATATCTCATGGTGGCTACGACGGCGGTGGCGCGGCTCTCATCGTGTTCAGCGCCTGCCACCTGCCTGACAACCAGAGGCCGGATTATACATACTGCATGGATAATTTGTTCCTGTGAGTATTGGGTGGACTTTGGAGTTGATGGGAATTGTTTTGGAGTCAATGGAAATGGGTTGAGTGGATGGGAATTGTTTTGGGGTGGATGGGAATGGGTTTAGAGTCAATGGGATTGCTTTTAGAAAAAGCGGGAATGGTTTAGAGTGGATAGGAATGGGTTTAGAGTTAGTAAAAGTCAGTGGGATGGCTTTAGAAGGAGTGGGAATGGTTATAAAGTCAGTGAGAATGGCTTTAGAATGAGTGGAAATGGTTTAGAGTGGATGGGAATTGGTTTGGAGTCAATGAGAATGGTTTGACTAAGTTAGGGTTAGAGTGGGTGGTAATGGTTTTAGAGTCAGTGGTACAGTATTGGAGTCAAGAGTTACAGTTAGTGGGAATGTGTTACTGTTCAGAGTGGGTGGGATAAGGTTTTGGAGGCTCTGGTTCAGTTTAAGAGTGAGTGGTACAGATTTAAGAGTTTAACCTTTAAGTACCGACGTGTGGTCTGACAGACACTTTGGGTATTCGATTTGTCTAGTTACCTGTGCTAGCGAAGATGTACACCCCCGCGCTTTTCTCTACCCCTCGAGCAGTCGCTCGGCAGCGTTTGTGGAGAGTGATTGTGTTGGCGCGTGCGATTCCGGTGAGTTTTGGCTTTTATAAGATCGTGAGTGGTCTACCAGACCACTCGTCTGTACTTGTGTATTTTTTTTGAATGAGACTTGTTTGAGCATTTAGCTTTTTTTCTAATATTTTCAGTCAAATACGGAAATGGATCAAACAAGCACTTCAGGAGTAAAACGTTACATAAAAAATACCTTACAAGACCTCAAAATAAACACCATGCGGACATTACATAGAGCAATGGCTAAATGAGAGCTCGGAGTCCGACTGTGATGACATCGATCCAAATTTTGTTCTTATGGAGAGTGATAATCATTCATCAAGCGCAAGACTGCTTATAAATGTGACACTTGCATGAAACATGTGTGCTTACAATGCAGCAAAGACTGTTTGTAAAATTTTATTGTTTCGAATATTTTGTGCATTGCGATTTCCAAGAAATCACTTAATTTTTTGTTTCTTTTCAATTTTTCTTATTTGCTTAGTTATTAAACTTTAAGAAAAAAATGTTGGGAAGAAAACGAAATTGTTTACTTTATAAATATTAATTACTAAGTAAAAAGTTGATTTTTCATACAAAAAAGTTGAGACTGACAGATAAATGCTTATAATTAGTAATAAATGTGAAAACTTTTATATTCTATTTTACTCGTACGATAACTAGATATGTCAAAAATATATATTAACATTTACTTTTCTAAATAAACCAGAAACATACAATTTTTGGTCAGTTAAGCTACGGTGGTCTGTCAGACGTCACGTCGGTACTTATGTTACTAAAGCCTCACGTCGGTACTTGAAGGTGGATTGATGTTAGAGTCACTGATAAATTTTTAAAGTCAATCATTAAACACGGTATTCGAGCCAGGTACACTACTATTCGAATCTCTACCCACAGCTACGTGATCTGGACCCTGGAGCGCCTGGTGACTGACGATTACGTGCTGGTGTACTTACACGGCAGCGCCGGCAGGAGACGACTGCCCACCTTCCACTGGCTGCACGAGTGTTACAAGCTTATTGATAGGAGGTACATACTATATCGGGAGAGGACAGCGTCCTCCTCACGACCCAGCTGCACGGCAGCGCTGGCAGGAGACGACTGCCCACCTTCCACTGGCTGCACGAGTGTTACAAGCTTATTGATAGGAGGTACGTACTATATCGGGAGAGGACAGCGTCCTCCTCACGACCCAGCTGCACGGCAGCGCCGGCCGGAGACGACTGCCCACCTTCCACTGGCTGCACGAGTGTTACAAGCTTATTGATAGGAGGTACGTACTATATCGGGAGAGGACAGCGTCCTCCTCACGACCTAGTTGCACGGCAGCGCTGGCAGGAGACGACTGCCCACCTTCCACTGGCTGCACGAGTGTTACAAGCTTATTGATAGGAGGTACGTACTATATCGGGAGAGGACAGCGTCCTCCTCACGACCCAGCTGCACGGCAGCGCTGGCCGGAGACGACTGCCCAACTGGCTGTACGAATGTTACAAGCTTATTGATAGGTGGTACCTATGTATGTGAATCAGCTATTTCCTTAAGTTAACCATATATGACTACTTCCCAGAATTTGAGCCTTATTAGCGACACTATCGAATCGTGCATTAATACAGGGTGTGATTTTTTTCCAAAATCTGCGAGTTCGATTCCTGGCCAGAATTATTGAATTTCATAAAATCCAATGATGCAGTTTTAGTTTTTGTCAAAATCGGCCTCGAGACTCCTTTCAATGTTTTTCGATATTCTTCATAGTTTCGGATATAACCATCCATGCCAAGTTGAAAAATTCAGCTTGCATACTTACTAAATAATTATGTTTTACAAGCAATTGACAGGCCTGTTAGTCTAGTGGTTAGTGACCCTGACTGCTATGCCGGAGGTCGTGGGTTCGATTCCCACCCAGGACAAATGTTTGTGTGATGAGCACGATCATTTGTTCTGTGTCTGGGTGTAATTTATCTATAATATGAATGTATTTAGAAATATATAAGTATTTTTATCAGTTGTCTAGTACCCATAACACAAGCTCTGCTTAGCTTGGGACTAGATGGCGTTGTGTGATAGTTGTGGAATATTATTAATTGTTTTTTTTTGTTTCAGATTACGTAAGAGCTTAAAACATTTATACCTGGTACATCCTACATTTTGGTTAAAATCTTTCGTCATTTTAACCAAACCTTTTGTAAGGTAAGCATACCTACATTATTCGATATTTATTCAATTTTTTCTACCTACTTCCATTCATATCTTGTGACCGCACGTTGCATCCCAAGTTCTATTCCCTGCCCCTGAGTAATAAGCGACTCGCCGTCCGATCAAGGATCATGTCCGGGTCGACTTAGCGTCATTTTCCACGCCTCAAAGAGCTGTCAGCAACATGACGAGGTTCCTCCCCTTAGAGGGCCAAAGCCTGCCGAGGTCGCGAAACTTTCAGGTAACCGTAGCTCCGAAACGTAAAGGGCTATTGAAGGACACCGTGGATTTTAGTCAGTACAAGTCTGACAGTCCCTCCTGACATGCCCTGGGTGGGAGATCATTGAATTTACAAATGAAGTCAGTTTGCTATTACCAACGACCATTTATATCTAGACTCCTAATCACAGGCGACCGATGTCTGTCAACACATTAGGTAAAAAAGTCTTATAACCGTCGTGACTCGACCACTACTGTGAGTCCCCTCGTCGCACTGACCTTGAGTTAGCCAATCAGAACGCAGTACCCCGTCCCCCTCGCTTACGTCGTACCTCAGCGACTTGACAGAATAATTTTCGTTAGTCAGATCGTGCATGAGGCGTCTAGATATAAATGGTCGTTGGCTATTACCATACAAGATCTATGAGAGAATCGCATTTTGCTAGCTCATAAAAATTATGTCAATTTATTACTGGATTATAGACTCTATTATTTCTCCCCCACAGTTCAAAATTCTTCCGCAAGCTATCCTACGTGCGAAGTCTCCAAGAACTGATGCAGAAAGTCCCAGTGGAACCCAACGCTATACCAGAGTTAGTGAAACAATTCGACGCTACTCGCCGATAGATGTCACGCTGTTCACACCGGTCGAGTGTTTAGTAGAGTGTAAGTAAGTTGGATAATTAGTTTGAAAGATAGATTTATCAAAAAATATACAGGGTGTAATTAGACACATCACATAGCCGTTAACTACGCATACTGTACATCTAACTAAGTAGCTTTACGCTAAAATGATCGCTGGGAACCGAATTTTATTTTTATGTATAAAAAAAAAAAATATTGCGCACAATGTAAAGCAAACAGGTTTGTTGTCGTTGTGTGCGTAGGCGGGCGGCTTGACGCACACAAGCGCGCCTATGCTGGAACGCACTGTGATAAGAACGTATCGACGTGCGTGCATATTTTTTTTTTTTAAATCGAAAATTCAGGTAATGTTTGTTTGGAAAAAAGTTTTGTAATAATACTTAGAATTCGATTTCGTAAAAAAAAGTTTTAAAAAAATGCAACTTTGACCTTCAATATCTCGAGAACCCGTGGAGTCCCAGGTATGGTCTAAAGAAAAAAAAATGATCCAAATAATGAGTAGAATACGTGGCTTTCGGCTTCGTTAAGTGTCTTCTTACACCCGGTATTAGACACGTATTTTTCTTTATTACGTTAATAAAAATTGATGAAGATATAACGTTTGTAAAAATCACTATACTTCATTCGGTCGGTATTATTTTACAGGCGTTATGACGTCACAAGCCCTAAATCCCGAATTTCGAAGCGTTCTATCTTTGTCAATATTCATTGATTTTAAAAAACAAAATATACGTGTTAATTATTTTTTAATACTCTAACTAACGAACTGAACAGATTTTCAATTTATTTATGTAGTAAACTACCTTATTGTGTAAACGATTAACTGTAAACGAGGTGCTTATGACGCGAATATTGCGATTTGCAATTTTCTCCCAACTAAACATGAAAATCGTCCTTGCTACTACGATATAATGATACAATTCGACTGACTTACGTCATCGTGGCGAGCGTGTTTTGTTTTTCATGTACTCGTAGATAACCGCACGTTTTATGTCATATGTCATAGTGGTAAGGATGATTTTCACTTGTAGTTGGAATCGGTTGATTTGTGTCGCATAGCGTTGTCAGCAAGCTCGCTAAGAGATAGAAAATCTATTCCTATCTCTATCTCTGGTTTTGTATTACTAGAGATAGAAATAGTATTTCAATCTATAGTAAGAAAACACAAGAGATTTTACAAATTAGTTGCTGAATCCATTACTTACTTGCAACTAAACACTATAGTCCCCGCCAGATAAGTCTGGAATAAAGGTCATTGATCCTAATAATGCATCGTTCGAATTTCATAATACCAGCGTTCGAATCTCAAAATAAAATATTAGGTCAAGGTCGCCTCTTACCACGATGCGTTTGGTTTATTCGTGTTACGACACTTTCTTTACATTTTTCGAATGGTTTTGAAATATTGGAATATATTGGTACACGGGGGTCAACGAATTTTATTCCACACTTAACTGGCGGAAACTATAGACTCGTGTAAACGGAGTACTAAACACGGTAAAAGATTAATTTACAAAAATATAGTAATTTTTTAAACTTTGAATTATTAAGAAGAAATATTACTATATTTTTGTTAATTATGGAAATTATATTAATACAATAAAGTTAGTAGTTGGTCTTTTTATACCAAAAAAAAACACAGTTTTTTTGCCCATTTTTGCACCATAGAATCTCTGAAACAAATTATTCCTAAAACGGAGGGTAGTTTAAAAAAAAATATTTGCAAACCTTTTATCTCCGATGGTCTAGTAATCATATGTGATACTGCTCTAAGCAAGTAGTTTTAGATTTGATTCTTGGATCGGGCAAAGTTTTATTGGGGTTTTTCGAGGAATTTTTAAGTACCTACCTGGGACTTACCATACTTACAATTTATATGAGAGTATTTTCACTGTGGCAAAAGAGACAGACCTATTATATACAAGTCGTCTAGCGCCATCTCATTCCCACAGTTGAATTCGGGGATTACAGGCGTAATGTTATGTGTTGAAAGTACAAGTTTGCAAATATAAAAAGTCCCGGTTTTTTTTTTCAAGTATGTTGAAATAATACTTTGGTATAAATAGATTAACTACTGAATGTACAAAATTACAATAATATAAATAAACAATAATAATATAATACCCAGTTCATATATTTTTTGTGAAATATAATTCGAATGAGAAAAATAAATAATTATTTACTAGAAAAAATTAGGACATTCCATATCACGAGAATAAATAAAAATATGCCATTCCAATAATGCACATTAATACAATTATTTTTCACATTTTTAAAAACAAATTTCAAAAGAAAATTATTATTTTTTGAGATAAGGCTGTGTTCACATCTGACGACAAAAAATAAAAAACACACTTTATCACCTTTTCCTCAATAATTCGTGGCTTCCATTCTAACGGAATGCAGCTGAATATACTATTTGTCAGGCCTGTTGGTCTAGTGGTTAGTGACCCTGACTGCTATGCCGGAGGTCGTGGGTTCGATTCCCACCCAGGACAAATGTTTGTGTGATGAGCACGATCATTTGTTCTGTGTCTGGGTGTAATTTATCTATAATATTTATGTATTTAGAAATATATAAGTATGTTTATCAGTTGTCTAGTACCCATAACACAAGCTCTGCTTAGCTTGGGACTAGATGGCGTTGTGTGATAGTTGTGGAATATTATTAATTACATGGAGCGACTGCCTATATACAACTTGTTCTCCGACTTCCGTATCCAGTTTGACCGAGCCGCCTTTTTATGTCGTCGGCTTATCTTGATTGATACGGTTGGTACAGTGATCGTCTGTTGTGCTGCTTGTCAAAGCTTCGATTCCCGCACGAAACAAATTTTTGGGTGACCTACAAGTAGTTGTTCTGAGTCTGGCTGTTTATGTGAATTCCACGATTCAGAAATTTCTATAGATACATGTCCACGATTCATATACTCTTTCACAACTTTCTTTTCCTACTCATTTTTTTCTTCAGCAAGAATGTACTTGTCTTCTATAATTAATTGACAATAATGTGCTTAAATATGAGCTAAAAATAATTAAGAACGATCTCTATTCAATTGCTCTTTCTATAAGTGATGTATCTTTTATCTTGCGCGGAAGTCAAAACTAGGACAATAGGCTATTTGACTAAAAAGTTCTAATTAATCCGTCTGTTAGATTATTAAATAATATTTGACCCGTATTTTTTCTTTTTTTACGCAAACCAAAATTGACGGAGATATGATGCTTTCAAAATTGCCAATACGTCACAATTTAGTACATTTTTTACTGAATTCTGACGTCACGAGCCCCCACTCTCGAGTCTTGATGTGTTATATCTTGGTAAATATTCATTGATTTTACATAAGAAAAAAATATGTGTCCGTTATTTTTAAAAACTCTAAATAACGGACTTATTAGATTTATAATTTATTGATACTGTCAAATAGCCTATTCCTTATGCTTTCTGGATCAGTTTTCTCTACACAACACGAAGGAATAAATTTAAAAAAAATGCGTTGTTGTTATTTTAATGCTATGTTCAACTAATGGCTTATATATTCATTTAGAAGTGGCTTAGCATCAGTAAAACAGTTAGTTGTTTTCTTAACAGCAATTTTTTTTCAACATTTATTCTTTTTTCAATGTTGCAATTAATCGCTGCGACAAGTCGCAGGTGTGAACACAACTTTATCTCTCTCACGACACTGTGATAAAATCAACATAGCAATACTTGCAGAAACTATAAATAATTATAACTAAATTATAAGTGTATATTATTAATCGGCAAGCCTATTATTATTATATTTTAGGCGGAAAAATAATAATTAATGATTATTGCTTTAATGAGAAATTTCGTTTATTGAAACTTGATTGTGGATAATTTTAAATGGTATGCTGAAAGTTGGCATCGTCGCAAATAGTTGTCAAATATTAACAAGTTTTAATTAATTTAGCAATGTTACTGTATGGAAATAAGAAATATGGCTCTGTAGTGCACTAAAACATTGATAAGGGAATGCAATAAGTAATATCATAACAACAAATAAATAGTTTTAGATGTAAAAAAAGTATTTGGAAACCTTCCAAATGCCTTTTTTACAACTGAAACGGTGACAACATCAAATTCAGTGTTTTAATTGCATTCCTATATCAATTTTTTAGTGTACTACAGAGCCTTATTTCTTATTTTCATACAGTGAATTTACCAAATTAATTAAAACTTGTAAATATTTGACAGCTGTTTGCGATGTTGCCAACTTTCTGGTTATGCGCCCTTAAGATTGCTCCCTTTACTATGGGGCTTAAATCGACAGAAAAAAATCTCAATTAAAATAAGGGAGTGACCAAACTTATCGACGTAGAATCTACTTGATTCGGGAAAACGTTTTAAGTCTACGAAATAAAGACGAATAGTCTAAGGGTGTTACCACACCAATCGATCGACCGTCGATCGACGCCATCGATCGATGGTAGAATGGACTGGTCGACGGCGATCGATAGTTTCTACTACACCAATCGCAGCTTGACTGACGTCGACTTATCCATTCCATCATCGATCGATCGACTATCGATCGATTGTGTGGTAACACCCTAACGTAGTGTCGAATTGCGTCATCAGAATATAATTGACGTTAGTGAATTCTTTTCAAGTCCCTGTCGCTAAGTATGGTTACTCTCTAAAAAAAGATGGAATTTTTAAAATTATTTATAATTAAAATAAATAAATGAAATTTATATGCCATAGCTTTGTAAGCATATTGATGTTCAATAAATATAAGATATTTAATAAATAAAACACTTGGTTGAAATAGATTTTGTATTAAAAAACATTTATTTATTTGTAAATATATTAATATATCGATTTGAACTTTAAGTACAAAGCGTTTTGCCAATACTTTCATTATGCGCACTGCTAAGGAGTCGAATTACTTGTCGGGGTCTGTATTCCCTAATAGCTACAACATTTAATAATATATAGAATATCAGTATTTTACATGGAGCGACTGCCTATTGGACTTCCACAACCCAGTAACTGGGTAATACGATACCCCATTGTAAGACTGGTTGTCAGACTTTAGAGCTTCTGACTAACAGTAACGACTGTTAAAGATCTACAAATGACAGCCGGGGTCAACGGCTTTACGTGCTTTCCAAGGCACGGAGGAAACTCGCTATATTAGATGGTCACCCATCAATTGATTGCCCTTGGCGAGCGTGGCTTAACCTTGAAGATCGACCTGAGTGGATGTTATTATCGATATATCAATATATTTATTAATAAATAAATAAATTGTCGGTAAAAACGCACTGATCTTGAATTTATTTTTTTTCTAAATAAATATATATTTTTTTCACTATCAACATTAGCAAGGCACTGTCTACAATGCTTAGCTATTAAAAACTACGGTAGAAAAATACCATAAAAGTCATTGACGTGTTGAACAATTTGCAACCTTATGCATAACGTTCACTATGCCTCTTGCTGTATTTAAAAATTCTACCGTAGAAATGTTGCCATGTTCATGTACATATAGTAGGTTTAGTAGAAATATATTAAGAATAGTATTTTTTGTTAAATATAATGTAATGAATAAATAGTTTATAAGCAGAATTACAACGAAGTTTAAGGCACAAGTTTTGAAAGTACCATTTTAGTATTTTTTAAGGGCGGTTGCGATTTGAAAGTTGGCAACGGAGCAAACATTGACGACTTGGTTGCCGTAGTAGTTGAGTTATTGTCTGCTTCGCTATGTGTCACAGGTTCGATTCACGTACGAATTAAATATTTGTATAGCCTACAAGTAGATGTTTCGGGTCTGGGTGTTTGTGTTAGTTCAAATGTTTTTAAGCACACCTACGATACGAAAAGAGTAATTCCTAGAGCGGGCTAACTTTCAAAATGCACTTTATTAAACATTTTTTGTCTGCCAGTGTTGCCAGTTTCTAAAACCAGAAGAATCTCACTTAATTAATAATTTTAGGCTTTTGTAAAAATGAGGATATTTTTTAAATGATGGCTGGTTTATTTTAGTTTGCTAGATCTTGAAATTAAACAAGGTTTTTTTCTAAGTTTGTATAATATTAGGTTAGGTTTCACTTATAATATACTTTTTGAGAATCTCATATGCAAATCATGACAGTTAAAAATAGGAACGGAATAATTTATTATTCCGTAATAATACTGTTTGGGGAAACCGAAGGTTTTTAACCGAGGGTTTAAATTAATAATGATAATCACTGGGCTTTGTCATTATTAGTCTCAGCACCAGAGGGTACCTAGATCTGCTCCAGTTTGGTGAACTTATCTAGCAAAATGTGGGTAGAAATGATTTTTGATCTCGAAAAATGAATCTTTAATAGAAAAAATATTATGAGTGAAATCTTTCAAAAATTGTAAATATTTAGGGCTACATTATTCCTAAATCGTTTGAAAGTACTTAATAGGGTTGGGTTGCCCCATATGACATGGAATTTTTTAACTGGTTAAATGTGGGTGTAATATTAGGTTACATCTCTAACCTAACCTTTAGAAAAAACGAATTTGTTAAATATACTGAAAATCCCACTTAAATATAAATTGGGGGTCTCATTTAACCCCAATGTCAGTCTTATAGACCTTAATAGTCCATAAAAAAATTCTAAAAAGTATAACAACAATTTTGGGGTCATTCTCAGCCATTCGAGTTTGAGGCCACGAAGACTCCATAAAATATATTTTGACAATAGTGGGGTCATCAAAATCTTCTAACCAGTTTGGGGGTCATAAATCTTCTTATCGATGATAATTTATATTGAGTCGCGCCAGAATTGGGCCACGAGTTTAGCGCTCATAACGATTAGGGGTCATATAGCTCCAAAAGCGCCAGTATTTAGCTTTATTTTCGTGAATATTTTTAAGTAAATTCTACTAAGTTTTAAGTTCGCCCCTATTAACCGGGACTTAAACTTAACCGGTGAAATGTGTGTGTACCATTTAGGTACACCTCTGCCTAACCCATCGGGGATTATCGGCGTTATGTTGTAAGTAAATGCTTTTCCACTATTAAATATAAGATAATTTAGAGGAATGTATGTATGATGTGTAAAAAAATCTCGTAAATAGCTTTACATAGAATAGATGTGTACCTGTGCGTTGAATTTAAAATTAAAGTAAGGTAAAAGCACAAAAATAAAAATATTTGTATTACGTCTTAATCTACGTTGTACCTTCGAAATTGTTTAATTATTCTTTTGGAGTATATTAGAAAGAACTTTATATTTTTTTACTTTTAAAAACAGGTTATAATTACTTTAAAAATTCACCCCGAGTTGTTTTCCTGGGGTCACCGCACAAGGGGTCAAATTTTACGGGAATTCCTGGAACGCGAAGTGTAATTAAGGGTATTAAAGGGCTTACCAGTTGGATTCATTTCATGATTTCCCTGAACAAAAAGGGGGGGTTATAAATGACCCCAAATTTGTCAAACAGGAAACACGATTTTTACAGTCTTAAAAGTAAAAAGAAATAAAGATACTGAATTATTTTTGTCTTCATCTGAAGTATTGTATCCAAAAATTTATTTTTGTAAACCTCGCCACTTCTAGGTACCTTACTGAAATTCATATTTTTTGAAAAAACACGTTTTGGTAGTTTTAAGTAATGATTAAATAATAGTTTTTTGCTGTACAGACGCTAGCACATCAACGGTCATCAACCTACCTCAATCTGCCAAATTTCTTCAATAGATTTTCAACCTTATCACAATAGTTTAAAGGTTAATGTTCGATTGGTAAAATTTGACAGATTCGGGTAGGTCGACCTGCTAGCGCCTGTACTATCTAGCTTTTTCAGCAATTTTTTAGTGAAATTCATTATTTTTTCAGACTTTTTAAATTAAAATCTCTTTAAATATGCACGTGGTGTCTCATGTGCTTGATTTTCGAATGTTTTTTTGCTTGTATACGAATATTATACTCATTTATATTTAAAATCAGGCAAACGTAAAGAAATTATGTTAAATACCTTTTTATGCTTGCTTGATATTTGCATAATCTCAGAAACTGCATTTTGATAATTATTTTTATCATTCCTATAATTTCATTCCTTGCTTCCTCAAAAGATGCTTCTTAAAGTCACTCTTGTCTTATTTTGTAATAGACTTAGGGAGCATCGTCTGATTTGCAATTTCTACAAACTAAAAATGAAAATCGTCCTTGCTACTACGATATAATGATGCAATTCGACTGACTTACGTCGTCGTGGCGAGCGTGTTTTGTTTTTCATCTACCCGTAGATAACCGCACGTTTTATGTCATATGTCGTAGTGGTAAGGATGATTTTCACTTGTAGTTGGAATCGGTCGAATTGCGTCGCATCACCTCATGCGGAAGCACCCTTTTACCTATTTTCATAAATACTAGGCGATTTTTAAAATAATGCCTGTTTAAAAATATGCGGTCGTAATTTCACACGTATAGTGCTATACTTATGGTTGAAAATACAACAGTGTGATTTTTTCTTTGTATATTATTTTAGTGGTCTTCTAGTATTGGTGGATATGGGAATGATTGTACTTTTCTCGACTATTTTTTTAAGTTATAAATTAACATATTAAGGGCTTTTTTAAAGTTTTTATGTATGTCTTCTATTAAGAGAAATTCCTAAATATTATTTAAAGCGTATTTTCTATTATATTAATATTTTTTGTAAGAAAAATGGAAAATTACTTTTAAAAGCAGTACTTTTCTATATATTTTTAGTTTTTGCCATAATGTTCTAATTATCATCTGCGTAGCCTTTTCCCAACTATATTGGGGTCTGCTTCCAGTCGAACCAAATGCAGCTAAATATCAGTAATTTACATGGAGCGACTGACTATCAGACCTCCACAACACAGTAACTGGGTAATACGATACCCCATGGTAAGACTGGTTATCAGACTTTAGAACTTCTGACTAATAGTAACGACTGTCAAAGATCTACAAATGACTGCCGGGACCAACGGCTTTACGTACTTTCCGAGGCACGGAGGAAACTCGCTATGACAGATGGTCACCCATCGACAGACCAACCTCGGCAAGCGCGGCTTAACCCGTAAAATCGGTCTGTGCGGCTGTCATTATTTTGCCACAAGCTCATCTGCCTTCTCTCTCCTCATAATTAAAAAACCCACATTTATTAAAAACAGTTGAATATTTATCTAACAGATTGTGAGTCAGAAGATCGAAAGTATTACCATGGGGTATCGTATTACAAAGTGACTGTGTTGTGGAGGTCCGATAGTCAGTCGCTCCATGTAAAATACTGATATTCAGCTACATCTGGTTCGACTGGAAGCAGACCACAATATAGTTGGGAAAAGGCTGGCAGATGATGATGGGATTTTTCAGTATACCAGAACTAGCTTAATTTAAATCTTGAATCTGTTAAAATAACCTTACCATGTATGCAAGTGCCATTAGTTTTATATAAAGCACAATAAATCGTTTATGTACCAGTAAAATGTATTATATACAATGTATAGAGAATATGTAATTGTCTGTGTGTAGTTTAGAAGTGTGTGTGATGTTTAAAGTATAAATATATAGAATCATTTTTTTACTGAATAGTTTGGGACTTTAATTTTGATAAACAATACAATTCCTTGGCTATATTTTGGTGTTCTTTTCAAAAATGGGTGCATTAACAAAGCATATACGTACTGATTTATATTTAAAATATTTGGTACCTTTTCTAAATCAAAATTCTTATATTTTACTATTCACACATTATTATACCGAATATTTTTTTTTCCAATCTCTTTAACAGTAGTAATTGCTGTTTTCTTATTAAATTAAAATTGTTCATTTATATCCATTGAAGTTTAATAAGTAAGCAAGTATTTGTCTATAATTGTATCGAATTATTTAGTACTATAAGGGTATCCGTTAAAATCGTGCAGTACACGTAGCATGGCATAGTAGAAACGTATTTTGTCTACGGAAGAATAGACAAAATTACAGAGAGTAGAAAGATTTATATCCTTCTAAGCACGTTTAAATGTGGAAATTGCTTCTTTTCTTGAGTCGTCTACGGGTCGTGCCACTCGTTCAAAAATGACTAATTGTATAGAAATAACTTTCGTCTATTCTACGAAGTGCTTACGCACTTTCTCTTAATTCAACTAGTAATGATTGTTAGAATGATTATCAATTCTTGTTGGTTGGCGTCGCCAATTAGTCGAATATCAGGAGCAAGGGGCTTAGACACCGTTTTTCTATAAATTCTTTTTTTTTTGCCCGAATTTAGCACCAACCGTAGGCGACTGAAGAATAGAAACAGTAGTTCTTTTAACATTTCGTCTATTCTTTAGTAGATTTTGACAGCGAGCACCAGCACGATTTTAGGCGGACGCCCTTTGGTACATTACAGTCTTACCCCTCAGGAACCATAGGCGTTTATGTGTGAGCACCTACGTTTGTAAGCAATGCTTAAGCTACTCATTAATTTCTTTATTTGCGGACTGATTATTGTGTTGTATCCTATAAGTTGTATTAAATACTGTGAATCGTTATTTTGGTGTTATTATTTTCATTTAACGATACATCTTATCCCTTATCCCAGTTTTTCCATCCCAACAGTTTTATCCTGGAGTGTTTTCGAATCTTTCTAACATAGGTGGTACTTCCACAAGTAGCATGCATGACCAATTTTACCAATTATATCTCTATTCTACTAAGAATAGACAAAGTTATTTTTATACATTTTGATTGTTTTTTGCCCCCAATATAGCATGGCCCGCCCCAATATAGCACCCCAGACGGAAGAAGGAACGTTTTCTTTATTTTTAACATCGCCATGCTAAATGATTGTTATCTTTCTTGGTTTTATCTATTCCTCCGTAGACAAAACTCCTTTCTCCGGTGTCATGCTACGCGTGTCAAAACCAAAAATTAGAAGACATGTGTCATCTACCAACACGCACTGGGCCCCTGTGGTAGATTATAGCCCACTCCCTCTCACAGAGGAGGCCTGTATCCAAGCATTGGGAACCATATTGATTATGTTGGATGGCAAAATAAAAAACAGTTTTCAAGTGGTCGTGTAGACATTTAATTTCTTTACTGAATACATTGATCATATGGGTTTGGAATTGTAGAACACTTAATTGCAGTAGTTTTATTTAGTAGGTAGGTACTTAACGTGTGTAATTAGGCCTATATGTCTCGTATATTATTAGGTACAGGGTCGAACTGGCTATAGGTTCCTGCTAGCGCGGGCCCCTCATGGGCAGGCAGTAAGCAGGATCAGGGACCCGCACAAGCTATGTCAAAGCTTTTGCGTTCTATATGTAAACATAGTTCGTCCATACAATCAGAGAAATTAACTAGAAAAATTCTGATCGGATGCGGCGATAGTGGCTGAAGCGCGCATCCTCTATATCGTGCTTATATCAAGTCCCTTATGCGGGGGCCCCGCTAACGAGAAATGACGCGAGAATAATGTTTAATATCGCTATTATTAACGGTATTTCCCGTCAGTGAGGCAATAGGCGCGTTGCAAAAATTCCGCCACCTTTTTTACAATTATAAAACAACGCAATCTATTTTCAACGACATATACGACCATAGGATTCTAGTAGATTCTTATTTTTTTCATTTAGGACACTTAAAAAACGTGCTTAAAATTCGTTTTAAAACGTTAATTTTATTAATTAAATCAAATTTTCTAATACAAAATATGAACACATTAAATCTTATTTCGATAGTTTATCGATAAATTATTTTACGACGTTCGGCTTAGGGCCGAAAGTTGAAAATTCAATAGCACGCATAATGCCTCTTCTGATATTTTTATACATGACATACCAATTGATAATTTTATAAGCAACTAGTTTTACTTATTTTAATATCAAGTTTATATAGATAATAAATAAAAACATAATTATATAAGAATACTTCGACGGAGAGACTAGCATCGACCAGTACGCCTAGCATGACTAATTTAATTCTGTTTTCTACACAAGAATAGACAAAGATGTCATCATTAAAATTCGACAATTTTCTTTGCACGAGTATGAAACTCTGTAGACTGAAGAATAGAAACATTTTTTTTCTACATTTTAAACATGCTGAGGACGATAGAAATCTGGCTATTCTTCAGTCGACTAAAACCGTGTCTACGGTGTCATGCTACGCATGCAGTGGTCGACATTTTTCCTGGATCGGAAGAACGGGAAATCATGGGGAGGTAGACTTTTACTCAACATTGGAACGGTGTAGTTACAATAACCTTACAAAATTAAGTGGAGCTTTTATTTGCCTATATTATTTTAACTTTCAACAAGAATGCCTAAATCAATTAGTATTTTCGTGAAGCGTTCTTAGATTACAATACATAAAGGCGCACCCTGACCGGAAGCATTCGCGTGTAATGTAACAATATAGATTCGACTTTGAGCATTACATTACAATACTACTCCCTGACTGACGAGCATTCGCGTACATTTAGTATAGATTTGATACAAGGTGCGCATTGTGATGCTCGATTGTTCTCCCTCACCGATGAAATGTTCGAATCTGTAACGTTACATTACAGGTGAATGCTCGCCTTTATACTACATAATATTATTTACAATACACATTTTATATTAAAGCAATCAGCCTGTATATTTATACCTAAATACCTACTTTTAAATTAACTTTTATCACATCGAGACTTAAACGCCATTCCTGTACCATTCCTTTTGATATTCACTATCAAATTGAAAACTATTTCGTAATTAAAGCTAATTGTCTATAATATGAATTTACGAGATGATGAGCATCAATAATACATACTTTATTTCTCTTCACTTAATTCAATTTGAATGTGAGTTGGTGTATTATAGTGGATGAGGCGAAAGGAGTTTGTATCATATTATAGTGGCCTCATAGTAAAATGAAGAGTTTTGTGGCCCGTGAAAATGATAATTGTACTAAGATCGACATTGGTTTTAAATTCACAGACGTTTGCCAAGAAATACTTTTACTTTTCAAAAACGCCTAGTAGCATAGAATGTATGTGAAGGGTGATAATGGCTAGAAAGAAAGTAACTGTACCACGCATAGCATTATCAATTCTATACCTATCTATTCTACCTAAGAATAGACAAAGTAATTTCTATACAATTCGATTTTTTTTTGTCTGAATATTTCTACATTTTAAAGAACGTCATGCAGATAATAGATTTGTTTCTATATTCTGTCATTTTGTCTATTCTTCCGTAGACAAAACCCGTGTCTACGGTGTCATGCTACGCGTGCAAAATATGACTAATAATGGAGAAGTATGAAAGAAGTCATGCTGCATCATCTGCCTGCCTTTTCCCAACTATATTG
The DNA here is from genome assembly GCA_950005045.1 of Agrotis exclamationis. Classification (NCBI taxonomy): domain Eukaryota; kingdom Metazoa; phylum Arthropoda; class Insecta; order Lepidoptera; family Noctuidae; genus Agrotis; species Agrotis exclamationis. The sequence goes on from OX465444.1 coordinate 12,874,752, forward strand.
TGGTCTGCTTCCAGTCGAACCAGATGTAGCTGAATATCAGTATTTTATATGGAGCGACTGACTATCGGACCTCCACAACCCAGTAACTGGATAATACTTTACCCCATTGTAAGACTGGTTGTCAGACTTATGAACTGACTAACAGTAACGACTGTTAAAGATCTACAAATGACAGCCGGGACCAACGGATGCGCCGACCAATAATAAATTGGGAACGAGCAAGAAAAAATAATGATAAAAATGTCGATAAAAAGTAAAATAAAAAGCCAAAATTAAAAATACAAACAGTTTTTTTATTCAATAGAATGTCGTGAAAAATCACACTACAGAGTCTAAGATACCACAATACATATAATGTATACTATTAATATTAAATCACATACATGTAATCAATCATTATTGTAATTACATACTATATTAATTACTTTCCCCATCTTTGAGGGACGCTGTGACTTTTGAATGAGAGTGTTCACGTAGAAGTTTTTAACCGACTTACAAAAAGTAGGTCCTCAATTCGCCCTGTATGTTTGTCCGCGATTATCTCACGTTTGGCTGAACCGATTTTGATGCGGTTTTCAGTAGAGTTCGTTACATTCTGGAGAAGATTTTAGTGTATAACACTAATGGATATCCCGTGACTTTGCCCGCATCAACGACCATTTATATCTAGACGCCTCATGCACGATCTGACTAACGAAAATTATTCTGCCAAGGCGCTGAGGTACGACGTAAGCGAGGGAGACGGGGTACTGCGTTCTGATTGGCTAATACTGCGTTCTGATTGGCTAACTCAAGGTCAGTGCGACGAGGGGACTCACAGGAGTGGTCGAGTCACGACGGTTTTAAGACTTTTTTACCTAATGTGTTGACAGACATCGGTCGCCTGTGATTAGGAGTCTAGATATAAATGGTCGTTGGCCCGCATGGATCCGTTTTTAGCCTAGGTCATTTAAAAAAATCTTGTTAATTGTAAGATCACAGCATCCCACAAACATCAAAATATTTATCTGAACAGATCAATCACAGTTAGTTAAATATCCCACAACTGACTATTATATAATAAGAGACGTCCTTATATTCCACCTGACTTACGTTACATATTTATTTATTTCATATACTTGCAGGAATGAGAAAAATGTAGCTGGTTTCAAGAAATTATGAAAATTCAACTGAAAATTATGCCCTGAAAAAATGGGGAAAGAATTTACAACAATTTTTTTTTAAAGATTTTTTTTTAAAATTCTTCATATTTTCCCGTGGGCAGCATTGATATCTTTTCTGTAGACACATATATTTATGATTCCAAGAAGAAACTAAAGGCCAGTGACCCTGGAACGTAAAGGGCTATTTTAAGATCACCGTGGATTTTAGCCAGTACAAGTCTGACAGTCCCTCCCGCCCTGCCCTGGGTGGGAGGACTCATTTGATGATTTTACCCAGTCTGTAACAAAAATATTTCAGTTGATTTTTCATAATTTCTTAACAGCTAATACCGTTTATAACTATGTATTATAAATATGCAATATTGAGTTAAATATAAAATTGAAATGCTTTCTCGTCAAATATTATGGGAAATATCTCTAATTTTATATATAATGACGACAAATTATACATATAAATATCACCCTAGAAGAATATAGCACATCAAAATATGAGTGAAGTCGCGGTCTGAAGGTAGTATTTTCTATATAATTTGTCAACATTATATAATTCGTTCATTCGTGCGAAACACGACAGTCAATCGTTACAAAGTAGTGTTAGAACATTTAGATACTACTTAAAATCTAATTTTATGTAGATCATTATTATATTAATTTTAATTTTTTGGTCGTATATTAATAAAAAATAGCAAAAACTGACATATTAGCTGTCAAAATTACTGATACAGATGTCATTACCCCATATTTCTTAAACCGATTCTAACTACAAGTGAAAATCATCCTTACCACTACGACATATGACATAAAACGTGCGGTTATCTACGAGTACATGAAAAACAAAACACGCTCGCCACGACGACGTAAGCCAGTCGAATTGCATCATTATATCGTAGTAGCAAGGACGATTTTCATTTTTTAGTTAGTAGAAATTGGAAATCTCACGAATTGCGTTATGACCAAGCTTCCTAAATTGTTGGGAAATAATAATATTCCACAACTATCACACAAAGCCATCCAGTCCCAAGCTAAGCAGAGCTTGTGTTATGGGTACTAGACAACTGATAAACATACTTATATATTTCTAAATACATACATATTATAGATAAATTACACCCAGACACAGAACAAATGATCGTGCGCATCACACAAACATTGTCCTGGGTGGGAATCGAACCCACGACCTCCGGCATAGCAGACAGGGTCACTAACCTAGACTAACAGGCCTGTCAGTCAAATGTGTGTGTACTAGGTACATCCCTGCCTAGCACTTAAAGGATTACAAGCGTGATGTTTGAAAGGCGAGTAAAACCGCAAGACACAGCTATATTTCATTATTACACGACCAAATTACCATTATTACCCTTATTAAATGTACACCGTGATTATAATAATATAACAATTAGTAACACAGCGTCGCGACAGTCGTACGACCGGTCGTAAGCGCGTCGTACGTTAATACAGTCGCAATTTTTTATATAGCAATATATAAAAAAAGTGATAATTTTTGGACTTAGCTCGTCGTTATATCAATATTACTAGCATTTTTTTGTATCTTAAGATACAAATAATGTCAAGGAAATTAATTGTTGAGCATTTTGATCACTTATGTTAACTCTTCGTTTTAGGATTTTGATCACTCTCTGGTTTTTGAGCTAATTAAGCCTCTGGAAACCTCGCAGGCCTCTGTTAAAGGTCTAGATTTATATGTTTCCTCACGATGTTTTCCTTCACCAATATAAGTGATGTTCAAAATGATTGTAGAAAGTACAATCCACAAAGTTGAATTATGACCCACCATAAGCTTATTTACTTACACACATTCAAATGCAATTAGGTCCACATTCGCGTAAACATACATATCAAAGTGGTTACGACTTTGATCTTTGTCATTTCGACGGATTCAGACGATTTATTGTCAAAATGGGTCATGATTCAACTTTGTCGATTGTACATATGCATTAAAAATATACGTTGGTTCTTGCCCAGGTTTAAACTCACAATTCTATGCATGATAGACGCGAGGTATGACTTTTTAAGTAATTTTTATACAACTGTCAAATTTTGACAGTTGTGTGTAGTCAATTTGCTCAATAATTAAATTCTCTGATTTTACAAAAAACCTACTAAGTAAAGCGTTAACATCTACGCGTTTTGTGAATTCGGCTTTTAATATTGTTCGTTTAAAGTTTTACATTATTATTACTTAAAAACTACTGAACAGTTTTTTTTTTAGAAAAAATTCGATGTAGTTCCCCGAATTATTTAAAAAAATACCTATTTTGAGTAATAGTCAAACTATTTTTGAATTAGAACTTTCTGTCATTCAAAATAAGGTTCTAAAACCCAAAAACTGTCTAATTTTTAAAGCATGAACTGCATTTCTTAAAAAAAAACATACGAAATATCGTAAATTCGGGGTACTACAAACAATTAAATACAAAAAATCTCGTTGTATGAGAGTTAATAAAGAAAGACGGCAAAGGCAGGCTAATTCTATTATTAAAATAGTAATAACCGAGCCACACTAACGGTATTTCTCGTTGATCACGGATTATTGTATTAATCAACACAGATATTAAATGAGTTAATTACTAATTATTATTATTTGGGTAAAAGTAATCTAACCTCATTTTATTTTGGTTGATTTTTTATCTGAAAGTTACAGAAAAATAAAAACATAGGTTACTTAGGCGTTGTCAATAAAGAAATCCACTGATTTACATACGCAAGCAAATCAATCTACCCAAATCTTCCTTTTCATTGAAAATGGGCCTTCTGTGATTGTGACAAAGTTTAAAATCAATTAAAGAAGTAATACTTATTTTGATGTACTGGCATCTCTGGGTTCGATTGATTGAATAGTTTCATACATCGTGAGAAAACCGGCATGTCCTCGAACTAAAAATTCGAAGACATGTGACATCTACCAACCCGCACTGGGCCCGCGTGGTAGATTACGGCCCATTCCCTCTCACAGAGAGGAGGCTTGTGTTCCAGTAATGGGAACATCATAACAGGCTATTTGACAAAAAAAAAAAAAAACTTTAGTTCATCAGTAAGATTACCTATCAAAAAATATTCGCCTCGTATTTTTTCTTTTTGTACGACTGCCAAAATTGACGGAGATACAACGCTTTCAAAATTGGCAATACGTCACAATTTAGTACAATTTCTACTGAATTCTGACGTCACCAGCCCCCACTCTCGAGTTTCGATGCGTTATATTTTGGTAAATGTTCATTGAATTTACAAAAGAAAAAACACGTGTCCATTATTTCTCAAAACTCTAAATGCCGGACTAATTAGATTTGTGATATATTAATACTGTCAAATAGCCTAGACAACGACCATTTATATCTAGACGCCTCATGCACGATCTGACTAACAAAAATTATTCTGTCAAGTCGCTGAGGTACGACGTAAGCGAGGGGGACGGGGTACTGCGTTCTGATTGGCTAACTCAAGGTCAGTGCGACGAGGGGACTCACAGGAGTGGTCGAGTCACGACGGTTTTAAGACTTTTTTACCTAATGTGTTGACAGACATCGGTCGCCTGTGATTAGGAGTCTAGTTATAAATGGTCGTTGAGCCTAGACGACGTTAAAAGTAACTCTCAGACAAAAAATCCAAAATAAAAACACATACTGTCCATTTGAAGTCGTCTAAAAATAAATCCGAATACAAATTTTGGCTGTCCAAAACAAATGCTATTTCTCCCAATTTCCCAGGTTTTTTTACTATCTAATGATAATAATTATTGAGTTGCCTGCGGTAACCCTGCAGCGCATCCTGACACAGATCTCAGATGATGTTACAACAACGACAGTACCGCGGACGTGCGCCTGCGCCGCCTACGGGCGGGGTCACCGGCGCGAAGTACGCATGCACCTTTATGTTGGGGAGGTGGTTCTGTTGAAAAAAAAAGAATCATCAAAATCGGTTCACCCAGTCGTAATTTATGAGGTAACAAACCGAAAAAAAATAACAGTCGAATTGAGAACCTCCTCCTTTTTTGAAGTCGGTTAAAAAGGAATGATTTTCATAAGACTTTATCTTAGAAACTGTTATAACTAAATGGTGCGTTTAAAAGGGCAATATTTTTTCAACAGCCAGACAACATTTTAAGTGTGGCCCGGACAAATAGCCACTCATTTTTAATCTGGCTTTTAGACAGAATGAGCCATACCGGTTTAGGCATATATATTCGGCATTGTGTGAGTACTATGTACTTCAGAGATATCATTCACTGAATACCTACGTCTCTTATTGACGTCATGCTCACTCAAATTTCTAGCTGATGGTGGCGCGTGTGTCGGATCATTTAGTTCCCTTCAAAATGGTTGAGCTGAATGGTGCTGATATATGTGTCATGTTCGTGAACGGGCGCTGTCAGTTGGGACTGGTCATCTCTTAGCTGCCACGGTTTATTTTAATTATCGAATTGTTCTCTGAATTGTCGTTGTTTTAATTTTTACTATGGACACTTTTAACTTGCTACATCGTTCTCACATAATGTACCATCTCAAAATGAATGATGTAACAAAGATTCTGTAATAATTTTGGCGATCTAAAAAGAGTGTCCATGGAGTTTCTTGCCCGTTCTTCTCCATAGAGATCTACTTCTTGGAATAGGCATCTACGGTACTTTCACAGTTTTTATGTCTTGTGACTGGGACTGTAGCACCATAATTTTGTATTTTGTGTTTGATAATATTTCATTTGTCTTTCACAATTCAAAAGTGCCTGTAACTGGCTTATTTGAAATAAATGCTTTGATTTTGAGCTGTGAAGAACTACATTAGCATGTTTTTAATGGCAGGAAATATTGAGCATGTTTTGAGCTGGTCGGAAATGCTATAGCCACATATTGCAGTAAAAATATTGCCCGTATAGACGAACGTTAGCCTTTGTTAAACTGGCAGGCGAAACGAATGCGTGCCTAAGCGTTTTTGTTTGTAATGTATGGAATTGTTTGAAGCTTGTCACATAGACTATCGCTTTCGCTTTTCTATATGACAGGATTCGGATCGGCGGGCGGTCCCTAAGAATAGGTACATGGAATGTAAGAAGTTTGAAAAGTCCTGAAAAACTATATAACATTGTAAAAGAAATGGAACGCCTAAAAGTTGACATCATGGGCTTAAGCGACGTGAAATGGCGAGGCAATGGCGAACATCCCATAGACAGAGAATATACCTTGTACTACTCTGGGTCCGACGAATCTTCTAACATGTACGGAGTGGGAGTAATAATCAACACCAAAAAAATAAAAGCTCCAGTTACTTTCGTACCACAATCAAATAGATCCATGCTTTTGTCAATCGAGGTTAAGCCGAGGAAAATTAATATAATTCAGGTGTATGCCCCTACCACCGACGGAACGGACCAGGATGTAGAAGACTTTTACAGTGAAACAGAGCAGCTTCTCAACACCTTAAAGAAGCATGACATTAATGTAGTCATGGGAGACATGAACGCTAAGGTAGGAGAAGGCGAAGTCCAAGGAATCATAGGAAAATATGGTCTCGGCAAGAGAAACGCAAGAGGAGACACGTTAGTTCAATTCTGTCAAGAACAAGAACTTGCCATTATGAACACGTATTTTCAATTACCAGCCAGAAGATTGTATACTTGGACCTCACCTCGTCATACTCCAGAACACATAATGCGAAACCAAATTGACTACATAATGATTAATAACCGATTCCGCAATAGTATTAAAAGCGCGAAAACCTACCCTGGAGCCGATATAAGATCAGACCATAATCCGGTTGTTGCAGAGTTATCATGTACGCTTAAGAAAATCCAAAAAGAACTAAAGAGGAATAAGATCGATCCCAGGTTGATACACGAAGCACATGTGAGGCCATTGGTTTCCAATAAAGTCAACGAATGGGCTGTAGTTGCCAAACAACAGCCATCCGTTTCAGTGGAAGATACATGGAACCAATTAAAAACCAAAGTGCATGAAGCCAACCAGATAATACTAGCGTCAAAAAGTTGGGTACCTAAACAACCATGGATGAATGACAGAATTTATGAGCTTATAGAAAAACGGAGACTTCACAAAACGGACAAAGACAAGTATGAAGAATTTGATAAACAGATCCGCCGTGAAGTCCGTTACGCTCGTAATTCTTGGTACAGAAAAAAATGTGAACACCTTGAAGAACTCCAGAGGAAACACGATGCGTTCAATCTTCACAAAGAAATTAAAGCCTTGGTTGGTCACAAAATTCCTACTTACCAACTGTGGGATGAAAATAATCAGCCGGTGGTAGATACAGCCAAGAAAAAACTCATGTGGAAACAATACATCGTTAACATGTTTGCTGATGACACAAGGAGCAGCACACCACAAACTTGTGACACAGATGGATACACCATCCTTGAGGACGAAGTCACCAAGGCCCTGCGAAGAGCTAAGACAGGCAAATCACCAGGACCAGATGAAGTCCACATCGAGATATTGAAATTAATAGAACCAGAACACATTAGCTCCCTGACAAAATTAATGAACCTCGTGTACGACACTGGCTCATTCCCTGATGACTGGCTCAAATCAGTTTTTGTTACCCTGCCTAAAAAGCCTAATGCTAAGAAATGTGAGGAATACCGAACCATCAGCCTCATGAGTCAAGTGCTCAAGTTATTCCTCACTATCATACATGAACGCATAAGGGTAAAATGTGATGAACAACTAGGTGATAACCAATTTGGATTCAGAGCAGGGGTAGGAACGCGGGAGGCCTTGTTCGCTTTACAGGTTCTGGTACAGAAATGTAAGGATATGCAACAAGACGTTTATCTCTGTTTTGTCGATTACGAGAAAGCCTTCGATCGGGTTTTGCACGATCGCTTAACATCCATTCTACATGACATTGGTCTCGACGGTAAAGACATCAGGGTTATACAGAACCTGTATTGGAACCAACGTGCGGCAGTCCGCGTGGAAGGCGAAGAAACTGAAGACATAGTTATCAGAAGGGGGGTCAGACAAGGTTGCATTCTATCGCCCACACTGTTTAACCTGTATTCCGAAGCTATTATATCCGAAGCTCTAACAGACCTAGATTGCGGCATCAAAGTCAATGGCCGTATCGTCAACAACCTAAGATATGCCGATGACACTGTTCTTATGGCGTCAACTGAGTCGGATCTTCAAAAAATAGTGGATAGGTTAAATGAGTGCAGTTTGAGGGCAGGCCTTAAAATGAATGCACATAAGACAAAAGTTATGGTCATTTCAAAACGTACTTTGAGTCCTAATATTAGTGTTTCCAGCGAAAGGCTAGACGTAGTGCGTAAATACAAATATCTAGGCACTTGGTTAACCGACGACTGGGAAAGTGAAACAGAGATTAAGACACGCATCGAAATCGCCCGTAGTGCCTTTAATAAAATGCGAGCAATACTCTCCAGTCGAAGCATAAGCATACCTTTACGCACTCGCCTGCTTCATTGCTATATTTGGCCAATAGTCCTATATGGGTGTGAGGCTTGGACCATCAAAGAGGACCTCCGAAAACGATTGGAAGCCTTTGAAATGTGGACATTCCGGCGCATGCTTTCTATTAGCTGGACTCAAAAAATTACTAACGCTGAAGTACTGAAGCGAGTAGGTCAAACGCGCAACTTAATGCAGACCATCAAGAAGAGAAAAGTGGCTTACCTTGGTCATGTCTTTAGAAATGACCGGTACGAACTGCTGCAACTCATAATGATGGGCAAAATTGCGGGAAAACGAGGAGTTGGCCGAAGAAAAAAGTCCTGGCTCCGCAACATTCGGGAATGGACCGGAATCAAGAGTGCTGCAGAGCTGTTCCACCTCGCCAGGGATAAAGAGAAATTTTTAAGTCTGATGACCAACCTCCAGTGATTGGAGAGGAACGAGAAGAAGAAGAAGAAGGATTCGGATCGCATTCGCTTCGCCTGTCTGTTTGACTAAAGCTTAAGAGATGTTCCTGTAGAGATGCATCTTAAATTACGGAAAAACGGACTATCCGAGGGTAAAGCACAAGTGAATAATGTAAACGTAAAATGAAAAACAAAAATTAAATCCAAAGCCAAATTATTTATTTCAATTATGCCTTATTGTATGGGGTGGAAAAAAACCTCTTTTAAAACCCAAACCGTCTTACTGTAAAAAGTTTAACAAGTGTTTAACACTTGTTTAAAAAAGTGTCAACTGCAAGACGGCATTTTACGTTGATTTAAGGGTGGTTACACTTTTTTTAGACAAGTCTTCAACAGACTTAACTTTTTTTGTAGGAAGACGGGGCGTGTTGATACTGTGCGGGGCACCAGGTTGCGTTGTGATAGAAATGAAACGATCGGTGGTAGTCCATAGAATGTTCTGGTTTATTTTAGGAACAGTCACTTTTATAGCAATTATTTACAAAGTCAAAATTGTGGGCAGATTCAAAAATATATAAAAATTACATTGTCCAATCAGCGCGCGGTACGTAGTCACTGTTAGTTACACAGAAAACATGAGAGGGCGCGCCACCATCGCGGCGGCGGTGGCAACGGAGCCCTAGGTAAACAATGCGCGTTAGCCCGCGGCGGCTCGCCAGTCGGCCGGCGCGCGCGGCGTGCAGCGGGCGTTGATGTAGGTACAATGATGCAGCTACAGTGCTCCCCTTCAAGCGAAGCGTGCGGGTCGCCGGACAATCCGTCCGGACGAGGTCTTCTTCACAGGTTCGTCAGCAACATGTGTCGATGCTGTTGGGACTTCGGCGGCGTCGTTGACTGTGTAAGCCGGCTTTAGTCGATCTATTGACACCGTGCTTATTCGACTTGGTAGCTGCAGCGTAAACACCTTGTTCTCTCGCCTCAACACTGGGTAGGGTCCATCGTAAGTTGGCTGTAGTGGCTTGCGAACAGCGTCAACTCTGATGAAAACCGATTTGCAGGTGTCTAGGTCAGAGTGGACAAATATAGCACGGTTGTTGCTATGCTGTTGTGTGAGCGTCGGTTTCAAGCTGTCTATGGTCTTGCGAAGTTTGTCGACGTATTCTGAGTCCATGGTTTCACTTCGTGATGATGATGAGAAAAAATCACCTGGTAGTCTGGGGTTGTACCCGTAGGTGAGCTGCGCAGCACTAACTCCAGTGTCGGTGCGACAAGCGGTGCGTAGTCCGAGCAGCGCGGTTGGTAGCTCGTCGATCCACGTACCTCCTTTTATTAGACGTGCGGTGAGCGCGGCTTTGAGTGACCTGTGCCAGCGTTCAATCATGCCGTTGCTTTGTGGGTGATATGGCGTAGTTCGCACACGGTGAATGCCTAATAAGTTGGTTAAGGCATTGAACAGGTTGCTCTCAAATTGACGGCCTTGGTCACTTGTCAGCGTCTCGGGGCATCCAAATCTTGTAATCCAGGTCTCGTATACTGTCTTCGCAATGGTTTCAGCAGTCATATCCAGTATGGGCGTAGCTTCGGGCCATCGGGTGTTGCGGTCAATCATGGTAAGTAAATAACGATGACCGCTCGCTGATGTGGGTAGCGGTCCGACGATATCAACATGTATGTGCTTGAATCGCTCGGTCGGTGCGAATGTTGATAGCTTGCTGCTGGTATGTCGTTGCACTTTTGCTCGTTGGCAAGCTATACATGCCTTAGCCCACTTGCCAATGTCTATATTCATGCTTGGCCAGAAGTATTTACCTTGCATGAGCTTGCGCGTTGTTCTGACTCCTGGGTGACTTATTCCATGCAGCGCGTTGAAAGCAGCTAATCGGAATGCCGTTGGCAGGTACGGGCGTGCGGTGCTAGTTGATGTCTCGCAGTATATCTGTTCGTTCGAGTCTGGCAAAGTAATTTGCTTCAATTGAATATTACTTTGTTTTTTCAATGTGGGTAATTCTTTGTCGTTGTCTTGAGCTTCTCTCAAACTTGCGTAATTGATGGTCGTGGGGCAGGTAATTGTCTCGATGCGTGATAGTGCGTCGGCTACGACGTTGTCCTTGCCACTGATGTGCCGAATATCTGTAGTGAACTCACTAATAAATAGCAACTGGCGAGTTCGTCGTGGCGTCTCGTTGTCCGATGATATTTTTGACAAAGCGTAGGTAAGCGGCTTGTGGTCGGTGAACACAATTAACTCGCGTCCTTCGTACATTTTTCTAAAGTGCTTCATCGCCATGTATATTGCGAGTAATTCCCGGTCATAGGTACTGTACTTCACTTGAGTAGGCGAAAATTTCTTTGAAAAGTAGCCTAGAGGTTGCCACATGTTGTTTACGTGTTGTTGAAGGACTGCGCCAGCGCAACTGTTGGATGCGTCGCTCATTATTGCGAGTGGGGAGGCGTGGCAGGGATGTGCGAGCAGTGCGGCGTTCCGTAGGCTCTCCTTACACTTTTCAAATGCAAACGACGACTCATCCGTCCAATTGATTGCTGTCTTGTCGCGTTTCTTACAGTTATGTAGATATACATTGAGCGGCGCTTGCACAGCTGCGGCGTTTGGAATGTGTTCACGATAATAGTTAATCATTCCAAGAAAGCTGCGTAATTCCTCAATTGTCTTTGGTTTGGGATAGTCGTTGATGACCTTGACCTTCTCTTCAGGTGGTCTGATGCCTTCGCTTGACACTGTGTATCCGAGAAACTTCACTGATTTCTGCCCGAACACACATTTTGCAGGGTTTATAGTTATCCCGTTATCTTGTAATCGCTTGAGTACTATGCGCAAATGTTCTCGGTGTTCACTGTCGTTCGTCGAAGCCAACATTAAATCGTCCACGAATGGGAAAACAAAATCTAGGCCACGTAGGACGTCATGGATAAAGCGTTGGAATGTTTGCCCAGCGTTCTTAAGGCCAGGACACATTCTTGGGAATTCGTACAGGCCAAATGGAGTAATAATAGCAGTCTTTTCGATGTCTTGTTCTCGGACTACTATTTGTTGGTAAGCGCGATTTAAATCAATTGTTGATAGTACTTTCTTGCCGGCCAGGTGGTAGGTGAAATCTTTGATTCTAGGTATCGGATAACGGTCAGGTGTAGTTACCGTGTTTAACCTTCGATAGTCACCGCAGACACGTAGGTCGCCATTTTTCTTCGTTACCACGTGGAGTGGGCTTGACCATGGGCTTTTGCTTGGTCTGCATAGGCCTTGGTTGATCATGACTTCGAACTCGTGTCGGACTTGATTGTAGCGGTGCGGTGGTATAGGTCTGGCTCGACAATGTATCGGCGGTCCTGTGGTCTCAATATAATGTTCGACATTGTTCTTCGGGCTTAGCTTCATTGACGTCACTCGGGTTGTGCCGGGGAATTCAGCAAGAATATCGTGATACGATTGTTGTAAGTCAACGCTACGTACCGTGGGCACATTTGATACTCGGGCGGGTGCCATGACAGACAGTTGGGTTGTCATGTCAATCAATCTTCGATGCCGTAGATCAACAACGAGCTGGTGATGGTTGAGAAAATCAGCTCCGATGATTGGTTTGCTGACGTCGGCGATTACAAACTTCCATCTGTATGGTCTGCGTAGGTTTAAGTTTAATTCCAGTGTTTTTTCTCCGTAGGTGGGTATGACGGTGTTGTTAGCGGCGTACAGCGTGAATGGTAGTTTCTTCATCCGCTGACCTTTGTTCCGTGGTAAGACAGATATGTTAGCACCTGTGTCTACTAGGAAAGTGAGTCTCGACGTTTTGTCATAGATAAAAAGGCGGTATGATTTTTCGTAAACGCCGGAGTCCGCCGCATCCAGCGCTTGCTTCAGTTTTCCGTCTCCTTTTGATGTTCTTTCTTGTAAGAACAGGGTTGGCGACAGCATCTAGCGTCTCTGCCGAACTTTCTGTGGTAAAAGCAGTAGGGCGACGGTGTTGCTGAGCGTGAGCGGTACGGCGCACGTGGATTTGAGCGTGCGCGGGAGCGTGATCGCTGCGACGAATTTCCATGACCGCGGTAACGACAATGGCAATTGTGGTGCTGAGAAGACTTGAGTGAGGCTACTTCGAGAGATAACTTCCTTATTTCTTCGATCAGGTTCTGTGTATCGCCACGTGGTGGAGTTGCCTGTTGCTCACACGATACGGCTGTGACTTCCTGAGCTTGTTCAGTCATCTTGTCGGCCAGTAGGGATAATTCGTCTAAGGTGGTCTCCTTGGTGACGACGAGAACAGATCGTACCTGAGCTGGGAGATGATTCATCCACATCAGTCGTAACGTGGAGTCTGGAACCTTATCACGCGCTAGATTTCGCATGCGCCGCAGCAACTGAGAGGGTTTTTGGTCGCCGAGCTCCATGTCGGACAATAGTTTCTGGAATTGCCGATTCTCTGACTCTTCGTAAACTGATATAAGCCGTTCCTTCAATAAATTGTACTGGTTTTCTTTTGGCGGGTCATAAATCAGGTCACAAATTTGATCTACGTCTTGCTTTTCCAAACGTGCGACGACCATTTGTGATAGTTCCCGCTGTCCTTTCTTCAAATCATGCGTGGCTGCTTCGAAACTGACGAACCACAAACGGGGACGGTCGCGCCAGAATGCTGGAATCCTCAGCGACAGCGAAATACCGGCTACCTCTGGAACTTGTAGTGCTGTAGAATCACTACGACCGCTGGCCTTTTCTATTCCTTGATCGTCCATGATGTGACACTTGTGCTTGAGGATCACGTCGGGGTCACCACTGTGCGGGGCACCAGGTTGCGTTGTGATAGAAATGAAACGATCGGTGGTAGTCCATAGAATGTTCTGGTTTATTTTAGGAACAGTCACTTTTATAGCAATTATTTACAAAGTCAAAATTGTGGGCAGATTCAAAAATATATAAAAATTACATTGTCCAATCAGCGCGCGGTACGTAGTCACTGTTAGTTACACAGAAAACATGAGAGGGCGCGCCACCATCGCGGCGGCGGTGGCAACGGAGCCCTAGGTAAACAATGCGCGTTAGCCCGCGGCGGCTCGCCAGTCGGCCGGCGCGCGCGGCGTGCAGCGGGCGTTGATGTAGGTACAATGATGCAGCTACAATACAATCATATCATCGTGTGGTACATACCCTCAGTTTCCTGATGGCGTTCCTGCTGACCATCTGACAGTCGTACAGCTCGATGAGCTGCAGGTTGTGGCAGGACGTGAGGTGTTCAGTTGTCTAGTCCTGGTACAGCTGCAAGTTATCATCGTGTGGTACATACCCTCAGTTTCCTGATGGCGTTCCTGCTGACCATCTGACAGTCGTACAGCTCGATGAGCTGCAGGTTGTGGCAGGACGTGAGGTGTTCAGTTGTCTAGTCCTGGTACAGCTGCAAGTTATCATCGTGTGGTACATACCCTCAGTTTCCTGATGGCGTTCCTGCTGACCATCTGACAGTCGTACAGCTCGATGAGCTGCAGGTTGTGGCAGGACGTGAGGTGTTCAGTTGTCTAGTCCTGGTACAGCTGCAAGTTATCATCGTGTGGTACATACCCTCAGTTTCCTGATGGCGTTCCTGCTGACCATCTGACAGTCGTACAGCTCGATGAGCTGCAGGTTGTGCCAGGACGTGAGGTGTTCAGTTGTCTAGTCCTGGTACAGCTGCAAGTTATCATCGTGTGGTACATACCCTCAGTTTCCTGATGGCGTTCCTGCTGACCATCTGACAGTCGTACAGCTCGATGAGCTGCAGGTTGTGGCAGGACGTGAGGTGTTCAGTTGTCTAGACCTGGTACAGCTGCAAGTTATCATCGTGTGGTACATACCCTCAGTTTCCTGATGGCGTTCCTGCTGACCATCTGACAGTCGTACAGCTCGATGAGCTGCAGGTTGTGGCAGGACGTGAGGTGTTCAGTTGTCTAGACCTGGTACAGCTGCAAGTTATCATCGTGTGGTACATACCCTCAGTTTCCTGATGGCGTTCCTGCTGACCATCTGACAGTCGTACAGCTCGATGAGCTGCAGGTTGTGGCAGGACGTGAGGTGTTCCAGAGCGCCGTCCGTCACCAGCGGGCAGTTGTCTAGACCTGGAAGTACGGGTATTTGCTTTTTAGATACTATCTAATTTAATATTGACCTTCGACTGTGTTTGATGTAAGGATCATTTGTTTTTATGGGTAGAAAAAAATTGGAAAGGCCGAAGTTGGTCAAATTTAGCAAAATAATTTTACATACTAATAGTATGGCTGAAAAAAATTATTTAGTTTAGTCTCCTAAAAGGATAATTTCATTATATGAGAAGGAAAATATCTAGGCACAGAAGTGTACAACAAAATGGAGGAAGCTAGACATGCCAGGCTAACACAGATGTGAACGAAAACCTGTTTTAGACTTTCTCTTTTGCGTGAAGATCCCCCACGCTTCCCGTCCCTTTAAATTGAATCATTTAACATCTGTTGAGGTTCTCACTGGGTAGTTGGATCATGGGCCTGATTCAGAAGGTGCTTCTCGATACGGCCCGCATTGTGAGGAGGTTCCTGTTTCTGGAGCACTAACCACCGGTAGCTTGGACCCTGCTCCCACACCGACGGACCACTATTTCATAGTTTTTTAATGTTTTTTTAGGGTTCCGTACGTCCGAATACAAAAACGGAACCCTTATAGGATCACTCGTGTGTCCGTCTGTCTGTCGCTTACAGTCAATTATCTCCGAATCTACTAGACCGATTAAGTTGAAATTTGGTACACATATCAATTCCTGTGACCCAAGCACAGAGGTGTGACGTGAATAGATGAAATATGTATGTGGGAGGTAATTTTTGGGGGGGAAGGGGAAAATTAAAAAAAATTTGAAAACTGCATCGTGTGACATATCAAATGAAAGGTCTTGTTGAGAAGATCTTATATGTATTTTTTTGTAATTTTAAATAGTTTCCAAGTTATTCAAGAAAATAGACGAAAATTGACCATCCCCCCCTTATCTCCGAAACTACTGAACCTAAAATTTTGAAAAAAATACAGAAATTAGTTTTCTACTTATAGATTATAGGAAAACCTATAAGAAGTCCATGATATTAAAATAACACGGTTAATCACTCAATATTATGCGTACCAATCTTCAATTATTCGTAAATTTCAATTCATCTATTATTTGCGGTTAAAATTATAGGTAGGCAAAAAATAAATCGTACGGAACCCTCTTCACGCGAGTCCAACTCGCACTTGGCCGGTTTTTTTTTCTTTTAGCAATATATTTGAAATCCGAAATAACATGCTAAGCTGAGAAGTATAAGAGAAATATCTTACCTAATACAGTAAGATGTTCAGCAGCGCAGGGCGACATTGATAACTGCTTGATACCGTAGTCTGTTATCAGTTCACAATGTGATAACGTCTGGAATCAAAACAACGACTTTGAGAAAAAGGGGAACATACGAAACTCATCATCATCATCTTCCTGCCCTTATTCCATTCTACTTGGGGTCGGCGCAACACGTTTTCTTCTTCCATTCTCCCCTATCAGACGTCACAGTATCATTTACTCCTTTTTCTTCCATATCATTCCTTAGACAATCCATCCATCTTTTCTCTGGCCTTCCTCTTCCTCTCCATCCATCAACATTCATACTCATCACTCTCTTAGTCACGTGAGTTTCATCCCTCCTCATCAAATGTCCATACCAAGACAGACGATTCCCTTTCATTTTTTCTGTAACAGGCGCCACTTTCAAACTTCCCCTTATAAACTCATTCCTTACTTTATCCATTCTTGTCACTCCACACATCCATCTCAACATCCTCATCTCCGCTACATGCAATCGTTTCTCATCCATCTTTTTCACAGCCCAGCATTATGACCTACTTTTATATGGACGAATGAATAACAAAACTAGAGTTTGTGATTATGTTTGTCAGTAAGGATGGCGATCATACCCGGTTATTATTTTATAACACTATACAGGGTGTAAGAGACATCGACGCACAAACGGATACCATGGGTCCAGGACATGATTCTGAACACACCCGTGTTGGAATTTTTCGTCGGATTTTTCCTAATTTTAAAATTTTTTTTGGAGTTTTTTTTACTTAAGACTGTTCATAATCGTTATTCTTACCTAACCCAATGAGATTTTTAATAAAAAAGTAATTAATTCACTTTCACTAAAAGTAGCAATGTAAATGAAACTAGAAATGGTGTCTTCTTAGATGTTTATAATGAAAGGTCATCGTATACCTAAATACTATGCCCAGTACTACAGTACCTGTAGTACTTAAAGCGCGTCTCACTAAAAAAACAAACATAAAAAATTAGGAAAAAACCGACGAAAAATTCCAACACGGGGCGGTCCAGAATCATGTCCTGGACCCATGGTATCCGTTTGTGCGTCGATGTCTCTTACACCCGGTATTATTGATATTTTTAGATACAACTCATTTCTGCCGGAGCTGGTTTTTTTTTTCTATGAGCATTCTCCTTTGTATGTACCCAAAATTTTTATTGTATAAAAATTGACTTACCAATTTTTCAAGTCGAGGACATCCCATGGACAGATGAACGAGCGTGTTGTCCGTTATCAGAACACACTCTTCTAGATCCATTCTTTCGATCATTTTGCAACTCTGTTGACAAAAAAGCGACCTTAAATAATTAATTAAAACAAATACATAATTATAGGCAGCCTATAACGTCACTATATCAACACAGCGAGCCGCTATGTACGAGTCAGTTCTACTCTACTCACCCTAGCCAACGCCTGGAAGCCAGCATCAGTAAGCTGACTGCACTGCGCCAGCTCTAGCGTCACTATATCGGGACAGCGAGCCGCTATAGCCGACAAGGCGGCGTCTGTGAGGCGGGAACATCCTGATACGCATAAACGACGCATTGCGGGACCGAGTTTTGATATTGAGTCGTCTGTTAATTGCTGTGGACAAGAAAAACAGACTTATTAAAAATGATTCTTATAACAAAACAGAATGATAAACAAATGACTCATAAAAAAGTTAGAACAGTACCCTGAGCACGAGTTTTCAGTATTTGAGACGCTGCGTTTCAAAACTGGGAACAGAAGAACCCGAGTTCAAAGTATGCGCGTGCCCATTACAAAGCGTAGATCTCTATGGAGAAGAACGGGCAAGAAACTCCATGAACACTCTTTTTAAATCGCCAAAATTATTACAAAGGCAATCAATATAATTATCAATAACTAAAATAAACCGTGGCAGCTAAGAAATGACCAGTCCCAACTGACAGTTCTCGTTCACGAACATGGCACATGCATTAAAACTATTCAGCTCAACCGTTTTGAAGATAACTAAATGATCCGACACACGCGCCACCGTTATCGAGACATTACTCGTACCTTAGTTTTATACCAGGGTTAGGAGCCCTGGGTGGGAGGAGTCATTTGATGATTTTAACACATAAAAAAAGTGTTAATTAAAAGTGACCATAGGAAATATCAAAATGACAACTCAATAAAATGATCAATAGTTAAAATAAACCGTAGCAGCTAATAAATTACCAGTCCCAAGTGACAGTTCTCGTTCACGAACATGACACAAGCATCAGCATCATTCAGATCAACCGTTTTTAAGAGAACTAAATGATCCGACACGCGCCACCGTCATCGAGACATTACTCTTACCTTAGTTTTATACTAGGGTTAGGAGCCCTGGGTGGGAGGACTCATTTGATGATTTTACCACGTAAAAAAAGTGTTAATTAAAAATGTCCATACTCCATAGGAAATATCAAAATGACAACTCAATTAAATGAGCAATAATTAAAATAAACCGTGGCAGCTAAGAAATGACCGGTCGCAACTGGCAGTTCTCGTTCACGAACATGACATATGCATCAGTACCATTCAGCTCAACCGTTTTGAAGAGAACTAAATGATCCGACACACGCGCCACCGTCAGCGAGACACTACTCTTACCTTAGTTTTATACCAGGGTTAGCTATCCAAATAGGCTACTGGTACTCACATCGCATCCTTGTGTGTTGAGCGCCGACAGATCGGGGCAGTATGTCGCGAGCGTCGACACGCAGTTGTCATTCACGTTTTTACAACCTGACATTTAAAGAGATAGTTATACAATGTGTCCGGTCTGAAAAAATGTAGTTTGCTCAATTTATCATCATCAACCTATAAATGTTCCCACTGCTGGGACCCAGGCCTCGTCTCTGAGAGAGGGGAGTGGGCCATAATACACCACGCCGGCCCAATGCGGGTTGGTGGATGTCACATGTCTTCGAATTTTTGGTTCTAGGACATGCCGGTTTCCTCACGATGTTTTCCTTCACCGTTTTGAGAGCGGTGTTGAAATAAATTACACAAAGTAATACATACATGGCTACATGGCACCATGCATGGCTGGATTCGAACCCACGACCTACAACTCGTAAGTAGGGATCGATACCACTGGGCCACCTTTGCTCAATTTATACTAATATTATAAAGTTGAATTTTGTTCGGTTGAACGCGCTTATCTCAGAAACGACTGGTTCGAAGACATTTTTTTTTGTGCTTGAAAGCCCATTCATCAAGGAAGGCTAAAACCACGGACTCCACGGAGAGCAACTAGTTCTGACACTATTTTTTCTACTTGTAGGGTCGGAACCCACCTGCCTGTCTCAATATAACTGTGACCCTGCAACATAAAGGGCTATTGAAGGATCACCGTGGATTTTAGTCAATACAAGCCCCTTTCCGTCCCGCCCTGGGTATGAGGACTCAATAGAAAATTTTACCACGATAAAAAGGGGGTCGGAAACCAACCCTCACTGAATGGTAGCCATTTTTGTACTTTTTATGTTTTTGAAGCGTGTTCCCATTTAGTCATCAAATCAAATCTTATTCTTAACTAGACTGCTATAATCTTATCAAGTCTAGACATGGATTAGATAAATATAAACAGTAAATACAATACCTCTACATATAAAAGTCTTGAGCCTCGGACAGGCGCGTGCTAACGCCTCCACACCGTTTTCTGTGATTGACTGGCACCAGGATACGTTCACATGGGTCAATAACTGGAAATTAGAAAAAAATATTTAAGAGCGCGTATTCTGAAAGTTGGCAACGTCGCAAACAGTTGTCAAATATTAACAAGTTTTAAACAATTTGGCTATGTTACCGTATGGAATGGAAATAAGAAATATGGCTATGTAGTACACTAAAAAATTAATTAGGAAATGCAATAATTAATATCGTAACACCGAATATTATCAGGTGTAAAAAAAGTATTTGGGAACTTTCCAAATGCCTTTTTTATACCTGAAACGGTTACAACATCAAATTCAGTGTTTTAATTGCATTCCTATATCAAATTTTTAGTGCACTACAGAGCCATATTTCTTATCTTCATACACCAAATTAATTAAAACTTGTAAATATTTGACAACTATTTGCGACGTTGCCAACTTTCAGAAAACGCGCTCTTAAGCATCTATCAATTTTGGAGGTGATAGGCGGAGACCTCTTGCGTCCGGCATTGGTCGAGGCCATGCTGCGGGGCGAGACGGAGTGGGAAGCGGTCGCCTCCTTCTGCGAAGCAGTCATGCTTGCGAAGGAGGAGGCGGGCCGTGAGAGGGAGAGGACGACTTTTAAGTTTTGGGAAATAATATTAAAGTCCAAATATTAACCTTACCGGGCATCCATCAGAGAGCGCCTTCAGTGATATGTCTGTGATGTTCGAACAAGAGTCCAGGTTTATCCTGGAACATAAGAAATAATTATGAGATTTGAATATTCAAGTCCTGCTCGCAACTTTTGTAATCAAAAATATTTAAAGATTTTTTGGGAGTAAAAGCGGCGAAGAGCAGTGGTAACGGCCCCGACTAGCGATTTGTCTAAATAATTTATTTCATCACCACTTCTCAAAATGGTGAAGGAAAACATCGTGAGGAAACCTCCATGTCTTAGGACCAAAAAATTTAAGACATGTGACATCTACCAACCCGCACTGGGCCCGCGTGGTGGATTATGGCCCACTCCCTTTCACAGAGGAGGCCTGTTTCCCTGCAGTGGGGACATATATGGGCTGATGATGATAAAAGAGACACGATATAGATATCTTCTTTTTCGTCCCACAACCCAGTAACTGGGAAATACGATACCCCATGGTAAGACTGGTTGTCAGAATTTAGAGCTTCTGACTAACAGAAACGACTGTCAAAGATCTACAAATGACAGCCGGGACCAACGGCTTTACGTGCTTGTCGAGGCACGGAGGAAACTCGCTATGACAGATGATCACCCATCAACAGACCAACCTCGGCGAGCGCGGCTTAACTCGGAAGATTGGCTTGTGTGGCTGTAATTATTTAGCCACGAGCTCCTCAATCTCGAACTGACCTATTTGAGGTAAATGATTTAATTTTGGTGTATTAAAAAAATTTAGTCTTACCTCTGCAACTTTTTGCATCGTCTGCCAAGCGCCTGACAAGAGTTGTCAGTGATTTTCCGACATTTGTTCAAATTTAATTCTTCGATGTTTGGACAAGACTGAAAAGAAAATATTGAAATAATAAAAAAACTAAGTAATATTCAAGTAAAATGCAACGCATTGCCCGCATTTTGAAGTTTTTATTTAATAAATCCTTCATTTTAGTGAAAGTCGTTATGTGTTTTTATTTACAATTCAAGATTGTACTTTCAGCTATTGGAATAAAGTCCTTATTAGCAAAAACGTAGGCAAACTGCAACATTGCCTAGCTTAAGATATAGTTGAGTTAAAATATAGTTGGTATTATGGGTGCAAAGGGCGTCATTTGGTGCCTATTTTGCTTAGAATTTCTTTTCCATCTTAGACTTTATGTAGTCTTTAATTAAATAGTAATTTAGACAGATTCGCGACCCAGGGTGGCGCTGACAGCTCATTGAGGCGCATTTCGAACACGACGCGCCGTCCACCTTAATTAATTACTTAATTTTTAGTCTTTAATTAAATAGTAATTTAATTAAAGATTACATAAAATCTATCAGTTAAGTTTAACACATTTTTAACGATGGTAGGCAAAGTTAGTGCCCCCAAGGTATAAAAGCTATAAAATACACCGTGACTTTTTAGTCGTCTTACAAAAGCAGCCCAGTTCATGTATCCAATGACTAGAACACGTTTATAATAAAAAAAATATGTATTTAAGAGATTTGAAAAATTTAATAATAAAACTTTAATTGGTTATTATGACACAAGGCGTAGTTAGAAACGCCCTTGTCTCATAGAAAATGGAAATGGAATGATCTACCCGACTATTGCGCTGGGTAGGTATACTCTACAGATTGATACGTAAACATTTTAACAGGGTGTTTCATATTTCTAATGTACCTATTTATGTATTTATTAAAAATAAAAATTATTATTAACGATTTTAAAAAAAAAAAAACTCGCCTAGAGGTATTTTAGGTCGGATACATTAAGTGGACGACTTTTGTAAGACGACTAAAAAGTCACGGTGTATAATATTGATATAATATTTTTGTTTTTGAAATATGACGTCGACCCTGTCATGGTTCGTGACAGACGGTGAGTCACCCTGCCTAGCTTGAACCAGGACCGGTCGCCGCCCCTGGGTATAAACCACTCTGGAATCCGGGGCGGTGGGTCTACTTGTTCGTCACTATGTCTTCTGACCCAGTTTCAACAAATGTACTTGAATACACTGACCTGTGCCAGCGACCTGATGGATCCATCTCCTATGCTCTCACATCCTCGGAGTGACAACTCCCTGAGGAAGCCGCCGCATCTGTGGGAGATGTTCTCTATCACTGGACCCTGCGGAGAAGATAATTATTGTTAACTTTCAGTGCATCCACACCGCCGGTAACATTTATTTATTTATAAAGGTACAGTTACAGAATACAGAGTAGTTATAGTTAAGATTAGTTATCATGATACCATTTTTAAATCTGCACTCCAATTACTACTGTACACAGCACTTAAGATTTATACATCTTCATAAAGAGGTTAGTAAGAAAAAATACAAAAAAGATAATAATTAAAGAGTTAAGTAGCTCAACGTTTCCAAATGTTGCTCGGTAACATCCGCCAACAAAATGTTACTAAGTGTTGACGTGTTACTGTAAGTCGTGTAACGTTGCTCAACATTCGGTAACATCCGCCAACAAAATGTTACTAAGTGTTGACGTGTTACTGTAAGTCGTGTAACGTTGCTCAACATTCGGTAACAATGTTACCCCCATTATCTAACAATGTTGCCGATTGTCGAGCAACGTTACTCGACATACAGTAACACGGCAACATTTGTTGTCGGATGTTACTGCGGTGTGGATGAGTAACAATCAACAAATAGTAACAAGGAGCCACAAAAGTTACCGAATGTTACCGTGTTGGCGCGTTGGCGCGAGCATGCGGATTGCAAGTAATAGGTGACTCGACGTCCGACGACGGCCATGCCCGGGTCGACGCGCGCCTCAGAGTTGTCAGCCATCTGATGGGGCCCCCATAGAGGGCAAAACACCTCCCGGGGTCGCGGGACCGTCTAATCAGGTGATAATACGTTCTAGGGTCACAATTGTGACCTGAATGGACATGGATGCTGAACTGAATGCACCAACCGTGTGGCCAATCTAATGTATATTGTTTCGTCAAACATATGTATAAGATCGAATTATACGGAAATATCGATTTTAGTAGGCGGTTTGATTCAAATTTGGATTCTACTGCTATGGAAAAAAGAAAATTCTAGATAAAAAGACTTGGAAAATTTATCTTTCTCACCTCGACATCTCTTTGAAACTCGAACAAGTCTATCCTCTGCCAATTGGAGCCGTCCAGAGCTAGTATGTTCCATAGTTTTGATACCTGCAAGATATAATGAAAACCTTTTTAATGGCGATTTCATGGAACCAAGATTTTTATGACTTGGGAATATGAACTAGGTGTAGGTCCCGCCAGATAAGTCTGGAATAAAGGTCATTGATCCTAATAATGCATCGTTCGAATTTCATAATACCAACGTTCGAATTTCAAAATAAAATATAAGGTCGCCTCTTACCACGATACGTTTGTTTTGATCGTGTTACGACACTTTCTTTTCATTTTTCTTATCGTTTTGAAATATTGGAATACATTGGTACAAGGGGGTCAACGAATTTTATTCCAGACTTATCTGGCGGCGAATATAGTCTGGCCGAGTTCTCATCCCATCATCAAGACGCCGCTGCCAGTCTGTCTGTCCGAATGTCACCAGACTGTATCACATAAACCGTGAAAGTTAGACAATATAAATTTTAACAAACAAATACTAATATCAGAAACATTTAAGGGGGCATCCTACATATACAACAAACGCGTTTTTACAGATGAATGGTACGGAACAGTTCGTGCGCGAGTCCGGCTTGCACTTGGCCGGTTTTTTCTTGAGGTACGGAACCCCAAAAAAGCTTTCACGCCCGATTGGGGAGGTCTATAGACAGCAGAGTGAGCAGTGGTGGCCGAGTGGTATCGGCCCCAACTTACGAGTAATACTTTGTAATTTATTTCATCACCACTGCTCTCAAAACGGTGAAGGAAATCACTGATGAGGAAACCGGCATGTCCTAGAACCAATAAAATTCGAAGACATGTGACATCCACCAACCCGCACTGGGCCCGCGTGGTGGATTATGTAACAGAGAGGTATCCAACCTCTTCTGTTCCTTCAACCTCTTTCAAGTTCTTTTTATTGTTTTAATATTTTTTTAAAAATTCATGTTTCGAATTTTCAATGTGACATTGCGTCACCTTCAATTCTTTTCTAGTACTTCAATTTTTGCCACGGCTCCGACAGCATGTGCTGTGTGTAACTTTATTCTCTCATTTTACAATAAAATAAGTATTTATTAAACTCCGTTGTGTCTTTTAAAACTGTTACACAACCAGTACGACTCGAGTACTACGAGCTCCAAATCCAGTTCCTCTCGGAGGACGATGTGTGTGATGTCTCGGTGGACATAAACCCTGGACCCATAGCCGGCCTTGCCTTCGTGGCCGCTAACTTCGACGGCATCCTTGGCATAGCATCCTTAGTAGCAGCATCTCGGTGAACGGCGTGAGACCCCTGCTCTACCCCTAAAGGTGGCGTAACGCTACAATTACAGCCTACTCTCTCTCACAGAGAGGAGGCCTGTGTCCCAGCAGTGGGAACATTTATAGGCTGATGATGATGATGATAGGCCTTGATGATGATGATAGATCTTGACTCACCTGTGCACACCTACATAGCGAGACAACGTCTAGATAGGACAGTATTCTAAGGAGCAGTTCTTTGGGCAGCTTTCTGTTTATGTGGTTATCATCTTCGCTCGAAAACCGAGCGATCTGAAACAAACGGAGACATTTTATTAGACTTGCATTAACTTAACAGCCCATAAAACACATGCAGTAATACTGGAAGCCGACCCTTTTTTTATGGTGGTAAAATCATCAAATGACTCCTCCCACCCAGGGCGGGGCAGGAGGGATTGTCAGACTTGTACTGACTAAAATCCACCGTGATCCTTTAAAAGCCCTTTATTTTCCAGGGTCACGGATACTTGATAAGACAGTCCCGCGACCCCGGCAGGCTTTGGCCCTCTAAAGGCCCCTTTTGCGTTTGCCGTACATGATTGCTTTCCAGAATTTGATCCTTATTAGCAACACTAACGAATGGTGTACAAATACCGGCATGGATCTTGAGCGCTGACCTTCACCTGCGCAGAAGTGAGTTATTAGGTCCCTTTGGTAGATGAAGTGAGGAACGGGGGCGGGGAAAGTGTAGTGATTGGTCCGCGTAGCGTGCCGTAGCGCATCGCGTCATAGCCGCCACTCGGGATTCGTTATTTTGAGCGTTTTATTTGTTTTATTGTGCGTTTCATTTGTCGATAAGTGTACGATGCGCAAAGCGATCCCCACTATTACAAAAAAAAAAATTACGCCGAGCGCTCAAGAACCGTGCCGGTATCTGTAATAATACGGAATGTGATATTTTTTCCAAACTCAGCAGGTTCGATTCCTGGCCAGGATTATTGTTTTTTTTTTAATCCAATGATGCAGTTTTAGTTTTTGTCAAAATCGGCCTAGAGACTCCTTTCAAAGTTTTTCAATATTCCTCATAGTTTCGGATATAACCATCCACGCCCAGTTGAAAAATTCACCCTGTATAAATTGTATTAGTAATTATTAAAAATACTGCATATTTTAGCGACTTTGTTGCATATTTCAAGCATTTATGTTGCATATTTTTTCTTTGACTGGCCTGTTGGTCTAGTGGTTAGTGACCCTGACTGCTATGCCGGAGGTCGTGGGTTCGATTCCCACCCAGGACAAATGTTTGTGTGATGAGCACGCTCATTTGTTCTGTGTCTGGGTGTAATTTATCTATAATATGTATGTATTTAGAAATATATAAGTATGTTTATCAGTTGTCTAGTACCCATAACACAAGCTCTGCTTAGCTTGGGACTAGATGGCGTTGTGTGATAGTAAAAAAAAAAAAATATTTGCATGTATTGTCAATTATAAGTTGCATATTATCCAGCCTCTACATTGTACTAAGGTGATAATAATTATGTCGGATGTTACATTATATCTTATGCGACTTCAGTAACACTCAATACTGCATTTTGCACCTACTTCTACACTAATATTATAAAGAGGAAAACTTTGTATTTTTGTTTGTTTGTTTGTTTGTAATGGATAAACTCAAAAACTACTGGACCGATTTTAAAAATTCTTTCACCATTAGAAAGCTACATTAGCTGCGAGTAACATAGGCTATATAACATCACGCTATTACTAATAGGAGCGGAGCAGCAATGAAAAATGTTTCAAAATCGGGAAAATGTATTCCTTTTCGAGAGCTTCCGTTGCGTGCGCTGCGTAAACGGTTAGAGTTACGCAAAAAATATGTATTACGGAATTATTCCTCATAAAAAGTCCTAAAATAAAGTCCGCGAGAGGATATATCTATCTTTTAAGGTTAAGTCACTATAACCTTTTTTATGGAAATCAAATTTGTTTTAAAATAATGCATTATTTGCGATGGTATTTTCATTAACATGATATTAATCCTCATCCAAATAAATTCGTTAATCATCACAAGCATTTAATTTTGAACGAAATCCCCTTGACATCATTTGATTTCAATGAATATCTTAGGAGATACCGAGGAGATACCTATCACAGTTTTAAAATATTACCGCAAAAAAAAATTACGGGCTGGGCATGACACAATCGCTTGATGTGTTAATCCATTCGTGGACACTACCAAGTTTGTTGTTGAGACACTTCACGACAGAAACAGGAGAGTATCCTGTGGACGTTTTTACAAACCTATTCATCTACATTACTCCTATTACAAATACTTCTATATAATTATATGTAAGTATCATCTGGGAATCATACTAAAATTGATTTATCGTGGGCTCTAACAAGATTTTTCTGACTTATTTAATCAACAGCATTGGTTGCTAGGCAACAGGCCCATAGTTTTTTTTTGTATCTTTCTTTGCTTCTAACGGAAAAGGCAAAGGGCTTAAGCCCATACAGCCTAGGCCAATAGACTTCCTACTATTTTGTCTTTTTGCTATGGCAAAATGAGGTACGTACTAAATAGTTTCAAAATTCGCGAAATATAAATCGCGGGGCATATCCAACCGCTTGCGGACGGGGTGTAATGGGCTCGCTGAGCTCGCCGTCCGACCAAGGACAAGGCCCAAGTCACGGCGCATCGTGTTCCACGCGCTCAAGGGAACTGATGGTGACGGGACCTTGGTGCCAAATTTAAAAATCTTGAATTTCTCTGGCCACCGTAGGTGCGGGCATGTGGACGGCGAGTAATGGGCGACTCACTGTCCGACCATGGACCATGCCCGGGTCGACGGCGCGTTATGTTCCACGCGCGCCTCACAGAGTGTCAGCACAATGACGGGGTCTCCCTTTAGAGGGCCAAAGCCTGCCGGGGTCGCGGCACTAACGAATACCGTGACCCTGAAACGTAAAGGGCTATTGAATTGGCTTTTAGTCAGTACAAGTCTGACAGTCCCTCCTACCCTGCCTGGGTGAGAGGACTCATTTGATGAATTTAACACGCTAAAAAAAAGATGCTCACTAAGACGCGACTTTGTTCTTCATAGTTAGGAGTTTCAAATTTTGCTTAGGGGTTTGTTTTAGTACGTAGGTGCTACCTCAGGCGGGATTTTGCGAAATTTGAACCTACGAGGGGTTGTTTTTGATTTGATAGAATTTTGTTTGGATATTGATTTAGATTTTCCAAAAGTATCCCATAAGGAGGGTATCCGGGAGTAGAAATTCACAGATAAAAAGTTCGAAATACGCGCAGACGAAGTCGCGGGCGAACTGCTAGTTATTTATATTTTTAAAAGCCGTTCTGATTTCATGCCAACAGAATATGATTTAAGGTATATAAACATATGTTTTTACTCCACATTTTTCTTTTTATAGCCATTCAAAAATACTTTTACGCCTTTAAAACCGGAGTGTATTTCAAAAGTGTATAAATTTATGTACAGGCGCCCTAAATTCAGTTGTGCTCATTTATTTTCATAACTTCATAATTTTTTTGATTTTCTTAAGTCTTATTTTTCTTATTTATATAATCTCCTTACAAGATCTTATAATATCAAGTACCTAATTTAAAAATGTTTACAATGTGTCCGGTTTTTCATCCTGAAATAATTGCACTTTTAGCAGATAGCTCTATGAGGCGCGCGTGTAACATGACGCTCCATCGACTCGGGGCAGTTCATGATCAGACGGCGAGTCGTCCATTACTCGCCGTCTGCAATCCACCGTGATAATGCTTAGGGTTAAAGAAAAACATATAGGCGGGTTTCACGCATGTCCAATTTATTTTAAGTAGCAGCTGTATTTTAGGCTGAAAATGAACACAACATTCACAAAATGTCATTATAATATAATATATTCCACAACTATCACACAACGCCATCTAGTCCCAAGCTAAGCAGAGCTTGTGTTATGGCTACTAGACAATTGATAAACATACTTATATATGTCTAAATACATACATTTTATAGATAAATTACACCCAGACCACAGAATAATTAATAGTACTATACGCCCAGACACAGAACAAATGATCGTGCTCATCACACAAACATTTGTCCTGGGTGGGAATCGAACCCACGACCTCCGGCATAGCAGTCAGGGTCACTAACTGAAATTGTTTCAGTGGTTTCGTAGATTAGCATATACAAACAGTTTATTAAATTAGTATGGAAATATGAATTGCTCCAATAAGCAAAATATTAGTTCTTAATTGGACACTTTGCATAAATTATTAAAATATTACAAAATTATACCTTGTGATGTCAAACTATAATGTTGTCCATTACTTTTGGTTATTATGACTTATTATTATTTATACATGGAGATTTATTAACAAAGAAAATTTTTTTTTTTTTTAATAGGTGGATGGCGAAATTCGGAACTAAAAATAGCGGAATATACTGAACGGAGTCTCGAGGCCGATTATGACGAAAACTAAAACTGCATCATTGGATTTCTGAAAAATCAACATTCCTGGCCAGGAATTGAACCATCCAATAGTTTAACACAATACTAACTAATATTTTAAATGCTGTCAAGTGAGTCCTACCTAGTCCTAGTTTGTTACAGCTTATAATTTTGTAACGGGGTTAGATACCTACCCTGCAGTAACTGCAGGTTTTTTTTCGCATAAAACTAAGACGGAGGGTATTTTTTTTTTGTTGTAACAACAGCAAAAATATGTCCTCCCATCCAGGGCAGGATGAGACGGACTGTCAGAAGTGTGCTGACTAAAATCCATGGTGATCCTACAATAGCAATTTACATTCCAGAGTCACAATTTTGATAGTATAATAATAATTTTGATAGTAGTAACTATTAAGTAATCCGTGGCAGTACTGTAATCCCCGCATGTGTTTGGTACTATGGGGGCACTTCTGTTACGCAGGCTTTAAAGCTTGTAATTTATATATACAAATAACTCTTATCCTGTAATAATTGTGGCTGCAATTACCAATTGACCTTATGCTTAGCTAAACATATTGTACTTTGTTGGCTAAATTTGCTGAGAAAAAGATGGATGAGTAATGATTGCTTGTAGCGGAGATGAGGATGTTGAGATGGATCAGATGGATGTGTGGAGTGACAAGAATGTAATAATGGAAAGTTTCTCTAATTTTATGATGTCTGGACTTTAAAAGAGACTGTGACCTCTGAGTTGGTTTCGGATGTTTCTTCTCAGAGTAGTCAGGTACGAAACACCGGCCCCTCCTAGTTTTATGAAAAGACGTGTAAAAGTGTTGATATAAATTACTTCCAAAACAAAAATAAACATTTCATTCCATCATTTGAAAAGTGGCGCATGTTACAAAAAAAAAATTAAAGGGAACCATGTCTTGTTAAAGACATGTGATGAGGAGGGAAGACACTCATGTGACTAAGAGAGTGATGAGTATGATTGTGGATGGATGTGGAGGAAGAGGAAGAGCACAAAAAATGGATGGATTATCTAAGGAGTAATATATATGAAAGAAAAAGGAGTAGGTATGAAATGATACTGTGACGTCTGACAGGGGAGAATGGAAGAAGATAATGTGTTGTAGAACAATTAAAACGGGATAAGGGCAGGAAGATGGTGATGAGTTATTTTTTGTATCTTCTGACAAAATTAGACATTTAAATATTGTTGTGATGTTGTAAAAGCAGTGTTGCAAGTTGTATTACATAAATTCATGAGAAATAACAATGATTTCAATTTATAAAACAGTTCAAATTGTTTAGAACACATGTTAAGCGTTAGGTAATTCATTGAATAGGTAATGTAAGATCACATGAAGGAAGCACATGTTCAGAGTGTGTGATTGGAAAATGAGTCATCTTCAAACATACGTAAATAAATTAGTACCTAAGTATTTAAACACAAGCATGGACTACAATTTGTGACTGATTAAAATTTCTTATCTGATAAATTTACTAACAGTCTAGCGTCGTAGTTAAAAACAAAAACAAATCAAACTATTGCGCGCTATTTACGTTTTTTACGTAAAAATATAAATTTCCCGCTATAAAAAAAAAAAACAAATTATTTTCTCTATGACGCTTTCCACATTTCTTTCAAGCAAGGGTAACATCGGATAATGCCGGAAAAACACGACCATCATTAAAAATACAAAAAACAATCATTATAACGGTTTATAAGCAATTCATGGGTTGAGTGGCCGCGCGCCTCAGGTCATTTACACTGACCTAACAAAGAAAACATGAATACGAGCACCGCGTGTGATTAAACATTAAAAACATACAAAACAATAATCACGACATGATAAAAACTTATCCCAAAGATTACGTAGAACGCATCTTTTTGTTTCATTCAAAAATAGATTAAGTATGTCTGCCAGAATTGTAAATAAATGGGTGTTTCGGGTTTATAATGAAGTTTTATTCCCTGGAAAAGTCGTAAAGTGCGTCAAGAACAAAGAAATGGGCCCGTAGCGCCCATGTCAGCTGTTTTAACACAACGAAAACACAAACAATGACATTAATATTGATTAGTTCTTACCTCGAATTTATTCCTTCCGGAATAACTCATGCTCGGGTAAGGCGTTACCTTAGCCACAATGTATGATTTAAAACACTTATTTTACACGATAATTTGTGCAAAGTGCACCACTGAACAAATATGGAGGAAAATTATATTTGATTTTTCGCAGACAGCGACGAACTAGACGTCCTTCATCAGCTGCACACTGGGTTACCAGACTGACATAATTTAATTTCCCCACTATAGCCCACTTGTTGTTTTATTGACATGCCAGAAATAGCTCAATGTGTGCAGTGTGTGACAACGCGTAAATAAAACAAATGAGCAACATCATTAATTAATTTATTGAAAACTAAGTTAAGAAAGCTTATGAACATAATGGTTTTTTAAACTCCCTCAATAAAATGAGTATTACTTAGTATGACATTGTACCTATGTAGGTATTCGGCATATTTTTTTGTTTATTTGTTTAAAAGCCCGCATTATTGTGTCAAAACACCGAGACTTAAAGTAAAGATTTTTATTTACATTGAAATGAAATTACTCTCTTAAGTGGTGTAATGTCTCGGGGGTCAATAAAACACACTTTTTGTCACTCAGGTTATCTGATCAGGATACACTGTATGCGCAAGTCTAAAGACGTGCTCACTCGCCTACGGCTGGTAACCGACTGACAACGCCAATGCGCCCGCGCATACACTACATCCCTTCTTTATTTTAATTGAATTGAAATGTTTCAAAATTACAATATTAGATTAGGTTTTAATATTCCGACCTAAACACCTATAATTGGTGGATAACTAATCAAATGTTTTAAATATAATTATTTCTGATTTACCGCAAAGTTTTACAGAACAGCAATGATTTACTTAATTTTAAATCTGTGTAACAAATCTTAAAGACATAGTTGATAACAGTAAATAACAATATTATAGTACAAAATTAACAAAATTATTTACTATTTACGCTAGTTCATCATTTTCTCTTAAATCACTATTACCACTATTTTGATTTTACATTACGACGATATTCTTTCCCGGTTTCATCATTACGATAACATCGCAACCTCTCACGTCCGTTACTGTATGCGCAGGATTGAAATTGGGGGTCAACTTATTATCTTTGATTAAATTTTCCACCAATACTTTTTCTCCTATTTCCAAGCCTGTCGCTTTACTTTTGAGATCCCCATGCACCTTCCCTTTTTCCTTCATTTGCAGATCTCTTTCTCACTTCTTCTTCTATTGATTTGTATTCCATGTCTGGTGCTGCCCAGATCTTGTCTCTAAACTGTCTTTTATAAAACAACTCTGAGGGAGATTTGCCTCTTCTTGTATTCTTTAAGATCGGGAACTATTGGCGACACCCACGGAGAGGGTCCATTTACTTCCTCGATAATATCCGCATCCTTCAGTTCCTCTAGTTTTTTGGCAAACTTTTCTTCTAAGGGAATGGGAACTCTTCTACAAAATTATTTTTGGCTTATGCCAAAACCCGATTCACCTGTCTAGTATTTTTGTGTAAAGAATCTATGTGCAATGGAATCGAATCAGTTACTGATTCTGAACAAACTATATTCAGGTTTCGCATATACCAAAAATAATGTTGTATATGGTTGAGTGACTGGTTTTACTGTTCGGCCTTTTGGGATCTGGACAGTCACTCCTTTGAAAACGCTTTCCCTAACGATGTCACATTGTTTAATTCATTAAGCCAAATTGAAGCCCAATTTTAAGCACGCCTAATAAATCGCGTGTGCTGTTTCTGATGACATAAGCAGTACACTTTATACTTTTATTTTTAATGACTGAAATGTCCACGTCAAAGGAGCCTATAATATCCAGGAGTTTTTTACTGCCATAGGAAATAAGTGTCTTATTAGGTTTGCGTATCTGGTTGGAAACTTACACATTATTGACTATTAGAAATTGTTATATTCTGTCTGTAATAATATTACATCTACTTCTTGAATCTATTAGCATATCAACGGTGACTCCCTTAATATTGCATTTCATAGTTTCGCCGTCATCCAGGTGGAAAATATAGTCAATTACAGATTTATTGGCATCATTTTTTATTTCTTTTCTTGGTTTTTTTTTTTTTTTTTTTTTACAGTCCTGTTGTCTGGCCTGTTGTTGGAAAATTGTCTTTTCTGTCGAGTCCTGCAATGTTCTCGGAAAAGACCAATGAATCCACATTTTAAACATCGTTTGTCTTTTGCGGGGCATTTTGTGTCTTCGGATAGATGGGTGGAGTTTCCACATCTACTACATTTTGTGTTCGATGATCGTTGTCTGAACGGTTTGTTGATTTTTTTTTTCTTATCTATTTCATTTATTTTTGCTTTGTTGTAATAAATGATAAATTATAATTATTTATTCAGTAAATTGGTTTTGGCAAACTCTTTTACACGTCAAAAGACACTATTTTACACTAGATGAGGCCGGTGTTTCGTACCTGACTACTCTGAGAAGAAACATCCGAAACAAACTCAGAGGTCACAGTCTCTTTTAAAGTCCAGACAATTTTCTATTGTTCAAATTATATGGGAACCATGCAGTGTAATTATTCGCATCGTTTGTATTTACAGTTTTAAATTGTTCTAATCGCCTGGCTACAACTTCTAAAGCATTTGCTTTACTGATGATTTCGTCTAAACATATTGTATCCCAGTATTCTTATTTTTTTTTTCGATTAATCGACACTTTTCCGTGATTTGATCGATAATATGCTCTTCTTTACTATGGAATTGACATTTATCGGCATGGTTTCTCAACCTTAATAAAAATCTTTCAAATTGTTCTCCTTCCTCCTGTTTCGTGAGTCGGAAAAGGTATCTTTCATAAATCCGACTTTTTTTGGAGCAAAGTAACCCAACAAACAAACTAAGCTCATAACATTAAGTTTATAAGGTCTAAACCCTTAAACTGATTATAAAAGAGCATTCATTATGCCAATATTACTTTTAGTGGCACATTATTAGAAGATTTGGCTTAAATTACCTTTAATTTTATATTTTGGCTGGGTAAACGATAATAAATCCAATTTATACGGCTACAATAAGGGCTCGAAATTGTTTTTCTTATAGAGGCTAGTTACATTGCTTTTTAGCCACATAATATTCAAAGTCATATAAAGGCTTTTAGTATGGTTAATTATTCTTAGGAAAGTAATGCACAAGGTAACTATGATGCTTTTAAACTTATAGGAGCATTTTATAAGACGTCTATCCAATAAATGAATTCTAGCATGTTATATGATGTTTACACACACTACCTCTACTCTTATGGTACTACAAAATGACCAAGCCGATACTCACGAATCAGCTAGTGGTTCCGCAGAGGATTATTTTATAGAAAATGAGATTGAAAAGGAAACCAGTGAGGAAGAACATAATTGTAGCGGTAGTGATAGTAATAAGGACATATAGATATTGCTATCAAGAGTCGGAGAATATTGATATTCGTAGTGATATAAGAGAATGGGTAGTGAAATTCAACATTTCCCATATCGCTTTAAGTGACTTATTATTTGATCTTTTCTCTTTGCAATTAATTTTCCGCCAGTTACACGAATGTTCAAGTTTTCTTAATTTATTTTCATTACATTATGACCAGCGCAGAACGCCATCTTTTTCCCACTTGCTCGGTACTGCGGACAATTTTGAGTGTCCTAACAATTTTGTAAGGCGTTAAGTTACTATTGTTAATGAACCTCACTATTTTCAATAATATGGTTGGCGTTTTTCTTTATTTGCCAAACTGTTGCACAAAATAATGTAAATCACTGAGAAAAAGACTTATTGTAGACGGCTATAAGGGCCGTCGTATTTTTATGAGCCTTTAATTTGCTACAATAAGTTTAAATAACCTTGTATCGGACCATAATAAAATATGTATAAGGGTGATCGCCCTTATCAACGCTCTTCATATCATTCTCACAGGGGTATTGGCTTTGTTGGAGCACTTTTCTTGCCATTATAAGTTTAGTTTGAAACTATAAAGCAACTATAAGAGGAGTATAAGGGTTTTGCCCTTATAAGTTGTGCCCAAACGCTCCCTTATTAGCGATAATACTGCTGCTATAAGAACATTATTTTTTGGCATTCTAAGCCACTACAAAGAAAATTTTTTGATTGTTTGAAACAGTCTAAATTATTTAGAGCTATTGCATAATCATCGACACCTGCGCCTTCTTCAGCATGAGCTCCAGGAAGGTTTTAATACACTTCTTGAATTGCTATTCCCCCAACGTGGAGAAGAGTAGCTCTTTTTTTTTTACGGGAGTGTCGATGTTAGCATTCAGTAAATAAATTTCAAGTGCCCTCTTCCATTTCCTCCAGCGAGTGCCGACAGATGTCGGATCGCTTTCGCAATCGAAATGTCTCAGTTGGGAACTATGGATGATGCACGAGTCATTTTGGGTAGCAATAAAATATTGACTCTTATTTTAGCATGGCTTTTTACTGAAAATCAGTAACAGTATTACAACTTTACTTATTTCAATTTTATTTCGATTTTATTTCAATTTTATTTCAATTTTATTTCAATTTTATTTCGATTTTATTTCAATTTTATTTCAATTTTATTTCAATTTTATTTCAATTTTATTTCAATTTTATTTCAATTTTATTTCAATTTTATTTCAATTTTATTTCAATTTTATTTCAATTTTATTTCAATTTTATTTCAATTTTATTTCAATTTTATTTCAATTTTATTTCAATTTTATTTCAATTTTATTTCAATTTTATTTCAATTTTATTTCAATTTTATTTCAATTTTATTTCAATTTTATTTCAATTTTATTTCAATTTTATTTCAATTTTATTTCAATTTTATTTCAATTTTATTTCAATTTTATTTCAATTTTATGCAAATTTTGTATCATTTATTTAATTTGTTATAATTGAAATTGTATAAATGTAATTAATTGTAATTGATAATCAAAATATGTTTTACTAACACAAGCTGTTTAAGAAAATTGTTACTAACCATTTATCAGCTCTGAGCTTGAATTAAAGATTTCTCGAGTACTCATTGCGTGGACTTCATTATATTTTTGTAAATGTTTGTTTTTTTTTTAATAATTTACAGTCCTTTTAAAATTGTTACTTATTTAATCGTCGTGGCCCTTTGTTATTTACTCATTGCGTGGCCTTTTGTTAGGTACTTATTTAAACGGCGTGGCCCTTTGTTATTTACTCATTGCGTGGCCTTTTGTTAGGTACTTATTTAAACGGCGTGGCCCTTTGTTATTTACTCATTGCGTGGCCTTTTGTTAGGTACTTATTTAAACGGCGTGGCCCTTTATTATTTACTCATTGCGTGGCCTTTAAGTGTACCTTTATTATAACTATTTTCCGAATATGTATAAATTGTGCAAGCATAAAAATAGTTAGGTTAGGTTATCTACCTAATTTAACTATTGTGATGTAATTGTTCTTCAAATAAAACAGTAAAAGTAGAATATGTATGGTAGTATAGTGTAAACACAACATACGTACTTTTGCTATCAACACTTCCAAATTCAATAAGTCTATTATTAAAATGACATTATCTAAAGCTATTTAATAATAGGTTTTTACTAATGAGTATAACAAATCCATAAACAAAATTAATTCTGTAAGTAATAATATCTTTAAGCGAGCTGAAATAACTAATTACCTATCCTTTCTACTGTGTTGTGAACAGTTAGGTAAGTATTTCTTATTATCTCGATCATAAATCTCATTATGTCGATAATTACGTTTGGTTAAACTTTTTTACTAATTGTGGGTAGTTACCGTTAGGTCGCATACTTGCACAATATTATATTTTTGTAGTATCCTTGCGTGGCCTTATTTTCCATCTAATACGATGCATGGCCATTTACAATGAAGAATAGTGGTATGAAACTGTTTATCAGTAACAATTGCTTACGTATTGGCTCGATTCATATGTGATTTTGATTTAGCTCATAACTCAATGTAAAATGAGTGTTAATTTGCTAGTATTTTTCTTATATAATAACAAATAATTTGTAATAGGCTATTTGGAACGAATCTACCCGCAAACAACTGATAGGCAATAAACAATTACTTATATTCCTTCCTTCATTTTATTTTGTTTTTAATGTGTCATGTACTCACTTTTATCCTCGTCGCCATTTGTAATGTCTCGGGGGTCAATAAAACACACTTTTTGTCACTCAGGTTATCTGATCAGGATACACTGTATGCGCAAGTCTAAAGACGTGCTCACTCGCCTACGGCTGGTAACCGACTGACAACGCCAATGCGCCCGCGCATACACTACAAGTGGTATCTTATCAAACAATATATTGTAAACGTTTGAATTCTGAGTTTATTGGAAGCACGACGACACGGAACGGCAAGGTTGGTGCAGTGGCTGAGCGATTGGACTGCTGCGCTGTGCGTCGCGGGTTCGATTCCCGCATGGAGCAAATATTTGAATGATCTACAAGTAGTTGTTCCGGGTCTGAGCGTTAGTGATGATGTTTGTAAACGCACCCACGACACAGGAGACATTCCTAGTGTGGGGCAAAGTTAAAAAAAAAACGACGGGTTGCACTCCATGAGTGCTGGCAGAAGTGAATACTGGTATATTAATGTTGTGCATTTATTTCCATATTTTAAACACTGTAGATACACAATTTTTACGAATGCACAGCAGTGTGGCCACTACACAGACGGTCGAGCCATCATCTGTCACCATCCATGGATGCGCGTGGCACGCTGTGACATAAACACACACGAACATTCACGAAAGCGCCCTGCGCCGCTTAAACGAAACAGCAGGCCGGTCACGTGTTCGTTTTAAGAATTTTCGATCAGGTCACGTGTCCTGACGCGAGTTTAACATTTCATATCCATTATTACAAAAAAGTGTACAACGCCGCTAAAGAAGTATTCACTTCAAAAATGCCCAATTTTGAGGAAAAATACTTACGCGGCAACCCTGATTGCGTTCCAAATATCAATTCACAAAATCTGTAGCATCAAAAATGTTCAGTCATTTCATCGAAATGATTGGCATTTCACATCAATAAACAACTGCCTATATCTATTTCCGTCACTCTTATATAAAATACGATAACTTGTCTCTTTCTACGCTAAAAATACCGGTCAATATAAATAATTTACAGAAATTCCAGTTACTGGAATGGGTCGTAATAAAGAAAGAAAAATGTTTATGTTTTGGGACGAAACTCTTGAAATACGATCAATTCCTAGACTTTTCAGTGCTCAACAACACAAAGATTTAAGCAGGAAATAGATGGATGAATCACGAAACAGTAGTATCTAGCTATAGCATTGCATTTATTGATTCAGAAGTGCAAAACAATAACGTAGAAAGAGGTAAAGCTTTTAGAAAGAGACTGTCACACAGGTATTTATGAGTGACAGAGACAACGCTCTACAAAACTGTTTTTGTGCATTATTGACGTCCGGTCAATGCGTCCGGGTATTCAATGAATGACCCCAAATGACCTATTTTGCATTTGTATTATTTTATGCTAAGTAGTCATACGTTATTGCCACTAAGTGCTCTATTATTTTTTGTGAAAATAAATTGAGATATCATCACGCTTACGTTTGTTTCCAATGGGTTAGGCAGAGGTCTTAGCAGTGCCGGTTTTAGCACTACCAGCGCTCTGGGCGAGATTTTTAAGGCGCCCCCTAATCTATTGTATATATAAAAGAACAGGGTTTTTTATTAAGACTCGACTACAGCCGAAACCGCTAAACGTAGTGACTTGAATTTTGGACAGCAGTTACAGTCTACCATGTAGAGAAGCAATAAGACGGGATTTTGCGAAAATCCTCCTCTAAGGGGGTGAAAACGTTTGTATGAAAAATCTTATTCCTTGGGTTTATAAATTTGAAACTTACCACGAATAAGAACACAAGTAAATAAAAAAGATTGGTTCTATTATTTTTTTTAAACTACCCTCCATTGGTAATCTAGGCGTAGTTAAAGTTTGTATGGGAAAATCATAACGCGTGAGTTGATTAATGTGAAAATCAGTATAGATTTTTGGAAAATCACCCCCCAAGTTAGTGAATATGGGGTATTCAAGTTTAAAGGGGAGGATCTTTAACCGCTAAACATATAACCTGAATTTTGGTCGGTAGTTGCAATTTATTATGTACATAGGTGAGCACTAAGAAGGGATTTTGCGAAAATCCACCTCTAAGGGGGTGAAAACCTATGGATGTAAAATCTAATCCCTTAGGTTTATAAACTTGAAACTTGGTACGAATATGAGTATAAGTAAATAAAAAAGACAGGCATTATTAGTTTTTTAAAACTACCCTCCATTAGTAAACTAAACGATGTTGAAGTTTGTATGGGAAAATCCTAACGCGCTAACCGATAAATTTGAAACTCAGTTTATAGAAATTAGATCAAAAATAATCAAACACGTGTTTTTGGGATTACCGAAAATCACCCCCCAAGTTAGTGAAAAGGGTTATTCAACGGAAGAATCCACAACCGCTATACCTAAAACCTGACTTAGCCTTTAGATTTTTCAAAAGTATCCTATAAGGAGGGTGACCGGGCATTAAATTCACTGAATTCGAAGTTAAAAACACGCGCAGACGAAGTCGCGGGCGGAGTGCTAGTGATATAATAAAACCCATTTGAAAAAAGAAAAATGATATAATGAAACTACTGTCAGACTTGTAGGTACTGACTAAATCCCACGGTGATCCTACGACAGCCCTATTAGGTACTATTTCCAAGTTCTTTCCAGGTCACGGTTACCTGATGAAACAATCCCGCGAACCTGGCAGGCTTTGGCCCTCTAAGACGCCCCCCGCCCCCGTCAATTTGCTGACAGTTCTTAGAGGCGCGCGTGGTCCATGATCAGACGGCGAGTCACCCATTACTGTCCATCCATTTCGCATGCCCGCGTCTACGGTGGGCGGAAATCGCTTCACTACGTCCGTTGCCGTGGACGTCCTCTCCCTCACGCGTCCCACCTCCTCCTTCGCTAGCATGACTGCTTCGCAGAAGGAAGCGACCGCTTCCCATTCCGTCTGTCCCCGCAGCATGGCCTTGGCCATGGTATCCGTTTGTGCGTCGATGTCCTTACACCCTGTATACATTCATGAGCGTAGCCACGGTGGGGCAGGGTGGGGCACTTGCCCCACCCTGGCTCTGACCTGAAAGGTGCCTAACCAAACATCTACGCTACGCCAATGTATACATTTTGTATTGAAAAAGTGCGTCTCGTCCGTAGGTATTCTCTATCAGAAATCTCATCGCTGAACTCTACGATGTGCTCGTCGACGAAATGGCTTTGAGCTTTTGGCTCGCGTTGCATGATTAGGTACGTCCACACAGAGCGCGCAGCCTCGCGAGGCATTTGCTGCGCGAGGAAACTGACAAGCGAGGCT
This sequence comes from Agrotis exclamationis, assembly GCA_950005045.1. Lineage (NCBI taxonomy): Eukaryota > Metazoa > Arthropoda > Insecta > Lepidoptera > Noctuidae > Agrotis > Agrotis exclamationis. The sequence goes on from OX465444.1 coordinate 12,915,746, forward strand.
GCTTACTGCGTGGACGCATCTATTGTTTTTAACCGACTTCAAAAAGGAGGAGGTTATCAATTCGACGGTATGTTTTTTTTTTTTTTTTTTTTTTTGTATATTTGTTACGCGATTACTCCGCCAATTGTGGACCGATTTTTAAAATTCTTTTTTTGTTCGAAAGGAGGTACTTCTGAGGTGGTCCCATAGTCACCAAGTTGGGATCTGATGATTGGATCCTGGAGAAATCGAGGGCAACCCTCGAATTTTATAAGCCGACACACCGTTTTTCGCAAATTTTATGAAGTAATTTAAGTACTTGCGTATGGTAATCATAATTTCATGTAGCTGAGCTGATGATGGAAGGTAGAACTCCTTAATAGTAAGGAGTAGGCATCGACTGATTTAGTTTGAGTTCGCATATCTCTGGAACTAAAAGTCCGATTTAAGTAATTCTTTTTTTGTTGTACTAGGTATCATTTAACTTAGGGAATATTGCAAGTTTCATCAAAATCGGTTAAGTAGTTTTTGAGATAGGATAAGCTAATAAAATTATTAGCTTATTGTGTACATGAGCGATGTTATTACCGGTGTTATGGATTACAAAATTCTAGTGCACATGTTGTATTTGACAAGAATTCGGGTTGAATATTTAAACTAAAAAGAGTAAAATAAAAACTTTTTCAAAAAAAATGTAACCGCCTTCAAAAACAACCATTAAAAAAACAGTAAAAAAACCTACAAAATAACTTTTCTTTCGGAAGTCGGTGGCAAAAAAAAGACAATGAAATAAAGAAAACAAAGACACCGACTTCCGAAAGAAAAGTTATTTTGTAGGTTTTTTTACTGTTTTTTTAATGGTTGTTTTTGAAGGCGGTTACATTTTTTTTGAAAAAGTTTTTATTTTTCGAGGCACGAAACAATATACGCGTGCAAAACAAAAGTCGACACTCGATGGCTCGGGCGCTCGGTCGCTCGACCGCGGCAGCGCTGTCACTTGCCTCGCCCGAGACACGTCCACACCAACCGAGCTGCTTCGCGCGGAAAATTACTCGCGGGGCTGCTCGCTCTGTGGGGACGCAGCATTGGGACGCACCTATTGGATAGTGTCGCTGTCAGTAGCTTAGCAAATGGCAAACTTTAGTCCCAGCTAGTGGTAGATAATATATCATTATTAGCAAAATATAGCACCGTGCTTTTTATACATTATCATAATTATGCTATCGTGGCTATCACTTGTTGTTGTTGTTATTTGCTAAATTGCTATAAATCGGACACTCGTTCTGTCTCTGTCCGTCGCTCTCGCAGCAAACAGTTAACAGACGGCGCGGCGGGCGGCGGCGGCCAGTCGTCCGAGGCAGGCCTGTCTCACTCCGCGGTGTAGGCATAAAACTGCAAGTAGATGCGGGGCCATTTTGTCGTGGCCCATTCTTCGTTCTGCGCGCGCTCCGTCTCCTTAATATTTTTGTTACGTTACGTGTAGTTACGCATAAGTTTCTTGCTTTTGGTGCTTTTGGGAAATTAATAACACAATATTATTATGAAGAAAAAAAATAGTACATATTTAATAATGATCAACAAAATTATCTACCTGCTTGTGAAGTATGGGCTTAACTGATCATGATTCGGTAGGTTACAAGTTTGGAAATGAGGCGAGATACTAGGGGGGGGGGGGTGAGCCTACGAATTAAGATCGGTAGAAAGTAGAAAGATGTTTGTGTTGTTGTTAAGAGCACCTTCAAACTCAGAAAATGGCCACACAACGCATTCAAGGTCAGCGATCGTAATTCGCTTCGCGACTTTTTTACCTACCTACAAATACACGCGACGCAGGGCCTGTGATAGTATGCGATAGTAATTGGTCGGTTACTAGGTTGAGTGCAAAATGATAAGGACTGGCTATTTTGCCATAGACGATAACAATCTTTTAAATATTCTTTTTTTGTAATATGTAATGTTCAAAAATATAACAATAATAGGTAGAAAAGATAATATTATTTTAATATTATTCCTCACGTAAGGTGCCGTAGGTACCACCTACTATTAACATTCTGTGCTAACAATCGATAATGTATGTAGTAATCGATGACGAAACCAAAAAGATATAGGCTGATTATAAAAACAAAATTCCTTGAGGAACATAGGTATTTATGGTATTAATGTAATTTAACAAATGTATAAAATACTCATAGGTACCTACCTATTTGTGCCTAAACTCGCAAGTCGCAACCCTATTGAGCTTGACCCATAATAACCTTTTAATGTCGTTGGCGTCAGATAAACCAAAATAAACTCTCTCGCGTAACCATTCAGTACATTTTTGCTTGCGCACGGGAAGTTTAGGCTATTATAAAAGTAGGTGGGCGGTACGGCTGCCAGTTAAAATGTACTTTATTTTCTCGTACATAGATTTTACATTTGTTTGATTTTTTTTTGGGAGTAGTATTTCTGTACCTATAGTAGGTACTATTAAGTATTCTGTGTCCGAGGCGTCGCATGCTAGCGATTGCTATCGGTCGCTCGCGCAACTATTTTACGCACCGCATATTTGCGATCTCGGGCGGCTCACTTATACAATAGCGTAGTAGGTATACTACGCTATTTTGATTCGTGTTTTTATAGCAACTTTGAACACCACAAGTCCCAGCGTGGCGTGAGCGTGGCAGCCGCTCCGTCACAAGTCTATGTTTATCGAGAATAGCACTGCAATACGAAATTAGAGTGAAAAAAACACTTTTTTGTATAAAACTAGGTATATTTACTTAAATACTTTACCTAATAGCTAAAAACTTAAACTAGAAATCTAGCATAGAAATAAATCAATTTTTGACAGAACTAAACTTATATTTTGAGTCGCTTGAAACGTGCGCACGTGTGCGTGTCTTCATAAGATCGTCTGCCAACGTTATAGGTGGACGTCCTACGCTGCAGATTACTTAATTAATAACTTATTAATGCAAATCAGCCTCTAAACGGATCAGCAATAGGTTCCTTGATCTGTTCAAATGGATAATATGGATGTGTTTGCCAGAAAGACGGCAGTGTGTACCGGGTATTAGAATTGTACTGGTTTATCTTTTCAATTTCGTCTTTTTCTAATTTGAAGTCGAATATGTTGATGTTTTCAAGCAGTCGTTTTGGATTCACTGTCTTCGGGATTGGTACTACGTGTCTGTCAACCTGGAAAAAAGATGAAAGAAGGTTAAATAATTATATTCGTAGTGGCATAGCTAGGCGGGGGCAGAAACCAACATTTTGAACTACCTAAAAAAACTGAGAGAACATCTTAGCTTTTTTTAGTTAAATTGCTGGCTTTTTATAATGAAAATCCCTATTACTATATAGAGAAAAGCGATTATGAATATTATTATATTATTATTATATTTTTTTGTGAGAGAGAGGGGACAGCGTCCTCCCTCCGCTCCAGCCGCAGTGGTAGACGCCTACGGTGTCGGACGTCGCAAGACGATCTCCGGCTACCGTAGGCGCGGGTATGCGGGCGGCGAGAAATGGGCAACTCGCCGCCCGACCATGGACCATGCCCGGGTCGACGGCGAGTCGTGTTCCACGCGCGCCTCAAGGAGCGTCAGCATGATGAAGGGGCCCCCCTCTAGAGGGCCTAAGCCTGCCGGGGTCGCGGGACTTATACCATTACCGTGACCCTGGAACGTAAAGGGCATGAAGGACACCGTGGATTTTAGTCAGTACAAATCTGACAGTCTCTCCCGCCCTTCCCTGGGTGGGAGGACTCATTTGATGACTTTACCACACTAAAAAAAAAACAGAACTACCTACTTGCAGATCTAACAAATATTTGTTCCGTGCGGGAATCGAACCTACGACACACAACGCAGCAGTTACAATTGTAATCGCTCACCAAATGCATCATCCGTTCCAATACTGCACTAATATTAAACTATTATTTCAATTCAAAATCAATGTCCAATGAACTCACCGACCACCTCAACACAACTTGAGCAGTTGTCTTCCCGTACTTCTTAGCTATGTCCACGAGCACCGGGTCATCCATCTTAGGTCCTGGGAAGCTCATGCCGTACCTCATCACCAGGGAACCAAAGGGACTGTAGCCCATCACTATTATATCATTAGCTCTGGCGAAGTTTATCAGCTCTTCTTGAATTATTTGGGGATGGACCTGTAAACATTCTGATCTGTTGAATCGGGATTGACCAAACGTTAAGACCTATCGTCTCTCATAAAATGTTACGTGCACACTTAAGCTAATGCTACGTGGGGAAGTAACAAACTAACTTTTCATTTCAAATGTACTTCTTTTATCTTTCTTTCGGAGCAAAGATATTCGCCAAAAAACCAGGGCAATCTACAGTGCTCTTAAAAGCAAATAGAAGTCACAAGTCACATCGCTTGTAGAACTGATAACTGATGGGGAAGAAAAGTTCTCGAGTGGCGACCACAGACCAAAGACGCAGCGTAGGCCTCCCACTAGGTGGACCGACGTTATCGTAAGAGACGCGAGCAACCGAAGAATGGAAGTACAGGATTGTCGTTTGGCGTGGCGGTCTAATTAAATACTCAGAATATAAAGAAACTACTACCCAGTTGTTAAATTGCCCGAACAGCTTGTTTTTGCAAGACAAATATACAAGGTGTTAAAAAATCAACTGCAGGTATTTCGTGTGCGTACTCGGTATAAAAAACCAAGTACATTCCAAAGAAAAAAATATTTTTTCGAGCATTTTTTTTTGGTCATGTTAATGAATTTGATTGCTCTTTGAGGTCGTTCACCCGTGTGTAGCGTTCACAGCTGATTCCAACTTTCCCATCACATTTTGCAGACTTTGGACTGGCAATTTATCGAAATACTTACAAATAACTTATTTTATTGGCCACATTAATAGGCCAATAGAAATATGCTTGAAAAAAAAAATAATAATTTTGTAAAAAAAAAATTGAAAAAAAAATTTTTTTTTTTGGAATGTACTTGGTTTTTGATACCGAGTACGCACACGAAATTCCTGCAGTTGATTTTTTAACACCCTATATTTTGAACATCAGCGGCTTTGCCCCATAATAAAATGTCGTAGGACATAACGTTGTCTTTTCAACTTTCAAAGCTTATCACTCACATCAGTCAAAGAAACCTGATCCAATGTCATTTAGCATCGTAGCTCAAGTCTAGTTTTAGTCAAGAAAGAGTTCATACCACGTTTACCACAAGGAAGTTACCACATAAAATATAGCAATTAGGTACCTACCTCAATTTGAATAGCTACAGGTTTCACAGTTCCCTCATCGAGGACTCTTTGCAGCTGTTCTTTGTTGAAGTTTGAGACGCCGATGGACTTCACTAGGCCAAGTCCATGCATGTCTTCTAACCCTCGCCAAGTTTCCATGAAGTCAGTGTCAGAGTGGGAATAATCAACCTGGAAAAGATGGGTTAATGGTTTTTAAGAATGAATATCAGATGGCCTACTATGTACACAGTAGTTCCGCTGTACTGGGAAAGAGACAGAGCTATACAATTACCGGCATGGATCTTGAGCGCTGACCTTCACCTGCACAGTAGTGTGTTATTAGGTCCCTTTGGTAGATGAAGTGAGGAAGGGGGCGGGGAAAGTGTAGTGATTGGCCCGCGTAGCGTGCCGTAGTGCATCGCGTCATAGCCGCCACTCGGGATTCGTTGTTTTGTGCGTTTTATTTGTTTTATTGTGTGTTTTATTGTGCGTTTCATTTGTCGATAAGTGTACGATGCGCAAAGCGATCCCCACTCTTACGCCGACCGCTCAAGATCCGTGCCGGTATTTGTACAAGGCGTCCAGCCCCATCTCGTTTCCTCAGCTACTCTCGCTTTAAGACGTCACAGGTAGGCCCCCAGGTTCTTTGGTAAATGATAAATGATCTTTATTTAGCAAATTGGTTTTGGCAAACTCTTTTACAACACGTCAAAAAGATACTATTTTTAAACTAGATGACCGGCCTCATCTATTCCCACGTTCCCACGTTTTTATACACTCACTTTTCTTGTTTGTTTGTTTGTTTGTTTGTAAGTTTGTTTGTTTGTTTGTCGTTCCGGTTGGACTTTTGCAACTCAATTTTGAGGCACTTCCCGATAAGCTAGCATGCTGAAATTTTGTACACGCTTTGAGTTCTGATGACAATACATGACTAGCTAAGAAACGTCATAACAAATCCAATATGGCGGCCTCCCCAAGATGGCGGACTGGCTGTTTGAACCCCACCCCCATGATATGGGTATCAAATGAAAGGGTTTGCTGTCAGGAATACGAAAAAAATAGTCACGGGACATAAATCCAATATGGCGGACGTCCAAGATGGCAGACAGGCTATTTGAAATGCACCCCTGTGATATGGATATCAAATGAAAGGGTTTGCTATCAGGAGTACGAAAAAAATAGTCACGTGACTTAAATCCAATATGGCGGACGTCCAAGATGGTAGACTGGCTGTTTGAAATCCACCCCCGTGATATGGGTATCAAATGAAAGGGTGTTGCTGTCAGGAATACGAAAAAAATAGTCATGTGGCTTATGCTAGGCTAGGCTATTAATCCAATATGGCGGACGTCCAAGATGGCGGACAGGCTTTGAGGCGATAAGCTAGCAGGCTGAAATTTTCAGGGTAGCTTCAAACCCGATGAACAATGATAAAAATAATAAAATAATTAATAGATTTAAAAAATCTAAAAACCCACGTTTTTAAATGTCCTAAAAAGAAGAAAATAACCCTACGGGGCTGAGAGAGGGGCCACTCAAAACGTGGGGGCGTATCTTTGCAAGTTACACCTACGATCTCACGTGATGTAAATATATCCCATAAATAATCCCTTAAATAATATACGCCCCCACGTTTTGAGTGGCCCCTCTCTCAGCCCCGTAGGGTTATTTTCTTCTTTTTAGGACATTTAAAAACGTGGGTTTTTTTTAAAAATAGTGTCTTTTTGAAGAGGCCGGTGTTTCGTACCTGACTACTCTGAGAAGAAACAGCCGAAACAAACTCAGAGGTCACAGTCTCTTTTAAAGTCCAGTCAATGTTGTGGTATGGTTGGTATATTGCGGTCCCAGGTCGACGGCGCGCCACGCACGTTATGAAGAGTGTAAGCAGAATGACGGGGCCCCTTTAGAGGGGCAAAGCCTCCCGGGTTGTGGGACTAACGAATTACCGTGACGCCGGAACGTAAAGGGCACTGTGGATTTTAGTCAGTATAAGTCTGACAGTACCTCCTGCCCTGCCCTGGGTGGGAGGACTCATTTGATGATATTACTACGTAAAAAAAAAGAAGGTAGGTACTCACATTGACTCCAATAGGCCAGTGCATGAGGTACAGGTCGATATAGTTCAGTCCTGTCCTGTTCAGGGTCTCCCTTAAGGCAGTCGCCACTTCTCCACGTCTGTGATGTGTGTTCCACAACTGGAAATATAAGATGACAACTAAAGCAATTTATTTTCCAGTAGGCTAGTTACCGGCACTCTTGAGTGCCTGTTTCAAAAGACAAAAAATAAAAACAGTTCAAAAATAGTTGGACATGACTTTGACAAAGACATCGACAATGACTTTGACGATGAGTTTATTTAACGATGACTTTGAAGATGACTTTCACGATTACATAGACGATGACTACGTCGATGACATTAACGTTGACTTTCAATATGACTTTGACGATGAGTTTATTTAACGATGACTTTGAAGATGACTTTGACGATGACTTTCACGATTACATTGACGATGACATTAACGATGACTTTGAATATGACTTTTACGATGACTTTGACTATGACTTTTAAGATGACTTTGTCTATGACTTTCACGATAACATTGACGATGACTACGACGATGACCTTAACGACGACTTTGAATCTTCAACTTTGCCGATGACTTTCAAGATAACATCGTCGATGACTACGACGATGACATTATAATATTACATTTACGATGACTTGGAGATGATTTCGACGATGAATTTCACGATAACATTGTCGATGACTACGACGATGACATTAACGATGACTTTGAAGATGACTTTGACGATGACTTTCACGATAACATTGACGATGACATTAACGATGACTTTGTAGACTACTTTGACGATGACTTTGATGATGGTTTTTGTGATGACTTTTTCGATGATTTTGATGATGACTTTGACGATGACTTTGTCGATGACTAAGACTACTGATCCGCCTTAAAAGAAGACTTTCTCTTACCTTTGTAGTAATAAATATATCTTCCCTCGTCACAACTCCCTCAGCGATCTTCATCCGGACTGCCTCTCCGACCTCCGCCTCTGTGTTGTAGATGGATGCTGTGTCAAAGTGCCTGTAGCCCAAATCTATGGCATCTAGAATTACGTCCCGGAGTTGCTTGTCTGTGGATTTTACAGCACCATTCTGAAAAAACAATTAAATAGGTAGTAATGACGATTGAAACCAAAAAAAACCTTCCTTCTTCTAGGTTAATTGGAACCCTTTTAGTGCCAAAGCCTGCCGGGGTCCATTTCCTTAATTTTAATATTTCGACGTTTAAAAGTGCCTCTTTGATGGCCTATTTGAAATAAATGATTTGACTTTGACTTTGGTCGCGGAACGATCGGGTAACCGTGGCTCCGAAACGTCAAGGGCTATTGAAGGACACCGTGGATTTTAGTCAATACAAGTTTCATAGTACATACTTCTCTTCCGCCCTACCCTGGGTGGGAAGAGTCATTTGATGATTTAACCACGTAAAAAAAATTGGTAGGTATTGAGTATTTATAATATCTCTCTCTATTTTGGTTTGATGTAACAAGATAAAAAATAAGTGTCAATTTTTTGAATAATAATTGATGACGGAATAATTAGATTTTCTCAGTCAAATACCTTATTAATTATTCGGACGTTAATTATTATTAAGCTCTCGTGAGCACGAGGCAATTATGATTTCAAAAGGAAGGATACCATCAGAACATTTTGCCTAAATTCCTTCCTTCCTTCTTCATACAAACAAAAAGTAGCGCCATCTATGAGAAATCATACGAACTACGATGCTTTGGCCCGGAACTGACAGCTGGGGGCCAAATAACAGTGCCATTTTCGTTGTTTGATTGGGTTTGGGCTTGTCCTTACGATATGCAATGGCACGAGGTCTTATTGTAAAACTTACCTTATCAAATCCAAGATACGTGCCTAAACCAATAGCAGGCATCTCCCGGCCATCCGACATCTTTAATTTTGGCACCTGCGCCATGGAGCTTAACTGAAAAAATGAAAATACATGTATTCTAAATAAAGTGACCTACTATGTCACGTTCGTCGACGGCTTTTTGCACCTAAACCCTTTCAACTGGTAAAAGAATTTTTGAAATCGGTCCAGTATAGTTTCGAAGCTTTCAATACAAACAAACAATCAAATCTTTCCTCTTTATAATATTAGTGTAGGTATAGATAAAAGTTTAAAAATTTCTAATAAGTGGGTAGATATTTATATTTATTATCACGTTATCGATATGTATAAAAACAAACAAACAGTTTTAAGTGTTTATTTCGTGTGAGTAATGAGTCAAGCAAACACTTTAGAAGTCATTTAAAAGGGGCATTGGACTCGTGCACGTATACCATTATTGTCACATGACATGACATTAATGTCATACGTACCTACCCTACGTATGACATTATGTTATTTATAAAAACGGAAAAAAATATCGTGTCTGTTGTATCGGAACCACTTTAAGGGCGCATAAGCGCATAACCAGAAAGTTGGCAAAGTCGCAAATGCTGTCAAATATTTACAAGTTTAAATTAATTTGGTTGTATGAAAATAAGAAATATGGCTCTGTAGTGCACTAAAACATTGATTAGGGAATGCAATAATTAATATCGTAACACCGAATATATAGTTTTAGATGTAAAAAAGTATTTGGAAACCTTCCAAATGCTTTTTTTATTTTTACACCTGAAACGGTTACAACATAAAATTCAGTGTTTTAATTGCATTCCTATATCGATGTTTTAGTGCACTACAGAGCCATATTTCTTATTTCCATACAGTAACATTGCTAAATTAATTAAAACTTGTTAATATTTGACAACTATTTGCGACGTTGCCAACTTTCAGAATATGCGCTCTTAAATATTTATTTTATTCTGTTTTTTTCTGTTTTTAGTATTTGTTGTAATTGCGACCTGTGAAAATGTCAACTGTCTAACTATCACGGTTCAAGAGATACTGGCTGGTGATAGACGAACGGACAACGGTGTCTTAGTAATACAAACAGGACCCCCGTTTTACCCTTTAAAAAACGACACTATTAAAAACAGTCGTTTTAATTTGGAGGTCATTTTTGTAAATATTTTACTTTTTATATTAGTATTTAAATGTAACATGACATATCAACAACCTACATCAATCTGTCAAATTTCTTTAATAGACTTTCAACCTTATCACAATAGTGGAAGGTTAATATTCGATTGGTAAAATTTGACAGATTCGGGTAGGTTGGCTTGCTGGCGTCTCGTCTGTAATAATTTCAGAAAGTGGGTATTTATTTATTTTTATTACTAAACGTTATTTTCAAGTGACAACTGACAGATGGATGTCATTGCCGGGTTCCTTTATTAAAAGTTGGGTCGCATAGTACACTGACCTTATAAAAGTTCCTTAAAAAGTCTGGGTGTAGTTTCTGTAGCCCACAAGGCATGCGTTGTCGGTAAAACCGTTCAGTACTTTTCTTAAATATTTGTTCGCTTCAAAAGCACAACACAATAGTTTTAAAAACTTTTGTTTACAATAAAGTAGGTATACTTTAACTATCTATCTAATTATGTTGTTTAAAACTTTGTTTTTTAACAGGATTTATAAAAAAATGCACGTGCGCGCGTGGTCGTTGCATGACCGTTACTGAACATCTGTTACAGAACTATCAAATTAATATGAAATCAAGTTTTATTAAAACAATGGACGGGTGGAGAATTGTAGATAATATTCTTGTTGATATTATTATCTAGTTTAAGTGTGATGCATTTGCCTTCGCCTTTGGCTTTGTGTGGATAAATATGGATTAAGAGCATATTCTGAAAGTTAGCAACGTCGCAAATAGTTGTCAATTATTAACAAGTTCTAATTAATTTGGCAATGTTACTGTATGGATACAAGTAATATGGCTCTGTAGTGCACTAAAAAATTGATAAGTGAATGCAATAAGTAATACCTTAGCACCGAATATACTCGTATAATTTTAGATGTAAAAAAAGTATTTGGAAACCTTCCAAATGCCTTTTTTACACCTGAAACGGTGACAACATCAAATTCAGTGTTTTAATTGCATTCCTATATTTATCAACTTTGTAGTCCACTACAGAGCCATATTTCTTATTTTCATACAGGTAGTAAAACCAAATTAATTAAAACTTGTAAATATTTGACAGCTATCTGCGACGTTGCCAACTTTCTGGTTATGCGCCCTTATGTTAGTATCCGATCTGCAAGGATCGCGGTCCTGTCTAACATTAGTTAACCGTGACTCTGGAACGTAAAGGGCTATTGAAGGACACCGTGGATTTTAGTCAGTACAAGTCTAACAGTCCCTCCCGCTCTGCCCTGGGTGGAAGGACTCATTTGATGATTTTACTATGATAATAATAAACCTACCTACCCACCGATTACGTCTTTTTGTGAAATGATTACCTCCTTCATAAAAAAATACAAAGTTTACGTCTTTATAAAGTGCTTTGTAAACGATTCAATTTTCTTGAATTTTTTGGTCAAACCTCAACCTTAACAGAGTAGGTAGGTTTTTATCAAACAAAAAAAAATGTAATCGACTTCAAAAAGAAACACAAAAAAAATGTTAAATAACTTTTCTTTCGAAAGTCAGTGGCTTTTTTAGGGTTACATACCCAAAGCTGTCCATCAGTCTGTCTGTCCGTCTGACACCAGGTTGTATCTCATAAATAACCGTGATGGACAGTTCAATTTTTCACAGATGATGTATGTCTGTTGCCTCTATAACAACAAAATACTAAAAAAAATAGATTAAAATAAATATTTAAGGGGCTCCACATACCACAAAAGTGACTTTTCTGCAATTTTTTGCGCCAACAGACTATTGAAATAATAAATAATTATATTAAAATAAAACAAATATCTAAGGCTCCCATACAAATCACGTGTTTTTTTTGCCGTTCTTATACGGTACGGAACCTTTCTTGCGCATACCCGCCTCACACTCGGTCAGTTTTTTCTTTTAAACAGCAAATTATTCTGAATTTATTCACGAGTTCCTCGTGTTTTAAAATTATAAACAGTAATCACCCAATTCTTATCTGTACGCTTTCCTCGTTCAAGTTCAACCGAACAATAATATAAAGTTCATTCAACTACAAATAACAATAAGGAAAGATGATTAGTCTCTGAATAACGTAAGATTAAGTTTAACTTTAAAAAAATACTAATTTAACTGACTTTAAAAATAACAACAAAATAAAAAAAAAATTAAAATAATTTTTCGGAAGTCACCGCCTCCTTCTTTCTTTTTTTAATTCATTGGATTTTTGTGCCACCGACTTCTAACATTTTTTTGTGTAAAACATTTTGATTTTGAAGACTGTTCATTTATTTTATTTTTACTTTAGTTCAATAAGCAAATAAAAAGTGTCAAAAAAAAATCGTAGAGTTCGGGTTCACACTATTCGATGCATCCGATGCATCTCTGCCTGACCCGCCAAACCGAGGACACAGATAATTACTACAGAGGATTACGGCGGCGTGACGTTATGTCAGTATGTTCATAGTATGTTATTAAGGGAATGCAAGGAAGGTCGGCGTTCGTCCTTGCCGAAGGCTCCTTTCATTTTGTCTTTATACACAAAGCAAATAAATATATGGTCGTCAAGAATATCAAGTGTTTTCCTTAATATGGAAATCGGTATTTTTATACAACGGTGTTCGAAGTGAGAGAATTGCAACCTACCTAGAAAATTAATTTTACACATTAGTAAATAATAATAAAAATGAATAATAGGTTGGTCGCACAAAATGAGCCCAATTCGATTAATTGATTTAATTTTCATTTTTGTGGAAAAATCCAACGTAATTCAACATAATGATCCTGCCTTTATTTGTTTATTATTACATTTTGTTTTATTTTTATTAAAAGAAAAAACTTTGGCCCACATTAGAAATTGCTCCCGTACCATGGATGTGTTTACAAACATTTTAACTCACACACAAACACCCAAACCGGAACTAGGAAGTACTAGCTTTTATATCATACAAATATTTGTTCCTTTCAGGAATTTAACCCGCGACAGGCTAACGCAGCAGTTAATCGCCAAACCTATCTTTTCCCATTATTACCTACCTTATTTTGGGGTCAACTCCCGGTTTAACCGGATTTAACTGATTATCTGTATTTTACATGGAGCGAATGCCAATCTGAACTCTAAAACTACTAATAAAAGCGTATGTGCTATCTAAAAAAAAACAAATAAAAAAGAACTAACTCACCGCTCCCTGATAAAATATAAAGAACACAAGTAAACTGCCCGCGAGCATCTTGTCTCTTCAAATGAAGCTGGCTTGGGGTGACTATCTGCTTTATATTTACGTGTGAGTAATAATTTTAAACATACTGAGCTTACGCTGTTTCAAAACATTTAAGTCTTTACGGCCGGAGACGCTACGACGACGACGACACCACGAGTTTTGATTTTCAAATAGGCTATTTGACTAAAAAAATCTAATTAATCCGTCAGTTAGATTATCAAATAATATTTGACCCGTATTTTTCTTTTTTTACGCAAACCAAAATTGACGGAGATATGATTCTTTCAAAATTGCCAATACGTCACAATTTAGTAAATTTTTTACTGAATTCTGACGTCACGAGCCCCCACTCTCGAGTCTTGATGTGTTATACTCGTATCTTGATAAATATTCATTGATTATACATAAGAAAAAATATGTGTCCGTTATTTTTCAAAGCTCTAAATAACGGACTTATTAGATTTATAATTTATTGATACTGTCAAATAGCCTATTGAAAATACTCTTTTCACTACTTAAATAATATTTACTCAATGTTTTGAATTAATTTATTATATTCTACGGATCGAATTTACATTATTCCACAATTCTTTAGTTTGGTTCATGAAGAATATACAACATGATTGCAGTCTCATTGAATTCTCTTGTAGTTTTGTAGCCATACACAGAAGCCAACTTTGTAGCCATAAACACTTGCTATGCTATTCGATCTCTATAACTAATCTCATCGCTGTACTCTACGATGTAGGTATTCTTCGACGGCGGCTTTGAGATCGTCCAATCGTGCAGCGAGAGCGATGAGTCCTACATAGTTTAGTCATTAGTGAATAGCAAACTTTAGTCTCAGCTCAGTATGGCGTGAGGGCTGCGGCCGCGCAGTCACAAAGCTGGCCCTCTGCTGATGGACCAGTTGGAGCGCAGAAACAAAATACTAAACCTGTAACAGCCTATCCAGCATTTCCCGTTGATTTTCGCGATAGGTAATAGTCTTTTGCGAAAGGGGCATTCCGCGAAAGGGACATTTTGCGACTGAGCAATATGTTCGTATAGGAGTCCATTAAATCGATAATTAACTGCATTTCGCTTGTGTGTGGCCTTAGTGTGAGTTGTCGTGAGTCACAAATGGTAGGGGATCGAAACTGGGGACACTTGATCCCCCCTTTTGTTTTTTGGTCATTATTTCGCTAATATTGGTCCGATTTTAAATATCTTGGTATTGAAATACTTACGTAGGATTTCATTGGCTATACTGCAAAGACACGTGTACCAATTTTAGAAAGTTAGAACCTACTATAGGCTACAAATGTGGCCTCTTTAAAAGTACATAGCGTTTACAGAAGCTCTGTAAATCCAGTGTATCTAGTCTCCCGTAAGAATCAAGTGTTCTCAGTTTCCCCTAAATTATAAAAACCGGCCAAGTGCGAGTTGGACTCGCCCATGAAGGGTTCCGTAGCAGCAAGCATAGATTAGAGATATAATTATATTGAGATTAGTAAGTAATATACACAAACAATAAAAATAACTTTGTTTTTCATAGTATTTGTATGAATGGCAAAGTTATATTTGCGATTTTTGAAAATGTACTATATCTCAAAAACTGCTAACTGTATCTCATCGAAACCAATTTTCGTTGGTAGTTTTGGTTGAGGTCTACATTATGTATTTTTTTTAGTTTTATCATTCTCTTATTTTAGAAGTTACGGGGGGGGGACACACTTTTTACCACTTTGGAAGTGTCTTTCGCGCAAACTGTTCAGTTTAGAAAAAAATGATGTTAGTAACCTCAATATCATTTTTAAAGACCTATTCATAGATACCCACACGTATGGGTTTGGTGAAATTTTTTTTTTTGAGTTTTAATTCTAAGTATGGGGGGCACCCCCAAAATTTGTTTTGTTTTGATTTTTGTGTGAAAATCCTAATGCGGTTCACATAATACATCTTTCTACCAAGTTTCAACAGGATAGCTCTTATACTTTCGACAAAAAGTGGCTGTGACATACACGGACAGACAGACAGACATGACGAATCTATAAGGGTTCCGTTTTTGCCATTTGGCTACGGAACCCTAAAAAGAAAAGAAAAAGTTTAGGAACCTCGCTAGAACCTCACTACTACTACCTACCCCATAACAATAGGATGAAAAGAAACTATACTAATTACTTCAACATCGTGGCGTAACCTCAACTTGTTTCCAATCGAAAAGTCCTCCTTTTTGTAATTTATCCCCCAAAACAGGCTTTAGCCAGGCACACGAGGGCTGTAGCGAGCATCGTAAAGACTTTTTGTACACGTTTTATTGCATTTTTTCACCTGTTTGTACAAAAAAGAGGAACCAAGGGGTAGTTTAACTAGTTTCGATGCTGTAACGATGTTTTACTTGTCTTTTTACTTTATAGTTTGTTTACAATTTTTAGGGATCCGTAAATAGAGAGTTGAAGTGGTGAAGGAAGCATCGTGAGGAAACAAACAAAATTCGAAGACAGACATGTGACATCTACCAAACCGCATTGGGCCCACGTGGTGGGTTACAACCTACTCCATCTCACAGAAAGGAGGCCTGTGTCCCAGCAGTGGGAACATTGTACTATTAATGGCTGATTATATATTCATAATCAGCCTATGTTCCGCGGCTAGTATTTTGTTACAGGGCTGTATCTTTTAAACCTTAAAAGGCAGACATTTTCAGATTTTTTTACAGTGTGTTTAGTAATTTTGCCACTTTAATAATAAATATTTAATATTCTTCTGGATACGGCGCGCATTGTTAGGAGGTTCCTTTCTTTGGAGCCCTGACCGCGCCGGTAGCTTGGACCCTGTTCCCGATACCGGTGGACCACTATTATTTATATTTTTAAATGTTTTTTTTTCTTATTTTGTAAAAATATTTAAAATTGTTAATAATAAGTAGGGAAAGCTGAATAAAGGAAATATTTAATATGCATAATTTTAGTTTTAAAAGAAATACCTATTACAAAAAATAATTTTGATAGAATGGTCCTGTACGGAACCCTTTGTCAAGTACAACTCGCGACTGACTCATCTTTTTACTCAACTGCGCGGCAGGACGACAGTAGGTAATCACAGGACACAGGATCATTTTTATTATGCAGTTTAAAAGCTTAAAATATTTAATTACCATAGTACCTAATGTAGAACTGTTCGGGAAGCCAAAATGTGGGCTTATAACACTGGGCCACCTCTGCTCATTATGCAGCAGCTTATAATTAATACTAGTACTCGAAGTGCTCGTAAAAAAAAAACATATGGTTGGCTATTTATGACATCAGTTTTGTTTGATCTCCTGCTTGGCATGGAGGGAAGTGGAAAGTACCTTCGTATTTTTCTACTCCTCCGCTATTTTTTTCTGATTATTTCCGTTTTAAAATAGAAGACAGTTAAATTCTCGGTCCTGAGTGGGGCGACAGAGACTGTCAGAGTTTGTCTAAAAGTTCACCCGGTTCCTTTGTTTTCCGTTTCCCTTCCAAAGCCACGGTATTTTTCTTAGACCTGCTAGCGTCAAACGCCCCCTGCCGGAGGCTGCACGCCGGTGTCGTGCGGTCCATGGCCCTCTACGGGGCCCCCGTGTGAGCCCTGAGCATGCGGACGCGACCGGCAAAGCTGGTCGCATGCCAGAGGGCCATGGCTATCCGAATGATCCGAGGATACCGCACGATCGCCGGCGAATCGGTCAACCTTCTTGCCGGATCGCTGCCCTGGGATCTGGAGGCGACTGCCCTCCAGCGCGTCTATGAGTGGCGCGTGGAGGCGCAGCGTCGGGGTGTATCCCCGATGCCTCGAGAAGTCGAGGCGCGGCGGGAAGAGCTCCGGCGCGATCTCAGGGCAGTTTGGAGAGAACGACTGTCGCAACCGAGGTTCGGGCACGCCGCAATCGCGGCGGCTGTAAGACCCCTCTTTGAGGAGTGGCTGGATAGGTCCCACGGCGTCCTCACCTACCGCATGACGCAGGTCCTCACCGGGCATGGATGCTTCGGGAGGTACCTGTGTCGGATAAAGAAGGAGGAAACGCCCGGGTGTCACCACTGCGAGGACCGCCCGGAGGACACGGTGGAGCATACGGTGCAGGACTGCCCCGCTTGGGCAGAGCACCGCCGTGTCCTCTTGACGGCGATAGGCGGAGACCTCTCGCGCCCGGCATTGGTCGAGGCCATGCTGCGGGGCGAGACGGAGTGGGAAGCGGTCGCCTCCTTCTGCGAAGCAGTCATGCTCGCGAAGGAGGAGGCGGGCCGCGCGAGGGAGAGGACAGCGTCCTCCCTCAGCCGCAGTGGTAGACGCCCACGGCGACGGATGTCGCGGGACGATCTCCGGCCACCGTAGGCGCGGGCATGCGGGCGGCGAGTAAAGGGCAACTCGCTGTCCGACCATGGACCATGCCCGGGTCGACGGCGCGTTGTGTTCCACGCGCGCCTCAAAGAGCGTCAGCACAATGACGGGGCCCCCCTTTAGAGGGCCACAGCCTTGCCGGGGTCGCGGGACATACGTATACCGCGACTCCGGTACGCAAAAGGGCTACCGAAGGACACCGTGGATTTTAGTCAGTACAAGTCTGACAGTCCCTCCCGCCCTGCCCGGGGCTGGGAGGACTCATTTATGATTTTACCACGAAAAAAAAAAAGACCTGCTAGCGTTGGTAGGCCTCACCAGGGCAGCCTGGCTTGTGACCACCATCCAATGATAAATCCGATAATTCTAAAGTAGGTTTATTTGTTTTTTATTGTAAAACCGTAGAACTATTTATTATTCTGTGGAAAAACGTTATCTTTTAAGTTTTATTGTTGATCCCTAATTGCCTGAAATAAAATGATTAATTGAATTTGAACAAGTTACAGAGGGGACAAAATCTTCTATTTTTGCTACTCCTGATCAAAAGCTTTCCCTTCTCTGAATAAATAAAAATAAAACAATTGAAATAGTTAAATACTGTTTATTTACAAAAAGTTTTAAATACACATTATTATCAATAAATGGCTTGGCATTTCAGAGAATAAACCTACAGTCGTTTCACAGTCCTTTTACATGTTACTTTGCACACTTGTCCTAATCTTGTGATCTTTGTTTTCATTTCGACAAGGGCCGACACCTAGACGCGACACTGTCCGCACATTTCAAGAGTGCCACTCAAAATACAACTTTATTTACTACACGAAAAGACACAATTTCCAGTATCGTCGCGTCTCAGTGTGAACTGACCTAAAGGTTGTTCAGAATCTGCAATATCAATATTGCAGAGAATAATAATAATAATTCAATTCTGATTCAAATTAAAGGAATAGACATTCGGATTCTTTCATCGATTCACTCAAAAACACTCAGCCATTTATCAAGGAACAATTAAAGTTTTATCATGGTTCTTTTGCCGCCTAAGTCGTCTTGATTTTACAATACTGTTCCCACAAATAATTTTATCAATGTTCTCCATTTATTGTTCTTTCACAATAATAAGATAGTTAACGACTTTAGCATGCGATGCAATGCGACCACTACAAGTGAAAATCATCCTTACAAACGAACTTTCCTATTTACCATAAAATGTTTGGTCACTCTATTAGAAAGAGACAATAGGCTCGATTGGAGCTATCTCTGTCAGCACGTTATTCGGCCTGAGTGCTCAGATTTTATTCGGCGCTATTGTTCATAGACATCGCCGAAAATGAATATTGTATTTCGGTTGCTATCTTCTGTCTTCGGTTGGATCTTTGACTGCCCGAGTCTTTAAGATCTAAAGAAGCCGTCAAAAACAAAGAAACGTTATTGAATAGATATTAATTTCGGTGGATAAACCAATAGCGCCCTTTTGTCTTTATAATTTTATTGAATTGTCTTTTTTGTATTTCCTGTGGACATTTTTTACTTTGAGATGAGGCCGATAGTGAAAGACCACGTTTCGGTGCCGTAAGTCATCACTGGTAACACACATTGGTTGAAGACTTTCGTCTTGAGGCACTGAGGTATGTCGGACGAAAAGACATTGCGTAGCTTCCCGAACGCTGCCCAACCGAGTTGGATTCGGCGGTTGACCTCTTTCTCGAAGTTGGACCTACCTAATTGGACTACTTGTCCTAATAGACATATGAGTCAACAACTTCGAGTACCGATATAGCCCACCGGATTAGCAAGCTGAAGTGGCAATGGGCAGGCCATATTGCTCGCAGAGCAGATGGCCGATGGGGTCGAAAAGTACTAGAGTGGAGACCGCGGACTAGCAAGCGCAGCGTAGGACGTCCACCAACGAGGTGGACAGACGACCTTATAAAGTGCTAGAGTGGAGACCGCGGACTAGCAAGCGCAGCGTAGGACGTCCACCAACGAGGTGGACAGACGACCTTATAAAGTGCTAGAGTGGAGACCGCGGACTAGCAAGCGCAGCGTAGGACGTCCACCAACGAGGTGGACAGACGACCTTATAAAGTGCTAGAGTGGAGACCGCGGACTAGCAAGCGCAGCGTAGGACGTCCACCAACGAGGTGGACAGACGACCTTATAAAGTGCTAGAGTGGAGACCGCGGACTAGCAAGCGCAGCGTAGGACGTCCACCAACGAGGTGGACAGACGACCTTATAAAGTGCTAGAGTGGAGACCGCGGACTAGCAAGCGCAGCGTAGGACGTCCACCAACGAGGTGGACAGACGACCTTGTAAAGTGCAAGAGTGGAGACCGCGGACTAGCAAGCGCAGCGTAGGACGTCCACCAACGAGGTGGACAGACGACCTTATAAAGTGCTAGAGTGGAGACCGCGGACTAGCAAGCGCAGCGTAGGACGTCCACCAACGAGGTGGACAGACGACCTTATAAAGTGCTAGAGTGGAGACCGCGGACTAGCAAGCGCAGCGTAGGACGTCCACCAACGAGGTGGACAGACGACCTTATAAAGTGCTAGAGTGGAGACCGCGGACTAGCAAGCGCAGCGTAGGACGTCCACCAACGAGGTGGACAGACGACCTTGTAAAGTGCAAGAGTGGAGACCGCGGACTAGCAAGCGCAGCGTAGGACGTCCACCAACGAGGTGGACAGACGACCTTATAAAGTGCTAGAGTGGAGACCGCGGACTAGCAAGCGCAGCGTAGGACGTCCACCAACGAGGTGGACAGACGACCTTATAAAGGTCGCCGGAAGACGCTGGATGCAGGTCGCTTCCAACCGGTATATGTGGAGATCTAAAGGGGAGGCCTATGTTCAGCAGTGGACGTCCGCCGGCTGAGATGATGATGATGATGATGATGATTTTTTACTTGCTACATCGTTCTCACATAATGTACCATCTCAAGATGAATGATGTAACAAAGGTTCTGTTATAATTTTGGCGATTGAAAAATGTGTCCATAGAGTTTCTTGCCCGGTCTTCTCCATAGAGATCTACTTCTTGGAATGGGCATCTACAGTACTTTCAGTTATTATGTCTTATGACTGGGACTGTAGCACCATAGAGTCTGGCCAACGAAAGCTGTCAACGACCTATTTTCTAAACTTTTGATATGGCAATACATATTTTTGGACTGTCAAAATTGTCAAATCATTGAACTTTCATATTGGTGAACCATCTTGATACTTTTGCACTTGAATTTTTTTTTTTATTATTTTGTAAATACAAAAATTAAATAATTCATTTTTTTTCACGGTTTTTCTATTTTTTAAGTAATATTATATTAACGGCGAAGACGAGGACACAAAACTTTACAGTAGGTATCAAGTGTAGAGTACTTGGAATCCGATTTCGATTATGACTTCTAACCCGTGTTGTGGCGATTTAACTATTGTTACTTAACTATGTCAAATGTAACTATTCCATCAAATATAATATCCCTTACCTATTGGTCTTGAATAATAATAAGTATCAACTCCGTTTAAGGAGCGTGTAGCCGGGGTTGGCATGCCTTGATTTTTTTTAAATTTGCTTTTTTGCGTGGACAGCTTTCGTTGGCCAGACTCTAACTATTTTATTGAAAATTCAAAAGTGTCTGTAACTGGCATAATTGAAATGAATGATTTGATTTTGTCAATGTCACTTAAACGTCAAAAGAACCACGCAACCAACGCCATCTATATTCACTGTCCTAAATCACTACTATCATCTAACGAAACGGCATTCTTCTCCGTTTCTCCAGAGGTTAGCTTATTGAAATGTTTCCTTCTTTCTTCTTTAGCCCGGGAATGTTTCTTATGGGACCGTGAGTTTTTGTTTCTACGTTTCTTATGTGTGTGTTTTTTGTGTTTCTTTTCGTCTTCTGAGGTATCTGGGACGGTTATGTGGACGGATTTGCGACGGGTTTCCGCTACTGGTGCCATGTAAGTTGGTGGAGGTTCCTGGGGAAAAATAGGGACTTAAGTTTTTGAGCTGACTTGGTCACTGACACTATTATTAGAATAATAATATTCCACAACTATCACACAACAATAAGCAGAGCTTGTGTTATGGGTACTAGACAACTGATAAACATACTTATATATTTCTAAATACATACATATCTTCTCTTATATATAAAAATCAATTGCTATTCGTTAGTCTCGCTAAAACTCGAGAACGGCTGGACCGATTTGGCTAATTTTGGTCAAGAATTACTTCTGGAAGTCCAGGGAAGGTTTAAAAGGTGAGGCGGTACGAAGTTTGCCCGGTCAGCTAGTCTATTATATAAAAATCAATTGCTGTTCGTTAGTCTCGCTAAAACTCGAGAACGGCTGGACCGATTTGGCTAATTTTATTCTAGAATTACTTCTGGAAGTCCAGTGAAGGTTTAAAAGGTGAGGCGGTACGAAGTTTGCCCGGTCAGCTAGTTATAGATAAATTACACCCAGACACAGAACAAATGATCGTGCTCATCACACAAACATTTGTCCTGGGTGGGAATCGAATCCACGACCTCCTCCGGCACAGCAGTCAGGGTCACTAACCACTAGACCAACAGGCCTGTCAGAATGGATAAATGCTGTCGTGGGGTGGCATAGAGCATGACACCTCGCCGCCTCCCCCATTCGCACGGGCGCTTTTTTTCCGGCGTAAAAAAAGCGCTGAGTTGGAACAAAAACGTAAATTGAACTTAAATTTCACCGCCCAGCACTTCATCATCAGCCTATTAATTTTCCCGATGCTGGGACACAGGCCTCCTCTCTGTGAGAGGGAGTGGGTCATAATCCACCACGCGGGCCTAGCGCGAATTGGTGAATGTCACAATTGTCTTCGAACTTTTGGTTCTAGGACATGCCGGTTTCCTCGCGATGTATTCCTTCACCGTTTGAGAGCAGTGGTGTATGAAATAAATTACACAAAGTGATGCGCCTGGTTGGGTTCAAACCCACGACCTACAACTCGTAAGTCGGAGCCGATACCACTGGGCCACCACTGCTCTTTATGGCTTTTCTTCACGTAAAATCACGTGTTTAAGTATCGGTCACTAATTTACAAGTCACCCTATAAAAGAAAGAGGGATAAAAATAAATGAATTAATATTATTAATTTTATATATTATAATTACCTTAGGCGCCTTATGTGGACCATTCCTTCTCAAGACACTGTTGCTAGCATCACTGAAATATCCGGTCAGATTAGAATCTTCAATAAACAATGGTTTTTCAGTAGTACTCTCTGTTGAACTATGGAGGTATTTGCTAGCTCGATCTACTGTAAACCTTTAAAAGAAATATATTTAAAAGGTGAAATTAAAGGCCAAACCACGGGCATATGTATGTATAGCCCGTGAAGTTAAAAACAATTCTTAATTTGTGCAATTTTAGGGTTACCTTAGATCTCATTGGACGACCTTTGGTAGGAACGGTCGCGGTAAGACTTTTTGTCAAACTTTTGGTCCACTGGGTAATACAGTACCCACTTGGTAAGACTGGTTGTCAGACATTTGGGACCGTTGGGTAATACAATACCCATTTGGTAGGACAGGTTGTCAAATTTTTGGGCCATTGGGTAATATTATACCCCGTAGTACCTACTTAATAACTGGTTAATAAACTACTTAGTAAACTTTAAATTGATATCAAATTCATTTAAATCCGCCAATGTTATTTATGGAGCTATCCCGAATCATTTCCAAGTAAGTGATTCCATATTTTTGTTCGCTAGTGTACCTATTAATTAATGTAGTGTTAAATATTACCTTTTATAGTTTTCGTCCTCTGTGCTTGGCCGTTTGACTCTGAAAATACAGGTATATGGGTGATTGACTTGGATTTACGAGAGCTTCCATAGATACCAGAAATGTAGAAATGAAAAGCGCTGTATGAGTTCTAGCTTTTGCACAATTTTCTTAGTCAAGTTTTTTATAAAGGAAAAATCTATTGCGAATGCGAATTCTACCTTGTAAGTGCTCATTCACACTAAAGGTCATAGCACACTTAAACGACTCTGCTCCAACACCGCCCTAAACTAAGACGACTGCTCGCAGTCCACGCGGTGACAGCTAGCAGGCACCTAGCAGTCCACGCGGCGACAGCTAGCAGACGGCCAGCTGTCCACCCGCCGACCGCTCTCGCTTTTCGCGATAAACACAGTGACTGAGCGACGACGGCGCGGCGACTGCTAGCAGTGAGCGCGCGGACACCGCACCGACCCGGCTCGTCTACGACGTGCGGCCAGCGAGGCGTCAACTACCGAGCAGTCTGACGGCGGTAAGCTCGCTGACAGCGAGCTGTCTGCTAATTTATGATACTAATGTAAAAATATCTAAAGAGCAATATTTAAAGCCCATATTTAAATGATATTCTTTTTGCCGGGTGGGAGCAGAGTCGTGTAAGTGGGCTATGACCTTAATCCGACAAGACGATTCGTGTTTTTTGACGAATCGTCTTTTTTCACGAATCGTTGTTTTGATTTCTATGGGGGGCTATACATTTTAATTGCCCGTGTTCACACTATTACGGCATGACGGATACGTCAAGACGTTTCGTCTTTCAAAAACCTTCAGTTTTAAATCACTCTAGAGGGCCCTTTATTTTATCTTCATAGTACTCGACAGAGTGATAAGATGTCCCGAATGAGCGGTTGTCCTTAAATATTACCTTTTATAATTTTCAGCCTCTGTGCTTGGTCTTTTGACGTCTTTGTAACGTTTATGTGTTCCATCTCTCTCGGCTGAAGCTCTGAAATTACAGGTTTATAAAGGACTTGGATTTTATGATCATCATCTGCCTATTGATTCAAAAGCTACATGCAAAAGTGTTTCAAGCACAATGAAATATTTTTTTGAAATCAAAAAAGCTAGATGTATTTAAAGATGCGATTTTTTGGTCCCAAAAACGATCCATGACTCTCTCAAAACTCTTTTACCTTTAAAATTAAATATTTAAAGAGTGGAAAAATTAAAAGATCATTTATTCTGGAATGACACCTCGCCGGGTGCTAAGTATTTTAAAAATCATATTTCTTAATTAATAATACTTCTCTACAACTTGTTCCTTTAATTGCCCTTTACGTGCCATGCGCAGAAATGGGTCGAGGGAAAAACTTTTAAGAACAAAATGTCCATAAACTTGGCCTATTGGCAATATTGAATTTATAATAAATGTCCAGACGCTGACGATAAAAACTATTAAGCAGAAACTTAACTGGGCAAAGGCCCAGGTAAAAAACATTCATTTGGCGTTCACGGGCAATCTATTGGGGGTTTATAATGCACCCGATATGTCCAGGGTATTAACCCATCTCTGTCACGGTTAACCTGCTTAGATAATAGTCCCGTTATACGGGCTTAAAGACCTAATGTTATGTGTTTGAATCCACTCACCGTTTTTCACTACTACCTTCCGTAGTAGCCTTCACTTGATGGACCTTATCACTCATCTTCTGTACCACATTCTCGATGTCCCTCATCCTGGTTCCAATGGCGTCCACCAGCGCCTGTGAGATGATGGGAGTTGTAGTGTCCGTTACCCAGGCCAGATGTTGTCGAAAATGGTCATTTGAATCTTATAGATAATTAGTTTTGCGGCTTCTGTAATTGCTGCGCACATTTTTAAATTTGTTGCGTTTATAGTTTTTTAATTATTTCACAAAAACATTTCCTGCTGGGGTAACGTTACCCCAGCCAGACCTTTTTCTTTCTAATGGGAATATTTAAATAAATACTAGCTATAAAATTAGTTGTCTAGATGAAGTAAATGTTGTGCCTTATTTTGTATTTGTTCTTTCTTCGGTTGCGAAGTTATTCGAGATTTTGCTGGGGTAACGTTTTTGATTTTGCTAGATCTTTGAAATGGTTAAGCGGATTCTTATCATATTTTGTACATGACTTCTTAGGAATCAGTTTAAATTTGTTCTGCAATAAAAATACCAAAATAATGCATAGCTTAAAGGTTATTTCATTAAATAGAAAAACACTTCAATTGGTCCCAGCACTCTTAATAAGAAGTCTAAAGACTTACTTTAAACGTTATTTTAAAGCTTGTAACTGCCTTCAAATGTATGTGAAGTTTCATTAGTATCCTGTAAGTATTTAACAAGTTATGATGATATTCAGTTCTTCACGAGCACGGTCTTGATGCGCGCGGTGTTATTTGGCCACTGGATTGGATATATGAACTAAATGTTATGTCAATTATTAGTTTTTTAGTTCAGTTGTATATCAGTAAAATTTCAGCTCAGTACATTGGATAATTAATGAGATAATACGATTAAAGTCATTAGGAAGTGAATGACCGTGGTAACCCGACCAAGTTAAGGTGGTTACGAAAAAGCGAAAACGCAGAACATTATACTATCTTTTGAAAAGTTTAGTATAATACACCTTACAATTTCGGTACAGACGCGTACACTGTTAAATACATATAATATAATAATATCTGAAGGTACTATGAAAACATTATTATCTTCCAGTTGCACCAACTTATCAAAAATCACCGATATAATATGTCGTTCGGTGGGACGTGGGAGGGGTGGGGTGAAGGGGTGTAATACATTGTTTGAATAACGCACTAAACATGCTCCATAATCACATAATTCATCTTGTAGAGTGCGCGTGCACTTCGGCAGTTCCGTTTCCTGTTTTTGCAAATATTTATCGAGTGCGTGATGCTGATGTAGAGTGCTTCTATTGATGATCATAAATATGGTGCGGGCTGCTTGATGAATTCATGAACAAGGTAAGCTTGCATAATATAACTACAGAAATAGTAGCTAAATTATTATTAATATGTACATGTACATGTTGTTAGGTACTTATCTAAAACTGTATTTTTTTAAGGCTTAAATATTTGAATTTAGGAACTTACCTATTATTTTCTTTTTTTTTTCGTACTTAGTTATTACCTGGACTGGAATTCTCAACAATGATAACGACATTTTATCCTTCGCTACATAGTGCCTATAAAACAAAGTCGCTTCCCGTTTGTCTGTCCCTTTTTGCTTAGATCTTTAAAACTATGCAACGGATTCTGAAGCAGTTTTTTTTTAATAGATAGATTGATTCAAGTGGAATGTTTTTGTGTAAACATTTTGTTGAAACTTGATTAATGAAATTCATGACTTAGCGACCGATTTTTATCGTTATCAATGTCAGGATCGGGACTACCGCAACAGGTAGGTAGGTACTTATTTCCACAAACTCCTTGGACACGTAGACTTTAAGAAATCCATAATTACCTTGTTGCGATTCTCACGTTGATATAAACTCGCAAATAGATGACGATTCGAGTTTCAAATATGTATCAATCATTACACATTCCAATATGTGTACATTTAAATAAAAACTGTAACTGTGTACTGTGAATACTGAAATCTTTAATTTAAATAAAAAATAATAGAAAATTTTAAAAAAGCAAAATTACTATCTGTAATTTTAATCTGTGAGTGTTTTTAAGTATAAGTTTATTAATACTTTAAAAGTTCAATTTAAATGATTATTTTACCTGTCAATAAAAATTCTTTAACAATCATGTACTTTTTTTTTTAAACTTGTGTACATGTCTGTACTAAATTTGTAACACTATCCTACATATTTTAGAAGGTACCATAATGTTCTGCGTTTTCGCTTTTTCGTAACCACCTTAACTTGGTCGGGTTACCACGGTCATTCACTTCCTAATGACTTTAATTGTATTATCTCATTAATTATCCAATGTACTGAGCTGAAATTTTACTGATATACAACTGAACTAAAAAACTAATAATTGACATAACATTCAGTTCATATATCCAATCCAGTGGCCAAATAACACCGCGCGCATCAAAACCGTGCTCGTGAAGAACTGAATATCATCATAACTTGTTAAATACTTACAGGATACTAATGAAACTTCACATACATTTGAAGGCAGTTACAAGCTTTAAAATAACGTTTAAAGTAAGTCTTTAGACTTCTTATTAAGAGTGCTGGGACCAATTGAAGTGTTTTTCTATTTAATGAAATAACCTTTAAGCTATGCATTATTTTGGTATTTTTATTGCAGAACAAATTTAAACTGATTCCTAAGAAGTCATGTACAAAATATGATAAGAATCCGCTTAACCATTTCAAAGATCTAGCAAAATCAAAAACGTTACCCCAGCAAAATCTCGAATAACTTCGCAACCGAAGAAAGAACAAATACAAAATAAGGCACAACATTTACTTCATCTAGACAACTAATTTTATAGCTAGTATTTATTTAAATATTCCCATTAGAAAGAAAAAGGTCTGGCTGGGGTAACGTTACCCCAGCAGGAAATGTTTTTGTGAAATAATTAAAAAACTATAAACGCAACAAATTTAAAAATGTGCGCAGCAATTACAGAAGCCGCAAAACTAATTATCTATAAGATTCAAATGACCATTTTCGACAACATCTGGCCTGGGTAACGGACACGGAGTTGTAGGGTCGTGTTAAATGACAAGTCAGGTTGGCTGCCAAAAGTATAATAATAAAGAAAACAAGTAAAACGATGTAAATGCTAGGTAAGCATATCATATGATACCTGATTATAAAGGAGAATACATACAGTTGTTAATATAAAGGAGGGTATACACTTCACCTGCAGGTTTGAGGGTTTGTCTGTTGGTTCCTTCTTCGGAGGTATTTGTAATGCTTCGTGCTTTGGTTCACGGTTTTCCGGAAGTTGGGGCTCTTGGGGTTGATAGTCGTTGGTGTTGTGCTCCTGAAAATTGACGAATTTTAAGGATATGATGTTAATTATGATGATGCGAATTTTGAGAGCAGTGTTGGCCTATTTGGTATCGGCCCCGACTTACGAGTTGTAGGTCGTGGGTTCGAACCCAGCCAGCAGCATTACTTTCTTTTTTGTGTAATTTATTTCATCACCACTGCTCTCAAAACGGTGCACAGTGTTCCAAAGACGCTTCGCACCGGACTTTTTTAACTGACCCGGCAGATTGACGTAGTTAGTTATACTGAGCAATTGTCTAGAAGTAACCCCTATTCGAATGTGGATAGTTTTCGTGAAAAAAATACTTAAAGTTCGTTGTTCCGGAGGGACCGAAAAATAAAAAAATATTTTGTATTTACTTTGTTATTGTTTTTTTACAACTATTTATTTTTAATATGATGTGCCATTCAATTATGAGCTCTTAAGACTTTTAATAAAATAAAAATTCGTAACAGTTTAGAAGATTAAAAAAAAAATGATTTTTGTTTTTTTTTTCGAAAAGCATGCAGTTTCCGCACGAACTATTTTATACTGATACTACTTCAGCTTTATAACTACTTATGAAAAAGAAAAAAAAGCAGCTCAGGATCTAGTGGATACTTTAAGATATTTGCGATTTTAACTTTTTATCAAAGTGCCTGCAGTATTAGTCATAGCAAAGTTGCATTGAAAATTTTGCTTTACAGTTTCTGAATTGGATTTTGTTTAAACTGTCAAAATCTATCTGTCCATATCAGTCTATTGCAGTCCACTGCTGGACGTATCCTCCCCCATGCTACGCCACAATCCCAGATCCATCCAGTCGCTTCCAGCCACCTTTACTATGCCATCGGTCCATGTGGCCGGTGGTCTCTCAACATTGCGTTCGCCGAGCCGTGGCCACTTGAGGACCATCGGTATTGCGACAGATGTGAATGGCCTACTGTCACTTCAGCTTGCTACTCTTCTGGACTATGTCAGTCACTTTGGTCTTCTGTCGGATAAACTTGTTCTGGATTTGTCCCTTATCGAGATTCCGAGCATAGACCTTTACATAGCTCTATGAGTGACATGTAGTCGATGGGCTAATTTTACTGTTAGATTCCACGTCTTGGCTCCGTATTACGTCTATATCTGCCTGGTATAGTACGTCTATAACTTGGTCTAATGAATAAAACAAAATATTGACCAAAATAACGAAGCAGGATTTTTTCCTCTTCTTCACGACTAAAAAGTATATACCTAAGCGATTTGAATACAAATCGCTTAGATATATACTTTAATATATACTGTAACTGTAAAGCAAAATAATCAATGCAACTTTACTATGACCAATACTGCAGGCACTTTAATAAAAAGTTAAAATCGCAAATATCTCAAAGTATCCACTAGATCCTGAGCTGCTTTTTTTTCATAAGTAGTTATAAAGCTGAAGTATTATCAGCATAAAATAGTTTGTGCGGAAACTGCGTACTTTAAAAAAAAAAACAAAATCAAAAACCGATTTTTTTAAAACATCTAACTGCCTTACCAATTTTTATTTTATTAAAAGCCTCAAGAGCTCATAGTTGGATTGCACATTATACTAGAAATAAATAGTTGTAAAAAAACAATAACAAAATAAATACAAAATATTTTTTATTTTTCGGTCCCTCCGGAACAACGAACTTTAAGTATTTTTTTCACGAAAACTATCCACATTCGAATAGGGGTTACTTATAGACAATTGCTCAGTATAACTAACTACGTCAATCTGCCGGGTCAGTTAAAAAAGTCCGGTCCGAAGCGTCTTTGGAACACTGTGCGGTGAAGGAAAACATCATGAGGAAATGTCCCAGAACCAAAAAATTCGAAGACATGTGATATCTACCAACCCGCACTGGGCCCGCGTGGATTACGGCCCACTCCCTCTCACAGAGAGAAGGCCTGTGTCCCAGCAGTGGGAACATTTATAGGCTGATTATGAAGGATATGATGTAGCTAGGTCCAAACGCCAGCAGATCAACCTACCCCAATCTGTCTTTCTTAGAATTTCAACTTTATTACAATAGCAGAAGGTTTACATTCCTTTGAGAAAATTTTGAAATTGGGATAGTTTGACGTGTGTGGCGTCTGCAATTGGATATTGAAATTGCTTCTTTTTTTATCGTGGTAAAATCATCAAGCGAGTCCTCCCACCCAGGGCACTGTCAGACTTGTACTGACTAAAATCCACGGAGATCCTTCAATAGCCCTTTACGTGCCGGGTCACGGTTTCCTGAAAAGACAGTTCCGCGACCCCGGCAGGTTTTGGCCCTCTAGAGGGGGCCCCGTCATATTGCTGACAGCTCTTTGAGGCGCGCGTGGAACACAACGCGCCGTCGACCCGGGCATGGTCCATGATCGGACGGCGAGTCACCCAATGTTTATTACTTACGTTGGTTCTCGGTTCCTGGTCTTCTCTCTGCTCTTTCGGTTCATTCCACTGGCTCAGGGGTATCTCAGTCCAGGATATTGGAGTGTGGGTCTTCTGGAAGCAAAGAATACATCATTCAAATGAAAAAAAACTTTCTTTTTTTTAAAAGTACCGACTTCAAAACAAATACAAAAAAGTTTAAAATAACTTTTCTTTCGGAAGTCGGTGGCAATAGTCAATGACACAACAAAACAAAGCCACCGACTTCCGAAAGAAAGGTTATTTTAAACTTTTTTGTATTTGTTTTGAAGTCGGTACTTTTTTTATTTTACCCTTTTTAGTTTATTTATTACATATTCAACCCAAATTCTTGTAAAATACAAAATTTTCTTACATATGCACTAATCTTGTAATCCGTCACAACATAAAAAAATCCATATCTCTAAAACTACTGAACCGATTTTGATGAAACTTGCAGTGTACCCTAAGTTGAACAATACCTAGTACAACAAAAAAAGAATTACTTAAATCGAACTTATAGTTCCGGAGATATGCGTGCACAAACATAAAAACATACATACATACACTTATGAAATTTGGCACATTTGTTCAGACGCTGATATAGACTAACATATATGAAAACTGGGCAGTTCTGATAATATTACATACATACGGGTCGAATTGATAACCTCCTTTTTTTGAAGTCGGTAGTACTGGAGAGTGTGATCAAAAGACCTAATTGAATAGTCGAAACCTTGGCTAATAACTTGAATCTGGGTTATAGTCAACAAAAGATATTTGCCCCCACAATCATAATCTGAAGCCTTCCCAACTATATTGTGGTCAGCTTCCAGTCAAACCAGATGCAGCTGAATATTAGTATTTTACATGGAGCGACTGCCTATCGGACCTCCACAACACAGTAACTGGATAATACGATACCCCATGGTAAGACTGGTTGTCAGACTTTAGAGCTTCTGACTAATAGTACCGACTGTCAAAGATCTACAAATGACAGCCAGGACCAACGACTTTACGTGCTTTCCGAGGCACGGAGGAAACTCGCTATGACAGATGGTCACCCATCCACAGACCAACCTCGGCGAGCGCGGCTTAACCCGGAAGATCGGCCTGTGCGGCTGTAATTAAGCTATATGTATAAGTATTAATTAAATAGTAAGTACCTCCTGTGAATGTGACTTATGAGTTGACTTCTGCGTGACTGGATAACTGTTGACGTTTAAATACTTCTCAGTCTCCTCTTCTATTGGTTCTTGAGGCTACAACAAGTTAATTTATATTTCAAAGAATAGTAACTCTCGTCAAAAAAAAAAGAAGTAACTATCAAATGTTTTATTTTTCAAGTTATCATCATCATCATCAGCCGGAAGACGTCCACTGCTGAACATAGACCTCCCCATTAGACCGCCACGACGAACGA
Source organism: Agrotis exclamationis (assembly GCA_950005045.1). Classification (NCBI taxonomy): domain Eukaryota; kingdom Metazoa; phylum Arthropoda; class Insecta; order Lepidoptera; family Noctuidae; genus Agrotis; species Agrotis exclamationis. Next base: position 12,948,159 of record OX465444.1, read on the forward strand.
CAATTCGCCACTTGCATCCATCGGTTGTCCGCAACTCCCACGATGTCATGGGTCCACCTAGTGGGAGGCCTACGGTGCATCTTTGCGCCATCGTGTTTTTCTACTACCCCATTGGTTGTCAAGGTTTCTTCGAAATACGAGTAAGTTCCATTGACATTGAAGTGATAATACATCTCCCAAATTTTTCTTTATAACGGGGTATTGAAGGACACCGTGGATTTCAGTCAGTACAAGTCTGACAGTCCCTCCCGCCCTGCCCGGGGTGGGAGGACTCATTAGATGATTATACCAAGCAAAAAAAAAAAAGCCTATATTGTTCCATTTCTATATGCTATTGGTTCTGCTAACCGTACAGACAGATGTGTTGCTGGGGAGTTTGTTCCGCCACTTCTTCTTCCCAGCCAAAACACTAGGAAATGTCGAAGGGGGGGGGGGGCGCTTTGGGGGACTGTCTTATGTAAAAAATTGACCTTAAAAAAGTGCTGATGAATCAGCCTAATTTGAATAAATAACTTTTCATTTGATTTGATATACCTTCCTGGAGTTCTTATCCTATGCCACTGGAATACTGACCTGCCAGCAAAAGTGGTCTTCAACGAAGCTAGACGTATTTAAAAGAGCAATTTTTTTTTTGTTACAATAAAGTGTTTTCCGCATTCCGAAACCTTTATTATTAACTAGCTTCCGCCCGCGACTCCGTCCGCGCGGATGTCGGTCTTCGCGTGGATGGTTTATTTCTCCATTTTGAGTAACTCTGACAATGACATCTTATAAATATCTATTGGACCCAAATACGGCTAAGCCTATAATAATTAAGGAGATCCCTCTATTGAGCTAGGTACTGCTGTTGAGCTCGCGTTCTGTAGTAAGTATTTTTTTCATAGTAATTCCGACCTTGTATTTACAAATAACTTATCGGAACAGTAATCAAAAAGGTCGCGCTGAAAAGCACGGTTTAAAATGACACGCATACAATATTAATTCCACGGACGACCGCTCGCCACACTGGACACGTCCGCTCGCATCAAAATTCAGAATTTATATGCATCGCGCGGCGCGGAACGCGGCTCCTTATATAGGAGTCGGGGAGGCGTGGCCCGCGTGTGCCGCAAACGGTTCAAGCCAAATCCAATTTTCGGCGCTACAGGTTACGGCGCTGAATCCACTGCGGGTAATGCAACGTGTGTTCGCGGTTCTACAGAACAACGTCTATGAATAAAACTGAAAAATAAGTTTTTTTTTCTACGTATTTTTCCAGGATAAAAAGTATCCTATTTTATGCCCAGGATAATAAGGTATAATTATACCAAGTTTAATCGAAATCGAACCGTTAGTTTTCACGTGATGCCTGCATATACAGACAGACAGACAGACAGACAAAAATTTTTTTAATCACATATTTGGGTTTGGTATCGATCCAGCAACACCCCCCGCTATTTATTTTTTCAATATTTTCAATGTACAGAATTGACCCTTCTACAGATTTATTAAATGTATAGATTAAATATTTAAAGGGAAGGAAAATTAATGAGCTAGATAATTAGACTAGTAAACAAATAGTTGGTAGGCGCTAAGTGTAGCGACTGAGTGAAATACACTTGTTTACTCGTCTAAGGGAGCTTACACATGACGCGATGCGTCGCAATTCGACCAATTCCAACTGCAAGTGAAAATCATCCTTACCACTACGACATATGACATAAAACGTGCGGTTATCTACAAGTAGATGAAAAACAAAACACGCTCGCCACGACGACGTAAGTCAGTTGAATTGTATCATTATATCGTAGTAGCAAGGACGATTTTCAGTTTTAGTTAGTAGAAATTGCTAACCTTTTCAGTGGTAATAGGAACTTCTTTTTCTTCTAAATCCAGGTTGAGGGTTTCTCCTTGATGCTCCTTCTCGGCCTCTGCTTCAAAGTACTTGGCAGGAGGCAGAGCGTTGGCCTTGCGTCTCTTAATGTGCCTGAAGGTTTTGATGTGGAATTTGAGAATTTGATCCTCGATAGAAGTATCATTATGAAGAAAATAGGTTATTTTACTTAAAAAAAAAAAATTACTAAGTTCGAAATATAGATTTAAAAAAATATTTAACCCGTTTTTTTTCTTTTTAGGGTTCCGTAGCCAAATGGCAAAAACGGAACCCTTATAGATTCGTCATGTCTGTCTGTCTGTCCGTCCGTATGTCACAGCCACTTTTTGTCGAAAGTATTAGAGCTATCCTGTTGAAACTTGGTAAGTAGATGTATTATGTGAACCGCGTTAGGATTTTCACACAAAAATAAAAACAAAACAAATTTTGGGGGTGCCCCCCATACTTAGAATTGAAACTCAAAATATTTTTTTTCACCTAACCCATACGTGTGGGATATCTATGGATAGGTCTTTAAAAATGATATTGAGGTTACTAATATCATTTTTTTCTAAACTGAACAGTTTGCGCGAGAGACACTTCCAAAGTGGTAAAAAAATGTGTGTCCCCCCCCCCCCGTAACTTCTAAAATAAGAGAATGATGAAAAACTAAAAAAAAATATATAATGTAGACCTCAACAAAAACTTCCAACGAAAATTGGTTTGGATGAGATACAGTTAGCAGTTTTTGAGATATAGTACATTTTCAAAAACCGCAAATATAACTTTGCCATTCATACAAACACTATGAAAAACGAAGTTATTTTTATTGTTTGTTTATATTACTTACTAATCTCAATATAATTATATCCCTTATCTATGCTTGCTACTACGGAACCCTTCATGGGCGAGTCCAACTCGCACTTGGCCGATTTTTTATTTTATTAATGTGATGTTTATTAGCAAGTTATTTTTTTTTATTCACCTGGAACTTTCTGATTTTTTTCTTTCTGAATGAGTCGATTCCTTGCCTTCATCAGTTGTTAAAGCGATCTGGAACATAAAGTGATTCATTTTGTTAGCAAGGTTTGACTCCGAACACCGTTACACGCAGCAGTGTTGCCGGGGTCGCGGGATTAACGTGGCCGCGGAACGTAAAGGGCTATTAAATGACACAGTGGATTTTAGTCAGCTTTAGAGTTTATCGCGGACATACATACAGACAAAAATTCTAAAACTATATTTTTGGCTTCGGTATCGATTTATAGATCACACCCCAAATATTCTTTTAAAAAATTATTCAATTTACAATTTTGACTTTCCTACCATTTTATTATACTCGTATGTATAGATATAGATCGCAATGGGCGACTCGCTGTCCGACCATGAACCATGCCCGGGTCGACGGCGCGATGTGTTCTGTCGAGAGCTGTCAGCATTATGACGGGCACCCCTCTAAAGGGCCAAAGCCTGCCGGGGTCGCGGGACTCACGAATTACCGTGACCCCGGAACGTAAAGGGCTATTGAAGGACATCGTGAATTTTAGTCAGTACGAGTCTGACAGTCCCTCCCGCCCTGCCCGGGGTGGGAGGACTCATTATGTTGATGATTTTAATACGCTAAAAATGTATAGATTATAGATTACCACGATATCCGGCGATGGTAGAGGTTCAGCCCTGATCTCCGTCGGTGAAGGAACCTCATTGTACTCGTTATTGTCAGTGACTGCCTTCTTGCCACTTCTTAGAAGCACCTTCTCATGGTTATTCTGATCAGATTCGTTGTCTGTTAGCTCGTAGATCGGGCCCTGGTCCACGGTCCTGGAGAAATTTAAATAAATAAATAATAAATATTCCACAACTATCACACAACGCCATCTAGTCCCAAGCTAAGCAGAGCTTGTGTTATGGGTACTAGACAACTGATAAACATACTTATATATTTCTAAATACATACATATTACAGATAAATTACACCCAGACACAGAACAAATGATCGTGCTCATCACACAAACATTTGTCCTGGGTGTGAATCGAACCCACGACCTCCGGTATAGCAGTCAGGGTCTCATCTAGCTTTAAAAATAATATTTTTAAAGTTAGATGAGGCCGGTGTTTCGTACCTGACTACTCTGAGAAGAAACAGCAGAAACAAACTCAGAGGTCACAGTCTCTTTTAAAATCCAGACATTATACTATTCAAGTCATACGAGGACCATGCGGGTGTCTGAGATGGTCTTTTGAAGAAAGAACCACACAGATTTGAGTGGACCTGTCCAGTCAGTGCAAGCATTTGTCAGTTATCGTGTAGCTCGAATCATTACTCAAGGAGCTCAACGTGCGTGTTAGTGTAATGTAAGTTTCTATGTTTGTAAACGCACCCAGGAGAAATAACTAGTGTGGGGCAATGTTTATTAAAAAAAATCATGTGGCACTCGGAGACTGCCGCGGTGAAGCTATTGCATAACATTTTTTTTATTTTAAAATAATAAAATCGCCTACCGCGTATATTTAACGAGAATATAATTTATTTAAAATGTTTGTGGTGCACTACTGTAATAAAGAACTTCTTTGTTGTAGGAGAATTTTATAAGTAGGTTTCATTGTGAAAATTCCTTTTGTAGCTGGCCGTTTAGAATCAGTAAGAAAAAGTAAATTGTTTTTATGACGGATATTTATCTAATCTAATTATAAGTTTTAATTTTAGTGTGTTTCTCAGTAAGTGAATTAACTATGTAATTCTTATGAGAAATAAAGTTGTTCTTAAACTTATATTTTTATGGTTGCCGAAGTCTCCCGAATTGAAACGATGTTAGACGATGCGTGATGTCAGGTATTTTCGTTAGTTTTTTGGAATTTTTTTGATTCGGTCGCCGCGCCGCGCCGCGCTCAGAGCCCGTGATAAAAGCTATGCAATAGCTTAAAAATCTTACTTGGGCTGGAATGTGGAGTCAGCTGGTGGTGGCTTCTTCATCTTGTACATGTGGCTCCATGGCGCTGCGGGAAGTACTTCCCACGGCTGTCCCAGCACCCTGGTCCAGACTTCACCACGGACTACCACTAGACATCTGGGGAGGCACAAAAACAATATAATTAATAATATAAAAATATTCCACAACTATCACACAACGCCATCTAGTCCCAAGCTAAGCAGAGCTTGTATTATGGGTACTAGACAACTGATAAACATACTTATATATTTCTAAATACATACATATTAGAGATAAATTACACCCAGACACAGAATAAATGATCGTGTTCATCACACAAACATTTGTCCTGGGTGGGAATCGAACCCACGACCTCCGGCAAAGCAGTCAGGCTCACTAACCACTAGACCAACAGGCCTGTCGAACAAATGTAATTACAAACTAATAGACGTACTTTCACTATGGGCCTCATTTTAAACCCAACGAGCTATGGAGAGGGCTATTATATGCCTGAAGTTTCACTGCGTGATCGAAACAGAAATGAGGAGATTCGTAGACGAGCCAAAGTTGCCGATATAAACCAGTGAAATAGCAAGTTGAAGTGGCAGTGGGCAGGCCATATAGCACGCAGAACTGATGGCCGATGGGGTCGTTAGGAGAATGGACACCACGCACCATACGATACATCCATACATTACATAAAAACAAACCTTACCTTAGTCTCGTACAACAAAATGGGAACTGCATGTTGGTATCTTCCACCACTTCCTCACATTCGATGGCAGACTCCGGAGCTTCCACCCGCTTACATCTGAACAGAAATAAAATAAACATTATGAACTATGTATGAGGGTTTGTCGAACACGCGACTGCCATTTATTTTTCGGTCCTCCTACATTGGGTGAAGCCAACGACCATTTATATCTAGACTCCTAATCACAGGCGACCGTTGTCTGTCAACACATTAGGTAGAAAAGTCTTAAGCTCGTATTAGTTTCGACCACTCCTGTGAGTCCCCTCGTCGCATTGACCTTGAGTTAGCCAATCAGAACGCAGTACCCCGTCCCCCTCGCTTACGTCGTACCTCAGCGACTTGGCAGAATAATTTTCGTTACTCAGATCGTGCATGAGGCGTCTAGATATAAATGGTCGTTGGGTGAAGCAGAAAGAATGCTAACCTTAGAATGCTAACAGTTCTTTAAGGAACGCGTGGAACTAAATGCGTCGTCGACCCGGGCATAATCCATGATGGGATCTCGACTAACCCATTAGGTCATCTGTTGTGGGCATCTCCCCCGGAGGCCGGGATGTGAGGTGGAGGCTGTAATCTCCCTCCCGCATTCCGCCTTCTACTTCGCTAGCATTGCTTCGAAGATAAAAGTGAATGCTTCCCATTCACTCTCGTCTCGCAGAATGGCCTCAACTAATGATGGGAGCGAGAGATCGCCGCCGAGGTACTGCGGTTGTGGTGATAGTATCTCCACCACAGACTTCGCACAATCATAGAGTATAATAATAAACATACCCGACAGTGTAAATAGCGAGGTTCCGACCTCCAGGCTGGCATCTGTGTCTGGTGCAGGAGTAGGCGTCCGCCCACTCCGTGTAAGCTGGATGTTTCTTCATCGTCCTGGGGTCCGTACAATCTGGGGCAAAGAGGTGAGGTCGTGAAAGAAAATGTTTTTAAAACCTAGAATAATGGAACTAGCTACAACTTGATATAACAGAGATTTTTAGTGCTGGATTTGAATTGTTGAACAGATGGTGCCTGTGACTCAGCGATCGGTCAATGAATCCAATAGACCAATTTACAAATGGATTTAGTTGATAGGTCCCGCCTGAGTGGGAAAAATTGACTATAAGCCCCATAATTAAGAAGGTTTTGAGTGTAACTGTGCGATTTCAAAGATAGGTTTTCCCCAACAATACCCACAGGAAGACGGTTAGAAATCGGTAACGTTGCGGTCAGCGGACGTATAACGCTTTCCACGCGACGTCAACGTCGCGCGTCGCGTCTGGAGAGAGAGACGCTCGTAAAACGCCAGTGGGATAGCGGCCTAACAGAATCCATTCATCCGCACAAACATTCGCTATTTTTATAGTAATAATAATAATGATTACATTCCGAACTGAAGTTAGTGTTGTCGCGTTTCGCATTGTGTTTCCCCGCGTGTCCAGGGCGAACTGCAAACAATAGGGAATATGCAAGTCAATTTCACATAATCAATTACATTCCATGATTTTATTTTACCTACTTTAATTAAGCAAAATTATAATAGCGAAAACGTTTTCACCGGTCAAACGACTCGCTCGTGACGAGCTGCGAGCAAGATTTCAAACCTGTTGGTTCGCCAACAGACTTTACTCAGCGCTGAAGACGTCCAGGGCATCGTACATTACAAGTAAAATTCCGGCTACCGTAGGCATTAGCCTCCGGACGCCGAGTAATGGGCAACTTGCCGTCCGGCCAAGGATAAGGCCCGAGTAGTCGACGTGTTGTCTTCCACTGCCCCAGAGAAACTGACGGGGCCTCTATGAGCCAGACGCCTAACATAACACGGGTGAAAGCGCGGTCAGAAGCTTTCTTCACGATGTTTGCCTTCACCGTTTTAAGTTTTTTTTTTTTAGCGTGGTAAAATCATCGAATGAGTCCTCCCACCCCGGGCAGGGCGGGAGGGACTATCAGACTCGTACTGACTAAAATCCACGGTGTCCTTCAATAGCCCTTTAGGTTCCGGGGTCACGGACACGGTAATGAGATAAGTCCCGCGACCCCGGCAGGCTTTGGCCCTCTAGAGAGGGGGCCCCGTCCGTCATTATGCTGACGCTCTTTGAGGCGCGCGTGGAACACAACGCGCTGTCGACCCGGGCATGGTCCATGGTCGGGCAGCGAGTTGCCCTTTAGTCGCCGCCTGCATGCCCGCGCCTACGGTGGCCGGAGATCGTCTTGCAACGTCCGTCGCCGTGGGCGTCCACCACCGCACCGTTTGATGAAATAAATAAAGCAAAGTAATGCACTTGACTGGGTTCGAAACCTCGAATCTACGTCCTATAAACTGGTCCACCATTGAGCACTCGGTTAACCAGTAATCTATATCTATACATATAATAAATCTGTAGAAGGGTCAATTCTGTACATTGAAAGTATTGAAAAAATAAATAGCGGGGGGTGTTGCTGGATCCATACCAAACCCAAATATGTGATTAAAAAAATTTTTGTCTGTCTGTCTGTCTGTATGTGCAGGCATCACGTGAAAACTAACAGTTCGATTTCGATGAAACTTGGTATAATTATACCTTATTATCCTGGGCATAAAATAGGATACTTTTTATCCTGGAAAAATACGTAGAAAAAAAATCTTATTTTTCAGTTTTATTCATAGACGTTGTTCTGTAGAACCGCGAACACACGTTGCATTACCCGCAGTGGATTCAGCGCCGTAACCTGTAGCGCCGAAAGTCGGATTTGGCTTGAACCGTTTGCGGCACACGCGGGCCACGCCTCCCCGACTCCTATATAACGAGCCGCGTTCCGCGCCGCGCGATGCATATAAATTCTGAATTTTGATGCGAGCGGACGTGTCCAGTGTGGCGAGCGGTCGTCCGTGGAATTAATATTGTATGCGTGTCATTTTAAACCGTGTTTTCAGCGCGACCTTTTTGATTACTGTTCCGATCAGTTATTTGTAAATACAAGGTCGGAATTACTATGAAAAAAATACTTACTACAGAACGCGAGCTCAACAGCAGTAGCTCAATAGAGGGATCTCCTTAATTATTATAGGCTTAGCCGTATTTGGGTCCAATAGATATTTATAAGATGTCATTGTCAGAGTTACTCAAAATGGAGAAATAAACCATCCACGCGAAGACCGACATCCGCGCGGATGGAGTCGCGGGCGGAAGCTAGTAGAACAATAAAACGAAGTATAGCTCGGAGAAAAATAAGTAGGAAAGTACTTGCATATTTCCCATTGACCAGAACAATAGGCTATTTGACTAAAAAAATCTAATTGGTCCGTCAGTTAGATTATCAAATAATATTTGACCCGTATTTTTTCTTTTTTTACGCAAACCAAAATTGACGGAGATATGATGCTTTTAAAATTGCCAATACGTCACAATTCAGTACATTTTTTTACTGAATTCTGACGTCACGAGCCCCTCGAGTCTTGATGTGTTATATCTTGGTAAATATTCATTGATTTTACATAAGAAAAAATATGTGTCCGTTATTTTTCAAAACTCTAAATGACGGACTAATTAGATTTATAATTTATTGATACTGTCAAATAGCCTATTGGTAGGTTACCGGTTCTACTAAATTTACTTATTACAGCAGCGCAGCATGCTATATTCTTCTATGTTCTTTTTATCCATATCATCCTTCACACCATCCATCCTCTTTCATATAATAATTAAAAAAAAAACATCTTACATTGATTTTTATAAGAGTCCTTGTTATCCGTATTGGAGCCAGCAGAGACCACGGCCAGAAGCCCCAATAAATAAATAATCATGTTAAAAACTTAGCACATTGGCTGTCTCAAAGTAATATTTTCAAACGACTGATCGTTGATTACTGCCGTTGTTCGAAACTAAGTACAGTAAAGCAGATATGGGTAAAAGAAAAAAATAGTAGAATTTTTAGTTTTTGTGGCCTTATTTCTGATTTGATAACGTTTGATTCGTTTTCATGGGTCAATGATTTGATGAAGAAATGGACAGTGGGGTTCAGTAATTCTGTCTCTAACTGCTTCTATGATATTCTCTATAAGAAATCACATCGCTGGAGTATACGATGTCCTCTTCGAAGCGAAGGCTTTGAGATCGTCCAATCGTGAACCGCGAGCACTCACCGTTCAAGCATGATTGGTTAGTATCGCTGTCAGTTGGTGGTGGCCTCGGACAGTTCCCTTAGAGTGCAGGTGGAGTTACAGAGTACAGTTGAGGAGGTGGGCCATCGTTTGTGCTGAGGCTCCGCAGTCGCATCTTTCTTCATCAGAGTACCCCCACTGTCCGAGGCCACCACCAACGCCATCAATGTGGCAGAATTTTGGTCGAAACATACAATTTAAAGGAATCATCGACACGAAGAAGAAGAAGAATCGCTGTCAGTAGCTTAAGGCGCCATCTCCACGAGCGAGAGAAACGCGGCGATATTATCGTTGTGCCACGTATTTCTATATTACTCTGTATGAACGCGGCGATTCCGTTGCCGTGACGATACGCTGGCGGAATAATCGCTCGTACGTGGAGATTCTCCGACGATAGAAGCACGGACTCGCCGCGATTCTCCCGCTCGTGGAGATGGCGCCTAAAGCATAGCAAACTTTACTCCTAGTGTGGCGTGAGCGCTGCAGAGGGAGGCCTATGTTCAGCAGTGGACGACTGGCGCCTTATGATGAAATTGGATGATTTTATCGTGGTAAAATCAGCCAATGAGTCTGTTAGACTCGTACTAAGATCCACGGTGATCCTTCAATAGCCCTTTACATTCCAGGGTTACGGTGACTTGATGAGACTTTCTCCTCTTTCGACTCTTAAGGGGGCGCTGTCAAATTGCTGACAGCTCTTTGAGGCGCGCGTGGAACACGTCACGCCTTCGACCCGGGCATGGTCCTTGACCCGGAAGGCGAGTCACCCATTACCTCATCCTTTTGCTCGCACACCTGATAGGACAGTCCCGCGAATTTAGCTCTAAATCTAAATGTTTTAAAATTTAGGACATCTTATAGGTTTTGTAGTCGACTGTACTGTTTTGAGAACAATGTAGAATGTTATGTGTTTACGAATTCGACGTAGCTGTATCCGGCTTTTTTCTGTTAAATACTTGAAAAAGAAACATGGCATCACTTTTCTACGATGCGTGTGAAAATGTGTTTTTTTTAATTAAATAAAAAAAATGTGTGAATTAGTAAATAAAGGTCGCCGGAAGACGCTGGATGCAGGCCGCTTACAACCTGTCCTATTGGAAGTCTAAAGGGGAGGCCTATGTTCAGCAGTGGACGTCCTATGGCTGACATGATGATGATGATGATGAGTAAATATAATGGGCAAAAGCAGTAGAGGTTACCTTTTAACTTTCGAGAGCGTGCGCTGCCGTTACTCGCCGTCCGCGCCTACGGTGGCCGGAAATCACCTCGCGACATCAGGCGGGTGCTTCCCGTGGCGGCTGGGTCGTAAGGTGGAAGCTGTTCTCTTCTCGTTTCATACGCCCCCATAGAAGGCGCCGAGACCCCTATACTAAACTTAAGGCGAGGCTTTGAATGTGAGAAAAAGAGATTAATGGCAAAATTTACCTCCAGTGATGTATAGGTATGGCAGAAGTTCTAAAGTCTGATAACCAGTCTAACCATGGGGTATCGTATTACCCAGTTACTGGCTTGTGGAGGTCTGATAGTCAGTCGCTCAATGTAAAATACTGATATTCAGCTGCATCTGGTTCGACTGGAAGCCTACCCCAATATACCGGGTGTAAGAAGACACTTAACGAAGCCGAAAGCCACGTATTCTACCCATTATTTGGATCATTTTTTTCCTTTAGACCATACCTGGGTCTCCACGGGTTCTCGAGATATTGAAGGTCAGGCACATGATGATGTTTAGGTATTTAGGTTCCATGTATGTAATAGGGGGCGAGCCAATTACCATGATCAAGCACCAGTCTCCGTGTCCCCCAAGTCCAGGCTGATGTGTTATCACCATAGCCCGGAGTAGAAAGATTGATTTGATGTGCTTGTATCACGAACTGTCATAGAAATCATAACATGGATAAGCCTTTTTCCCGGGATTTCATTTCAGTACTTACGGGATTTTTAACCCATCATCATCATCATCATCAGCCGGAAAACGTCCACTGCTGAACATAGGCCTCCCCCTTAGACCGCCACGCCGAACGACAATTCGCCACTTGCATCCATCGGTTGCCCGCGACCCTCACGATGTCGTCGGTCCACCTAGTGGGAGGCCTACCTACGCTGCGTCTTCCGGTCCGTGGTCGCCACTCGTGAACTTTTCTTCCCCATCGGTTGTCAGTTCTACGAGCGATGTGGCCTGCCCATTGCCACTTCAACTTGCAAATTTTATGAGCTATGTCGGTGACTTTGGTTCTTCGCCGAATATCCATGTTCCGGATTTTATCCCGCAAAGAAACTCCGAGCATAGCTCTTTCCATCGCTCGTTGAGTGACTCTTAGTCTCTCTAAAAGGCCAGCAGTCAGAGACCACGTTTCAGAGCCATATGTCATCACTGGCAACACACACTGGTTAAACACCCTTGTCTTGAGACACTGTGGGATTCTCGATGAGAAGATATCACGTAGCTTCCCAAACGCTGCCCATCCGAGTTGGATTCTTCGGGCGACCTCTTTCTCGAAGTTGGACCTACCTAACTGAACAATCTGTCCAAGGTAAGTGTAATGGTCTACAACTTCGAGAGTATCATTCCCAACAACAACCGGTACGGGTGCCACATGAACATTCGACATGACTTTCGTCTTGTCCATGTTCATTTTAAGGCCGACCCGTTGGGAAACGATACTGAGGTCGCTGAGCATAGCATTGAGGTGCTCCAACGATTCTGCCATGATGACTATATCATCGAAATAACGTCTCCCTGTCTCATGCCTTTCTGCAATTCGATTGGTTTCGTGCTCTCTTCCTGAAGTCGGATGGACATGGTGGCGTTTCTATACAAACACTTCAACACTTCGATATACCTATAGTCGATATGACATCGTTGGAGGGACTGCAATACTGCCCAGGTTTCGATTGAATCGAAGGCCTTTTCATAGTCCACAAACGCTAAACATAATGGCCGATTATACTCCTCTGTCTTCTGTATAATCTGGCGGAGCGTGTGTATGTGGTCTACAGTACTAAAACCTTTTCGGAAACCGGCTTGTTCGGGAGGCTGGAAGTCATCAAACCTGCGATCGAGACGGTTCGTAATGACTCTTGAGAACAGCTTGTATACATGGCTCAGAAGTGAGATTGGCCTGTAGTTCTTCAACAAGGTGTTGTCACCCTTTTTGAAGAAAAGAACAACCACACTCCTGTGCCATGCTTCTGGCGTAGTACCTTCGAGTATGACGGAATTAAATAACTTCTGGAGGACCAGAAGTACCGGTTTTCCACCCGCTCTCAGAAGTTCTGTTGTGATTCCGTCTTCACCCGGCGCCTTGTTATTCTTTAGCTGTTTAAGAGCCATTCTAATCTCGTACAGGCTGATGTCCGGGATATCCTCAGTGTAGTGTCGAGTCAGTTTAGCTCTTGCGTCTCGAACTGTACCGACACTGGGTTGTCGTGTTGATGTGTACAACTGTCCGTAAAACCTCTCAAGCTCTCTCAGGATCTCCGGCTTCGTCGAAATGATGCTGCCGTCGATTGAGCCCTGGTTCCGCTCGATTGCCTCTTTGATCCGTGCCGCACTATAGGCACGCAGGTCACGTCGCATTGATTTAGAGATTCGTCTATTGAGTTTGCCATATTCCGACATGTCAGCTGAAGATTGCAGCCTCATCTCGGCCCGGTCTTGCATCAACTTGATGGTTCCATTCGAGAGCTTTTGAGGCTTATTGCGGCGCGGGGTCTTAAAGAACTTGGACCCCACAGCTTGGACAGTTTCCACCAACCCATTGTTAATCTCGTCCACAGTTTCGCATTCGGTTAGGCACTGGAAGCGATTGTGCAGTTCGAGTTGAAAGTCTTCGGGGTTCTGGATGTGGGCAGGACCAGGTCGGAGCGTGGACTTCACCAGACGAGACCTTTCAAGCTTCACATTGATATTCAATGTGCCTCTGACGATTCGGTGATCGCTACCGGTTTTCACCTTGGCGATCACAGAGACATCACTGAATATTCGCTTCTTGGTCGTCATGATGAAGTCGATCTCATTTCTGGTAGTACCATCGGGGCTCATCCACGTCCACCTCCTCATTTTTAACCCATTTGGCTGAAATTTGAAATAAAGATGGCTTGACCCTACATGTTCCTAACAATCTCTCTAAAATCCCGGAATCCTAGAGGCATGTCCATATTAATGTTAACGATTCAGGTTATCACTTTTCAGGGAGCTAGTGGCCCAGTTATGAGTTGTAGGGCGTGGATTCGAACCTAGCCAGGCACATTAATTTATGTACCTAATTAATTTCATCACCACAGCTCAAAGAGTAGGTTATATGTAAAAAAAAAATCCCAGTAAATTGTCAACATTCATTTATTTACACTACTTACTAATAATAAAACCTTACAACTAAATTTATTACAAATAAAAGAAATGCATACAGTTAATACATAGAATTTTATAAGAACATACGTTTTTTAAACGTTCTACAATTTAGTGCTATATAAAATTCAACAAAGAATTTCAAATGCTTGAAATATTTCTGATAACTGAGCAATAACACAAAATACAATTTATATAAAAAAAAAAAACAAATAAGGCTTTTTTTTCTTTTCGTTCGAAATTCATCGTGACATCTCTCTGGGTGGAGCGAAACGGACTATCAAACGGGTTAAAAACCACTGATTCTTCAATTGTTATTAGCTTTCCAGGACCGCGGTAACCTCTTTAAGTAATTTCCGCAGCCTTAGCGACGCGGCTCTATATTTAAGAACGAACTGTCTGGTTATTATTATTTACCAAAAAGTTCTTCCAATTGTTTCTGAATTGTCTTTCTTTTTTGTAATTTTTATGGACACCTTTAATACTCATCGTTCTCACATAATGTACCATCTCAAAATGAATGATGTAACAAAGGTTCTGTATTAATTTTGGCGATCTAAAAAGAGTGTCCATGGAGTTTCTTGCCCGTTCTTCTCCATAGAGATCTACTTCTTGGAATGAGCATCTACAGTACTTTCACAGTTTTTATGTCTTGTGACTGGGACTGTAGCACCATAATTTTGTAATATTTAATTATATTTTTTATGTCTTTGAAAATTCAAAAGTGCCTGTAACTGGTCTAAGTACTTGAAATAAATGCTTTAATTTGATTTCATCGGTTTAAGCCCATTCCGCATATGTATGTGTGTGGTGATTCTCAAAAATATTACACGGTGATTTAGAAAAAGTCAGCATTTAACTCATACAAACATAATCCCTTTTTACTCCTTTTTTTTTAAACTTATATTTCGTTTTTTTTTTTAATTTAATTTTATTAACAATCTCAAAAATGTCTTTATAGCGGCCATTAAGTAATTTCTAAATCTAAAATGATGTTTCGGTTAATTTCATACACTACTAGCAAACCCGGCGAACTCCGTTTCGCCACCAGATGGCTTCGTTTTATGTAACATTTCGTTTGGTGATTAAAAGAAGAAGACATTTTTTTTTCCTGAATTTTCTTTGCTATAAACCTCACGGAGCCCGAGACCTTTCCAACGAATGCAAAACCGTGGAAATCGGTTCGTGCGTTCTGGAGTTATAGCGTCAGGAAGGAAAACCCGACTTATTTTTATATAGTAGATGTGTGAAATCGGGTGGTGGGGACTCTCAAATCGATAGCAGCGCGCCACGTGACAAAGATATGAACTAACTCGGGACTCTCGCGACGTGTGTCACGTGACAAAGATATGAACTAACTCGGGACTCTCGCGACGTGTGTCACGTGACAAAGATATGAACTAACTCGGGACTCTCGCGACGTGTGTCACGTGACAAAGATATGAACTAACTCGGGACTCTCGCGACGTGTGTCACGTTTAATATACACCATTTTTTTTTTAAGTGGTAAAATCATCAAATGAGTCCTCCCTGCCAGGATAGAACGGGAGAGAATTATATTACAATTATATCAGACTCTTCTTTCTTCTTCCTGCCCTTATCCCATTCTACTTGTGGTCGGCGCAACACGTTTTCTTCTTCCATTCTCCCCTATCAGACGTCACAGTATCATTTACTCTTTTTTCTTTCACATCATTCCTTAGACAATCCATCCATCTTTTCTTTGCCCTTCCTCGTCCTCTCCATCCATCAACATTCATACTCATCACTTTCTTAGTCACATGGGTGTCATCCCTCCTCATCACATGTCCATACCAAGATAGACGATTCCCTTTCATTTTTTCTGTAACAGGCGCCACTTTCAAACTTCCCCTTATAAACTCATTCCTTACTTTATCCATTCTTTAATATATTATATCAGACTAGTAATTACTAAAATCCACGGAGTCCTTCATTAGCCCCTTACTTTCCGGGGCCACGCCTGATAAGACAGTCCCGCGACACCGGCAGGCACCATAACCGTTTTAAAGTATATTTTTAGCTTTTATTGAATTTTTATTGGAAAAAAAAAACCGTAAATATCCAGTTGTTAAGAATTGACTGATCCTACGTCCCGAAATAACGTGCTTACTAGGTGGCGCTGTCATCGCGCAAATAGCGTAAAGAAAAATATGTAATACAATGTTTAATTTTAACAAAAAATCTACGAACAAAATAAAATTTTTCTTTCGAATACCATAATTTACAAAAATATTTGAGTTAGGAGCGCCCCTTATTACATAGGACCTTAGCTTATATGGCTATATGGGTGTCTTATACACTTCTGCCGAACCCTTTAAGGTTTACAGGCTTCGTGTTACGTAATATAAAGAGAGAGATAAAAAATATGGGTGCTACCATTTTTAATGGTGATTATTATAGCTGTACAAAGCTATTTTGGCGTTGTCAAAAATTAGAACGAATTCCGCCATTTTGATTTTTCACAAAATAAAAAAAAATGTTTTAAGCGCCCTTGCTCATAACGTGATTCATGAAAATCATCCTTATTACTACGACATAATGATGCAATTCAACTGAACTGACTTAGCGAGCTTGCTCAATGCTCATGACGCGACTTTCTACTAACTAAAAATGAAAATCGTCCTTGCTACTACGATATAATGATACAATTCGACTGAGTTACGTCGTCGTGGCGAGCGTGTTTTGTTTTTAACCGACTTCAAAAAAGGAGGAGGTTATCAATTCGACTGTATTTTTTTTTTTTTTTTTTATGTTTGTTACCTCATAACTTGCGACTGGGTGAACCGATTTTCATGATTCTTTTTTTGTTTGAAAGCTGGTGCTTCCCGTGTGGTCCCATTGTCACCATTTCAATATCTGATGATTGGATCCTGGAGAAATCGAGGGAAACCCTCAAATTTTATTAGCCGACGCACCGTTTTTCGCAAATATTATGAAGTAATTTAAGGACTTGCGTATGGTAACCATCATCTCATGTAGCTGAGCTGATGATGGAAGGTACAACTCCTTAACAGTAAGGAGTAGGCATCGACTGACTTAGTAAATTATTTTTATCATTAAGTATTTCAAAGCACTACAATTTAATAAAGGTCTGGAGTATATCTGATAATGGAGCCGAGAGACAGTCGAGGGAACTCCTCAACGATTCACAGCAGCTACCTTGTGTTTGAGCTTGATTAATTTGTATTGATAAGAACTTTACACCTATAGTGTATTCACGGAGACGAGTTAGTAGAGCGCTATCTCACTCACACAATTTTTTAACTGCGATTGGTCAGTGATAAACGCTAAGGCGGTGTACACAGTACGAGTACTTTTTAGTCTACTCATACTTCCCGCACTGTGCAGACGTGCTCTTACTTGTGACTGTATGCTCAACTTGTGAACCGGCTGGTGTATTGGATTTTATGATTGATTGCTTTCTTGACGACTTGCCGGCTTGTGAAAAGGACTTTTCATTATGAACTGAAATAGTGCGATAATGGCGGATATCGAACATTGTTCTTTTGTCATAAATGAGCATTATCATAATAAAATACTTTTTCCCAATTTTTGTATAGTAAACTGGCCCAGGTGCGCTACATCCATTGTTATTATTATCATTAAGTTATTGTTATATTCTCATTGTTGAAACACGTGTTTTATAACACGTTTTATATTCTCGTTACAGGAAAAGGCAAAATACTAATAATATTATAATTATTAGCATGTCATAGAAATAGTTAAGCCCAAAATGGATGCCATGGACAGATATGTGGAAGCAATAACTGAAAGATTCATAATAAATGTAGGAAACGACGACAGTAGTGATAGTACGGAGAGCGATGATAATGATGATATGTTATAAACTTGTATAAGTAGATATTATAATATAATAAAGAAAATTTAATCATTACCTCCATTTTATTTCTTTCCTTCATATCCATCAGATATACATATAAAAAAGTAAGTACCGTAACCATATAAAAAATCTATCAAATAATATCTCTCAATTTATACGACAGACGAAGCCGCAGGAATAAACTAAGCGAACTTTTAAGAAGCGCAGTGTGAACGCACATTTACATTTCTGAAGTATTGTTAACGCCCACTGACCCTAAAAAAGATTTTTTTGTCTTTGTCATTTGTATGGTAATGTGCGATAGAGAAGACGCTATACTAACTCGTCTCCGTGAATACACTATAGATGAGTTGTAACTGTTATTAGGGGTCTGATGACGAAGACGAAGGACAGTTCAGGGAATTCCTCAACGGTTTACAGTAACTACCTTGTGTTTGGACTTAATTCATTTATATTGATGAGAACTTTACACCTAGATGGTTTATAACTGTCATTAGGGTTCTGATGATGAAGACGAAGAACAGTTCAGGGAACTCCTCAACGGTTTATAGCAGGTATCTTGTATTTGGACTTAATTCATTTATACTGATGAGAACTTTGCACCCATATGGGTTATTGATCGATGCAGTATACCTGCCATTTGGTCCCATAAAAAAAATTATATATTTAGGTGTTCTTGCTTATTGGGGACATGAGCGATGTTATAACCGGTGCTACGGATAGTAAAATTCTAGTGCATATGTAAGAAAATTATGTATTTGACAAGAATTTGGGTTAAATGTTTAAACTGAAAAGGGTAAAATAAAAAAAGTTTTTAAAAAAAATCTAACCGACTTCTAAAAAAACAACCACGAAAAAGGGTAAAATAACCTACCAAAAAACTTTTCTTTCGGAAGTCGGTGGCAAAAAAGTCAATGAAATATAAAAGCAAAGCCACCGACTTTCGAAAGAAAAGTTTTTTGGTAGGTTATTTTACCCTTTTTCGTGGTTGTTTTTTTAGAAGTCGGTTAGATTTTTTTTAAAAACTTTTTTCATCTACTCGTAGATAACCGCACGTTTTATGTCATATGTCGTAGTGGTTTTTTTTTTTTTTTTTTTTTTTTTAGCGTGGTAAAATCATCAAATGAGTCCTCCCACCCCGGGCAGGGCGGGAGGGACTGTCAGACTTGTACTGACTAAAATCCACGGTGTCCTTCAATAGCCCATTATGTCCCGGGGTCACGGTAATGAGATAAGTCCCGCGACCCCGGCAGGCTTTGGCCCTCTAGAGGGGGGCCCCGTCATCATGCTGACACTCCTTGAGGCGCGCGTGGAACACAACGCGCCGTCGACCCGGGCATGGTCCATGGTCGGGCGGCGAGTTGCCCTTTACTCGCCGCCCGCATGCCCGCGCCTACGGTGGCCGGAGATCGTCCCGCGACGTCCGACGCCGTGGGCGTCTACCACTGCGGCTGGGGCGGAGGGAGGACGCTGTCCTCTCTCTCTCGCGGCTCGCCTCCTCCTTCACGAGCATAACTGCTTCGCAGAAGGAGGCGACCGCTTCCCACTCCGTCTCGCCCCGCAGCATGGCCTCGACCAATGCCGGGCGCGAGAGGTCTCCGCCTATCGCCGCCGAGAGGACACGGCGGTGCTCTGCCCAAGCGGGGCAGTCCTGCACCGTATGCTCCACCGTGTCCTCCGGGCGATCTTCGCAGTGGTGACACCCGGGCGTCTCTTCCCTCCTTATCAGACACAGGAACCTCCCGAAACTTCCGTGTCCGGTGAGGACCTGCGTCATGCGGTAAGTCAGGACGCCGTGACGTCTTTCCAGCCACTCCTCAAAGAGGGGTCTTACCGCCGCGATTGCGGCGTGCCCGATATGTCGTAGTGGTAAGGATGATTTTCACTTGTAGTTGAAATCGGTCGAATTGCGTCGCATCAGCAAGCTCGCTTAGTCGTCGTGGCAAGCTTAGCTTTTTTTATATCTATGTTGGCGCCTTTATGTCTTAGTAGTAAGGTTGAGATTGGATAACAGTTCAAAAGTTTCCTTTTGACAACGTCATTGAAACGCCAAAATAACCTTGTAGCACAGATAGTAAATAAATAATAAATGCAAAAGTGCGTATACTTGAATAATAAAATTACGGCAATAGGCTATTTGACAGTATCAATAAATTATAAATCTAATAAGTCCGTTATTTAGAGTTTTGAAAAATAACGGACACATATTTATTCTTATGTAAAATCAATGAATATTTACCAAGATATAACACATCAAGACTCGAGAGTGGGGGCTCGTGACGTCAGAATTCAGTAAAGAATGTACTAAATTGTGACGTATTGGCAATTTTAAAAGCATAATATCTCCGTCAATTTTGGTTTGCGTAAAAAAAGAAAAAATACTGGTCAAATATTATTTGATAATCTAACTGACGGATTAATTAGAATTTTTTAGTCAAATAGCCTATTATAGAAAAACATAGTAGGGTACACTGCTACAATATGACCGTCTTAAAGCGAGTGTGCTGATACTGTATAGAAAGAGACGGAGCTATACAAGTCGTCTAGCGCTATCTCGTTCCCTCACAACTACTCAGGCTTAAAGACTCCATAATTGGCCCCCAGAGATGACTTGGTTGGTTAACGTCTGAAGTACTCATAGATTTTTTTTTTCTTCAAAAAAGCTTCGCGACGCGTCCAGGACTTGGTCTAAGCGATGAGCAGAGCGGCGGAAGACGCGAAAAAGGGACTTTTCATTACTCATACTCTGAAAGTAGGTCATTACATGTCTGATTAGCCGTTTGAAAGTTATCCATTGCCGCCTTAGGGAAAATCGCTTTCAACTGACAGCTGCCAAATTTAAGAAAAAACAAAAAAACTAGTTCTATTTTGACATTTCTATTGAACCATGTTCAAACTTTTTATACAGCCACGAAATTACAGAGTGATTTAAAATTAAAATAACGTAAAGATATAAATAATGACTTTAAAATAATTTAGTTTCAACTATTTCTCTAAAATAATCCAAATTTCGACAAAATCTTTGCCTTTTTTTAAATAATGAACATGAAAAATCCTGGCTGTATAGGTGGACGACCACAGCACAAAAATTAAAAAAAAAAACAGGCGGCAAAGTGACAATACGATCTACACTCATTTTTTCTTAAGCTAAAATTTATGTTGTTAATTTTACTTTCCTCGTATTCGTAATGAAAAGCACAGTGTTTACCTCGGGTAAATTACTTATTTAGTCCCTCGAACTATTAGCGCCCTCACTACGTTCGGGCGCCAAACCCCGTCTCGGGACGTAAATAAGTAACTTTCACGCCTTGGATAACAATGTACTATTTCCCATGGCGCCATGCGACGCAATTCGACCGATTCCAACTACAAGTGAAAATCAACCTTACCACTATGACATTATGACATAAAAACGTGCAGTTATCTGCGAGTGGACGAAAAACAAAACACGATCGCCACGACGACGTCAAGTCAATCGAATTGCATCATTATTTCTTAGTGGCAAGGTTGATTTTCACTTGTAGTTGGAGTCGGTCGAATCGCGTCGCTTCGCGCCATGTAAGTCCCTAAGACATTAATTACTTTGTAAGTACGAATTCGCTACAGGCGGAGCCTCGTACCGTGTTTTGAAACATTACTGCTTATTAGTAAGACTTTCGACTTTCATTTTTGAACTGGCCGTTATGTGTATAAAATATTCTAAATTTAAAGTCGTGTATAACATTTCTATATAATTTAAAAAAAAAGTGGAGAAGACCTTTTATATTTTACTTCGTCAAATCAGCATTCTACGTTGAATTCCTCGTGATGTTTCATACCATAGACAAAGCGTTTATTATTGTTTATTCTCGATGACCAGTTTTTCAGTACGGTATAAATCTCCTACGATGATCTGAAATAGAAAAACATGATTTTAAGTGTTAATTCAAGTTATAAAGTATCTTAATGACGGGATCAAAGCCTGCCGGGGTCGCGGATCTAAACAGCAATCGTGCCCCGGAACGTAAAGGGCTATTGAAGGATACCGTGGATTTTAGTCAGTACAAGACTGACAGTCCCTCCCGCCCTGCCCTGGGTGGGAGGACTCATTTGATGATTTTACCACGTAAAACGTTTTTTAAAAAAACGTTATAAAGTACACACATCAAAAGTGTCTAGGGATCAAGCATTTTTATGCGGATTTCTTGAGATTGAGATGTGGCTTTGTAATAAATTTATGATTTTATTTTATATGGATCCTTTTTGGTGCATTTCATAATTTGAATCAGGAACTGTGAATCAAATTCGAGTAAAAGATGAAAATCAGCTGTCAATATTTTCCCTATAAAAACATACAACGCATTGAAGACATTATTAGTGCTACTGTTTCCCTACTACTGATTAAAACCAACGTTATTATGGAGCGGCGACGTCATTTAAGCAGGGAAGAAATGCTCAGAGCCGTGGGAATGATAGAAGCTGGTTCCCGGCAACGTACTGTGGCTTTAGCTCTGAATACAAGTCAGAGTGTTATCAGTCGACTTTGGACACGTTACCGAAGCACTGGTACCGTGGCTGAGCGCCATGGAGGACGGTATCGCTGCACCACACGGAGACAAGACCGATACATTCAAATCTTAACTCGAAGAGCTCCAACAATAACCGCCATGATGTTAGCCGTGAGGCTTCATCACTCTTCAGGGAACTTAATTAGCGACCAAACAGTCAGAAACCGCTTGCATGAAGTGAACCTTCATTCCCGAAGACCGCTACGGGTACCACCTATAGCAATGCACAATCGTAGGATTCGATATCAATGGGCTCTTGAACACAGAAATTGGGCAGAAGAACAATGGCGTTTCGTGTGCTTTTCTGATGAGTCTCGTTTCGGTATGAGACCGGATACAAGACGTATACGACACTGGAGAACCCCTGGACGCCAACAGCGATTAAAATCCTGCCAGGAAGTCCATCCTTATAGTGGTGGAACCATCATGGTATGGGCGGGTATTTGGATCGGCGGAAGAACTGAGTTGATTTGGATCAGAGGCAACCTCAACGCTCAAATTTATGCTGAGACGATTGTATCAGACGTCATCGTTCCTCTACAAGTGCAAATCGGTCCCTTATTTCAGTTAATGCATGATAATGCACGACCGCACACCGCAAGAGTTGTAAGACAGACTCTCGCCGCAGCTAACATCAATGTCCTGCCCTGGCCTGCTCAGTCGCCAGACTTGAATCCGATTGAGCATGCATGGGATATGCTACAGAGAAGAGCTCTGCCGAATATGGAGGGTATCCAGTCGCAAGAAGACCTTTTTTTGTTGTTGCAACGAACATGGGCGGCCATTCCACAGCGTGATTTGGATGAACTCATTTTGAGTATGCCAAACCGATGTTCTTGTGTTGTTAGTGTTCGCGGTAGAAACACGGATTATTAATTGTTTAAGTTACCCAATAAAATTTTAAAGAAAACTGTTATTTCAGTCTTTTTTTCGAACTTTTGTGTTAGTGGTTCAAATGTCAAAAATCCCTTTATTAGGAAAATGGCAAATTTCTTTATTAATGCAAAGGTGACTTGGTTTATCGTTACTGTGACAAACGAAAACACTTTATTTGATGAATCCTTAAAGAAAATTTTAATTAATATCAATCAGGAGAAAAGTTATTGCAAAAATATATGTTGATCCCTAGACACTTTTGATGTGTGTATTTGCGTTATATAGAGTGTGTAAGATATTGCCCAAACTGGGTCAGGGTGAGATGAGATCCAAGACCAGGACCCAGCGATCATGACACTTATGGTCCAAAATAACATATGGTATGAGTCACTCAAAACTGTAAATACTTAAAGGTAAAATAACTTATACAATTTTAGATTTTATTACAATGTGGTGAAGGTTGATGTGTCTTCAGCAGACGGACAGACAGAGAGACATGACGAATCTATAAGGGTTCCGTTTTTTGCCATTTGGCTACGGAACCCTAAAAATGTTGGCCCAAACTAGGAATTTCTTCCTGTATCGTGGGTGCGTTTACAAACATATAAACTCACATACACAAACGCCCCAACCCGGAACAACTACTTGTAGATCATACAAATCTCGAGCGGGAATCGTACCCGCGACTCACTGCGCAGCAGATGAATGCTTAGCCACTGCGCGAACCGTGCCGTTTTTAAATGGGAAAAAAATTCCTTGGTAAGACTGACACCCAGACTTTAGGCCACTAACTTTCTGTAAACACCATCAGATATCTACAATTAATGACAGCTGAAACCAATGGTTTTTTTTCTTAGCATGGTAAAGTCATCAAAAGAGTCCGGCCATCCAGGGCGGGACGGGAGGGACTGTCAGACTTGTACTGACTAAAATCCACAGTGATCCTTCATGGGCCCTTTACGTATCTGATGAGACAGTCCCGCGACCAGCAGACTTTGGCCTTCTAAAGGGGCCCCGTCAGATTGCTGACAGCTCTTTGAGGCGCGTGTGGAATACTAAGCACCTGATCGAACGGCGAGTCCCCCATTACTCGCCGTCCGCATGCCCGCAAGGACCAACAGCTTAAAGTGCTTTCTGAGGAACGGAGGAAACATGAAAGAGGAGAAATTACAGGAGGGAGTGAGTGACGCTGCGTTCAAAAGCTAGTCAACATCTGCCCGCCTTTTCCTAACTATATTGTGGTCTGCTTCCAGTTGAACCAGATGCAGCTGAATATCAGTATTTTACATGGAGCGACTGACTATCGGACGTCCACAACACAGTAACTGGGTAATACGATACTCCATAAGACTGGTTGTCAGACTTAAGGCGCGGTCTTATCTCATATTCCCAAAAATTGGTTTCTTAGAACGTCGAGTATGACGTAATGTAATAAAAATAAGCAACGCGAAAAATACAGTGAACAGAGAAGGGTATAAAGAAGAATTTAAACCGAACAGAATAATAAATAAGAGTTTGATATTCCCAATAAAAATTGGGAAGTTGTAGCACAAAAATAAACTTTGACGTCGAAGATCTCTGTATTTCCAGCGATAACAACAGTTTTTTTTTAAGAATTTAGTAGGTTTTCCATTTTTTTAAAACTTTAACCGAACCATTATTTAATTTTATGTCTATATTTTAAATAATCTAAAGAAAAGCAGTAAAATAAATGCCCATTCGCAGCTTGCGTCACATTTCAACACAAATGTCATTTTTTCAATTTTCAATCTTATTGACGCTCCATAGTGGTGACAATAGTTTACGCGGTCATAAGCGATTAAAATCGAAGTCAGTCCGCGTCTTAAGAGCTTCTGACTATAGTAACGACTGTCAAAGATCTACAAATGACAGCCGGGACTAACGGCTTTACGTGCTTTCCTAGACACGGAGGAAACTCGCTATGACACTGGTCACACATCCTCAGACCAACCTCGGCAAGCGCGGCTTAACCCGGAAGATCGGACCTGTGCGGCTGTAATTATTTAGCCACGAACTCCTGTAATAGAAAGTGAAGACATAACCATACCTGTCTTCTAATAATCGTGAGGTTTTCCCTTGCGAAGTCATACTGTTTCTTAATTTGTTTCGGTTCCGTTAATGTTTTGTTGTCTCTGAATCCATCTTTGACTCTTCTCAATGCATAGGCCCTGAAAATTATAAAAGAAATGTGCTTACTTAAGTATGCCAACTGCTTTCTTGGTAGCAAGTGATGTGCTATTAAGATAGTTTTTGTTATTAAGTGATGAATTCATGTTAGACCACATATCGTCGCAAGATGATCTCCGGCCACCGTAGGCGCGGACATGCGGGCGGTGAGTTATGGATGACTTGCCGCCCGCTCATGGACCATGCCCGGGTCGACGGCGCGTTGTGTTCCATGCGCGCCTCAAAGAGCTGTCAGCAATCTGACGGGGGCCCCTTAGAGGGCCAAAGCCTGCCAGGGTCGCGGGACTGTCTCACCTGGTAACCGTGACCCTGGTACGTAAAGGGCTATTGAAGGATCACCGTGGATTTTAGTCGGTACAAGTCTGACAGTCCCTCCGCCCCAAAAAAAAGACTACTATCTTGTCTGATAGTTTTTTTTTTTCTTTAGCGTGGTAAAATCATCAAAGTGAGTCCTCCCACCAAGGGCGGGATGGGAGGGACTGTCACTCTGGTAAGAGGTGATGAGATTGACGGTGAAGCTCGCTTGCCTAGAAGTAACCTACTCATGACGAAAAGACCCCAAGGTTTTAGCTATCTGGAAATACAGACTATGGTAGAAAATTCTGTTCCTTAGCTATACAAAGAAATTATTTTCAAAATGTTTTGTTAGTAAAGGTGGGATGTCCAATGGCAAAACATTTGAAGCACTTTCAAATTCTAGTATGGTTTTTTTATGTGTAATGGGTTTTCTCTTGACCTTAGTCTAGGTCAGGAGTGACTAAGACAAGGTCGACGATGGAGCGAGCTTACCCAGAAGAAGCCTGTTCACTCTAACTTTGAAGAGATTAGGGTTGTATGCGTTCGGAAACACAGACGCAGGCAGAGAGTTCCACTCCTTCGCTGTCCGCATTATAAAAGACGTTTGGAAACGCTTAGTGCGAATTGGTGGTATAGCAATAAGGTTTTTAAAAACATGAGTATTCAATACAAAGGTTTATGTCTACTTTGTTGGTTTCGTAGTTGCGAGCACGAGCACTGCTAGGGTTTAAATCCCGGATCAAAAAATTGCTTCCTATGGTTGTGTTTACCATTACTTTCTTAGAAGCAGCAAGTCTATGTATACAATTTTGATTTGTGACTAGCTATTTGGCGATAGGTTTGCCACTTTTAAATACAATTTGAAAATGGTATTTATCATACTTCTGCTTGACCCTTTGTCGGTTCAAGCGTGATAGTATAGGTAGCAACAACCACTTTAAAGGTCAAATCAATTAAATGAGTTTATCATAAACCTTGAATTGGGTGCTAATGTGACCGAATTAACTTCAATATGGTGATAACGTTATCAGTGTCAAAATAAATATTATGACATCAAGATAATGGTATCTTTACTTACAAACTACTCTTAGATTATGTCATTTTCTTTAATCTTTCCTTGGAATGGATAAAAGTGCAGTATTTTCGATTATTTTACAAGTTTTTATTGCATTTGCACTTTGTTGGGTATAGTTTTTTTTATATTAATTAAAAATACTTGACAACATAAAGAGCACTTTCACATTAGACAATAATGGTAACAAAACGACAGTAGCATATTGTACACTGTCATATTTACCCATTTTTTATCGTAGTAAAATCATTGTATGAGTCCTCCTGTCCCGCCCTGGGTGGGACAGGAGGACTGTCAGCCTCATCATCATCATCATATTAGCCGTAAGAAGTTCACTGCTGAACAAAGGCCTCCCCTTTAGACTTCCAATAGGACCGGTTGTAAGCGGCCTGCATCTAGCGTGATCCTGTGGTCTTCATAAGATCGTCTGCACACCTTGTGTGTGGACGTCCTACGCTGCGCTTGCCTTGCCGGTGGTCTCCATTCGAGAACCTTACGGCCCCATCGGCCATCAGTTCTTCGTGCTATATGGCCTGCCCACTGCCATTTCAACTTGCTAATTCGTTGGGCTATGTCGGTAACTTTGGAATGAATTTGTAAGCTGTCAGCGTCATACTGACTAAAATATATTATGGTGTCCTTCAATAGCCCTTTACCTTCCAGGTTCACGGTTACCTGATGAGACAGTCCCAAAACCACGGCTGGCTTTGGCCATTGACCCTAAAGATGTATACTGGATACACCAATATTGCTTTCATCTTATGTGAAAGTTCCCTCATAGCTACAAAATATAAAAATAACTTTATTGAAATCAATTGAACTGTTTCGGAGAAGTGCATCAACAAACAACACAACATGAGACTAGACTACAGAGTGTCCTCAACTTAAGTATTATCATCCTTCTTCACAATAGTGGAACGTGTGAACGCACTACCTGCGTCTGTGTTCCCGAATACATACTCCCTGAATATTTTCAATGTTAGAGTGAATAGGCTTCTTCTGAGTAAACTGACTTCAACATAGACTTTGTTTCTGTCAAATCTCACCTAGACTTTAGCGATGAGCAAACTAATCTCAATGAAAAAAAAGTATGATTTATTTATGGTACAAAGAAAAAATTCAGTTGGGGAGTAGATTTGAACAATTGACCATTTTTCATTTTTAGGTGGTAGCTTTATATTAAGAATTATGATACGTTCTGAGATGCCAATAAATTCATCAATATGTGGTTTTAATTCTTTCTTTATCAAAAATCCTGTTCCATACTGGCCCGGTGTATCTCCCTTGTAGTACAGTATAAAATCTTCATGTTCTTCAATGTTCTCTCCTAGACGTCGTACTTCACTCAGACCCACTATTGACCACTTTATGTTTTCTAAAGCTAGGATTAATTCTGCTAAATTTTCATTTGTTCTTAATGAGAGTGTATTATACGTTGCGATGTTTAATATATTTTCGTTTGGACGGTTTTTCTTGTCTTTCGTGTGTGGTATATTTGATTTAGTTGGAGGGTAGTAGTCTTCTTGCCCCACGGTGACCAACCGGCTTGGGGTGCTGATTACTGTTGTTTTGATTGATAGCGTTGTTGAATTTTTCTTGCCTGGGTTCCGGTTACAGGGGGCCGCTTTTAGTTTTTTGTTGGATTTGGCTCCGACAGCGATGATGCTCTTCCTCGTGCTACATAATTGAGTATACTTGGTTTTACTATTCCTTGTGTATTAGTTGCAGGCGAATCATTAGCTGTTACCTTTGTGTATAACTTCTTAGTGTTTGTTGGTGATGCTTCAGGTGACTCTGCCTTATCTCTTTTCCTCTTCTCTCGGTTAGAATCTTTTGGACCTTTTACTACCAACTTGTCGTAATTTAAATATGCAATGTTTCCCTTCTTTTTTTCTTCTTCTAACAAGGGCTGAAGTTTTTTGCGAGTTTCAAGTACCTCTTTAGGATAGTCTTCTGCGAGATAGATGCCTTGGGGGAGGTTGGATCTATTTTTCTGAATTAGGTGTTTTTTCCATGTTGTAGTGAAAGAAACCACTAGTGGTCGGTTTCTATTTGAACGCTGTCCAATTCTATATATTTTTGCTATCTCTTGACTGTCTAGGTGTACACCCATCTCCACTATTATTTCTTTGAAGTAGTCTACTAATTCGTATTCTGTTTTCTCTTTTTCTTCCATACCAAAGAACACTAAATTATTTTTTCTCTTGTCTTTTTCCATAGATTCTATCTTCTGTTCTAGATTTGTTATTCTCGTTTTTAAGGCATTGTTTTCTTCTAAAAGCGTTTTCATTTTTTCATCAAGTGCTTCCATGACATTATTGGTGACATTGGTAGTTATTGTTAAAGCTTGCTGGTTCAACTTCTCATCCAGTTTGGTTAACAGCCATTCCATATTTTGATCCATATTTTGGTATAATGAACAATTTTAATTTTTAGCTAGCAACACTAGAACTGTCAAACTACACTTATTTCGCTGTTTTAATGTTGGCACTACGGCTGTCTATGATGAATGACGTTTCTAGCTTCTTCAATCACTTTTTATTTTAGGAGGTAGTTTCGTATTTTGACACTATGAGATGTTTGCTAAAGTTGCTATTTTTCACTTTTTGCACTGTTTTTCACTAAGTTTTCTTCGTAATTCTGAAGTGGCGATGGTTTTTCGAGATATTTTCGCGGTTTAGTGATGAACAGACTGTTTTTTGTGGCTTTTGTAAATATTTTCGTCGGAGCTGACAAGTATACGTGTTTACGATCCAAGTACCGGAAACGGAAAAAACTGAATCATCTAGCAAATCAGAAATCGAGACCTTCTATTCTGCACTAACAAATGCAATAAAAACCTACTCAAACAATAATTTAATAGTGATGGGGGACTTTAATGCTAGAACTGGGGAAAGAAGAGACGGAGAGGAAATTATACTAGGTCCATACTCTTCAGGAACAAGGACAAGGAATGGCGAAATGCTAATACAACTGGCTTATGAAAACAACCTGAAAATATTAAACAGTCTATACAAAAAACGTCGGAACAATAGATGGACATGGATACACCCAGATGGCTACCATAAAAACGAAATAGACTACATCCTAACAAATAAAAGTAACAAGTTTCAAGATTGTAGAGTTATAAACAATATTAATTTTAACAGCAACCACAGAATGGTTAGAGCCAAACTTCAAGTTCAATTATGCAAGAAAACCCGACCTTTTATGCTGAAGAAAACCAATAACGTTGTATTGGAAAGTACTAATATACTAAAAGAGAAACTGGAACATTTTATTGAAAACACACAAGAATTGGACATACAGAACAAATACAAAAAGTTCCAAAACCTTCTGTACGCAAATAAAAGAATCGAAAAAGATGAAGGAAACGAGAAAATAAAATGGATAGGAAACCAAACTAAAGAACTCTTACAATCAAGAGCAAAACTAATGTCATACCCTAACAAGTCAAAAACCATAAGAAAGGAGATTACAAGCCTCAGTAATAAAATCAAAACACAAATGAGAAAAGATCGTCAAAAATACAGATTAGAGCTACTGGAAAAATGCATAAAAAGTACTGGAGGAATCAAAAAAGTAAATAAACAACTATTAGAGAAACATAACTGGATAGCAAATTTAGTAAATAAGAACCATAAATGCGAAAAGCGTCGTTCGGAAATCTTGTCTGTAGCTACTAGCTTTTTCACGGAACTGTATAAAAAGAAAAATACAATACAACCAACAATCTTAATGGGAGGAAGCGAAGTACCGGACATGATTCCTGCAGAAATAAATAAAGCTATAGAAACACAAAGAAAAGATAAAGCTCCAGGATCAGACGGTATTACCAACGAGTTCCTCATACTTAATAAATACCATCTAATACCAATTCTTAAACACCTTTTTGATGAAGTTCTACATAGCGAAATAATACCTGACCAATGGACAACGTCGACTATAATACTTCTGCACAAAAAGGGGGATAAAAATAACATAAATAATTATAGACCTATCAGCCTGTCGTCAAATATTTACAAAATATTCGCTAAAGTATTATTGGGAAGAATATCTAAAACATTGGAAGAAAACCAGCCAAGAGAGCAGGCAGGATTTAGAAGCGGGTACTCTACGTTAGACCACATCCATGTTATCAAACAGTTATTTGAAAAAAGCAAAGAGTTCAACTTCACTTTCTATTGTTGCTTTGTGGACTACAGTAAGGCTTTCGATACAATCGAGCATGAAACAATATGGCAAGCACTTAAAAACCAAGGAGTCGAACACAAATATATAAGAATCCTAAAAAACATTTATGACAGTAGTAAAGCTAAAATCAAACTAGAAAAAGAAGGAAAAGAGATCAAGATAGAAAGAGGGGTGCGCCAAGGCGACCCCCTCTCACCGAAGCTGTTCACAGCAGTACTAGAGGAGATATTTCGTCAGCTGGACTGGGAAAAGTGTGGGCTATCGATTAATGGTGAAAACCTATCACACTTAAGATTTGCAGATGACCTGATAATCCTTTCGCCAACAAGCGAAGGCCTGCAGACGATGATGAATGACTTAGATAAGGAAAGCCGCAAGGTAGGATTAGTCATGAACACACAAAAGACCAAAGCTATGACCAATGGAAAACAAGAACCTATCAAGATCAATAACAACTTAATTGACTATGTCAATGAATACATATACCTTGGTCAGATAATATCCCCCTCCGATTTAACTACAAAAGAAATTGACAGACGCATTGGGAATGCTTGGAAGCAATACTGGAGTCTAAGAGAAATTATGAAGAACAGTGAAACTAAGATAGCTATCAAACGGAAACTTTTTGAAACCTGCATACTTCCGGTACTAACGTATGGTTGCCAAACCTGGGCTCTTACAAAAATACACAACAAAAAGCTAGAAACTTGTCAGAACTCAATGGAAAGGAGTATGCTAGGTAAAAGACTGTCCGATAGAATAAGAATTGCAACAATTAAGAAACACACAAAAACAAAAGATGTCATAAAAACAATAAGAAAGCTAAAATGGAAATGGACAGGCCACACAATCAGAGGAAGTGAAAAATGGTCAAAATTAATCATGAATTGGTTCACAAATCACAAGAAGAGGAAGCGAGGCAGACCACTTCGACGATGGGTTGATGACATTAAAGCAATAGCAGGTGGAACATGGACAAGAGTGGCCAAGGACAGAGAGAAATGGCGTCAGTTGGAGGAGGCCTTTGTCAATTATTGACATACAGATACATATTATATTAAAGTATAACATTATTACAAAACAACCATAAAATGTAACAAAACTAATTGTGTCTGAATAAAGGCTATTTATTATTATTATTATTATTACAAAGAAAAAATTTGCAAAGCTTGAACTTGAAGGAACATAGGGATTTACGTCTTCTAAGTGAAACTACTATTTTAAGTTATTTTATAAACTGATATTTGTAATAAATTATTGATGATGAAATTAAAGTAAAATGTTTTCGCAAGACTGTCTATGAGTGAATGTCTATATTTCAATATGTAATTATAAGATGCGTGTTACTATTCACGTTTTTCCAGCTAACATCAATTAGTACCTCGATAATGTTATTTTTTTTGTGCCAAAAGAGGTTATGTAATTTAAATATTTTAAAAAGTTTACCTGAAGTTGTAATTGGAAAACTTGTCGGCTTCTCTCAGGAGCAACTTGTACATCGACAGAATTTCCCGTCTTGACACTGATGAAGCCATTATTATTTTATTATTTCTTACTCAATTCCACAAGGATTTTTTACCGAAACGAATGAATTTGTAAATATGAAAACGTCACGTTTCACTCATACACGTTTGTGAAATACATTGCGTCATAAAACATTTTTTGAGTTGAATAGGAGAAAATATTTTATTTATCTAAGTATTCATAACATAATCTTGTTAAAATGTTTTTAATATTATTTCATTTTCATGACTTTTATGGCACAACTAGACTAAAACAAAAAACATGGCGTTGTTATTTGTGAAAAAAAAGGAAAACGAAACGATAAAATCTTTTAGTGTTGCCAAGTAATTCAGTTTTAGTAGTTTAGTAATTAATATTAATCCAAATGAATCCTCGATGGCTCAATGTTACTAAAATGAGTTAAGAGCAGAACACACAAATAAGCTTAAGAAAACTTCGTCAAAAAACAAAATGTATTGCTGTGATTTTACTTCAGTGCAGTTTGACGAATTATTCCCAAAAGAATTAAAAAACTACCAAATAATTTGACAACTGATTTGGAAGAAAATTTATCAAGACTTGGCAACACTTCGAACCGAACTTTTTGAGAAATGGCTGCTTGCTGTACAGATGAATGAAACTTGATGTGATATTCTGTTTTCATTGTAAAATAAATAATTTAATTAATTGTTGATAGTGTTAAAGTGTTTTTAAAGACTAGTATAACCTTTAATTGTGTGAATCTCGTTACTTCTAGTGCGTAGTGGCTATTTAAAGGTGAGTAATTTGGAAAAACATGTCAATTCTTCCGATATTGTTTATTTATATTTTAAATTTTCGTCTCTAATGGGACTGCACTACGTCCTAGATTACAGGCAAGCTTGCTAATTAAATTATCAACACAAACCTGTGATGTTACCTTGCGTAATGTAGAAAAGTATGTGAAATCGAGGTTAAGCATGTCATTAGTAAATAATATTTTGTACGTACTTCTGTTACGATTTACGTTACATTTTTAATACAAAGTCATGCGATATTACGTTTAAAACAACTCTACAACATTATATAATTATTCAAGCAATAACAAAACCGGTTTCCGTAATCCAATGCAAAGAAATCGCTTGCTTTTTTTAGCCAAAAATATTTTTGCGTGATTTTCCACTAAAACTTTATTAAGTTTATTACAGTGATAAATTACGTGAAATTAGGCTTAGTATTCAAAGAGTTACACATACAAAGAATTGTGAAATCATAATTGGCCAGTTCATTTGGAATTCTAATAGGTTTTCATTCATAATAGGAAACAGAACCTATCATGTTTTATTCATTAATTAAGCGATAAATTATTGTTGAAACTGCTCGACCATTGTATTCGCATCAATTATAAGTATAGAAAACCATAAAAACTAAACATAATTAGTCTGAGATTTCTATAGAAAATGATCTTTCTGAGAATCAACTTTGCTTGTTTATTAAAATAATATTAATACTTTATCTTTGTTAGAGATGTGTAAGTTATGACTTCAAAACTACTGAACTAATTTTGATTAACTTTGTATGATATTAGTTTGATATTTGGAGAAATATTTGTCACTTTAAATCCTAGAAATCCAACTATACATATTTATTTACTGAGTACAAGTGGAAGTCAGTGCTGTCTCTCCATGTAAAATACTGGCATTCAGCTTCATCTAGCTACACAGGGCTACACTGAAAGTAAGTTCCAACTTAGTTGAAAAAGGCTAAGCAGACAAAGATCCCTAAAAGCTTGCATAATAATTCGGGGAAGCTTGTTACAAGAATGTCTTACATGGACAGTATACCTAGTCCTTTTTTTGTTTTCTTTTTTTACGTGGTAAAATCGTCAAAGTTCTCCCACCCAGGGCAGGGCGGAAGGGACTGTTAGACTTGTAGTGTCTAAAAACCACGGTGTTCTTCAATAGCCCTTTGCGTTTCGGGGTCACGGTAATTCGCGAGTCCCGCGGCCCCGGCAGGCTTTGGCCCTCTAAAGGAGGGCCCCGTCATTATGCTGACACTCCTTGAGGCGCGCGTGGAACAAAACGCGCCGTCACCCGGGTATGGCCCATGGTCGGACAGCGAGTCGTTCATTAGGCTGCCTGTCCATTCACGCGGAGCGAACTGGCAGAGCGGAGCGAGCGAGTATTGCGGAGCGAAGCGAGCGGATTGTGCGGAGCTAGGCCGAGTTCACGCAACGAGTCATTTGAGCGGGCTCGGCGACGGGCGGTCAGTTATACGCGAAACATTACGGAAACAGACATGTTGTCGATTTGATTTGTGTGATTGTAGTAGA
Organism: Agrotis exclamationis; assembly: GCA_950005045.1. Lineage (NCBI taxonomy): Eukaryota > Metazoa > Arthropoda > Insecta > Lepidoptera > Noctuidae > Agrotis > Agrotis exclamationis. The sequence goes on from OX465444.1 coordinate 12,983,039, forward strand.
CCCATCACTGTCCCCGCCGGCCGCTCCGCATGCTGCACCGCCAGCTCGCACCGCTAACACGCGCCGCTTCCAAAAATGTATGATTTTTAAAAACTAGCATCAAACCCATGCCCATGTCCTCTGGAGCGGAGCAGAGACGGCGTCTACGGTGGCCGGAGATCGTCTGCCGACGTCCGTCGCCGTGGGCGTCTACCACTGCGCCTGGGGTGGAGAGAGGACGCTGTCCTCTCCCTCACGCGGCCCGCCTCCTGCTTCGCGAGCATGACTGCTTCGCAGAAGGAGGCGACCGCTTCCCATTCCTTCTCGCTCCGCAGCATGGCCTCGACCAATGCTCGGCGCGAGAGGTCTCCGCCTATAGCCGTCGTGAGGACACGGTGGTGCTCTGCCCAAGCGGGGCAGTCCTTCACCGTATGCTCCACTGTGTCCTCCGGGCGATCTTCGCAGTGGTGACAACCAGGCGTTTCTTCTCTCCCTATCCGACACAGGTACCTCCCGAAACTTCCGTGTCCGGTGAGGACCTTGCGTCATGCGGTAGGTCAGGACGCCGTGACGCCTTTCCAGCCACTCGTCAAAGAAGGGTCTTACCGCCGCTATTGCGGCGTGCCCGAACCTTGGTTGCGACAGTCATTCCCTCCATACTGCCCTGAAATCGCGCCGGACCTCTTCCCGCCGCGCCTCAATTTGTCGGGGCAGCGGGAATTCTCCCCGGCGCTGCGCCTCCACGCGCCACTCATAGACGCGCTGGAGGGCAGTCGCCTCCAGATCCCAGGGCAGTAATCCGGCAAGGAGGTTGGCCGATTCGCCGGCGATCGTGCGGTATCCTCGGATCATCCGGATAGCCATGACCCTCTGGCATGCGACCAGCTTCGCTGGTCGCGTCCGCATGCTCAGGGCCCGCACGGGGGCCCCGTAGAGGGCCATGGACTGCATGAGACCGGCGTTCAGCCTCCGGCAGGAGGCGTTTGGCCCGCTGAGATTGGACAGGAGTCGCCTGAGGGCGGCTGCTGCCCGGTTCAGCTTTGGGGCCAAACGCAGAAAGTGCTCCCTGAAGTTCCACCGGCTGTCGAGGACAAGTCCCAGGTACTTCATCGTCCCCCCGACGCCGATGCGAACCCCTCCCACCGTTATGTGGAACTCTGACCGTGGCGCGTTCAGACGGCCATGAAAACACATGGCCTCTGTTTTGTGAAGCGCCACGTCCCAATTGCCGGAACCTTCCAACGACTGTCGCGACCGCTTGCGTCGCCAGGTCGGCCGCCGCCTGGTGCGACTCTCCCTCCGCCAGGACGAGCGTGTCGTCGGCGTAGCATATTACCCCAACGCCGTCAGGTAGGTCGCCGCGCAGCACATAGTCATAACCGATGTTCCACAGGGGCGGCCCCAAGACCGATCCCTGTGGAACACCGCACGACATCTCTCGCCGGTTCCATTCTCTCCGGTGACCAGGGCCGGCGGCTCTATTCGTCAGGTAGTCCTCGACTATGCGACGGAGGTAGGTCGGCACCCGGTGATACCGGAGTGCCTCCCTGATGCAACTCCAGGGCAGGGTGTTAAAGGCATTGGTGATGTCCAAAGACACCGCCAAGACGACCCTGACCCGGGCTACTGCATCCCCCGTCGTGAGAGCTCTCACGCGCATGATTGCGTCCACCGTCGAGCGCCCCCTGCGGAAGCCAAACTGGCTCTCCGCAAGGTTCGGACCCACCCGATTCAGGTGCCCGACGAGGCAGTCTGCAATGACTCTCTCAAAGAGCTTGCCCACCTCGTCGAGCAGCACGATGGGCCGAAATGCGGACGGAGAGTCCGCAGGGCGCTCGGGCTTCTGGATCAGGACCAGTCTCCCCGTTTTCCAACGAAGCGTGAACTGGCCCCTCTCCAGGCACGCGCATTCGGCATGCGTAGCGAATTTCAAAGATTTTCTTTCCTCCTGACAAATCTGACCACCAGCAAATGTGACCACAGACAACTCTGATGTTTTTCGTCTTAAACAGTTTAAATATCTAACACCAGAATATCGCTGGTCTTATAAACAAAGCTGACTTACTTACTCTTCACCTTCAGGAAATGTCGAGGAAAAAAATATCATAGATGTTATCTGCATTACAGAACATTTCATTATGCTCAGTCATGAAAAAGTTTTAAGCATTCAGAATTAATTACAAAGTGGCGGCGTGTTATGTAAGACAGTCAAAGAAACGTGGAGGAGCCAGCATTATTATCAAAGGTTTAGAATATAAAGAGTTAACAAACATTTCACGCCAATCAAAAACGAACATATTCGAAAGTTGCGGAATAGAACTAATCAAACAAAGATTGATTATCATGTGTATCATAGACCACCAAAATTAAATAACCTGTGTTTTATAAAAAACTTAGACAATGTTTTGATCATTATAATATGTAATAAGTCGAACAGTAAGGTTATTGTATGTGGGGACTTCAACATAAATATCTTTAAAAGAAACAACGTTACCAGTGACTTTGAGTAATAGTTTCTGTTGGGGTACAATCCGTACAATCTTAATTTAGAACTTCATCAACCAATTAGACTACCCAGTAACAGTTGCCTCAATAATTTTGCTTGCAGTTCTCAACTCAAATGTAAGTCTGAAGTAATAGATTTAGCTTTATCTTAGTCATCATCATCATCATCAGCCGTAAGACGTCCACCGCTGAACATAGGCCTCCCCCTTACACCGCCACGACGAACGACAATTCGCCACATGCATCCATCGGTTGCCCGCGACCCTCACGATGTCGTCGGTCCACCTAGTGGGAGGCCTACGCTGCGTCTTCCGATCCGTGGTCGCCACTCGAGAACTTTTTTTCCCCATCGGTTGTCAGTTTTACGAGCGATGTGGCCTGCCCATTGCCACTTCAACTGGCCAATTTTATGAGCTATGTCGGTGACTCTGGTTCTTCGCCGAATATCCATGTTCCGGATTTTATCCCGCAAAGAAACTCCGAGCATAGCTCTTTCCATCGCTCGTTGAGTGACTCTTAGTCTCTCTAAAAGGCCAGCAGTCAGAGACCACGTTTCAGAGCCATATGTCATCACTGGCAACACACACTGGTTAAACACCCTTGTCTTGAGACACTGTGGGATTAGGATTTATTGTGGGGGAAGGCCATAGTAGTAGCCCAGGTGCCAAACACCATCAAGTTTAGCGCATTTTCGCTTTAAGCGCGTTGACAATTTAACGTTAAACTGGAAAGTGTTAGTATTATAATGCGGAGGGCTCACTTTTCCGCATCTAGACTCTAAGGCGGCCGTGTGAGATGGGAAAGTTGACTATGTGATCTAACCCAGCTCCTTCCAGAAGCTCAGAAGTCTCCAGAGACATGCACATAGGCCCATGAAGGCGCTTATAAAACGTCTATAACCGGTGCTCGGTTCGGGTTGGTCGATTCCATGGAGAAGAACCGGCAAGAAACTCCATGATTACTCTTCTTGGAGCGTTCCCGGGGTGCCGAGTATTTGAGCCCGTTGTTCAGCAACACCCTCGCATTCCAGGATTACATGGGTTATCATTTCATCCGCGTTAAATTTCCGTCGCGTTGAAGGTGAATAGATAATTATTGAGTGGGGTGTGGCCGGTAAGCGCGATGCTAACTTGATGGTAAATTGAATCGTGTATGGCTGGCTATACAGTGATTCATACAAATGACATTGCTCGTGTGTCAAGTACACAAGACATCCATACCAATTTTGTAAATGAATAAAGTAAATTATAGTAATGTCTGTTACCTTTAGCTGAATCAACTACCTTCTTTAATTAAAGTCACCTTATCGGTGAGGTTCTTCAGAAAGATCTGGTGGCCTACGTAATTCCACTGTAGGAACGAGATGGCACTAGACGACTTGTATAGCTCTGTCTCTTTGTGTGCAGCATAATACTCGAAACTAGCAGCGACAGCGTTGTTTAAATATTCTTTTTTTAAATTCAATTTGAAAACTTTGTTTACTACCTACCTATACATGATTCACGCCCGGCATTCGTTGAGGCCATGCTGCGGGGCGAGAGGGAATGGGAAGCAGTCACCTCCTACGAAGCAGTTATGCTAGCGAAGGAGGAGGCGGAATGCGTGAGCGGATGATAAAGAGACAGATCACCATCCTGTCGGAGGCCGGCACCAAACATACTTTACTGTGTTCCGTCGGTGCGCAGGTTTTGCAGTTCCTATTTGGTGTGGTGATGTGGTCGCTCCACCTCATGCCTCATCTTTAATGCGAAGCAGTTACCTCCTGAGGCCAAATGTGCGACAGACGTCGCGAGGCGATTACAGGTGGCCTACCATGAACTGTTAACGCGATCCAGTTTAGGCTGTAGGAAAGAGATGGCGCTAGATGACTTGTATAGCTCTGTCTCTTTCCCACAGCCTAAACTGGATCGCGTTAAGAGCTCGTGGTAAGAACCTAGTTCTTTGAGACGCGCGCGCTACGTGGTCGGCCACGTTTCAAAGAACTGTCAGCAATGTGACGGGGTCCCCATAGATAACGGTCACGGAACTGCCCTAACCGGAAACCGTAACCTTGGAACGTAAAGAGCTATGAAGAAACACAGTGAATTTTACACCCATGGGAGGACACATTTGATGATTAGAAATCCATGTTAGTATAAAAAAATTATACAATATTTATACTCGTATGGTGCGCAAACATGGTCTCTCACAAAGAACCAGAAGTCCGCACTTGGAGTCTGCCAACGAGCTATGGAGCGAAGTATACTGGGTGTCAAAATTACGGACCGCATTAAAAACTCCATACTTCGCTCCAAAACACAAATAGCCGATGTTGGCCTAACAGCTGCAAGGTTGAAGTGGAACTGGGCTGGTCATATATGCCGTATGTCGGATGAGCATTGGGCAAAAATAACTACTCAGTGGATCCCAAATGGTGGTAAAAGACAACGCGGCAGGCCCAAAAGGAGATGGCGGGATGAGCTCGACTCAGTTTTAAGGGATTGGCCTACAATCGCACTAGATCACGAAAAGTGGAAGGAGGGAAGGGAGGCCTTTGCCCTGCAGTGGGACGACACGGGCTTATAATAATAATAATAAATAATATACTCCCAATCCCATTTATTTTTTTCATTTGTAAGTGTAGATCCATACAATGGTATAGAAATAGCCAAGTCAATTACAGTGAAATAAAATTATGTAAATGGTAGTGCTAGTGATAGTGATTCATATAAAAATGACTGCGTAATTGTTGTCATATCCTGTAAAATTTTGATTTATGTATTCTGTACACAGTTTTAATGTACATTTTGTTTGACTCATATTACTTGTAATGTTCTTAACAAAAGATATTGGTGTCAAAAACACCATTACTTACCTAAAGAAACCAAGTTTTTGGTATTTTGGAGTACTACGTTTTGCTCTTTCCAACCTACAAACTTTTGTCTTCGTCCACGTCTGATCTTCGTCTGATTACTCGTAAGACATTTTTACTGAGGCATTAAGTAAGAGACCCTTCACATTCGGACCTGGTTCAGGCTATGACACGCTGCGACTGCTTGGAAAGGAGACGCCTCCTTCTGCGAAGCAGTTATGCAAGCGAAGGAGGAGGCGAACTGCTTGCGGGACAGGCAATCCTCTCCCACACGGCACGATTGCAGGAGGCGCCCTGTGCCGACGCCTCCTGAATCCAGAGGGGTTCATGAAGCAATTTCTGGCCACTGCAGGCTAGCAGACGGCGACCAATGAGTAGCTCGTCGTCTCAAATTAGGCCTGAGTCAGCGCCGCGTTGTGCTTCATGCCTATTTCATACAGCAGAAATGACGAGACCCGACGGGCCCTTAATATATGTATATCTGCCAGGATTGCGGGAACGACTTAAAAGATAAGGAACAGGGTGGTTTTTACCGGTTTAGTCAGGTGGTCTGGCAGTCTCTACCGATACTCCATGGTAAGACTGGTTGTCAGACTTTAGAGCTTCTGACTAATAGTTACGACTGTCAAAGATCTACAAATGAAAGGCGGGACCAACGGCTTTACGTGCTTTCTAAGGCACAGAGGAAACTCGGGAAACTCGCTATGACAGATGGTCACCCATCCACAGACTAATCTCGGCCTAAACCCGGAAGATCGGCCTTTGCGGCTATAATTATATTTAGCTACCATGGGCTTTTATTTTTTAGCGACTAATCTCTTCCCCGTCCACTCCCAACCGATGACGTAAAGTACACTCCAAATATCTACAAGACATTAAAACATTACAAACGTTACATTCATGCGGCAATGTTCTATTTTTACTTGCACATTACCAATGGGCGCATGACGCATCCTGCAACCCACACCTGATATAAAGTTGATTATCTTTTATTCTTTTCATCATTAGGTCTATTTTTGTTTAAATTGTTGCATGTTGTTATTATCTTTAACGAACTGTTAAGCTTTTTGATCAGACACTAAGTGAATTCTCTCTCTCGAAGTGTTATTAATGTTTTATTCTAGTACTGTACTGATTGATTCCGGACAATTTTTATCGGTGAATAGCCAATAGACATTGACAGTTTTTCCATCCAGGATGACTCATTTGATGATTTTACCACTTTTGACGAGAATTTGGGTTGAATATTTGAACTAAAAAACTTTTTTTTTTTTTTTTAAATTAACCGCCTTCAAAAACAACCACAAAAAAGGGTAAAATAACCTACAAAATAACTTTTCTTTCGGAAGTAGGTGGCTTTGTTTTTTTTATTTCGTTGTCTTTTATGCCACCGACTTCCGAAAGAAAAGTTATTTTGTAGGTTATTTTACCCTTTTTTGTGGTTGTTTTTGAAGGCGGTAATTTTTTTTTTTAAAAAGTTTTTTATTTTACTCTTTTTAGTTTAAATATTCAACCCAAATTCTTGTCAAATACTTACATCATTTCTTACATGTGCACTAGAATTTGGTAATCCTTAGCACTGGTATTAACATCGCTCATGTACATAATAAGCTAATAAAATTCCCTATCAAAATCGGTTCAGCGATATAGTAAAGTGAACTATTCCTCGTACAACAAAAAAGAATTTTGAAAATCGGTCCACAATTGGCGGAGTAATCGCGTAACAAACACTCAAAAAAGTAAAAATCATCACATCATCCATCAATAAAAATGCTGACAAAATAAAAAGTACTGAACCAAATTGGATGAAATTTATGGGACCAAACTGCAAGTATACTGCATCGAACGAAAAAAGAATTACACCAATCGGACCAGAAACCTCGAAGTAATCGGTGTACATACGGACCGAATTGAGAACCTCCTCCTTTTTTTGAAGTCGGTTAAAAAACGGTTAAATAAAAACTGTTAAAAAAACTAACCACCTTCCTTGGTAGTTTTTCAAGGCGTTTATACAAAGAGATCCGATTTAAAAAAATCTTTATTTTTGTTTCAGTTAAATCTATGGATGGCGAAAAACATTGGTATGACGACGATCGACTGTACCCTTCAGTTTCTAACAGCGATGACAGCCCCATACTGTCTCACAGGTAAGACATCGTTGGGCGACTCGCTGTCCGATCATGGACCATGGCCGGGTCGACAGCGCGTCATGTTCCACGCGAGCTTCAAAGAGAGAGCTAGAGAGAGCCTTCCTTAGAGGGAGAAACTCTGCCGGGGTCGCGGGACTATCGGACAACCGTAGCCCTGGAACGTAAAGGGCTATTATGATCACCGTAGATTTTAGTCAGTTCAAGTCTGACAGTCCCTCCCGTCCTGTCCTGGGAGGTCATTTGATGATTTTATCACGTTAAAAAAAAGGTGAGGCATCTTATAATTTCACGTATTTTTTCTTATGTTACGTAAACCAAAATTGACGAAGATAAGACTTACAAAATTGATACGTCACAAACAAGTACAGTTTTTACTTGCTTCTGACGTCACGGGTACCCACGATACAGGAGAAAGTTTCAGTGAGGACTAACTTTTTTTTTTTAAATAAGAAACTAAGTCATTGTATTTGAAAAATACTGTCATTTTTATTTTTTTGATGTTCGGTGCCGTGGTGCGTCTGAAAATCAATTGTCCTTGAACAAAAGTTACACTTTAATAACTCAACATTGTACATGTTCGATTATATCTAAGTTAAAATCGATCGAATTCCGAGAATAGGAGACAGTTGACAATTCTGTATCGTAGCGACATAAAATAGAATTTAGACATTTCAGGCAAGTTTATTTTTCTAGATAATGGCAATTTTAACCAGCTAATACATCCTTACTATAACCATGCTTGTTCAAACCATGAATTATAGATAACTACTCATGTAAGGTTCATTTAAACCTTGCAGACAGAAATAGAAGCCCCGCCCAGCGGGTCTCCTTCCTTCGAGTCCCCTGTGTACCTGATAAGGACCTATAGTAAATATGAATAACATTTCTTCTTCTCTTTTTTGTACTATTCCTTAACTTAGGGGGGCTAGAGTGGCTTGGGACTTCCACCCACAAGGTGGGCAGAAGATCTTATGAAGACCACAGGATCACACTGGATGTAGGCCGCTTACAACCGGTCCTATTAGAAGTCTAAAAGGGAGGTCTATGTTCAGCAGTGGACGTCTTACGACTGATATGATGATGATGACGATGACGTGGGGAAAGTGTGCCCAGTTGCTCAATATCAAATCAGAAAAGGTGGTCTCAGTTTTGAAGTGGGACGAGTTGGCCCCCCACCCCTGGCAGAAAACCAGCAGTCACCAAGTTTGACATATCATCGCTATAAGAGGGTATAGTGATTAGTGGTGTTCAAAGTTGCTATATGGCAATAACTTGCTAAATATATAAAAATTAGCAAGCTATTTTGCATGCTATAAAATAGCATGCTATTTTATATTCGTGGCCGCTGCCCGCCGCGCCATCTGTTTGCTCCGATTGCGATTATGAGATGCGACGCGCGACGGACAGAGACAGAACGAATGTGCGATTTATAGCAATTTAGCAATGATATGTATAAAAAGCACGGTGCTATATTTTGCTATATATGATATATTATCCACCACTAATAGTGATGATACGTCAAACTGAACATGTCATTGACATTTTGACGCACGATCACAGCACCTTTATTTGTAAACAATCGTCTGTCCTAGTTGGCAGAACTTCAAACTTTCTGCATACTTTGAATGAAGGCATATGGTATTTATGAGGACTCAGTCGCGGGACCGCCTGTAGAGGTAACCGTGACCCTAGAACGCAAAGGCCAACTAAAAGAACGGAGTGGGTTTTTAGTCAATGAATCTGTAAGTTTGCGTAACTTATGCGGCCTAACCATAAGTTACGCAAACTAACATGATAACTGGAAAATGGACACGTTCACTCACATATATATATGTGTGGTTATTTCTTCAAAAGACCATCTCAGATACTAATTTAATTTTTTTACGTGGTAAAATCTTCAAATGAGTCCTCCCATCCAGGGCAGGGCGGGAGGGACTGTCAGACCTGTACTGACTAAAATCCACGGTGTCCTTCATTAGCCCTTTACGTTCCAGGGTCACGGTAATGGTATAAGTCCCGCGACCCCGGCAGGCTATGGCCCTCTAGAGGGGGGCCCCGTCATATGGTCTGTATGACTTGACGAATAAACTAATACTTGCATAATAAACATAATTCATTTCATTTCAATATTATGTCTGGACTTAAAAAGAGACCCAACATACTACTAACAGAGACTGGAACTGTGCCTTGGTTGCTGGCAATAGGCTAGCCCCCTATTACATGGTCGCGGGACTAACGAATTACCGTGACCCCGGAACGTAAAGGCCTATTGACGGACACCGTGGATTTTAGTCAGTACAAGTCTGACAGTCCCTCCCGCCCTGTCTTGGGTGAGACGAATCATTTGATGATTTTACCACGATAAAAAAATACCCCTATACTACATACACTTAAGCTATTGTCAAACAGACAGGCGAAGCGAAGCGTTTTTGTTTGTAATGTATGGAATTGTTTGAAACCTGTCACATAGACCGACTATCGGAACGCTTTGCTTTTTCTATATGACAGGATTCGGATCGCATTCGCTTCGCCTGTCTGTTTGACAATAGCTTTAAACATACATGTAATTCTCTAAATGTGAATTTACTATCGTGGTATGACTGCCTAATTCTGACGATTAAAGGCGAGCTGTTTATGTTATTGTTACGTCGATCGAATTGCGAGACCTATCTATAAGCTACTCGAAAGTTCCACAAGGTTCTCTACAATTCTACCGAAGATTGGTGTGGAAGTTTCTAGAAAATTCTACCCTGTTCTAGATGTTTCGAGATGGTTCTGGAATGTTCCAGAAGCTATGGGACTATGTCGAAGTCTATGGATGTTTCCAGAACATTCGACCACCTTCTAGAAACATCTAGTGCGGCCGGCCGGGGTATAAAAAGGGGTGCCGATCGGCGACCTCAGTCAGTCTGGTTTTGACTAGGACTACGATCGAGGCAACTCGAAGTGAACTGGAAGCGATTTCTAAGTGACTTTTACGTGTGATAAGTGTTTGTATAAGTGTTAAGTGTTTGTTTAAATTAGTGATTCGTGTGTCAATAAAGTTTATTTGGTTTTAATTGGTGTTAATTAATTCATCCCAATACCCAGCTCGTAACATAATTTTGTTTCAGAATATATGAAGCAAGGTACTTCAAGTAGAGTTTTTCAACAAAATTGTCTAATCAGGAGTAACAATCCACTCAAGTACATCAAATAAATTCCAATTAATTAGTAAATATAACACGTTCGTTAACGAAGTACTGGTTAACACATCGTTCACCGCTTTCCATTCTTTGTGTTGAAAGGAACATCATTTTATGAAGGAAATTGTTGATTGAGACCATTATTATTAGCTTACCAAGATCTATTCTTAGATGGGTACCTCGGTCCTGATTGTCATTTGTAGATCTTTCATTAACATCATCGTCAGCCTATTATGTTACTCCTACTTTTTTATCGTGGTAATATCGGTAAGGTCTGTCAGACTTCATCATCATCATCTCAGCCATAGGATTGTCCACTGACCACTGCTGAACATAGACCTCCCCTTTAGATCTCCACATATACCGGTTGGAAGTGACCTGCATCCAGCGTCTTCCGGCGACCTTTATAAGGTCGTCTGTCCATCTCGTTGGTGGACGTCCTACGCTGCGCTGTCAGACTTGTACCGACTAAAATCCACAGTGTCCTTCAATAGCCTTTTACGTTCCGGAGCCACGATGACCCGATAGTCCCGCGACCCCGGTAGGCTTTGGTCCTCTAAGAGGGGCCCCTAATATCGCTGACAGCTCTTTGAGGCGCGCGTAGAAATCGACGCGCCGTCGACCCAGGCATGGTCCATGATCGGACAGCAAGTCGCCCATTACTCAAAAAAAGATGGTCACCCATCTAAAGCTAGACCTAGGCAAGCGTTGTTTAGCCTTGAATAGACATGGCTGTTTAGCTAAGCCATGAGCTCCTCGAATTTGAGGCTGAAATATTCAACCATATGTCAATAAAAGTGACAAGTAATTGACACAAATTGTCTTAAGATATCGCGGGTCAAAGGTCAATTGCCCGTTTAAATAACGTAATTATGTTTAAAATAGGTGACGACCTTTCAAAGGTCAAATCTGTACCCATAAACAAGTTCTAGTTTTAAGTGGCAAGCAGTTATCAATCTTGATGTGGTAGGAATAGAGTAGAATATTTAACAAACTTAAGTTATTCCGCGAGAGAGCAAGGAGAGATCTATAGCAACGTTTATTTTCAATTTTAATTTGATAAATGTGCCATAATGTTCCCAGTGCTGGGACACAGGCTTTTTTTTAATGATGACAATGAAAAATAATGTCGGTATATGGCAAAAAAAAAAGTGGCACTCCGATCTAAACTCATTTTTCATTAGCTAATAATTTATGTTCTTATTTTTACTTTTTTCATATTTGTCATGAAAAGCATAGTGTTTACCTCGGGTAAAAGTTCGGGCGCCAAACCCCGTCTCGGTACTAAATAAGTTACTTTCACCCCTTTTTTTTAGCGTGGTAATATCATCAAATGAGTCATCTCACCCAGGGCAGGGCAGGAAGAACTGTCAGACTTGTACTTACTAAAATCCACGGTGTCCTTCAATAGCCCTTTACGTTCCGGGGTCACAGTTGCTGTTTAGTCCCGCGTCATAATGCTGACACTGAGGCGCGCGAGGAACACCATGCGCCGTCGACCCAACACTTTACTTTCACCCTTTGGATAACATTGATGTACTTGTCTTCCCCAGATACGACAAGACCCGCCGTCTCTCCCCGTATGCCTCCCCCGCGACGACGGAGCGCGGGCGCAGGTCAACACTCACCGTCCTAGCGAAATTCTTCCTGTTCTGCTCCGCTATGATACTCTTCTGCGTGCTACTCTACATACCTGTCTATAACAAGGCCAACGATCAGATCACGAAAGGTAACTTGCCCGAAAGTACAAGATTTATGCACTTCTAGAAGAAAAAGTATGCACTTCGGGAGTCATCGTGTGTCTTCGGAAATGCGAACGCTTGATGATTAGTTCAAGATTTTTTTTCAATATGGTAAAATTCTGTACCTTCTAGTGTAAATTGATACAATTACAAAAAAAAAAAGAAAAATAAGACTTAAGTATTAGTAGTAAGGCTTATTTTTCTTTGCATTTTTTTTGCGCAGATGTGCTTTTGTTGCTTAACCCAGATACGGCGACGGGGCTTTTAAAAGGCCCAAAAAATTAATTTAATCTGCCTTCATTTTTCTTGTCATTAAAATTTTTTCACATTAATATTTATGGTGTCACATTATGTGGTACCTATCAACGTTTGATTTGATGCACTTACGTTTATTATTTGATGCATTTTTTCCAGTTATTTTAGTGTTTTTGTAGAATTAGAGAATTTTTTTTTACGACGACCTTACAAAAGTAAATTTTTAAGATATTTATATGCGGAATTGGAACAAATCGAACTTTGATATTAACTTTTAGATATATTACCGAAAAAAAAATTATTACCATGTTTTGAAACAACAACTATATAATATATTTTTACGTTTGAAATCGATGGCCTTTTAAAAGCCCTGTCGTAATATGGGGATAGCAAAATATGATTATTTTACATTAGCTCACGACCTCTGAAATCGTTCAATTTCACAAAATTTGTTGATGAGCTAGTGCAATGTAATGAAGGCACTTTGTGGCTGTACCAAATAACCATTTTTCCACTTGTGAATGCTAAGTAGATGTTTCTGATCATCATCAGTCTTAGGGTTAGCGTTAGCTAACTCTCACCCTTTGGGTTTACAGGCGTAATGTTATGTTATGTATATAAACTAAGAGGTTGGTACAACATGGTATTATCCTTACATCCTTACCATCATCTACATATTGACTGCTGGTAGCTTGGTCTGCAGGGAAGTGCCATGTCAGAATTTGCTTATGTTCTAATAGCCGCCTTCCAATACTGTGATGTTACTTGATTCTTGAGTTATTGCTCTTGTATAGCTTCATGACATTTGAAATAAGGGCTAGAGAACAATATTGAAAAGCCCAAAGGTGCCCAAAATGTACCAAACAATATAATGAAAATAAGAAAGGGGCAGATAAGTTGAACTATCAGAAAACAGATTTCTAGAACTTCTATTTACGGCAAGAACTGGTACCGATATTTTCTGTCATCTGCCACTGACTATTTATAGCCGTACATAATACCTAGTAGGTATACAAATGGCGGAATATATGATCCGTTGATCACTTTGCTTTCTATAGGTCATTTATTAGGAAAGGATTTACTCAGAACTTATACCTAAAAGAGAGGCACATGTCCGACATCTAGATCGCATCGAAAATCTCTTTGGTGTGATGGAATTGGTCACTTAGAAGATAAAAAATGATAAACTTACAAAGAATTAATAAAAATAAGAATTAACTAAAGTAAAATATTAATTTACTTCCCAGGAACTGTTTTCGGTATATTACTCTCAAAATCAGTTTTGAACATGGAAATGTCCGCCTTTCTTTCATTTATAAATTTTAATTTAATTAAAATTATAGTACTAATATGTTTTGACCACCTAAGATGATTAAAAACTGACTCCAAAATACTTTGTCTCAATAACGCTTAGACTGCCATACATATAGGTGGACTATCCCCATATTACGACGGGCCTTTTAAAAGGCCACCTTTCCCTCGTTTTTCCGGAAAACCTGGATTTTTTAAATTATTTTTCCTGTCAATTTTGAGTCATTTTAATAAACATATCCAAAAATCACGATGATCGGAGATGAAAAAAAGTTTCAGTAACAAGTGGGTTAAAGAAGGCAGTCGATGTCGTTGCATCACTTTTTACTAAAGGTACAGAATCATCAAATGAGTCCTCCCACCCAGGGCAGGGCAGGAGGGACTGTCAGACTTGTACTGGCTAAGTAATTTTAAGGGGGGCTCCGTTATAAGTCGTAGGATACAACAAAAAAATAGGGTCACTTTAAACTGAGTTTGTGTTTTGGTTATTTCTGCTCCCAATAAATTTTAGTTATTCTGCTCCCAATAAATTTGTTTTGAAGAAACTTTGTACAGATCGCGCTTCTTTTCGATAAAATATAACATGATGTTGAAAAACATCTTCGTAAAGTTTCACGAACTGATTAAAAAGGTTATCAGCACTAACATTATAAAGAGAAATGATACGTATTTTTGTGTGTGTATGATTGTAATGAATAAACTCAAAAACTACTAGACTGATTTCAAAAATTCTTTCTTCTACTGAAAGCTGCTTTGGTCCTGAGTGACATAGACAATAAGGGGGGGGGGAGCAAACTAGCACAAAACTATTTTTTATATTACAGAAAATATCATAATCTATAATTCAATTTTACCGTTTCTTTCCAGGCATTGTCGCGGGCTGGTCAATCCACACAAATCGCGACACAAAAATATACGTACAACCGAAAAACGTAACGACAATACACGCTCCTAAGAATGTGTGCTCTAAAGACATAAAAGATAAACTATTTCTACTAATTATCGTTTGCTCTTCAACACTGAACTTTGACCGCCGAATAGCTATCAGAGAAACTTGGGGCAACCAGAAAAGTTATAGAGAATTCTCCAAATTATACCACAAAGTTAAACAAAGGTATATAAACTACAATTATACATATGATCTTTATACGGAAACGGATATTTATAATGTAACTAGTGATAGGACGAAACGAGACATATCCAGCTTTAGCCAGCTTCTCCCAGAATTGGCTAAAGCGCTGCAGGACAATTTGGTTAATGATAAGACTGATGAAAAAGTACCTGAACAGAGGTTTGAGGACGAAGTAATGTTGCCAGAATTTGATATGAATCAAGAAATGGGAGAAAATACTGAGGCGAACTACGATTATTATGACACCAACGTCATGAAAATACCACCTAAAGGATACGAAGATACCCCAGATTTAGATAGAGTGTTATCGATGTTGAAAGGTAACAAAAATTTCAAAAGACTTAAAGATAATTTATTATTACCTGACAACATTGATGATTCGCCGGCACCACCGGAATATAAGGTCGTATTTCTCCTGGGGTTGCCAACTAATGACAATGATTCTACCGTACAAAATAAAATTGAAGAAGAATCGGCAAAGTATGGAGATGTGATTCAAGAAGGATTTATTGATTCATATAATAATCTGACGCTAAAATCTATAATGATGTTGAAATGGATCACTAATAATTGTAATAACAGTGGTAAGTTGATCCTATGATTAACTGATACGTAGGTTAACTTTCAAAAACTGTCTGATTTCGGACCTAAAATAAAGTGTATTTTTAACCGACTTCAAAAAAAAAGTAGGTTTTCAGTTCGACCTGTATATTTGTATGTATGTTTGTCCGCGATTATCTCTTGTTTGGGTGAACCGATTTTGACGCGGTTTTCAGAAAAGTGATCGTTCTGGAGAAGGTTTTAGTATATGACAATAATAGGCTATTTGACAAAAAAAAAACTTTAGTCCGTCAGTAAGATTATCAAAAAATATTCGCCTCGTATTTTTTCTTTTTGTATGACTGCCAAAATTGACGGAGATACAACGCTTTCAAAATTGGCAATACGTCACAATTTAGTACAATTTCTACTGAATTCTGACGTCACCAGCCCCCACTCTCGAGTTTCGATGCGTTATATCTTGGTAAATGTTCATTGAATTTACAAAAGAAAAAACACGTGTCCGTTATTTCTCAAAACTCTAAATGCCGGACTAATTAGATTTGTGATATATTAATACTGTCGAATAGCCTATAGATATACCGCGACGTTGCCCGCATGGATCTAGATTTTTTTTGGACTAAATTGTAGATTTCAAAGACGCCGATTATACGAAGATTTTTGTTGAATATCTTGAGTAAAAAGGGTAAAATAAAAAATTTACTTGTTGTAAAAAGAAAGAAGTCGGTGGCTTTATTTCGTTTACTATTACCACCGACTTCCGTAAGAAAAGTGATTTAACACTTTTTTGAATTATTAGTTAATAACCATTTTTTTTTGTATTTCAGTCCGCTACATATTGAAAACCGACGACGATATGTATATAAACGTGCCAAATCTCATCGACAATTTGAAGAACAGATCCAATGACTTCGATAACAAAACTAAGGGTCTGAGCAGAAAGGAGTATATGTTGATTGGAGACCTCATATGTGGGGCCCGGCCTGTACTAGACTCCAGTAATAAATGGTAAGTTTTTCGGTACGACTATACGCTGTGTGCTCGTATATACCGGGTGTAAGAAGACACTTAACGAAGCCGAAAGCCACGTATTCTACCCGTTATTTGGATCTTTTTTTTTTTCCTTTAGACCGTACCTGGGACTCCAAGGGTTCTCGAGACATTGAAGGTCAAAGTTGCAATTTTTTAAAACTTTTTTTTTACGAAATCGAATTCTAAGTATTATTACCGATTTTTCTAAAAAAAATACGCACTCACGTCGATTCGTTCTTATCACAGCGCGATCCAGCATAGGCGCGTTGTGAGCGTCAAGCCGCCCGCCTACGCACACAACGACACGAAACCTGTTTGCTTTACATTGCGCGCAACAAATTTTTTTTTGATACCTAAAAATAAAAGTTGGTTCCCAGCGATAATTTTAGCGTAAAGCTACTTAGTTAGATGTACAGTATGCGTAGTTAACGGCTATGTGATGTGTCTAATTACACCCTGTATAAGATAAATATCCATACTGACTAAAATCCACGGTGATTATTCAATAGTTTATTTTTTAACAGGTACAGCCCCAGGTACATGTACGGGGGTCGAGTTTACCCCAAGTACCTGTCAGGTACGGGGTACGCCCTTTCCGTCGACACTGCCAGAGCCCTCTACACGGCCGCGCTCAGAACTAACTACTTCCATTTAGAAGATATCTTTATTACCGGTAAGTTTGGATTATGACTTGTTATTGGAAAATAGCCGTTACTACAAAAAAGTTAAACATTTGTTGAATACTTGTCTAAAAAAACTGTTAACTGCAAAACGGCATTTGACGTTCATTTTTAACCGACTTCAAAAAGGAGGAGGTTATCAATTCGACGGTATGTTTTTTTTTTGTATGTGTTTGTTACGCGATTACTCCGCCAATTGTGGACCGATTTTTAAAATTCTTTTTTTGTTCGAAAGGAGGTACTTCTGAGGTGGTCCCATAGTCACCAAGTTGGGATCTGATGATTGGATCCTGGAGAAATCGAGGGCAACCCTCGAATTTTATAGGCCGACACACCGTTTTTCGCAAATTTTATGAAGTAATTTAAGTACTTGCGCATGGTAATCATAATTTCATGTAGCTGAGCTGATGATGGAAGGTAGAACTCCTTAATAGTAAGGAGTAGGCATCGACTGATTTAGTTTGAGTTCGCATATCTCTGGAACTACAAGTCCGATTTAAGTAATTCTTTTTTTTTGTTGTACTAGGTATCATTTAACTTATGGAATATTGCAAGTTTCATCAAAATCGGTTCAGTAGTTTTTGAGATAGGGAATTTTATTAGCTTATTGTGTACATGAGCGATGTTATTACCGGTGTTATGGATTACAAAATTCTAGTGCACATGTTGTATTTGTCAAGAATTTGGGTTGAATATTTAAACTAAAAAGAGTAAAATAAAAACTTTTTCAAAAAAAAAATGTAACCGCCTTCAAAAACAACCATAAAAACGGTAAAAAAACCTACAAAATAACTTTTCTTTCGGAAGTCGGTGGCAAAAACAAGACAATGAAATAAAGAAAACAAAGACACCGACTTCCGAAAGAAAAGTTATTTTGTAGGTTTTTTTTACCGTTTTTTATGGTTGTTTTTGAAGGCGGTTACATTTTTATACACCTTTTTTATTGCAAGTCATGTCTAAAAATGCTTAATTTAACCTTTGCTTTAAATGTTGTTATTAGAGTAATGTTTAACGATAACTTTAATAAAATGCACTCTAACTTACCTTGGCAGATAATTATACAGAATGGAATAATAAACCAAAAAACAAGACTATACGTTAATTTTATCAGTAATCTCAATTAAAAATTACCCTAAATAATAAACAAAAAATCTGGTAAAGTGTTCATATCGTTAGGGTACAACGATTATTATTCAAGAATTATTATTCCGCTTCAACAATTTTTATTATTTTTTCAAGCTACATACAACAATTACTAATTATGTATGTAGCAGTTATTTATTTACTTATTTGTATAAATAAATAAAGCTCATTAGCTTTGACCAATATGGTTTTAGGTATAAATGTATAAAATAAAAAAATAAAAATTTGATTTAAATCGCCCTAAATTGCGAAATTCCCACACTGTGTGGTGCCTTAATGTTTCCAATCACCCCTCTCAGGTATGTGCGCAGCCCGAGCACACCCCCGCATCGTCCCCCGCGACGACCCCTCGTTCTCGTACCAGACCCCCTCCACCGGGGGGGCCATGAGAGCGTGCGGGGCGCAGGCCCGCGCCACCGCGCACAGAGTGGCCCCCGACCTCATGAGGAGGTTGCACACCATGCTGAGGAAGCCGGGTTTGTTGGATATGTAAGTATATTGTGTTTAACTTCATTAGAAAATGGCTATTCTCTATATCAGTCGGATACTATTTTTTTTTTTAATTTTTAGCTGCTCCCCGCGGTTTTACTCAGTAAATTTGGAACCAGTAGTTCCTGAGATTAACGCGTTCAAACAAACTTTTCAGCTATATAATATAAGTATATACGAACCTTCCTCTTGAATTACTATATTAAAAAAACCGCATCAAAATCCGTTGCGTAGTTTTAAAAATATAATCATACATAGGAACAGACAGACAATGGGAAACGACAAAGTCGCTTCTTGTTTTACTATTTAGTGATGTTAGTAATGTTACAAGCTGGGTAGGGGATAAATTAATCACAGCAATTTATAAACCAAATATTTTTATTCAACAACACTAAAACACATAAGTACTTAAAAGTCACTTGGAGATTATCGCTTCGAATTCACTTTCGAGGCGACTCGATCGTAGTCAAAACCAGTCTGTCTGCCGGCTCTAGATGTTTCTAGAAGATGAAAGAGAAAGTTCTGGAAACTTCCATCGACTTCTACACAATCCCGTTCCTTCTGAATTTTTCCAGACCCATCTCGAACTATCTAGATCAGGGCAGAAATTTCTAGAAACTTCTAGGGCAATCCTCAGTGGAATTGTCTAGAACCTTGTGGAACCTTCGAGAATCTCGTAGATAGTTCTCGCAATACGATAACGTAACAGCAAGATTCCTCAATCTATTGAAGTAAGAATATTCACTTAATATTTTTCTCTTCCACAGATGCGAACGAATGCGTCTAACAAAGGTAAGAAGGGACCGCCTAAAACCCAAGGCGCCGCCTAAGCGCTTGACTAAGCACTAGCGTAAGGTGGGACATTTAGTCACAATAGTCAACTCGTCCATGATATAGTACATTAATTATAGTCACCCCCGTCGATATACAGGGTGGGTTACTTTAGATCTCAAACTTTAAACTCATTTTTGCTCGGTTTGGGCATAACAAAAGATTTTTTTTTAATAAAATCTATTTCTAATTTTAATAAAGAGTGACCGAAAGTATTTTACGACATTACTTTTAGCGGTGAGCGGTGGCACGAATAAATATTAATGGCTACAATTTAAATGCTCATCGATAATTCTTTTTGTATATCAATATTGATAAATGCTCACCAAATCTTAAATTGGGTTTAGCAAAATTTCAGAGACACCTCAAAGTTCGGTTTGATTAGGTTCCTTTAATGCCTACAAACAGATATAGAAGCCCCGCCAAGCGGGGCTTCGTTGACCCTGCTTAGGTTTTTTTATTATTACAGAGAATAGATTAATTTCTACAATGCTTTATGATACACAATTTGGTGAGCATTTATCCATTCTCGCAGGTATTTAGATTTTTTGTTTTTAAAATAGGTATTTTTCTTGTTGATATTTAAATACAAGCCGATATTAATTACTTGTGTAATCTTATTTTTACAGCTTGTTGATACAATACTTGCGGTCACACTATACTTTACAATGTACCTTTATTTTGTTGTTTTTATAAATTGATTCTCCCCGTTGAATCTCATTCTAATCTTATGAACCTACGAATCTTCTACATTCCATTTTTTTACTGTTAAATTGGATAAAACCAGTGTGGTGTTCCTATTTATTTATTTTATAACTGTCTCTCTAGTTTTATTAAGTTTTTTAAAATGTATTTTAGGCAAAATTATTTTTTTTTTAAATGAAATATTTATTAATATCCAATTATGTATAATTCTGCCTGACCTTTCGAGGATTGCAGGCGTTATGAAATGATAAAAAATGAAAATAAAAGAATCTTAGGTATAAAAAACAAACACCCTGTATAAAAAAAATAACGTTAGCTTTAAACCAAACACCCTGTATATCGACTCTAGGTACCATAGACTAGTTTATGAGTACAATATTAACTATAATTCAGTCTCAAAGACATGCCATAGATCTTTAAGTAACAATTGTCGCCATAATATGATTGTCCTTAATAATACATTGAATATGGTAACACTACATTAAAATAATGGCTTGAATTATGGGCAACATCGGCTAAATTATACTGAAAATATTGCTTTTTCTTTCTAACTAGCGAGATATGAAAGAGATAGAAAGAATTTTATTATGCTATCATTCAAAAATATCGACAGTAGAGACGGTGCTTGCTCTTGGATTTTCAACTTTCCGCACAAAGCTGAACGTTGCAAACCCATTGGCACGTTCATTGTTCCTTAAATCATCCGATAGAAGCTAAGCTGAAACATAGAGTAATGAGTTTGATATTTCGTATTTGATAGATTTAAGATCTAAGAAGATTAAAGTAAGAAATATTAATATTTTTAGTCTAAGTTTAGCCGATGCAGTACATGATCAGCCATTTTTGTAAACATACATAATATTTAACAGTCAATAAAAAATCTATAAAAATAACCCCTGTTAAGAAAATCAGAACATCGCTAGGGTTTCTCACATGTTAGAAGTAGCTTTATTTCGTAGCCATCTTTTATTTATATTTAGTTAGAAACTATTTATTTAGCATTCCCATTTTAGTTAGTACTGGTCTTGTAATAAAGCACTAATTTGTTTGCTTGTAAAAAGTATAAATGGAGAGATTATATTTAAAAAGTGCTTGAAGAGAAAAACCATACTAATGTGAAATCATTGAACTTTACTCATTTGCAATTTCTACAAACTAAAAATTAAAGTCATCCTTGCTACTACGATATAACGATGCAATTCGACTGACTTACGTCGTCGTGGCGAGCGTGTTTTGTATTTCATGTACCCTTGCATAACCGCACGTTTTATATCATATGTCGTAGTAGTAAGGATGATTTTTACTTGTAGTTGAAATCGGAAAAAACACCAACATAAATTGCAAATGGCTTCGCAGGCAATGATGTAATTTGGCATGGGGTATCGCATGCATTCAATGATTGTATGATCACTCCATTTTTATTCATCCGAGATAGTATGGTAGCTTTTAGCCTTGGTAACTAGTTGCCTTATTCACGAACACTCTCTAAGAGAACTTTGCACCTCGTCCACGAAGTAAAAACTGAAAATTCGGCCGGAAATTTTTGAGTTGCGATAGAGTCAGCGACCATGGACCGAGCATTATCTGCTTAAAATTACCATTATCTATAAGAAAGAAAACCAGTTGTATGACAAATGACTTATTGTTCCTGTAAGACATATGTGTGTATAATGTATAACGCAATGTATTTAACTATAAATGTAACGGGATACATGGTCATACATTTGCTTTAATACTGCGCAAAAAAACATTACCTTCATTTTTGATATCCGGCACAGTCGTGGACGAGGTTTATAAAAAAAAACTAGAATCTCATTTTAAGTAAAAATAGTAGACGGTTTAAAATTGTATGAACGATGTTTTACAATGCTAGTAGTAATTCATTGGCAGTTTGTAATCGTTATTTGCATTACAGTGAATATTTTTTTGCGACCAAGGCGGGTATCTATGATATCCTCCATGATAATATAAATTCGCGTTTTCAAATCGATAAAAAAAATGCCCACCTAAAAAATATGAGCAGCTAATTTAACCTATATTTTACATTATTTATGATACAGCCATAATATGCATATTTTATGCATATTTGGCATAATAAAATTCGATCTCTCATAATAATCATACATTCGTTATTTGAGAATAATACCGTAGCGAATCAAGCCTGTAGTGTTGGCAACACAGCTCAATAGTAGTAGAAAATTGCATTTTCTATCGCCAAATAATATTTACACTTAGGGGGAAGGGAGCTAAATATTTAGGGGTTAATTACTAACGATTCATTTTAGCTTTAAACTTAGCTTATAATATTCCCACTTCTGGGACACAGGCCTCCTCTCTATGCATGGAGGCCGTGGAATTTCAATCTTAAATCTAGATAGCTATGCTTTTAAACCTAAATTCCCGACAGATAGTATTACACTCCCTTTTACTCGAGTAAAACTCTGAGTAAAGGGTGATTCAACCTTAGTGAGAGTAGTTTACCCCCCTTTGGGGGTGAAACTTGGGAAAATTGGTTGCCTTTCATGATCGTACAGACATTCGTTAGGCGTAGAATAGGCGTAGCTAGGTAAAAATGTAGCTGTAAGTACAATTTGTTGATAATATCTCGTGATATTTAGTATTAGCTTCATTCTAGGGGGTATTTTTAAACTACCTTTACCAGGCAACTTTTTTGTTAAACTGATTTTAAAAATTAGGAGATATTTGCAATTATAATGGCTTATATAGGGTTGCTAACTTAAAAAAAATAAAACATTTAGTAGAATCGCGATATTTGGCAGCATACCTCATGGTAGATTTATTGTTATTGTTGGTAACTTTTTTTTTATGCATTTTATTCAATGGTTGTTATGTTTGCTTTTTATTTATTAACTTTATAATAATGTATGTTTATTGTTTTATACAAAGTGCATACTGTGGTTAATTATATTAAAATGTTTATACGCTTCGTCTTCTGGTTTTAAATAATAATATTGCATCGTGCGAGCTTTGTAAAAATAGTTACTAACTTAACGTATTTTGTCTGAATTGGTAAACAATATGGATTAATGTTTTATGATATGATATGTTAGTTGGCAACACCAATCAATTGTCATAGTTTTTATGAGTTGTCAATCTAAGATTTGTTGATTTTTTAAATTCTTCTTTGCATAGAAAATCTTTTTCGACGCATAGGTTAATGCGTATAATATTTTAAAATATTTGAAAATAGCTTGACCTCATTTGTCAGATTGAGACCAAGGTATAATAGCGCAATCTCCGAAAAGCTTTGCCAGCCTAATATTAATTATTATTATTCTTTATTGTACACACATAATATCATTAAAATAACATAAGGGTAAGTTATGTACAAAGGCGAGCTTAACCCAGAATTGGGTTTTCTTACAGCAAACCTTAGGGCGATAGATTATCATTATTATTAATGCAGAAACTTATGATTTCCATGCCATATTTGTTTACCAAGTTAGACATAGCTTTCTCAGCTTTGTACATTTTATCTTGTATCTTTTTGTTTTCTTTTTTTTCTCTGCAATTTTATGTTTTATTTCATCCTTTTCAGATAAAGGAACAGCAACGCGTAGATTATGTATTTTATAAATATTTTCGAATGCTTCTTTCTACTGAATGCTTATAGTAGGGCCCTGAAATATTAATGAAAATATAGAACCCTTCTTTTTTGGTGGGTCGAGTAAAAAATGAGTCGCGGAGAGATACAATGGGGCGTTGTGAGAGTAAAGATATTATATTTATTTATAAGTACAATTTTTTTAGTAATTTAAGCTCATTCTTCTATTTATAATAGAAAAAAAAATGCTTTAACAAAAGCAACTAAGCCAAATTATATAATTGCTCAATTGAAACGATTTTAGACTATATATTTTTATACGTAATTTTTATTCTTAATAATTTGGGGCTCTACTGAACTTTATTTCTTTAAAATGTTGATTGCATTGTTAAAATAAAGGCCGAAAGCTGAATTTTAGCTAAAATGCTCATTTTTTTACTGCAATTTTAGGCTAATAATGCATTATATTTTAAAACTATCTTTGAAACTGAAATCTTTATTTATGTCTGTGCATTACTCTAAGTCATCTTGAAAGCTCACGGTGGCATTTTCCTGAAAATAACAAATGCCAAAGTAATTTATAGGCATTAATTTATTATTAGCAATTTACACTTGTATTTGTGCAAATTATAATATAGTGACATTTATATTGGCTCCCATCTTTCACGACTATATTTAATACAACGGTTGACGTGGTATACCGTTGGTGCGCTTGCCAAACATCACAATATTGCATTTTTTTTCGCTAGATGGCATTAATGTTTATCTATACATTGATAGTAAAAAGAGATTTGAAAAATTAAAAAAAAAAACTGGACAAATATACAAAAAAGGTTTGGTAAACGCACCGACGATACAAAAAAATAAAAATGCCGCTCCGTGAGTTTTTAAAGGCAGCTAGCTCGTTGCAATAATATTATTATTATTATAGCTATTTATAACCCAGTGCACATGTTATGTTTGTATTTTATTAATAGCAATTGTATATGTCATGTTTATATTCACAAAAAAGCGCTACTAAAATGAAATTAGCAATGAAAATAATATGAAATGGCGCAAGCTATGTGTGTGTGTGTGTGCTGTCCATTATTTATTATTTTTTTAAACCTTCCCCTTAAGCGATATATTATTTTCTATAGAAATATATTTATTTTAATTTAATAGTTTGCGAAATAGCTTAGTGCCTTCAAATTGTTATATTATCTCAAATATATACGAAAGTTCATAATTAGGAACCTCTTTAATGAAATCTCGTTATTATTTCTATAAATGTGACAAAAATATATTTACTTTTTTTACACGCGTTGGTACGAATTTTAGGTTTTTTTGTTTTGATGAAAACGTTTTATTTTACATGTTTTAAGACTTTTTTTGTTAGTAAAGATTTTTTTTGTATTTTATTTATATGAATTTTACTGAATGAAGGGGTAAACAAGAATCTCAAAATTATTTCTTTGCAAGGCGTGTGTGCCATTATATCGTCGTACATAATATAATTATAAAAAATAATAAAATACATTTATAAAACACCAGTATAAAAAATAACACCAGTTAGGTAAGTAATTAAAACCAGTTATTTAAGAAATAATAAAAATTAAAGTATCATAATTACATCGTGATCAATAAATATCTAAACACAGAAAGTTTCTAAAAAGAACTTTCTTATTTAATTATATGTATGCTTTATGCATATTTAAGAAAAAATCTCAAAAGTACCAGTTTTCAATAAAAAAATAAACCTAGTTCCAGAATATAACCGGTCCAGTAGTTTTCAAGTTGACTCGCATAAAATATATAACTTTTATACCATTCGTCCTGTAAATACATAAATAATTATACATAAGATGTACATAGCATGTTACATAGAATAGTTAGTAACTAAAGTGGTTTTGTATGTGCCTATACCCGAATGGAAACGGCGTAATGTTGAAATGTACCGCCAAAAAAAGATAGCCAGTATTAGAATTGCTAAAATTAGATTAAAGCTGAAATTGTCTTCGTTAAGTAATATAATGTTTGTACAGTCAGGGAAATTAATTGTTATGCAATTTGACTGTGACGATTTTCAGGGCGGCGTTCTTTTAAAAATATTCTCAGTTGGGCACTGTTATGCTGGTGTCGCAAAAATGTCCAATCGAGTTTTAACCCTGAAACGTAAAGGGCAATAGAAAGAATATGGTGCATTTTCGTCAGTACGAGTCTGACGGTTCCTTCAGCTCTACCAAAGGACCACCTAAAAAAAGTTGGGGACTGTTGTAAAACATTTGTATATTTTTTTTTTTGTGAAAACTGATTATGAAGATGGCAGCATTAGATAGAATAGACTTTATTGTAAACCAAATTGTAACGCAACTGTTTTACAATATTGCTTATTCTTTGGTAATTTGGCATGAAGTTCCGACTACAGTTCTTTCACAGTTACCTCTGGTTAAAAAAATGATCTTTATAACCGTTTTAATAAGGTTGCTGATTATTTTTCGTGACAAAAAATATATTTAACTGAGTAGTCAAATTGCTCAACATTTTATTTCCTTGACTTTACGTTGGCCGTAGAGTAAGATTCATATCAACTTATTTTCATATCAATTGTAAATATTTTATTTCGAATTCTAATCTTTTTTTGGCCATATTTATTTTTATTTATAACTTATACTTACTGATAAAATATTGTTTCAAAGATTGTATTGATTTAATGTGGAAAGAAATATGTCAAATTAGTATACTGTAAAAATGTATAATTTAATCAATTATTTGATCTTTAGGCCCTGAGTCCCTTGATATTCCTTTTTTTAACAATGAAATTGTTGGCTCATTAGTAAAGTTTATAAAACGCAAGTTAAAGAATGAAATAATGTAAGTTACGTTGAGTGTGCTATTGTATTTTCAATTTTGAGCTTTAAAGTTAACGTTGAAAATGCAACAACATGCTCATTGCACATTTCGACTTCTCTTCTTGAATATTGATATAATTATGTAAATTGACAACGAAAAAATTTCTTCATTTTGATTTTAATGTGATATTTGAAATTGGTTACATTCCATAAATTAGCTACCTAGTAGCTTTGTCCAAATTTTTTGCTCAGCATAATATTTTTAAGATTGCTTTTTTTTTTCAAAATTATTTATTTTCAAATTTTTTGTGTATGTATTTAGAAAAATATAAAATTAAACGATTTTATTCAAATTATCCATTATTTATGAATTTTGTAAATTGAATTTTCCGTAATTTTGAGACTATTCAAAATTTTATTTATAAACTTTATTTTTATAAATTTTTAACTGTTTAAAATATTATTAGTGTTTTAAACTGTAGGCTTTTTCCTGCAGTTGAGGGACCTGTAGAACAAACAATGTAGTGTTATAAATTGGTGAAAGATATATTATTTGGTTTATTTCATCATAAGATTTTTTTAGGAGGTGTCAATATACTTTTTTTTAATATATTTGTTTTAATATTAGCTTTTTATATACATTGACATGAGAGGTTGTCAGTGTTTGAAAAGCAATGGAGTGAACTATTTAAAAGCTTTTCTTGAAAAATAAGTGAAATAAAATCTTAGTTTTTATGTAAATTAGAGGTTGATGGGAAAAAATGTTATGTACTTTGAAAATAGATTTAAATTTGAAATAGTCGAAGTTTGATAGAGTATTAAATTTTTACCATAAATTAATACATTTCCTATAAAATTCGCTACTGATAGTAATTTAAAATGCAAAAATATCTTTAAAAGATCAATAATATACTCATAAAGTTGCCTTTAAAATAAAAAATAGTCAATCTGAAGATTTTTCAAGTCATTCGCGATATAAGAAGGTGAACACACTTACCGACGTAGAATCAGCTGATCCCATCACTGTAGTTCAATACGGTGTAAAATCGCGTCGAAAGAATTAAAAAAAAAACACTTTTAGCCTGGCTGGAAGTAATTGTTTATTTAATCTGCTTTATTTGATTCCACGTCAGTAAGGGTGGTTACTAAAAATAAACCAAAGTAAAACTGCAATATTATAAAAAAAGGCCGTTGTTATAACAGTAATAATTTAGAACAAATAAATACTTTCACAAAATTTATCGGCGTGGACATTTTATAGATAGATCTAAGTTAAAAATACATAGTATAAAAATAAGACTTGGTGCCGTATAATATTGTTGGTAGTTGTTTAAAAATAAGCTTTTATTAGTCCAAGAAAATAATAGAAATTATTTGAAAACAGTAAAAAAGTACCTATGTTGTATCATAAATATTAACTTTTTCAAGAAAAACTGGTTATTTATTTATTAATGAATTATTTCTCCTCTCTTAATTATAGTTTTGCTGAAAATAATTACGACAACTGATTTTAGTAATCAGTTGTCCTTTGCTAAATTTAAAGTCCTGTAGTAAATTTAAATTATTTTGTAATTCATAAAAAGACACGATTAAACACTAAATTAACTTAGTGATCATCTGTGAAAATAACTAAATATCTTTTGCTAAATGTATTTAAAATGATATAAGCGGGTTTAAAAAAACCACTTTATCAAAACGGCGATGAAGTTCGTAAAATGGAATATTATATTCTATTGCCTAAGAAATAGAGTAGATATTGAACAATTTTATCGCAATTTCATAAGCGACATTGTAAAGTGGCAATGTAGATCCCCAAAATGATATACATAGTATGATTTTGACGTAAGTCTGTGCATTGCCATTTCTTATAAAGTTTGCTCATTAACAGTGATTATTAAAACTGAAGTTTTCTAACAAGAGTCTGTAATTTTAGAATGAAATTATCTTAGAGATTTTGTTTTTGTATATTTTGCTATTCAAATTGAAAAAAAAAAATGATTATAGCTATGTGCCGTCTAGTCGTTAAAGACGGCTATATTATTTTGTATTCAGCCACTAGTCGGCGATTAGTCGGCAAAATGCAACGACCATTTATATCTAGACTCCTAATCATAGGCGACCGATGTCTGTCAACACATTAGGTAAAAAAGTCTTATAACCGTCGTGACTCGACCAC
Source organism: Agrotis exclamationis (assembly GCA_950005045.1). NCBI lineage: Eukaryota > Metazoa > Arthropoda > Insecta > Lepidoptera > Noctuidae > Agrotis > Agrotis exclamationis. The sequence continues at coordinate 13,012,162 of OX465444.1, forward strand.
TCCTGTGAGTCCCCTCGTCGCACTGACCTTGAGTTAGCCAATCATAACGCAGTACCCCGTCCCCGTTGCCAATCTGAACGCAGTACCCCGTCCCCCTCGCTTACGTCGTACCTCAGCGACTTGGCAGAATAATTTTCGTTAGTCAGATCGTGCATGAGGCGTCTAGATATAAATGATCGTTGGCAAAATGCGTCGACAATATGGCTAAGGTGATAGTTATGAAATTGCAACCTATAGAGGTTGCAATTTCATAACTATAACGCTGATTAAGTCAAAAATATGAACTATAGAGTTCATATTTTTGACTTAATCAGCGTTTCTGTTTATGATATATTTTATGAACTGGGCTCTTTATTTGTTACTCAAGAAACTAATTGTATAACAGAAAAAAAAAATAATTTCTGAGTAAGCGGTTGCAATCGAATGTATTTTATAATGTACTCAATGATAATTATGCCACATAACTTGACCTACAAGAATGATCGGCTTGGCCGGCAAGAATGATCAACTTGGCCAATAAGAATAGTTAGCTTGGTCGATGAGTCGGCCTTCTTACAGTTGGCCAGAAGGCCAAAGCCACATTCGGCCCGTTTCTGAAATTCTTTCTCGACTTATTTTACGTCCATTATTTACATTTAGTACACATAAACAAGCTTTATAAACTGTAATCTTCTGCATTTGGAAACCAAAATACATAATTTATTAGTAGGTATATACCATTTGTTTCAATTATTTCTTATTTGTAATAGGACTGTGATAATGCCTATTTTAAAACACGTAATTAATTATAGAAATGTAATAATATTTAATAATGATAAGAGGTGGCTTATTTTAAGTGAATTTGTTATGTTAAGTTTCAAATTGACTCTTCGAACTCCACGCTAATATGAAGTAACCCTTATTATAAGAACCATATTGAAAAAAGAAATTGTCGATGGAAGAATAGACCACCAAAAATAACCACAAGAATAGGCCACCTCTTTTTAAGTAGTGAAATAAATAAAAAAGTGAGACTATATAGAGAATGGAGTCCCAAGCGAATGATATTAATTAAATTGTAAGTGAATAGTTTTTCACAGATTATGATCAAATATGAGATGTTTTAAGATACTGTTATAAGCTTCGCCTGTCCGTATGCGTAGTCCTAATGTCTACCAATTTTATAAATAAAAGTTTTTGAAACTTACACTTTTGTTTCTTTTATAAAACCTTTTTTTACCTAGTATAATAATCAATTAAGTCCCCCCACCCAGGGCAGGACGCAACGACCATTTATATCTAGACTCCTAATCACAGGCGACCGATGTCTGTCAATACATTAGGCAAAAAAGTCTTAAGTTCATATTAGTTTCGACCACTCCTGTGAGTCCCCTCGTCGCACTGACCTTGAGTTAGCCAATCAGAACGCAGTACCCCGTCCCCCTCGCTTACGTCGTACCTCAGCGACTTGGCAGAAAATTTTCGTCAGTCAGATCGTGCATGAGGCGTCTAGATATAAATGGTCGTTGGCAGGACGGGACGCCGCGACGGACGAGCCAGGAAGGTTAATGTTCGATTGGTAAAGACAGATTGGTGTAGGTTGACTTGCTGGCGCCTGTACATCAAAAATTTATTAAAAATCTAACTTAATTTTCTACAAATAGTACTTTTGGAGATAGATGGCAACATTGGTTTGCACAAATAACCTCGCATCCCAAATGCGAATACTGTCTCCGTACCGTCGCGGTTAAAAGGGTATAGTCCCCGCCAGATAAGTCTGGAATAAAGGTCATTGATCCTAATAATGCGTCGTTGGAATTTCATAATACCATCGTTCGAATTTCAAAATAAAATATAAGGTCAAGGTCGCCTCTTACCACGATGTGTTTATTTTGATTCGTGTTACGACACTTTTTTTACGTCATATGTATTTTTTATCGTTTTGAAATATTGGAATACATTGGTACACGGGGGTCAACGAATTTTATTCCAGACTTATCTGGCGGATACTATAGTATTTTTTATATACTTAGAAGCTGCAGTGTGCCCCCTTTCTCCGCGCTCCTGCTGAAGCCTATATAAAAATGTACTCTGTGTGCTGAAGGGAGCTTCAAAACGGATTTTCTCGAAAAGTTAAACCTTTATAAGGTTCCAATTTAGATTTAGGAGCTTATAAACGGATTTGCTCGAAAAGTTATGTTCCAATTTTGATTTTCCATAGCTAGTACCAATTGAGTTGTAATTTTTTTTACCAAATATGGAAGTATTCGGTGTTGGTAGTTCTACGGTAGTAGGTAGGTACTACTAGTAGGATATATGAATGCTAAATGCGTTTATGTACAGACGCCAGCGCATCAACGTACCTCAATCTGTCAAATTTCTTTAGTAGATTTTCAACTTTAAAACACGAAGATTCACGTTTCTTTGACAAAATTTGACCTACAGATTCGAGTGGGTTGATGTGCTGGCGTCTGTACCTACTAGATTTTCCCGCGACTTCGCTCGCGTTAATTTAGCATTTGACAATCATTTCGGATCGTATATGACCTATTCTATATTCTTATTATTTATCTTATTCTTATACTATTTTACGCAAAATCTAGGTACTGAACGGATTTCGATGAAATTTAGTAAACAGTTTATAACGTGGTTTAATATATGGGATACTCTTTATTACTTGCCTGGGGGATTATTTTCGAGTTGTAGCGGACGAAGATCAAAATCAAAATCAAAATATTTTATTTTACATGGGCCTCAATGGGCACTTATAAAACGTCGAGAGAGAAAAAAAAATTGCACGGTTCGGGTTGGTCGTTTCCATGGAGAAGAACCGGCAAGAAACTCCATGGTTACTCTTTTAAAATATTTGCTTTTACAATGTCATTGTTACAGTTTGGAATACATAAACACGAGAGAACATCGTAGGCATGATAAGAAGAGGGAACTTCTTATAAAAAAAAATAATAATAAAATAAAAAAGTATATAATAATATATACGTAATAAAGTAAGTAGACGATTGAGATAAAATGGGCATCTGGGAATTTACACAACCAACAATGTTCTCGCATTCACAATTCTGGAGTAAAAAGAAGCTATATAAAAAAAGAAAGAAGCTATATTAGCCAAAGGTACCTACATATTAATTAAAAATAACTTTTGTGTACGGTAGGTAATGAATGTAAAATTAAAACATTGTAAGAAAAAATAAAAAAGGTAAAAAGAGACAAAACAAACACAAAAACAATAGAAAAAAAAATGTATAAAAGTAAAAAATAAAAAATAAAAACTCTCGAAGACGCAGGAACAGGTAGTTTAAAAGTTAACAAGACTATAGTAGGGTATTTGACAGAAAAAATCTAATTAAAAATGTTTGACACGTATTTTTTCTTTTGCTTCATGAACCAAAATTGACAAAGATACGCCACTTTTAAAATAGCCAATACGTCACAAGCAAGTACAGTTTTTACTTGCTTGTGACGTCACGAGACTCTCGAATTTTGATGCGTTGTATCTTTGTAAATCTGCATCGATTTAACAAAAGATAAAATGTGTCCATTATTTTCAAACCTCTAATTGACAGCATAATTAGATTTGTGATTTATCAACATGCCTGTGGGTAGAATGATAAAATCTATATATACTAATATTATAGAGCTGAAGAGTTTGTTTGAACGCACTAATTTCAGGAACTTCAGGTTTGAATTGAAAAATTACTTTTGTGTTGGATAGACTTATTTATAGAGTGTACGTTACTCCAGAGGAAGGCTCTATGCTATACAGGGTGTAAGAGACATCGACGCACAAACGGTTACCATAGGTCCAGCTAGGACATGTTTCTGGACCGCCCCGTGTTGGAATTTTTCGTCGGTTTTTTCCTAATTTTTTTATGCTTGATTTTTTTTTAATAGTGAACCGAGCATGAGGTACTAATGGTACTGTGGTACTGGGCACAGTATTTAGGCATACGATGACCTTTTATTTGAACTTATATAAACAGCTGAGAAGACACCATTTCTAGTTTTATTTACATTGCTACTTTTAGTGAAAGTAGTGAATTAATTACTTTTTTATTAAAAATCTTATTGGGTTAGGTAAGAATAACGATTACGAACAGTCTGAAGTAAAAAAAACTTCAAAAAAATAAGGAAAAAACAGGCGAAAAATTCCAACACGGGGGGGGTCTCAGAATCATGTCCTGGACCCATGGTATCCGTTTTTGCGTCGATGTCTCTTACACCCTGTTTAACATCACCCTACCAATATCAATAGGAGCAGAAAGCGGGGGTAACAACTGGTATACAAATAAAACCACATAATTATTAGTTACAAGTTTATTACATCGAAATGACCACCATACACGCTTACACCTAGCTACCGTACATAAACATTTTACATAATATTAACAAAAAATACCAAGCGATTCGTAAACAATAAAAAATTAGTAAAAATTACTTTTCATTTGGTTTTAAAACGAGATTTTATTTAATGTACTCGAAGACTTAAATTATATGTATCAAAAACTACGATTTATTATGTGTATAATATAGTTTATATAATATTAATTAGTATAGTCATATATTATATGAGTGTATAAGCAAAATTCGTTGCTTAAAGCGCTCAAAATTACAATCAAAATGCTCGTTTTCACTAAGAATTAGCTATACTATTCACACTGAATCACGTTGTTGGATTTTGAACCGTCACTTCAACACATTCAGTTCAAAATTGCACGTTTCGTTAGTAAAAACGAGCATTCAAGTATAGCCGCCATCTTTAAAGATTAAATAATTTCGAACATTTCAATGCCTTAATGATTTCTTAAAACTGAAACCATACATATTTGAAGTTGCCAGATTAATTATTAATTTCGCATTTTCCATAGAATGTCGAATTTCTTCAATAAATTCGACACGTAGAAAAATAAAGGCTACATATATATTTTTTTTCTTATGGTTTTGAGTGCTCTTAGCGACGCCTTATAGTAAGATTAAGTATAGAATACAAATAGTACAGTATTATTAACATTAATAAGACACGATTTAGCCCGACACGAACTATGGCTCGTGGTTATAACGCCTTCTAAATAGGTCGAGTTTAATTACTTAGCGAGACTCCGCAAATGTTATAATCAACCCACTTTTATATTTAGGCATCATGTAATATAGGACGATTCTATTGTCGTCAACTGACCATAAATACAGCTTATAAGCTGCTAAATTACTACATTATGAACACAACCCTTATTTTCCTCTATGTTACTGTGACATAAAAATAACATAAATGAACGGGGACAAAATTTTGGTTTTGATCCACTGACAAATTAATGGAGAAACTTGATAACTGCTTAACCTGGGAATTGAACCCAGAATTTCATGTTCAGCAGTCGCTGTTACGGCCACTAAAACAACTAGGTTTTTATATTTTATATATCTTTCACGCATGCGGAGTCTAGCTAGATAATTTAAATGGACCTCATATATATTTACTAAGGCTAATCTATATGGCGTTTTTATATATAAATAGTTTAATCTTAAATACAATATAATTCTGGTAGTACATTCAAACATATTAGTTTGCTATAACTTAAACATTTACTGCATTTTAAATATTATTTTTCCGACATATTTTTTACTCTCGTCAATTTTTTTTTTGTTCTTGACGAATTTTTCCTGTTTAGAAATGTCGGTTTTTTACATAGAAATAGACAAGTTTGGATACAAAATACGTATGTTTATATAATATAAACTTTATATATTTATATTTCTATTTACTAAAACTACAAGAATTGGTGTTTTTATACCTTTCAGTGGACGAATCGCTTTCGCGGGCATCTATCCTAAGAGTATGTACTTTGTATATAATATAATCATGAAGCTACATACAAATTTAAATCATCTGTTTTGATGTTTAAAGTTCATTTTTCTTCAACACTTATCAAGAAGAATTGGACATATTTAAGAATATCATCATAATGCTACAGCGCAGCATGTCGTTGGTTCGATTCCCGTGCGGAATTAAAATTTGTATGTTCCACGGGTCTGGGTGTTTGTGTATGTGAGATTAAATGTTGGTAAACGCACCCACGATACAATAATATAATTAAATAAAGTGATATTCTGAAATATGACCACAATTACATTAATGCTGTATAAATTTCGAAGCTGCAATACACATAAGGCACGACATAAGACAAATAATATTACATTTCTGACATTTAATTCATTAAAGAGCTACTATGAAAATTTTAATTTTTTGTTACTTTTTTAAATTACTTTCCTTATTTATATTTAATTAAATAATTTCACGAGACTTCACCCGTCGACACCATCACTATGCTATAAAAATAAAAAACAAAATAAAAATAAAATATTTTTAAATTTTTTAGTTATTAATATTTTTTCTTTTTTCTAAATGCGTTAAATTTGAAAGCTGCGTTTAACTATTTGTCCGATTTTTAACGTTAACTGTACATCACGGCTGTAATTCCTGAAGTATTAGGCAGAGATCTAATAACACACATTTCATCAATTATGTTTGTGTGCCATATAATAGGGAACACTTGCCTTAACGTCGCGTCGGTCAAATAGTTAATTCTTAATTTCTTAGTATAATTAGTATACAAATTCATTTTTTTTAGTATATATATTTTGTAAAATAATTGCACCATCAATCACTGTGCTTCACGACATCCTGTTAGAGAGGTAGGTAGAGTTACGTCACTCGCAAAAGTATGTAATCTCTTACTCTGATTCCTCGCGATCTGAGTAGTTAATAACTAGTAGGAATAATAAAAATGGTATCATTTTAAAGGTTAACCTGTTAACTTTAAATTGATACCAAATTCATTCAAATCAAGCCATTATTTAAGGATCTATTTCGGATCAATTCCAAGTTAAAAAATCCCTTAAGAAATTCCTTTATAATATCATGTTTGGATAAATTACTATAGTTATCTTCATTTCATATAAATATTTAGCTCTTTTATATTAACAGGACGTCGCGAGGTTTTTCAGTTAGTATAAATTTTAATAAAAATGTATATTATTATAATTTATAAAATTAAATATATTCTGAAAATGGCACATTTGTTTCATAAATTGGGCTGTATTTGAAGTTAGATGCCATAGATTTTTTTTAAATAATTATTTGTTTTATTCCACATTATTTACTTTAAATATATTTCATTTGAGATTTTTGATGACAATTTATTTTTTTAAATATTCTTAGATTTTTCATTATTTTTTCAAGGTTTTAGCTGCTTTTTATACATACCTTTTAAATAAATTTTTGTTATTATTCATATTTTTACCAACATACAGCCCTTTCAAAACATTTACACATAGTTACAGAGAAAAGGCACGAAATATCCAAAAAACAATCATGTAAATAACAATACTATCCATAATGGCACAATCGGTTAAATCGAAGGCATCCAATATAAGGTCCCCGCAGGGCTAGCACTTTGTGAAACGTGGGCTACTTGCCCAACAATGGGACTTGGTTTAGTTGTGTCAAAGACAATGATCAATTTTTATAAATGCTGCCTTTTTTGAGAAAGAGATCTTATGGAAATCTATATGTATGAGTAGCTGACTTTTTAAAGATACTATTTAAGCGTATGCCATATGCAAAACTATTTAAATTGCAATTTATCTTAAATCAGATCATATTATATGGATTATATATTTTGTTCGGGAGCTTTCTATTATTTATTTTTGACGCTGCCTTGATGAAAATGAGTTTATTTACTTATTTTTACAAATTCCAACAGTTCTCTGTAAATATTTCAAAATATGACACACCACTTGGAAATATAGATGCCTATTTATTATTAGCAGTGGATGGAAATATCTAAAAATCTTTGACACGACTAAACCCAAGTTATTAATAACAATAATAATTGAACTCCAAATCTCTAAGGCTGACTAAGACACCATTGTTATTAAATTAAATATTAGCACCCTATATTTTAATTTACAGTTTTAAATTTTAGTAAATTTTTGCTTTAGTTCATGTTTTTAATCTAACCTTTTTATAAATAATAATAAACTCTCTGGTTTTTTTTTTATAAATATTTTGGTTTACTTATAAAACTTTTTAAATTTTTAATAACTTTTATAAATGGCATTTTTAATTTAAAATGTTAGATAAAAAACATAAAAACAAACAATTAAATAGGCACAATTTCTTTTCAGTAATATTTTCAATAAATTTTAGATTTTATATTAATATACAACATCTATACAATCTGTTTCGATAGATATTTTGACTTTTACCTTTTTTATTTACTTAATTTTAAATAAATTAATGAAAAGGTTGAGATTCAATTAAGTGATCTTTGGATCACAAATGAACAATTTTATGTTTTTTCGAGACAATAACCAATACAGACTCGCCCTGTAAAAAAATATCCGTTAAAAAGTCAAAATACCCACGAAAATAATCATCGAGACTTTTTTAGAAAAAACATCAAATTACAAACACTAGTTATATAAATAATTTCAATGTTCTTATAAAAAAAACGTGCATAGTCTTAAATTTCAACACTTACACGACAAAACTACCGCCAAAAATTACCAGTACAAAAAACCCTACTTAAATTTTACCCAGTTTTTTACCGCGGTAAAACTGAGATTTTACCACGGTAAAAAACAATTCAACCAAATTGAACTATAAATCAGTAATTTCAAGCGGTAAATAAAAGCTTTTCTTTCACAGTAAGACACGCACCTTTTTTAGAAATTGCCGAATTTCTTAGTGACGGTAGATGACGATTCAGATTTATGGGAACTGGTCATAACTGACTTCCTTTCAATGGTTTCCGAAGTTATAGTTTGCTTAGAAAACTTCTTATCCAGCGCATCGATATCTTTGACCATCTCCGAAGGTTTTTTAACTTTAGTAATGTTCGTAGTCGTCTGGTAATCTGATGTCTGGAACTCTGAAGGCCTCATGAAAGATCGACTGGTATCCGAACTTAGTTTCGACTCTAAGGTGTTGAAGCGAGAGTCTAAAGTGCTGTATTTCGAGTCATTATCGAAAGACTTCGACAATTCATCGATGCCATCGAGCCTGATGGGTTCATATTTAGTGCTGGTGGTCGTTAAATTTACCGGAGAAGAACTGTAAATTTTTGTTGTTGTGATTTTCTGGGTACCATTAGGAATTTCCTTGACCTCCGTAGTGGTCTCCTCCATGTAATTAGGACCACCATAACTAGAACTTTCCTTATATGGAGAGGCAATTCTATCATAATCTGGGGTCACCGCTTTGACCAACTCCGTAGACCTATCAAACTTGGGTGTAGACGCAAACGGAGACTTCATCTCTTCACGGAATTCAGTCTTACTATACTCAGTTTTGGGGTAAGACTGGTAAGATTCACTGTGGATCTTGAATTCGGACTGTTTAGTACCTCCGGGGATCGCTTCCGTTGATTTCTGGTGTTCAGAAAACGTTTGGCCTACACCATCGAAGGGCTTCTTCAGAGTTGAGTAGATAGGTTCTTTGTCATCGAATTTGAGCTCTCTGGCATTGAATTTAGGGCTTAATGGGGTCTTAGGGGGGTCATATCCGAACTTTTGTTCCTTATAGTCGTAGTGGGATGTTTCTTGCCGTTCGGTTTTGGTCTCGATGTGTCTCGGGGGGTCGTGGAGGTGTCTCGGGGGGTCGTGAAGGGGTCGTGGCGTGTCGTACAGGCGTGTCTCGTAGCTGTAATGTTATATTTTAGTTGGTTATAGGTTGATTAAGTTTTTTGTAGTTGGTTATTTGGCTTGAGTTGTTTATACGTGTTCTTTGTGCAAGAATTTAACTTTATTGAAATGTGATTAGATAAAATGAAAATCAATTTAAAGATTATATCATATTTGTTCTCCCAAAAGGGATTGGCTAATCGATTTTTTTTTGAAATAGTAAATCCTTGTTTCAACATTAAGGTGCAAGTCCTATTAAATCTATTGCCATTAATGGACAAATAGTTATTTGAGCATTTATTTTAAATTTATTTAAATAGCTTTGTCGCTTATGAATGAGCTAATTTAAAAGAAACAGATATCACTGTTATTTTATTTAAATTGAATACGGTATAACAAACCTGCTATTATAAATAATAATATAAATTATTCACAAATAAACAACTCAATACCAAAAATTAATATAATAAGTAATTCCAATTAAAAATCCCGTCCCAGTTTATAAAATATCCCAACATTTTTAACATTTACAATTTTAACAAGATATGAACACTAAATATTGCTGTACAAAAAGTGCTGAAGTTAGCCCCATAGATAGATTCCCAGAAGAGTTAGACACCAACACCGACATGCCATGCCAGAAGAGAATTATAAACAAGAAGAATTAGATTCAGGCAACATAAAGTTATAATTATTAGTATTTTTTTTTAATATTTTGTCAAATGACAAATATGACAGCTGTCATTTGACTTCAGTTGTTTTTTTTTGTAAAAGTATTAGTAACATTTTTTTTAGTTTTAATGACAAAAAATGGTTATGTTCACAAAATTATTATTAAAGGACCAACCTTTATCATTCGTCCAATCATTCTTTTGCTCCGTAATAATATTCTTTTCCCTTTACTATAATGATAATGATTCATCATTCAGCTTTATAAATTCAGTCATCATTCACATTCACTCATTCATTCACTACCAACTCATTCGTCCGTTCAATCATTCTTTTTTTTTATTACCAATCTACATATACAGAGTTTTACCTTCCCGATTATTTCACCACCTACATATAATAGTGTTGTAGTACTCAGCCATAAATATGATACATAAAGTTCGTCGTTCCTAAATCATCATTTAATTTTTTTGGATTATTATAATAGTTTTCATCATAGTTAAGTGGTTACGAGCAAAAAGCTCTACTACCAAAGATTTGATATCGTTAGACCTAATTATCATAAATTGTGAATTGTTAATGAATAAATGCAATGAATTACCGCATCTAAAGGTCATTTAATAAATCCTCCCTATTTCTTTCTTCTAAAAAGTAATAATATTAATTTTATTGTTATTTTTCTAATCTTAAACTCTTTACAACATTTTTAAGAAAAAATAACGAAATTACAAGAATAGTAAGAAAAAATAACGAAATTACAAGAATAGTATTGTCTCGCAAACTATTACAAAAAAATCGTAAAAAAATTCATGTGCCTTTACAAAAATCAAAAGAACCTCTCATAAGAATTAAGACAGTGAGGAGAAATTCGATGACAACGCGGAGGCGTTGTCATCGAATTTGTATTTGTATTTGTTGTAATAATGTGGTCAGTAGGAGTACTGACCACATTATTACAAGACTCAAGATCTGTTAATTCTTGGCAACTGTTTTGATAAACATTTTCATCTTTCTTTTCATTAAACATTAAATAAATACTCAAAAAGATTGTAGTGCATATTCAATTTTACACATACTTCACTCCTTCTGTGCGCTCATTGATTCACATCTCTGTCAAAACGCGTATAGCCCGACTATGAAGTTGTGATAAAGGGGTTTGAAGATTTTACTATGGAGCGTGGCATACCTACTGCCGCCATTTTGATTTTTTTTCAAAATCGCGGCCAGCCATGAAACCTTTATAAATCGATAGCTGACATCAATAACAACAAAAAATATTATGACACCAACCCTCGTAAAGTGTCCGGTTTCTGAGATAATAACCGTGAAAGTTGATCACGTGACATTCACAATTCTAAGCTAGTGTATGTGTTCGAATGTATCAAGATGTTAAAAATAATAACTTTTTGAATGTAATATGTATGTTGCATTATATCTGGATGTTATTTAAACATTATACGTCTGACATAATCTACTTTTTGAACTTAATAACTTATTTTTAGTAAATTAAAGTGTAATTCTCCCTCGTAAAGTGTCCGGTTTCTGAGATATAAAGTGTTAAAGTTGACTACATTAAAGCCTCCTGCAGACACACGCGATTAATCGCGCGGGGCGACATGTCGCGGTCCATTCGCAGTATTTTTAGAGTGGAAATTAGCTTGGCTCGTTGTCGCAGCGCGATAATTCGCGTGTGTCTGCAGGAGGCTTAATTCGGAATAACAAAGGCTTAATATTTTTTTATAAAATATTTTAGTAATTGATAATCCTGGTCTGGGAGAAAAAGAAAAACGTAGAATGTGCCAGCTGCTTCTCTTCCCGGGCAGACCGTAAAAGACGATCGAGGGATAGGGCAAAATGTAAGATCCATAGTCCCTCAGCTTAAAACTCTTTCAATGGGCAGCAGCGTTGGAAGACTAATAAGCTGAAATAAATGCGCTCGCCAACCCGCCTACCAAGCGTGGCGAGTATGGCAATAACCATCCAATGGAAAATCCTTGGGTGAGGCCTTAGTCCAGTAGTGGACTTTCTACGGCTGTTATGATGATGATATGCCTCATGATGTTTCTGCTTACTGTGGCCATCAATATGTTTTTCAATTTGTATCGAGACGAGCGTGTCATATTTTGCATAGATATTTTGATGATACAACTGTAATTTAGTATACAAACTTCGCCATAGTCGTCCCACTTCTTGTGTATTGTTTCTACAACTCAATATGGCACAATTAGGCATTTTTTACTTTTTGTATTACCTCTGACTGCGAGAATATTCGAGCGCGGACTCATTAAAAGAAATCAAAATATCTCCTTTTTTACACGTGAAGTAAATACACTTCCGGTACAAGCCAATCCAAGTCTGTAGTGGTCATAATAATGTTGATGATAGGGATACAATGTAGGGGCTAAGTTATGGCTTCAGGTACAAACAAGAAAATTCGATATTTAAAAATGTGGCAAAATCTAACCATCCCTACCAAAATTGCAAAAAGTAAAGGTGACATGCCATGGTTATATTTATCAAATAAAAACATGACGCCTAAAATCGTTTGATAGGCAATAAAATGTTCTTATAACGGATTTTTAATTTTTCTATCCCTATTTGTGCCAGTATATTAGAAAGAGAGACAGGTTTATGCAACCAATAGAAGACAATTTTCGCGAGTTGACGTCAGTTTATTGCGTTATAATGCTTAAAATTAGAAATTGTAGTAACCACAGAACCATCACACAATATAAATGTAACGAGTACTGTCAGTTGTATTTTAGACTGAATGTTTAAACCTGTCTCATGTTTAACATTAACATTGTTTAACATTTTATCGTATAACTATCGTATTGATAGTTAAATCATATGAAGATATTACATTCAAACAAGTGTAGACGGTCTAAAAATAAATGATTAAGTTCAAAAAGTAGATTATGTCAGACGTATAATGTTTAAATAATATCCAGATATAATGCAACATACATATTACGTTCAAAAAGTTATTATTTTTAACATCTTGATACATTCGAACCTACACTAGCTTAGAATTGTGAATGTCACGTGATCAACTTTCACGGTTATTATCTCGGAAACCGGACACTTTACGAGGTTTGGTGTCATATTTTTTGTTGTTATTGATGTCAGCTATCGATTTATAAAGGTTTCATAGCTGGCCGCGATTTTGAAAAAAAAACAAAATGGCGGCGGTAGGTATGCCACAAATCTTCAAACCCCTTTATGTATCATATAAACAGCTGAGTACTGTAACCATAGGCCAGCATAACCTGACCCCTCTTTACCTCCACTTTCTTGCAAATTGGGATCAGATCATACAAGACACTGATTTTCCCTACATGGCGTTCCCCGTTCCAAGGTCAGTGATGGTGTCAAGTGCCATAAATTAGCACGATGTGTGCCTCCGTTCCTATCCCAATGTGGTTGCCAGGTACTGATGATCAAACTGATGGGTTGCCCAACCGTGGGACAATACTGGTGATGACTGATGATAGATGAATTTGTTATCAACAGGATAGATTTTTGAGTTTTGAAGTATCTATTTTATGGAAGGAAATATGAATGATTCTTTGTGAAATGTTCTTTGTTATATTTTGTTATTGATTTGTTGTTGCATCTTATTTTTGTGGTAATACTTTTTTTATGGAAACCGAGCAATGAGATACAAAAGCTTTTGAAATAATCAGAAATCAAGGATTATTGAGTATTCAAAATTGTTTTGTGAACCCCAAAAACGAGTTGTTAACAATCGATTTATACAACCCCCAAAGATATGTGGCGTAATCTAAAAAATACTATCATACCCTAAAAAATCATTTTAATTATTTAAGAATGATTTTTACGACACAAAAATGATAATGACTGTTAAAAATTGATTATATAATTCCAAAGTTGATTTTAACAACACAAAAATGATAATTTTTCTACGAAATTGATGTTTATGATCCAAAAAATGATATTTAGTACCAAAAACTACAATGAAATGGACGAACAGAACATTTCACCCCCAAATCACCCCTCTTATCACCCCCTACCCCATGTCCCTGGCAACCAAGTGCAAAACAAGACAACATAAGTAGAAGAAGTAACATCACAAACCGAGTTCACTTAGTTTCCTCGCACCTAAGGAGTGATGCCCTCCGTGGCGGGGGAGGGGGGGCGCGTTCCCTCTTGTAGGGGATCCGGTCCTCCCCGACTAGGTGCGCCGTGCGGACCTCCGGCAGGGTTAGCGACCTCACTGTGACTTCCTCTAGGCTTGTCCTTTTGAAGCACCCCATGCAGGTTAGGTTAGGAGATTAGTTAAAATTGGTTTGGAAGTAGTAGCACAATTTTTTTTTGGAGATTTTTAAATTTGATGTATGTAATGATATTCTCTATGTTAAAAAATTGTGCCGCCATTGCAAACCATGCAATCATATAAGTGACAACATGCCTAATTAGTTGCTTTAGGTACATGGTACAGATAGCAAAACAGGTATGCAGGCAGTAAATTTCAAACGGTTTTTCAATGTTTTTCTAAAAGTTTCAATTTTAATACCAAACTCTTTGACTGCATGTAGCATACACCCAGAAAGTGCATACCAGGAAAACCGTTTGGAAACGATTACCTGCACAGCTAAGGAAGCTTCTCCATGATGCGATAAGACGCAATTCATCCGATTCCAACTACAAGTGAAAATCATCCTTACCACTACGACATATGACATAAAACGTGCTGTTATCTAAGAGTACATGAAAAACAAAACACGCTCGCCACGACGACGTAAGTCATTCGAATTGCGTCGTTATATCGTAGTAGCAAGGACGATTTTCATAAACCGCACGAATCGCGTCATGAGTGAGCTTCCCAACTGTACATAGGACATAGTATATAAGCTAATACATAGTATTATGTACAGAACGATGTCTCGGTCCGCTTGGGCATTATGTTAGGAGCGTTGGGGAACAAGCAGATATATTGTGACCACGGGTTTCTAAAAACCAAATTATTTTATGTAATTTTAATATCAGTCAAATAAAGGACTATTCACTGCGAACATTTGCTCGCGAATTTATTTAAGGAACATTCGTTGTGCGAGCTTTTGTTACACAAAGAACCTTTTTTTTTAATGTGTATAAATTATCAAATGAATCCTTCCGCCCTGGGTGGAGTGAAACGGACTATTAGACTCGTTCTTACTAAAGTCCACCGTATTCTTTAAATTGCCCTTTACGTTCCAGAGTCACGATAACGTGATTAGACTGTCCCGTGACCCACGCAACGAATATTGAGTCTCGTTTGGTGAGGACTGAGGATTTGACTACAAAAAATCAAAACGTGTTCGTCGCGTATGAAAGTTAGGAAATGAATGTTCGCAGAACAAATTCGTGAGCGAACGCTCGCGATAAACTATTTCTTTTTACGTATTACGGTGCATATCAAAATGATTTTTAGAAACAAGTGGTCAATGTGTGTCAATTTGGATGTTTCAATTCATATATTTTACATTCTTACAAAATTCCCTATAAATGTATATTTTATCAAATTATTAATAGCCAGTTTAATCTGACCTCTAATTGCAAAGAAATCCTATATATGGCGAGATCAGATTATACTGGTATCTCGTATGTATAGTGTTTTGGTATAATAAATAAAAATAAAGCAAATATACATAGGTTGGCAAAACGTTCCTTGCATATTGCGAAGCGGATTTCAAGCTTATTGGACGCTCACAAAAATATATTTACATTCTGTATTTATTATGTTCATTTACATAATATGTATAGTTGATTTTAATATTAACTTTATGGCAATGAAAATAAAGACTATTTTCTTTGGTCTAGTAAGAGTAAGCCGTTTTGAAGTTCCGGGTTTTGATTCCCAGGCCGGGCTTAGGTGTTATTTGGTTTTTGAATTAAGGAATTTCTCAATTGGTTTCTGCTTGTGAAATAATCATTGATTTTATTTATATATAACATAAGAAAATAAGCCTATACTGTTCATACTGGTGGGGTACAGACTTCTCTGTGTCCCACCGAGTTTGTCTTTCATTGAACGCTCTGATCTCAGGACCTACTGGTCCCAATTGTTTTTTTTTTTGTGACGGGTAGTCCATTTATCCAGGAAGGCTATAGGCTATATAACATCACGCTAAGACCAATAGCAGCTGAGTAGCGGGTGAAAACACGGTGACCAACTAGTCAGTTATTAATTTGGTATATTTGTGGCGTTATAAACTTTGCCCTTCGGAAGTTCCAAACTTTTTCAGCTCGGGCGCACTTACAGGTTTAGAATTTTTTCTCGTCCTAGCCAGTTGATACCAAGTGAATACCTGGTTCCGAACTCCACGAAATCAGAACACGTAAATCTGGGTTTGTTGCTGCAAAAGAGCTCAATGAGACTATCTTCTTCTTTCTGGTGGATATTTTATACATATAGAATCTTGGTTCATCAATCCGGAGAATGGTCGACCCTCGCGTCTCATGAAGCCCCTCTGTACTCTCTACGACGCACAGTTTGGGAACCCCTGTTCTAAGTAATCTCTATCAACATTGCCAAATAAAATAACATTCCAATCAACTATAATATATGTAGGTATATAAAATGTATGTAAAAACGTTGATTTGCAAACTTACTCGTTATTCATCGTTCTGTCATTGGAAGATACTCTGTGAAATTAAAGCAACATGATATTCAACTAGGCATAGTACTAGGAAACTAGCCATAGTACTAGGGAACTAGCCATAGTACTAGGAAACTGGCCAAAGTACTAGGAAACTAGTCATAGTACTAGGAAACTAGCCATAGTACTAGGAATCTAGGCATAGAACTAAGAAATTAGGCAGATTTCTATGATGAAAATTATACATCGATTTTTAAAGAATGATGGTAAAAAATTGGCGTTAAGACCAACAGTATCGAATAGTATTTGAAATCCTAATCAATAAGCAAGTCGGCAGCATTAATAGATTTTTTTAGTAAACAAGCCTTCTATAGATATGTATTTTAATTATGTTGATTTTAAGCCCTTTTTCAAAGCCATATGTCATAATTTTCCCATCATCCTTTATAGATATAGGCTAGGCTAATAGATAAGCCTTATTTTAAGAGCATTAGATCTAAAATTAAATCTAGTTTCAAAGCTAGGCTATAATTTTAAAGCTAGACCTGTCTGTGGAGAAAGTAGAGTGGAAAATATGTATGTATGGATTTACATGTAAAAGTATTTCTATATTTCTGCTATGAAGCGTGGAGACATGCATGAAGTATAGAAATGTGTATGACAGTAAAATAAACGTATTGAATTTTTAAAAAGATATGAATTAACGCTTGAAATTAATATTCTATCTTAATCCAAGTCTTGATCCGTTGTCTTTGACGACTGCATCTGATTGGACATATTTAAGACTCGGGTACTATATCAATCCAAATCTAGATCCATTAACTTTGATGATTGCGTCTGATTGGATAGTTTTGAAACAAGAGGTATTCAAATTGGGACGTCAATAAATCAATCAACGAATAAATTAATAGACAGTTCGGGATCAAGAATGAAACTGAGATAGATTTTATTTATTTCCAGCGTAAAATAATCAGTTGTTCCATACATGTTTAAATACAATTTACTAATTAAATGGAACAGAAGCTTGTATTTTTTTTAGGTTTGTCTCGATTAAATCTTGAAAGGACACAACCATTTATTTAACTGTTCACAATGATTTTTGAACAACAGTGTTGCTAAGCCGAAATAATAGTGTAGTGTAATTATAAGCTTTCTAATGTAAAGTCATCAAGAATCTATCTACTTTAAAAATGTTAATCTTAGATTATAAAATGTCCATATTCGTGTTTTAGCCACTTTTTATATCAAATCAAATCAAAATCAAAAGCATTTATTTCAAGTAGACCAATTACAGGCATTTTTGAATTGTCAAAGACATAAAAAATATAATTAAATGCTACAAAGTTATGGTGCTACAGTCCCAGTCACAAGACATAAAAACTGTGAAAGTACCGTAGATGCACATTACAAGAAGTAGGTCTCTATGGAGAAGAACGGGCAAGAAACTCCATGGACACTCTTTTTAGATCGCCAAAATTATTACAAAACCTTTGTTACATCATTCATTTTGAGATGGTACATTATGTGAGAACGATGTAGCAAGTTAAAAGTGTCCATAGTAAAAATTACAAAAAAAAAAGACAATATAAATGTAAGTGAGCGCCATGCACACATTTAAATATAATATAATATTAATTAATATAGAGATGGTCACTTGTTTTACGTAGTAATCGAATGACGACGGGGATAATTCTTCTTCCTTCTTTTAGGCTTCAATTCTCAGTGGTTTCATACGAATCTGGTCATTCTATAATCTCAAATAGTAATATTGTAAACACTACTTTATCAAAAACTACTTTTTCTGATTATTTTGCGAAATACCGACTTTTTTTTATTACCCGGCTGTGTTGACAACTAAAAGGTAGGTAATGTGTTTGATTCTCATTTTTGGTTAACATAACATCACACCTGTAATCCCTAAGTGTTAGGCAGAGGTGTACCTTACAGTACAGACACATAAGGATCATTTTCGGTCAATATAGCAAAATAATCAATAAAAATAATTTCTTCTATAAAATTGTATGTTCTAACCTTGATTTTTGTTTCCAGATTTTTGTATAGTTGTGTTGGTATATCTTATAAACTATTATATATAAGTATAATATATAATTTATAAAGTAGGCACATATCATAAGTTGTGAAGGCACATTGAAACAGTATGTTGTATATAAGTGTAGTATATAGTTATATAATCATCTGTTTGAAATCCGATGGCAGCGTGGAAAACAAGAAAATTTGGGTTAAAAATTTGGAAAAAAGAGAAATTTTTGTGTTGATAAATTAAAAATGTCTGTTGGTTTTTGGTGCTGAAACCCGCAGTTATAGAAAAAGATAATGTAAAGTCTATTTTTATAACTATTTCGATTATATTGAAAGAATACACTTTTGAATGCAGACCATAAAAATTACAAAGTAGATGTTATAAAATCTTATATCTTCTTTTGGATTAAAATTGTTCAAACCAAAGGGTAATTAAAAATGTTCTGTTGCGTTTATGAAGAAATTACGATAGGGCAATACAAAACCCATTTATTACTCGACTTGGCAACACCGACCCACTTAAAAACTAAGTGGGCGATATTTCGCCAAATTCTAAAATAATTTAAAGCTAAGAATGCCTTATACTATATATATAAATTTGTTTTATTTATAATAATAATATGCTTGCGTTTGACTGTAATGAGATGGCTAGCGAAGATGTGGTCGACGCTCGCTTGCCTAGTAGTAACATAAATATTATTTCAACACCCTACGGTTGTAAATATCAAGAAAAGACCAGACAATATTCGCCTGAATTTACTACCTAAATTACAGGCTTCAACACCAAAAACCAAACAAAAAAAAAAGACAGAAAAATCATCAAAAAAACTTACCGGGTGGTAAATCCCTCATAATTCTGTTTCGGTTCCTCCTGAGGTCTGAAGCTCGAAAACGTTGGACTTTGGACTGTATATTGCTTCTCATCCCTCAAAGTATTATAACCAGAATTCTGCGTATACGACGACTGATTCAAAGACGTCTGATTCAATGACGTCTGATTCAATGACGACTGATTCAGAGATGAATGATTGAAGCCTTCAGGCCTTGCAGGTACTGTTGGGCTTTTCGGCGTAGTGTATCCGTATCCGGGAGAAACGGGACTTTTAGGTCCGGGAGTTCCGTGGATAGAGTGATTCAACTGTGAGATGTGTGTGGACATGTTGTGTGTCGTGTTGTGTGTCGTCTGTGTCGTGTGGGGAGAGTATGTGCTGTTTGGACTGTATGTTGTGTTCGCGAAGCTGCTGTTTGGCGTTTTGAATCTGTGGGAGATAAATTAGTAGTTAATTCTTGAGTTGTCAACTTTTTTTGGGTATTTTATTCAGCTAATTCTTCTCTACATGTGGTGAAAGGCTTTATAGAAATTATGGTCGAGTTATTTGAGTTTTATTTCAATTTCAATACATTATTCTTTATATATATATTTAGGAATAATTATCAGGGAATACGAGTCTAAACTGAACTGGTTGAAAATTAATTTATTATTTTATTGACTTGTTGAAAAGACAAATTAGTGTCGTCGACGAGCTCTTTGTCGACGTTTTAGAGAATAGCATAGTTGATATTCAGTTGTTTTCTATGCATCCTTTCGCATCATTAATAATAATAATAATATTCCACAACTATCACACAACGCCATCTAGTCCCAAGCTAAGCAGAGCTTGTGTTATGGGTACTAGACAACTGATAAACATACTTATATATTTCTAAATACATACATATTATAGATAAATTATACCCAGACACAGAATAACTCCCCAATATTGTTCAACGACAAGTTGTTAACATTAAATCTAGATTAACGGCACATAAATGTTCGTTCTGATCGACTCAATCAAGCAAACACGAACAAATTGTGCGCGTACATTCTGTATAATAATATGTACGCGCACACCTGGTTACGTTCAGTTCAAATGTGCAGTACATTTGAACTGAGTTTACAAATAACGAGCCCATAACTCACGTGTGCACGTACAAAAGTGCCGCACACTATTTTTATGGAATCGTATTCACTTACCTCGTCTGACTGGCATCACTGTTGTACCCCAACTGCAGGTCAGTGTCGGTGTCCTCTCCCGAGGTCTCTCCCGCTCGTATCTTGTACTTGGCCTGGCGGATGGCAGTGAGGCGGCCGCGAGCTTCCTCTAGCTCTTTCTCTATACGAAGAACTTCGGATCTGGTGGAAGAGGAGACAATTTAGTAGGTGATAGTTTTATCAGGAGTCCTTGAGCGGAGCAAAAAGGATTGTCGTCTGACAAGCCTGCTTAGACTTTCCCGCGATCCCAGTAGGCATTTGACCCTATGGAGACCCCACCGGTTTATTAAGTGTCGTGACCCGGGCATGATCCTTGATCAGACGGCGAGCTACCCATTAATCGCCGTCCGCAAGCCGTAGACGTTTCACTTGAAATTATGTAACAAAAGTTCTGTAATAATTTTGGCGATTGAAAAAAAGTGTCCATGGAGTTTCTTGGTCATTCTTCTCCATAGAGATCTACGGTTTGTAATGAGCATCTACCGTACTTTCACAGTTTTTATGTCTTGTGACTGGGACTGTAGCATCATAACTATTTTTGTACTAGTTTTATTCGATGTCTTTTGACAATTCAAAAGTGCCTGTAATTGGCCTAGTTGAAATAAACGATTTGATTGATCGATTGATGATTGATTGATATTTAGCCACCCGAAGTTCTCATAATATGGCTGAAACTTCCCGTAAACGGCCGAAGTTCTAAGACTGCCAAATCGCTCCAAATTTGCCCGAAGCTCCCCAAAAACAGCCGATCCTTTCCGAAGACAGCCATAGCTTTCCGAATATGGTCTAAGCTCTCCGAATAAACCCGAAGCTTTCCGAAGACAACCGACGTCTCCCGAAGACTTCCGAAGGCTCCCCGAAGCTCCCCAAAGCCATCTCACTCACCTAGCATCGATCTCCTGCGCGATCCCTCCCACCATGCGTCTGTTGAGGACCAAACTCCTCTCCTCTTCAGTCTGGATGGCGTCTCTGGCAGCTCGCACCAGGTTGTCAGTAGACCTGATGACCTCGGCTCCAGCTGATTGGAGGCGACGGGTCGATTCTGATGACGGGTCGGCTTTCACCTGTTGAGAAATTTGATATTTACGTTTGGGTAATATTTTCTGGGATTTGTTCCATTAAGTAATTTTTCTTTCTAACCAATTTTAAGTTTATTTTTATCTTGGTAAATCATCAAATGAGTCCACCCGGGCGGGACGAGAGGGACTGTCAGACTCGTACTGACTAAAATCTACGGTGATCCTTCAATAGCCCTTTACGTTCTAGGGTCACTGTTACATGATGAGATAGTCCCGCGACCCCAGCAAGCTTTGGCCCTCAAGGGGGGCCCCGTCAGTCTTTCTAACCATAACATCCATAGCTCAGTCCATTAATCGTTTATTGCTTTCCTGCATGCACCATTTTTAGACGCTCTTTCTCTGTATGTTTATTTATGACGTTTGCAGAGTTTCATACATAATTACATTCCTCATTTCCAGGAAATCGTAATAAAGTCATTGATCGTAGTTATTCAAAAAAAAAGATTTATTATCTGAAATGTCAAAGTGGTAACAGTGTCCCAAATGTCAGACTATCAGTTTTACAAAGTTCTTAATTTCAGATTGACAGTCCCTCCACAATCATTTGCTGCATTCCGTGAGACTTAAGCATGTTAGTCATTTTTAAGTGTTACATACCTTACAAGCCACCAACAGCTGAGCCGTAGACGAGGCCACCTGCCTGGCGCTGGATATGAGTCTCTCTTCGGAGCCAGCACCCTGGACCAGTGCGTTGGCAGCCTCCACCAGCGAGTGGGCCGCGGCTGCCACCAGCCGAGCGGCTGAGATCAGACCCTCGGACCACTGGCCGTCGTCTGATGATGAGGTGGGGCGACGGGCCACTTTGCCCTGAGGAAAAATAAATCAAGTAAGTATTTTCACCAGTTCACCTGCTACAACACAAAAATTATCCCACGGCAACATAAAGTATCTCTGTACACCAAAATGTAAACAGATACATAATAAAACTGAAAGCCATTATTCCTCCGATTTTTTATTAATAAATCCCATATCTGGGACCGGAATCTTCTGATTACGGAGTAAAAAAAAATACAAATATGTTGAGGATTTTTTGGGTGAAAAAGTAATATACATCCATCCATCCTCACAAACTATCACATTTATAATATTAGATAGAAGATTATTGTAAGACACTAAGATACATTATTGAGCAGTACATGCCAAACTAACCAAGAGCGAATTTCACAGAAGAAACTGAACACGAATATCACGTCTAAATTAAATTAAAAAAAAACCGGCCAAGCGCGAGTTCGACTCGCCCATGAAGGGTTCCGTAGCAGCAAGCATAGATTAGAGATATAATTATATTGAGATTAGTAAGTAATATACACAAACAATAAAAATAACTTTGTTTTTCATAGTATTTGTATGAATGGCAAAGTTATATTTGCGGTTTTTGAAAATGTACTATATCTCAAAAACTGCTAACTGTATCTCATCCAAACCAATTTTCGTTGGTAGTTTTGGTTGAGGTCTACATTATATATTTTTTTTAGTTTTATCATTCTCTTATTTTAGAAGTTACGGGGGGGGGGACACACTTTTTACCACTTTAGAAGTGTCTCTCGCGCAAATTGTTCAGTTTAGAAAAAAATGATGTTCGTAACCTCAATATCATTTTTAAAGACCTATTCACAGATACCCCACACGTATGGGTTTGGTGAAAAATTTTTTTTTTGAGTTTCAATTCTAAGTATGGGGGGCACCCCCAAAATTGGTTTTGTTTTGATTTTTGTGTGAAAATCCTAATGCGGTTCACATAATACATCTTTCTACCAAGTTTCAACAGGATAGCTCTTATACTTTCGACAAAAAGTGGCTGTGACATACACGGACAGACAGACAGACAGACAGACAGACATGACGAATCTATAAGGGTTCCGTTTTTGCCATTTGGCTACGGAACCCTAAAAAGTAATATTTTCTACAGTAACAGATGTATTTGATAGCTTTCTACAAACTTTTATCATTGTTTCAGATTATCACCCTGAACAAAATTATGGAGAGTAGAATTTTATTATTACAAAATTAGCAACTGCATTTTGTATGGAGAGTCGATTTTTTTTTTATATCATTGTCAGTTGTACAAAAATTAAACTCAGCTGTATCTACTTTTGCATGCACTACTACAGTTTCCTAAAATATTTTTTCTCTGCTACAACAGCAGATTCGTGATTTAAAAAAAAAAAAACAAAATTAAAGTCGGGTGATTTTTATTTTTCATTTTACAGTATAAATATCACCTGAACTCAGTTGTAGCTGAATTTCACGTATTTATTCATCATTATCAATAGACCTTACGTCTTATTTTAAAATGAATTGGACTACGGAACTCTCAAAAGGTGCTGTGGTCCAACTATTTTTAAAGTTGGACAACTGCCCCTAGTAAAGGCCCATGGTCCAACTAGTTGGACAGAGCAGTTGGACCACTGCCCCGTACCCACGTTTTAAACCTTCTTTCAATTGCATGTTAAAATTTTTCAGTTGGAGACTTTACCTGATCAATAAGTTCCCTCTGTGCCGCGGACGCAGCCCTGACGAGGGCAGAGGTGGCTGTGATGATGGACTTGGCAGCCTCCAGGATCATCTCGTCGAAGTTCAGGCTTTCATCTGCCTCCTATAGACAACGGTGACGTTTGATCAACAAATGATGATAGGGAGATATTGTGTAAGTACATAACTTTATGGCAAAGTAGAGTGAAAAACACAGGAAGTAGTACAAAATTATAATATGGTAAGTCAGTACAAGACACGAGACACCCAAGTATGTAGTGACATAAAGTATGTACAGACGCCAGCAGGTCAATCTATCGGAATCTGTCAAATTTTACCAATCAAATATAAACCTTCCACGATTGTGATTAGGTTGAAAATCTATTACAGAAATGTGGCAGATTGGGGGTAGGTTGATGTGCTGGCGTGTGTTCTAACATAATTGTTAAGTAAATGCGCTATGTAATGTTTCTTTCAATAGTGGCAAGATTACTGAAAAAATCTAATTAGGCCGTCAGTTAGATTATTTCTTTTTATTGTTATGTAAACCAAAATTGATGAAGATATAACGCTTTTAAAATACACAATACGTCACTTCTGGGTATAATTTGTATGTAGTTCTGTCGTCACGGGTACCACTCCCGAGTTTTGATGCATCGCATCATTGTCAATATTCAGTTAACCAAATAAAAATATGTTATACATTACTTTTCAATACTCTAACTAATAGACTAATTGGATTTGGCAATTTAGACCAATTAATTTTGATTAGCGATTAATTTTCTTAACTTTATATAAACACAATTACACACAGACATAAAGTATAGATACAGAATGTAAAAAGTACAAATAAAATGTAAAAATAAAAACACAATAAATAAGAATATCTCAAGACAAAGTCAATTAAAGACATCTTCCTCTGTTGTTCTTCAGTCGTCGTAGTTCAGTAGTCAGTACCGGCATCGATGTGTAATATGTTTGATTCCTGGGTGACGCAGAGGATACAACCAAGAATATCAAACATATCTCACCGACACACGGTATTCTTCTAGTAGATCTCATGTTTGCTTCTTTTGTGTTCATCTTCAGAGGCGTAATTCTTCTTTTTGGTATATTTTCGGTGGATTTTGATGGATCGTTGAATAATAAAGTTGTTGTTGAATAATAAAGTTTATGGAAAGAATAATTTGGAATAAAAAACCATACGAGTACATATATAAATTTAGACAAGCAAGTAATTTGTCTTTAATGTGTTCATTATTCTGCGTGCAAAATATTTTATGGTCGATCAGAAGTCAAATTAAAAATTAGTTAAATCCTATTTATCATGTGACTTTTAGTAAATTACCCCAGGCTGATAAAATTTACGTTTTTCTTAAATCACATTATACATTATATTATATTGTGGAAAAAAATGAAAATGGTACACCCGAAGGAGTTGAGATGGGCCCCGCACTCCGCCCGATCTCCATGATGCTTGAGCCATTAGCTTTCCGCAGATATCTGTATTTTAAACCATTTTTTTATGTATAAGATTTTAACAATAATTACACTATTGAACAAAGAACTGGTCCTATAACATTCTTCCATGATCCGTTCAAGATATTCGTAACATGTTGACATAATCTAAAAAAAATGTCTTTTATAACAAACTCCTTAATGGCGCACAAAGTCATACCAATAATGCACTAACCTGTACTTTAACACTCTTCCTAGGTCTGAGCGACTCCAGTTTCTTGGCAGCCGCGTCGATGGAGGCCGCAGCACCGAGGAGTTCGTTCTCAGCTATCACCGTGGGGTCATCTGGGTCCACCCAGTCAGATCCTGAGGAGACAACAAAAGATGAGATGGTTTAATTGAATGTATGTCATCAAGGAGCTCGTGGCTAAATCATTACAGCCGCACAGGCCGATCTTCCGGGTTAAGCCGCGCTTTGTCTGTGGATGGGTGACCATCTGTCATAGCGAGTTTCCTCTGTGCCTCGGAAAGCACGTAAAGCCGTTGGTCCTGGCTGTCATTTGTAGATCTTTGAAAGTATTTAGAAGCTTTAAAGTCTGACAAGCAGTGTTACCATGGGGTATCGTATTACCCAGTTACTGTGTTGTGGAAGTCTGATAGTCAGTCGAGTCGCCCCATGTAAAATACTGATATTCAGCTACATCTGGTTCGACTGGAAGCAGACCACAATATATTTGGGAAAAGGCAGGCAGATGATGATATAATTATGTTACCTTTGAGCAGCTCGGCAGTAGCAATGATATCGGCTGTAGTGTGCGCCACGTGCCGCGACAGCTCGGGCAGCTGGTGTCTGGCAGTGACGTCTCCGCTGCAGGCCGCCAGCACTCCCTGCAGCAGCGCGCGGTAGGCCTCCGCCGCCGCCCGCCCGGCCTCCAGTGTGCGCGTCTGCAGCTCGGAGGACTCCGCAGAGTGAGCTGCGCCCTGGAGGGAGAGGATGTTGGGTAAACTTCGATCAACCAAAGCCACTAATGGGAGGTCTCACACAAAGCTCAGATGGCGCTACCCACAGAAATATTAAAAACAGGAGAAGTGGCAAGGGGGCGTGTCGGTGAAGCCGTGGTGTTGAGCGTTTCGCTCATCTATCACTTGTACTACTTTATTCTTGTTTTCCTATATTACTGCGACTGTATTGTTTTTGCATTAAATACATTGCTCTTTTACAACCACCTCAGTCTATCACTGAGTGACTTGACAAGCAATGTAAAACTGACATAACGATACCTCACCAAGCCGTAATGTCGCATGGTGCGTCCGTTGTATTTGAGCGGGAGAGTCGTATCCGCCCCCCGTGTCGTGACAACACACAATGATAATTGTTTGTGTGAGTAAATTATACGGAAAAAGTACGCTGTTGTGGTGTAGGTTTATATTTAAATGACTGAGTTATCGATGGCGCGTGTGTGCAATTCTTTTGACAGAATTGTGTGCGCAATATTAGCGTTATGGAGGGGCAATTGTGGCTTCATCGGATTTCTATACATTTTGAATTCCACGCCATATCTCCTTCTTTAATATATCTATGGCGCTACCAACGCATGATGTCATTTACTGTATGATTAACTTGACATACACTACACCACAGATAATATAACTACTTGAAGCTACACTTGAACGTTGTTTACGTTATGCGCTTGTAGCGCCACTGACGGCTAAAACTCGCAGTGAAACCCCCTATTGCTTAGTGTGTCGCAGAAGCGAACATTCGAACTATAGTGAGTCGCAGAACAGTTTTGTCGCAAAACCCTGAATCGCACACCCGGTTGTCAAACTACCGTGGTACACTTTATGGTTCATAGTAAAAGCACTGGGCAAATCTGCCGGATGCCCTATGAAGTATGTGCCAAAATAACCACTTTGTGGAGCCCTGACACAGCCAATCGCCAAAATTATAACAGAACTTTTGTTACATCATTCATTTTGAGATGGTACATTATGTGAGAACAATGTAGCAAGTAAAAAGTGTCCATAGGAAAATATAAATTAGACAAGAAAATTATAAATATTTAAAATAGACCGTGGCAGCTAAGAGATGTCCAGTCACGACTGACAGCATCCGTTCACGAACATAACACATGCATCATCACCATTCAGCTCAACCATTTTGAAAGGAACTAAATGATCCGACACACGAGCCACCGTCAGCGAGACGTTTAAGTGAGCATGACATATTTTCAACCACCAGGGTAATTCAAGTCAATAAAAATGTTATTTGAACATACCTTGCAGACCACAAGCAGGTCTACCACGGTCTTTCTACCCAGGTTGGCGGCGGCAGTCAGTTGATCTTGCTTGTTGGCGTTCCCGGCGGAGACGGCGCGGGCGGTGGCCACTGTCATCTGTCTTGTGACCCTGATCAGCTCCTCGGGAGTAGCTGATGATTTTGGAGCTGAAGGCGACATTAGGACCTGTGGGAGAAAAGGTAAAGTTAACATTGACAAATTTAAACGTATATTAATTTAACTAGTTTGTTTTTTTTTTTTTTTTTTTTAATAAAATAGCCCATTGCCATGCCCATGCCAACAATATTGTTGTACAAAAAGTTGGTTGAAGTTACCTGCTTTTCGTCGCGGGGCTGTCAAAACAGGTGACGTGACCGTGGAACGTAAAGGGCTATTGAAGGACACTGTGGATTTTAGTCAGTACAAGTCTGACAGTCCCTTCCCGATGGACTCATTTGATGATTTTACCACGCTAAAATACAGTATGTTTATATTCTTACCTCAATCTCCTGTGAGATAGCTTCAATGGTAGACTCCAGCGCCCTGGTGCCGCGCGTGTGTTCATCTTCCACCGCCTTCACGGTCTTCAGTAGAGACGTCACATTTGTCACCATCACCTAGTGATGAAACAACGTTAGTATTGTACTGTGTAAGGGAAATTGGTGGTTTTCTGATCTAATGTTTTGGGAACAGTCATCTTCTGTTTAGACTATTATCCCATTGCTGGACTGGGTTCCCACATATCTTTAATAGAGCTTTTGTTTTTAATTATTTAGGGCCCCAAAATTTTATTTAAAAATAACTGATGACGTATTTTCAATTATTTAAGAACTTCTTCCAGTCTTAGAAAATTATATCCGCTCTAAAAATATTATAAAGAAGAGGAAAGATTTGTATTTTTGTGTGTTTGTAATCAATAAACTCAAAAACTACTGGACCGAAACTCAAAAAATCTTTCTCAAGTTTAAAGCTGGTTTGTTCTTGAGTGACATAGGCAATAAGAGGTCTTAATTAAATTCTCTTCTGTTCTAAAAACATTGAACGGAAAACCACCAAATCTTCCCATCTGGAATTTCTTATTAAAAATAAATTAATAAACGACAACAGAGTATTAAACTAAAAACATGAAATTTAAAGCTTTGGGTTGCCAACTAGAAAATTAATTATTTTAATACGAATTATTAAAATAGTAAAAAAAATATGAGAAAACCCGTTAGCTAAACGACAGAAGCTACATGCTTTAGCTGTAACCCAGAAGCTTTCAAAATAACACCATAAATATTATAATAAAATAGAAAAAAATCTTTAAAATAATACATAAACATACTTTATATAAGGGTAGGATCAGAAAAGCGTAAGAGAGTGACTGTGCTTATCGACGTAGGATCAGCTTGATCCGATCAAGTTTCATATTTATAGCATTTTTCCGAAGCAAAGCGAATGACGTAATTTTTGCTTTAAATACTATTTTTAATCGGCTCAACCACATTCCACATCGATTTGCACAGTCACTCTTAAACACAGCGTAAATTACGCCGCTCAAAATGAGCCACCGAAATTGCGTCGCTCAAAAAGAGCCACCGAAATTGCGTCACCAAAATTGAGCGGCGTAATTTACGTCCTGTCGTACCCTTGTCATATAGATATTTGTTTGTCAATATTGGACCGTATGGCAGCTGAAATGAAAGCTTGTGGTTTGGTTATAGACAGATGACAAGCGTCCTCTTGAAGGCACCGTGATGATGGCTACCATGACATGATCCTATGGGAAATGTGTTTAGGGAGGCTGTATCTTCGGTCCAAATGTCTTCTTGGCTCCTAGTACTTGAAAAGACGATGGAAAAAGCGCTTTATACAAATCTGCTTATAAGAATCAAAATATCTGACTTTTAAAAGTTCAATAAATTGGAATAAGCTGGTTCCTTTTCACTATAAAATCAAAAATAGTTTAAAAATAATTTTATTTTTTTATTACAGGCTCATGTGTGACCACTATCTCGCCTAATGGTAAACGAAGAAGTGGTCGACGGTGAAGCAAACTTGCCTAGAAGTACCCTGTTCACTCTTGATTTGAAGACCCAAAGTTATAGCTATCAGGAGATACAGACTATCTAAAATGGATACCCGTGGCTCTAAAATGCAAAGGAAGGTGTTTTTTTAGTCAGAAAGAGTCCGACAATCAATTCAACTTCACCCAGGATCCACCCTCAATTTATGAATTGTAATAAAGGTGTACATATCACCAACATTCCGCCATATAAAATATATTGCCAAGTTTCCCTTGAAGCCTCGGCCCATAAACCCAACAAAGATGAAGTATAAATAATTAAAAACGAATTTAATGGCGTAATTAGTTTTCCATAAGAAGTACACCGAAAAAATGTTTTTATGGAGTTGACTACTCAATATTTCTAACTTTAACGTTAACATAAAAGACACTTTAAAATTATTAATTCAATTAATGATTTTTTGCATATTATTCTCACATTATTAATGTTTTATGTTATGAATTATTATCTTTAATTCAGAAATTCTGTTGGACACAACATGAATCGAACCGATTCTTGTCATTCCCCTTTATGGGGAACGAACCTACTGCTTTTATAGACAACTGAAAAAAATCAAGACTATAATACAATCGGCCTATAAAAACGTATTTAAATGCAAATGGTGACGTCACACGTTAAATGACAAGTTAGTGACGTCATACGCAAGTGATATAGTGGTACAAGCATAGGACACGTTGGGTTCATGCCACACTGCGACAAAACTAAACACATTTCGAACAAAGTGTGACAATGATGTGACGGAAGCAAGTTAGTGTGTGGCTGACGGATCTTGCAGCTGTATGATGGACTATTAATATAAATCTATATTCATCAGCCTGTTCCCACTGCTGGGAATACATATAACATTCCCAATGAATGGGCCTCCTCTCTGTGAGAGGGAGTGGGCCATAACCCACCACGCAAGCCCAGCGTGTTGGTAGATGTCACATGTCTTTGAATTTTTGGTTCTAGGACATGCCGGTTTCCTCAAGATGTTTACCTTCACCATTTTGAGAGTTTAATGTTCCCAATTTTTAGTTTCCACTCATTTGCTCAATAAAATTGGCCAAAATTACCAGTTCAGCGCGGATATGTGAATTTAAGTTCGTTACCACGACTTTTTGAGAGGTTTAGGCCTCATATTCTATTTAATAAATAAAGTTTTAATTAGAAACTATAAAATGCGGAGTAAGATTTTGATGATTCAAGAATTAAAGTGTAATTTCTTGTCAAAAGAAAAAAAAAGAAAGTACTCGACTGAAGCTGTTCAGCAGTAAAATAAGCTTGCTTTTTGATAAAGTTATGATTTCCTATTTCTAATGATGAATTTGCACCCCTATACCAAAAAAAAAGTACCCGAAAAACACAATATAAAAAGCTTGAACCAACAGCGTGCAATATAAATAAAAACAGGTGCAAAACCGTCCGCCACAAAACAATGACA
This sequence comes from Agrotis exclamationis, assembly GCA_950005045.1. Taxonomy (NCBI): domain Eukaryota; kingdom Metazoa; phylum Arthropoda; class Insecta; order Lepidoptera; family Noctuidae; genus Agrotis; species Agrotis exclamationis. The sequence goes on from OX465444.1 coordinate 13,043,957, forward strand.
CGTTGAGAACCAATGAGAAGCGTCCACACCATGCGAGGCGTGTGCAGGCGCAGTAGCGATCAAATTTAACAGTATTCTGACCGATTCGTCCTCGTTCGTCGTCACGGCTTCCGTTTCCTTAAACCTATCGTTCTTGATCTCGTCTAGCATTCTTAACTGCTCTTCCATTCTTGAACTCGGCCTCGATTTTGATTGGCTACGGATTAGACGTCTGATTCGTTCGATATCTTCAGTAGTTTCCGTTTTGTTTAGTATTTGTTCGTATACGTTCCACCAGTTATCGATCGAGCCGAATTGTTGCTCGCGACTCTTTAATACGTCTTCGTAAATTGTCCACCAATTGTTGGCATAGTACTCGAGTGGGTATGTCCTGGTTAAGTCGAAAATTTCAAGTGTGTTTGGTGATTTCTCCGGGTTAGATCTTGTAGATTTTATCGTGTCTGTATTGTATGTTACATGATGGTTAATATTTCTGTGTAGACTGTTAGTTGTGTATACATTTGTTGTAGTAAATTTATTGTTCAATTGCTGACGATTTTCTGGTATAATATTCTCTTTGTCTCTGAAATCTTTTTTGTATTTCCTTATGATTTCTTTGTAATATCTCTCAAGAAGGCACAGTTCTTCGTAAGTATATTTGCTTGTGTCAATTTGTGAGTAGATGTTCAAAATCTCTTGTATGTCGACCTTTTTGCGGCGATCTATTTTAATGTTCGACAGAGCTTTCAGCTGTTCTATTAGCGGATCAAATCCTTTATAAATGAAATCTTTTTTAGCGAATTCTATCAGTTTTAAAACCATATCTTCGTATTTTTTATTGTATTCCAAATCTTGGTTGACTGCTTTAGACTTATCGACTTCTTCGATGAAATTTTGGAGCGTATGTTTTTCGTTTTCAAATCTATCGAGTTGCGTTTGGAATTCGCCAAGAACTAGCTCGTGACCGCTGAATCTCTCTAATTCTCTTCTCGACTCTTCCATCTTGTCCAGATTTCTCTTAGCCAAAGCTTTCCACCACTCCGTATCATCTTTGAACATTTTCCAGAATTCCATTCTGACTTTCCTTGTCATCGTGTTGACGTCTGATACGTCTTTTGTGGGAGTTTTTGCTTTATATTCTGGTTTGACAACTATCTCCATAGATTCATCTTTCTGCCTTTCCTCTGGGCTCAGCATCTGTTTAATTACGTCAGTCGCTTCAGGGGATGTAGTCTGAATATCCAAAATAACCGGTCTAACCTTCTTTATAGTGAAAACAGGACTTTTCAATTTAACATCCTCAGATTTAGGTTTTGTAGTTACAGTCTCTACTTTGACTTCCGTTTTAACGTTGATTTCGATCTCTGTGTCAATATTCTCTATGACAGCTGACAGCCTTTTCATTTCTGTGTCTAAATCATTGTTGGCTTTGATTCTTTGGATTTTGTCGATTTTGCGTTTATTTTCGACTCTATCTCCAATATCGTGGACCAAATCTGCAAGCTTTTTGGTCTCTCCTAAGAGGATATTTTCGCCGTACTTAAGGACCCTCCAATCCATATCTAAAAGGCTGTTCTTAGCAGCAACATTATACCTTTCATTCAAATCATCATTTTTCAGGCTCCTAACAGGTGGTATGGTCATCAAATTCTCAATGTACGAGATAACTTCTTCGCAATTATCATGGAAGATACTCGGGGAGACATCATCATCCTGGCTGGAATAGTCGAGGAGTTTGACAAGTTCATCTTCTTGGTCAGATTGGAAGATGTCAGTTTCGGAGTCGGCCGAGTTATAGTCGGATCTTAAGAGGGCGGAGCGCCGGTTGGGGCGGGGGATGGTGCTCGCTTTGAGCGGGAGGCTCCAGCGACGTGAGGCGTCCGACAGCCGCTAGAGAAAATACCAGCTCAGTCCAATATTGACAGACGAACACAATGGCGGAATAACAAGATGGCGGCGTTTGCCTTTACCATAGACAACACAAATGTTATGGAATGGATGTGTTCCTTGAATTTGTTTTTTTTTTGTTACTCTGGGCTAAGAAGTATGGCACTTCTGCGATTAACATACTTTATAAAGCATTTTTTTAAGTGTTCTTTGTGCGTTAAAAAACTACCAAAATAGTAGAATTTTAAGTGTTATTTCAACCAAGCTGTATCTAAAAATAGTGCTTTACTTATTTGCTCAGTGTACTATTTTACTACTTATAAAATTGCATTTAATTGCGCTATGCCAAAATTTTGAAAAGAGAAAATCTGTGTTAAATACAAAGAAAAATTTGGAAAAACAATTTCGATCAAGCTTTCAAGGAATTTTGTCAGTTTTCCTTGATATCATAATTAATATTTATTATTAAAATCTGTAGTGTATAAAACATAAAAAACTGTACATAATCTAAACTACATAAGCGACGTTTAATTCTGCATAATTTGCTATTTACAACAACAGAAAAAGTGTAAAAGTGCTGTTCGATTTAGAACTTTCATGACAGTAATTGAAATATTGTTCATTTGATTAAAGAGCTTCTGTCAACAGTCAAGGCATGATGAAAATACATATCTATAGTTTGTTTTTGTTTATATAGCTAGTCCCCTATGACCAAAAGTTAATACATTCCCACAGCTGGGACACATACCTTTTTGTGGGAGGACACAATGCAGATAAGTGAGTATTTGGTTCTAGAATAAGCTGGCTTCCTTGTTCCTTCATCATTTTATATAAACGATGGGGAATTTGACGTTATGTTCTGCCTATTGTTCATTACGCGTCAAACTCATGGATCAGTTCTGGGCCGAGGAAAGAACATTTGACTATGAAAGGCTCAGTCCATTCTTAAGTCTTGAAACTATTTTTTTTTTCTTTTATATGACCATCGACATTATCTGTCATACAGGAAAAAGATAGATGGCTGTTATCTCGTTTTGTAGACGGTAGGCAATTTTAAGCAGATAACGCTCGGGCTATGCTCTATGATGAGATGAGTTCATTCTTTAATCTATGACGTAACCATATTAATTTGATCTTGTACCCTTTTATTTTTTACTGTCTTTGTAACAATTGGAATGCAATAATGAATTGAGTGTGGTTTTAAAAAAAATGAATAGGATAGATCTCCCTGCTTCTGTATTTTCACCTTTTTGATTGAATTTAAATTACTATCCATACGCCTTTTCTATTGCTCTTGAATCAAACACAATATTTCAACAATCGCCACAGAACTTTCAACCCTACATAACCCAAAAGCTTCTTAACACTTTAAGACTTACCTTGGCAGCATGTTTCAGCCGGTGCATATCAGGATGAGCCACATGTTTCCCTGAGGCGGCCGTGGTGGCGGCGGCCAGGTCTCGTAGGGCTGCGGCCACGTCCCGGGCCGCGTGGAGGAGGAGGACTTGGGGCTCCGGGTTGCCCGAGCCAAGGGACATGGCGCCTAGTTTTACTACTTCGCATAGTTGGACTGCGGGGAGAAAAAGTTAGTTGAAGGCGAAAAATATTTAACGGAAATATAATAACGAGGCAAAATGTAACTTATGTCTTAATCAAAGTTCGTCGAAATTGTTGAATTATTAGTGTAATTTTCATATTTATACTATTATAAGTATTGGAAAGTCCATGAGTATAATTGATTGAATTAAAATTTAGCCATAAAACATCACTATGTAATATAAAACCGATAAGAGCTAAGCAGTGGGTGCGCAGCCCAATTACATAATTAGATTCGTGACTAACTTAGTAGTTTTGTGGCCAATGTAGTTTTTTACATAGATTTGCTTTTTAAATATCACCCATAGTTAAATATCTTCTTAGCTCACCAATAGTGCTAACAGCACTCTGCGCGGCGCTGGCCAGTTGTTCTTGTGTGCCAGCCGCACCACCCACCAGGGTCTTCGTGTCTTCCACCAAGGTCTTGGCAGTCTTCAAGATGTTCTCGCGGTGGTCGGAGAATGTGTCCGTGTCCTTCTCGGAGTGTAGAGTTCCTGAGGGGAAAAGGTATGGTTAGCAACTACTACCTCGCCTTCTTCTGCTAAGTAGTCATGCTAGCAAAGGAGGACGCGGGAAGTTTGAGGGAGAGGACAGCATCCTCCTCAAAACCCATCCGCGGTTGTAGATGCCCATGGCGACGGACATCGCAAGACGATCTCCGTCCACCATAGGCGTGCTGTCCGACCATGGACTATGCCCGGGTCGACGGCGCGTTGTGTTTCACGCGCGCCTCAAAGAGTGTCAGCAAAATGACAGGGCCCCCTTAAGGGTGCTCCCAAAAAAAGAAAGGAAAGGTTTTTACTGATTAAAAACCAACCTGTTTCTTCACAAGCCCTTTATGTCTCAGGGCCGTGTTGTCCTTTTAGGACATTCCCGCGATACCAGTGTGCGTTTGGCATTACAGGGATTCCATAAGTTTGCTGACAGCTCCTTAGATACAACGCACCGTCGAACCAGGCCTTGACCACACGGCGAGCTACCTATTACTCGCCGTACGAAACTCAATTGAGAGGTAAGGAAGAAGATATTCTACGCACTGATACATTGGAATGAAGACAATATGAATAAAAGTTTTTCTTACCAGCACTAGCGAACAGTATGGTGGTATCCAGGTCTCCAATGATGGCGGCGATGGTGGCCGCGGCGTCGATACACGCTTGAGTACCGCGGGAGCCGGCTTGTAGGGCGGATAGTACTGCTATCACCTGGAGAGGGAATAAAAGATTGGAATGGAGATGGCAACTGGGGAACTAATGGCGCTAGCATAGCTTGTTCCAAGCATCGTCATTGGCTCAAATCTTATAGGTACTTCAAAATAGTACTACCTTATTGGTCGGATTAGGACTTAGCTATGGTGGCGCCATCTACAATTAGCTTTGACCGGCCTTCCCCATTGTAAATAAATACAAAGATACGATAAAAAACAAAGGTAATGTATGCAACCATTATTGAAATGTGGTTTGTTTTGAAGGTTTTTGCATGTGAAAATTTTCTTTGAATTAATTCTAGGTCTACTTAAAAAGAAAATCCAATGCGGACTGAGGAATGCGACTCATTATTGAGTAGTATTCATGGTCTTTGACATAAAATTGGACTAGATTCGACATACACACGTCACAGGTCCAAAAAAATCCCGATTACCTAGAAATCCCATGACGTCATATTGAGACGTCAGCATTTCAAAATAACATTTACAAGATCATAACAATAAAAATATTATTGTTAATTAATTTACACAATGTATTTGTTTGCTAAACATAACATTCAAGTGACTAGTACTAATGTAACGTTGACGTGTTAATCCCATTACTAGGGTTTTTCCAAAACAATGTGCCTTTTTTATCGTGGTAAAATCATCAAATAAGTCTTCCCATGGAGGGCAGGGCGGGAGGGACTGTCATACTAGTACTGACTAAAATCCACGGTGTCCTTCAGTAGTCCTTTACGTTCCAAGGTCATAGTAATGCGATAAGTCCCGCGAACCCGACAGGCTTTGGCCCTCTAGAGGGGGCCCCGTCATAGTGCTGACACTCTTTGTGGCGCGCGTGGAACACAACGCGTCGTCGACCCGGGCATGGTCCATGGTCGGGCAGCGAGTTGCCCATTACTCGCCGCCCGCATACCCAAAAAATTTTTAGGAAGAGTGATCATTCGGATTACAAATCGTTAGGAAGAACAATTTCGGGTAAAGAACTTTAGGTGAGCCAATATGGACCCGTACAAAACAGTATACCTACAAAATATATTTATATTATGTAAATATTTACCTTCTCATTAACAATCTTGGCGGAGTCAGCGACGGCACGCTGGTTGGCGGGGATGGCCGACAGTCGACAGTGTCCTCCTGCCTTGATCAGCTCTGACACTCCTTCTCCGAGTTCTACTACTGCCACGCGGATTCTGAGGGAGAATGTCAATGGTAAGTTTAACTTTATCAGTTATAACCATCATCATCATCTGCCTGCCTTTTCCCAACTATATTGTGGTCTGCTTCCAGTCGAACCAGATGCAGCTGAATATCAGTATTTTCCATGGAGCGACTGACTATCGGACCTCCACAACACAGTAACTGGGTAATACCTGCTCCACAGAGGTTGCTCTCAAAACAGTGAAGGAAAACATCGTGAGGAAACCGGCATGTCTTACAACCAAAAATTCGAAGACATGTGACATCTACCAACCCGCACTGGGCCCACGTGGTGGATCACGGCCCACTCCCTCTCACAGAGAGGAGGCCTGGTTCCAACAGTGGGAACATTTATAGGCTGATGATGATGATGACACACTTTCACGATACTCAAATGGCATATGTACAAAAAGCCATCGCTTTTAACATGCTTCGCTGTAGAGGGGGGAGATGAGTGGGCAAAGCAACTAGTAGTAGAAAAGTAGGACGGAGTAGGAGTAAGGGACTACTCATGGCGCGATGCGATTGCAATTCGACCGATTTCAACTACAAATGAAAATCAACCTTACCACTATGATATATGACATAAAACACGTTGTTATCTACAGGTAGATGAAAAACAAAACACGATCGCCACGACGATGTCAATTCAATCGAATTGCATAATTATTTCTTAGTAGCAAGGTTGATTTTCACTTGTAGTTGAAATTGGTCAAATCGCGTCGCATCGCGTCATGGGTAAAGTCCCTAAGGCGGTGTCCTGCGTGACGCGGCGTCCTGCGTGAGCGACGAATACCTACGACGCGACGCGACGCGATTCGAAATATTTCGACTACGTTATAATATTATTATAATATTTACTTCGTGTTGCGTCGCGTCGCGTCATATCCGTCGCTCACGCGGGACACCGCGTGATAAGACTGCAAGAGTGGAGATATTCAAGTGATGATGTACCTGTTAGCGACATCTCCATTGGGCGTGGTGGCGGAGGCTCCCACACTGTCCTGTGCCAGCTGTTCATACTTCTGACACATCTCGTTACCCAGCTGCACCAGGCGGCTGGCATCTGTGGCTGACTTTGCCGTCTGTGGGGTAAAGAAAAAATGTATTATTATGTATATGACTAAAAATTAAAATAGCTCCGTCAGTTAGATTATTAAAAAATATTAGACCCGTATTTTTTATTTTGTTACGTAAACCCGAATCGACGGAGATAAGATGTTTTCAAAATTAGCAATACGTCACAATTAAGTAAATTTATTGAATAGGTGCGGCCCAGTGCGGCCTCACAGAACGAGCAAGCTGCTTGCCCTGTTTGGACGCGCAATTGTTTCTCGATCGAGGTACGAAACAATATACGTGAGAAAAACAAAAGCCGACACTGGATGGCTCGGGCGCTCGGTCGCTCGACCGCGGCAGCGCTCGCACTTTCCTCGACCGAGACACGTCCACACTAACCGAGCTGCTTCGTGCAGCAAATGCTTCGCGAGGCTGCTCGTTCTGTGTGGACGCACGTAATACTGAAGTCTCACATTTCAATTTCCTATGCAAGTATTTTTTTACCAACAGGGACTTTGCATGAAAGTAGGAAGTTCGATCCTGTAAGTAGGTATTTATTTGAAAACGTGATTGTGCTCCTTATTTGTATAAAGATAGGAGTCAATTTCCAATCCAGATAGAAAATACTTGAAAGTATTCCGAGTCCTGGTTTAAGGACGTGGTCTCTTAAAGTAGACGTACTTGGAAACCCTGAAACACGATTTTGCAAGTACGACCCATGTCTACAAGACTGACTACACAACACAATTTTTCGAGACAGCACATTAGATTCAGCAGTACAATTTTAAACATCTACATAAAAATAATCTGCTGTCATTGAGTTCTCGATATCTAAACCCGTTAAACATCAAATTCGGTCGTTAATTGGCTATAGACAAGATTTGGATCGATGACCGGAAGATAGAACGAGATAGTTTATTGTTGGTAATTTCCAGCGTTAGTACCTCAAAGACATAAGGTTTATAAGAAGTTCCATAATATCAACTTACCATATCAGTAGCAAGTCTTGCGATCTCCTTGGCGGCGCCGACCATCCTGGTCTGGTAATCCACGAACGAGTCCGTCTCATCATACGTACCGATCAGCGACATTCTACAACAAACAAATTAACTATTGTTAGAGGATTATAGTCTTTAATTGTTATACCATTGGATGGCATGTTTTAGAGGCCCAGTTGAAGAGAATCATCGGCCTGCCTTTTCTCAACTATATTGAGGTCGGCTTCCAGTCGAACCAGATGTAGCTGAATATTAGTATTTTACATGGAGCAACTGACTATCGGTCCTCCACAACACAGTAACTGGGTAATACGATACCCAATGGTAAGACTGGTTGTCAGACTTTAGAGCGTCTAATAGTAACGAATGCCAAAGATCTACAAATGACAGCCGGGAACAACGGCTTTACGTGCTTTCCGAAGCACGGTGGAAACTCTCTATGACAGAGGGTCACCCATCCACAGATCAACCTCGGCAAGCGCGGCTTAACCCGAAAGATTGGCTTGTGTGGCTGTATTTATTTAACCACGAGCTCCTCAAATCAATCAAATCAAAAGCATTTATTTTAAGTAGGCCAGTTACAGGCACTTTGAATTGTCAAAAGACAAAAATAAAAACAGTTCAAAAATAGAGATTCTGGGTGGAGTCATATAAAACGCTATATCAAGCCCTTAAGAGTATCAGAATGGATTAGCGGATGGCGAGTAATAGGTAGCTCGCCGTCCGATCACGAAAGAGGCCAGAGTTAACGGCGCGTCGTGTTTTACGTGTACTTCACGGACCTATCAGCAAATTGATGGGACCAAATGCCTGCCGGGGTCAAAAAAACTGTCCGGTTCCGTGGCCCTGGCACCCAAAGGGGCAACCGACGAAACAGGGTAGATTTTAAGCCAGTAGGAGTCTGACAATCCCTCCCGCTCCACCAGAAGTGGTAGGGGAGTCATTTGATGGTTTTACCACCCCAAAAGCGAAAAGTCCACGCGGTATAAAACCAGTGTGTATCATTGAATCACTGGTAGGTATATAAATATATTATTATCAACTTTCCCAACTCGAAATCGTAATAACAAATAAACAGACGCTGTACGTTGGACGTGACCTATATGCCGCGCGAACTTTTCGCTGATATAATCTCTTTGGTGTGGACAGGGGTGCCAAGTAACATTAATGTTAATATTTGGCTGATTACTGCTTTGTCTTGTTAACTATAAGTTTTGATAACATAATAGGGGAAAGAAATAATGTTTCATAGATTTGACTCATTTCTGTTGGCCAGATATTTTACTTTCTATACAAGGAAATGAATCTTTTTTTTTGGGGTGGTGAAATGATCAAATGAGTCCTCCCAGCCAGGGCAGAGTGGGAGGGACTGTCAGACTTGTACTAACTGAAATCCACGGTCTCCTTCAATAGCCCTTTACGTTCCGGGGCCACAGTTACTCGATATCCCGCGACCCCGGCAGGCTTCGGCCCTCTAAGGGGGTCCCGACATTGTGCTGACAGCTCTTTGAGCTTTTCAACCCGGGCATGGTCCATGATTGGACACGCCCATTACTTGCCGTCCGCATGCCCGCAGATCTACCAGCCCTAGTTCTAGATATAAGAGTCACATCCGAGCTAACCTAACCTTGAAGCCGCGACTTCAAACGCGGGGTGCCTATTACACCAGTTAAAATAAAGTTTACGACGTCTGCTCAGCAATGTGACATTGACGGAAACACTGAACTTTATTTACTGGAAAATGTTGTAGGATTCCTGTGTTTTATGACCGATTAAAAATACTTCCGCATTTTACAATAAATCACAAAATTCATTATTATTGGCGATGGGAAGTTCTATTAAGTATACGGTTTGTTTGGTACTTATTATTTATTTATTTTAAGATAATTATGATTTTCAATTTTAGGTTTTTTATAAGTTTTACTTTTAAATTATTGATAATCTACCTATTTTAAGAAGAAGAGAAGATTGTTCATTTTCTGAGCAGTGGTGGCCCAGTGGTATCGGCCTCGACTTACGACTTGTAGGTCGTGGGTTCGAACCCCGTCAGGCGCATTACTTTGTGTAATTTATTTCAACAGCACTGTTCTCAAAACGGTGAAGGAAAACATCGTGAGGAAACCGGCATGTCCTAGAACCAAAAATTCGAAGACATGCGACATCTACCAATCGGCACTGGAGCCGCGTGGTAGATTACGGCCCACTCCCTCTCACAGAGAGGAGGCCTGTGTCCCAGCAGTGGGAACATTTAAAGGCTGATGATGACCTATTTTAAAGAATATGTTATCTTATACTGGGAATTTCTCCTGTATTGTAGGTGCGTTTGTAAACATTTAAAACTCACATACCCAAACCAGGTACCTAAGTCTTAAAAATATTTGTTCCGATCGGATTTGTACCTATTCTATAATTTCTAATAAGAGAAAAATCAATTAAATGCATTGAACCTTTGAGTCAGGTATCAAATGCCAACACAATATCAAATCAAAGTAAATAAATAACACTAACTTTAATTTCTCCATGTTGAAAACTAGTCTTTCAAACTCCAAATAGCTCAATTTGTAATCCCCAGAACCTCACAAAAATATAACGAATCACAACACTAATACACAAAACATCATGTGTAATAAACACAGCACTATTTTATTATTTAAAACTTTAAAAAAATCATCAATATCAAGATCACTTATTTTGGCTAGTCCACACTGTCCCACTGTTGGGCAAAGAGACACACTTGACAACTCAACTAAACACAACGTATAAACACAATAATTTAGTCGCGTCAATCTGGCTACGTTCTCAACGACCGGCCTGATTCAACTGACGGGCATAGTAAACAAGAGTTGCGTATGCACATACTACAATCGCGAGCAAAAGTACTGAATCACTTGCTCCGATTCCGCGCGATTTTGAGTACTAAATAACTAGTTAAGAATAACAAAAAATGGTACCATTTTGAAGGTTTAACTGTTAACTTTAAATTAATACTAAATCCATTCAAATCATGCTATCATTTAGGGAGCTATCTCAGATAGATTCCAAGTAAGTCATTCCATGGATCGACGGCGAGTCGTGTTTCAAGCGCGCCTTAAAGAGCTGTCAGCAATCTGACGGGGCCCCGGTTAGAGGGCCAACATTTGCGGGACTGTCTCATCAGCCCTCCTAGCCAAGTCGCAAACGATAATCGTAAACGCTCGGTACTCCCCAATAGATTTTCAACTTTATTACCTGGAGCCTAAAGTTGAAAATCTATTTAAGATTTCTGAGCGTTAGCGACAGGAAAGGTCGAAATCGATAAGCAATCTTCACTAGATCTTCAACGTTATACCCAAGCACATAAAGTTGAAAATCTATTAAAGCCTTCTGAGAATTTGCGTTTATCGTTTGTTACATGGCTACAGGGCCAGGTAAACGTGACCCTGGAATGTAAAGGGCTTTAAGGGGCTAGAAGGATCACTGAGGATTTTAGTCGGTCCGAGTCTGACAGTCCCTCGCGTCCCGTCCTGGGTGGGAGGACTCAATTGATGATTTTACCATGATAAAAAAAGTAAGTGATTCGATACGTTTGCTCGCTAGTGTATGTTATTTTATTATGTAGATATATCGATCATCTAGATATTGGGCGTCTCAGGCGTCTAGACCGACTGGAAGATACCCATATGGTATGTGCGAAGTCGGTAGTGGGAACTGCCAAATTTATCACAGCGCGCGGTGTGATAGAGGTGTTAATTAAGGGAGCCAAGTTTAATATCAGGTACTTTTTAGGTTCTATTTAATTTTAATGCCGAAAATATTACACAAAATATCTAGTTGGGAAGAATTGGGAGATATTATGGCCCCCAATAATGTACTAACTAGGACGGATTGCTATTGACAAATTTTTGATGGGAAAATTTCGGCATAGAGGCTATTTGACAGCATCAATCATGATCATTTACAAAGATACAATGTACCAGTGATGGCCCAGTGGTATCGGCCTCGACTTACGATTTGTAGGTCGTGGGTTCGAACCCTGTCAGACGCATTACTCTGTGTAATTTATTTCAACACCACTGCTCTCAAAACGGTGAAGGAAAACATCGTGAGGAAACCGGCATGTCCTAGAACCAAAAATTCGAAGACATGTGACATCTACCAACCCGCACTGGGCCCTCGTGGTAGATTACGGCCCACTCCCTCTCACAGAGAGGAGGCCTGTATCCCAGCAGTGGGAACATTTATAGGCTGATGATGATGAATGTACCAAAATTCCAGAGTGGGGGCTCGTGACGTCAACAGTTAGTGAATTTGTTTGTGACGTCGTATCTCCGTCAATTTTGGCTTACGTACCAAAAGAAAGGTAGTTCAGGGCCAAGTGGAGGGCAAGAGGTTACGCGGCCGATCACCAACTCGCTGGTCTGACCTAATAAAGAGAGCTACTGAGTCTACCATGATGAAATGTACTCGCAACGTCTCCAACCGACAAAAATGGAAGCACATCGCTGAAAGAGCAATCCTCTGGGAAATCAACGACCCACCGAACATCCCTCCGTGTATCTCATCCGCGATTTTTTTTATCAGTGGACTAGCCTATGAATTTCATCTGTTTTTGTTTATTTCTACAGCGCATTGTCACTAACTAAACCGAATGACGTCACAGCACTAACTATAGACAAAAATACCATCATCTTCAGTTAGATCATCGACAACCAAAGAGTTGGCTCGCTGCCAAATGCAACTCTCACTGAACAGGGCCCACTTAGGAAGTTAGCGGGCAGTAATTAATATATTAATTAATATCTGACAGTTTCAGATCAAAAGTGGACTCAAGTGTGGTGGGGAGGTATGGTAATGGATAATTAGTTCAAGTGCGAATGTTTTGAAATACAGGAGAGATTTCTAAAGATCAAAAGACCAGAATTAAAATTGGTGCAGTCGTTTTGAGATAATCTCAGTCATAGAGATGTACGCTTTTAAATTTCATCCTGTCCTTAATGAATTTAGTTGTAATACTGGTACTAAGTACAGACGCCAGCACGTCAACCTACCCGAAACTTTCAGATTTTACCAATCGAACATTAACCTTCCACTATTGCGATAAGGTTGAAAATCTATTGAAGAAATTTGGCAGATTGTGGTAGGTTGATGTGCTGGCGTCTGTACTTTACTTTTTTTTATTTGTTTTGTAACCGTTCTACCATCTAATATGCATATAAAACGGGGTAGTAGCACTTTGCAGAAATCAGTTACAATCTAAATTCTGAAAGCACTAGCTTTCTTCTGTATCTAAAGGGTAAAACTTCGCTGTCCGTCTGTCTGTCTGCCAGTTTGTCACTAGGCTGAATCTCATGAATCGTGATGGTTAGACAGTTGAAATTTTTACATATATGATGTATTTCTGTTGCCGTTATAACAACAAATACTTAAAAAGAAAATAGATTGAAATAAATGTTTTAATGGCAAAAGCGACAAAAAAAACATGTATGTTGTTATACCAAAAACATGAGTTTTTTAGGTACGCTGGTTTTATAGGTACCTTTTTTTTAGACTAACGTAACAAGTACATAATTATGCAACAATAAATCAAGGATAGATTTTAATCTGTCTAAATCCAGTCGAACATAAACCTTTTTATTTCGAGATAAACTAGAAAATTTATTAAAAAAATGACAAATTTGGGGTAGATTTATGTGCTGTACAACCAGCCAACCAACTTTAGTTATAGGATATACAAAGTATTTTGGAAGCCGGTAAATATAATGCTAGCGTCAATTATAAAATTCTCTAAAGATCCCGATGTCCCTGAAAATCTATCTCCTACGTAGTATAAAGCCTACAGCGCACTCTCGGTACATGTGGGTCGTTGAGCGCATCTTTAAATAGCGCGCGCACTCATATATTTGTACTACAGCTCAGCGGTTAAGGCCAACTGGTCAATGATAATTATATCACGATTCAATTTGTATACAAGAACAATTTCTAAGGAGTTTTTTTTAATGATTCCTTGGACTGGAACCACGAAAAGTAATAAATCGTCATCTGCCTAACCTTTTCCCAACTATATTGGGATCGGATTTACATCCGATTTACTTGAACTTATCAACCAAATTGATAAAACGTGTGACAATATTTTTTTGGAATTTTCAACCACCAAGGAGTAAAATTTAAAATCATAAAGGAAAGTACGAAATCCCCGCGGACAATGTCACGGACAGAGTGCTTTTTTATCGTGGTAAAATCATCAAATGAGGCCTCCCACTCAGGGCAGGGCGGGAGGGTCTGTCAGACTCGTACTGACTAAAATCCACGGTGTCCTTCAATAGCCCTTTACGTTCCGGGGTCACTGTAATTTTTTCACGTCGACCCTCATAGTCTCTGCGCTTTTCTGGTGGTAGACACTGTTGCTTCTGGCGCACAGGAGTTGCAGTGGTTTGGGAATAATATATTCTGGTGGGTTTGTCTAAAAAGGCTGGCAATTCGGCGTCGTTGTTCCAGGCTCTGGAGCTTATAATCGATCAGAACATCGTTGTCGAAAACAATAATTTATTTCATCCGCTGCTCTGCTTCTATTGGTCATAGCATGATGCTATATAGCCTATAGCCTTCCTCGATAAGTGGACTATCCAACACAAAAAGAATTTTCCAATTCGAACCAGTAGTTCCTCAGATTAGCGCGTTCAAACAAACAAACTCTTTAGCTTTATAATATTAGTTTAGATTAAATCAACTTATACATATAATAAAATGGTAGGAAAGTCAAAACTGTACATAGAATATTTTTTAAAAGAATACTTGGAATGTGGTCTACAAACGATACCGAAGCCAAAAATATACCCCCTTACTTATAAACATTGATTAGACGTTACTTATCTTAAATAGCTCTTAAGTCACTTGCCATCTCTATTCATTGAAATAGAAATGACAAGGACAGGTGATATTTAATTGGTAGCTAAGCAACACAAATTTTTATAAGTAAGGCCCATAGTTTTTAGAATTTTTGTCTGTTTGTCTGTATGTATGTCCGGGATAAACTCTTAGTTAATAAAAGTACTGCATAGATTTAGTTCTTTGGCACGAATATTATTAAAAAGTCGGGTCAACATATAGGCTATACAGGGTGCAATTGAAGTCGTGGGCATTATTTCAAACTAAGGCACTACTCATGATACCTACTAATTGCATTAGACCTAATAATAAGCAAATCAACAATATTATTAATGCAAGTATGGAAAACTCTAAAAATGTAGTAAGTAAATCATATTACATCCATAGCAGAAGGCCTATTAATGCAAATAAACACTAAAAGTAATGAAAAATACATCATAAACCCCAATAAGTTTTCAAGTATAAAAATCTCGAGCGCAGTACAGCGCGTTACGAAAAGTAAACAAACATCAAATAATACTAACTTGCATTTATAACATTTTTGATTTGCGTAATGCAATTAGTATTCATGAGAAGTGTCTTGGTTTAAAATAATGCCCATGAATTTAATTGCACCCTGTATATTATCACAGTATCACCTACGGGGAACGAGCAGAGAATCTTTATTTCTTCAACGCATTCACGCAGACGACGTCGCGGGCAGCAGCTAGTTGTATAATGAATGTTAACAAGTAACCTGTGCTCCGTGAGCCTGGCGATGGCCCTCTGCATGGTGTCCAGCAGTGGTCCCACGGCCCCTCTCGCCGCACTCAGCTCCCTCACACACGCCTGCAGCTCAGCCAGCGACGAGCGGCACTGGCCCACTTGTGACGTCACTTTGCCATGGATGTTCACTGCCTGTGGGACAACGAAATTATCCATAATAATTGCTATTAGTTTAAAAAAAAAACACGCTTTTAGCACGCACTAAAAATTACAATCTTCGTATTCCTCTCGTCGAACCTTATTGATTGATACCCATGACATGGTAAGAAAATTTAATTTCGCATTATTTTCAGCAAACCCTTTCATTTTATACCTAAATAATAGGGCTGCATTTCAAATAGCCGATCCGTCACCTTCGGACGGCCGCCAGGTTGGATTTAGGTCACGTGATAATTTTTTTCGCATCCCATTCAGCAAACCCTTTCATTTAATACCCATATCATGGGGGTACACTTCAAATAGCCAACCCGCCATCTTGGATGTCCACCATGTTGAATTTAAGTCACGTGACTATTTTTTTTCGTATTCTTAAAGCAAACCCTTTCATTTGATACCCATATCAAGGTTGGTCTGTGGATGGGTGACCATCTGTCATAGCGAGTTTCCTCTGTGCCTCGGAAAGCACGTAAAGCCGTTGTTCCCGGCTGTCATTTGTAGATCTTTGACAGTCGTTACTATTAGTCAGAAGCTCTAAAGTCTGATGACCAGTCTTACCATGGTGTATCGTATTACCCAGTTACTGTGTTGTGGAGGTCCGATAGTCAGTCGTTCCAAGTAAAATACTGATATTCAGCTGTATCTGGTTCGACTGGAAGCAGACCACAATATAGTTGGGAAAAGGCAGGTAGATGATGAGATGACTCACCCTAGGGTTTCCAGCAGCAGTCTTGGTATTCAACACGAGCTGCGCATGCGTCTCTAACACGGTGCGCGTGTGTTCCAACAGCGCTGTCTGTGTCGTGGATTCTGTTATGTTGGATGCCGCGCCGATGGCTCCGGAGACTAGCGGCTCGGCGTATGATACCTGTGGGAGGAAAATTGTGATTATTTATTTGTTCACATTGTTAACGATCAATGATGACACGGTTGACGCAGTGGCGTAGTGACGGCACAACTGAGCTGCGTTTTGCTGGTTCGGTTCCCGCACGGAACAAATGTTTGTAAGGTGATGACATTGCGTCATCGGCATGTTTAACTTTGATACAACCATACGTTTAGTGAGATTTTTGGAAGTATTTTTCTTTTTTAAACCTTGCCTCTAACTAGCTGGGTGCGTTTATTAACAAAACCTCACATACATAAAGACCCAGACCCAATATTTCCCAATATTTGTTCCGTGCGGGAATGGAAGCTTCGACACGCTGCACAGCAGTAAATCACTCTACCATTGTGCTGTCGAAACGCGCACGGGTGCTAAAATGTTATGATTTCTATGACAGTTTGTGATACAAGTACATAAAATCAATCTACCTACTCCGGGCTTCGGTGATGATTTGGCTATGTATAGTTGCTAACTCACCAGTTGTATGACGGCATGTCCCAAGTTCTCTGCCTCTCCGTTGGCGGCGATCCTCAGCGGCTCCAGTCGTTCTAACATCTCTGTAGCGCTGTTCTCTATCTGTTCTGAATAGCCTGCGGGGAGAGAAAACATATTGCTATTAATTTTACTATAGATTAGCTTCTGTTTGCAACTTCGTACAAGTCGGAATGACATTTATGGAAATATGGTATTTTACTGAACAATAATGAGACCGTGAAAAAATTATGACAAATATTGGCAAACGTCACAAAAAATGCACTTGCACAGTTTTTACTTGCATCTGACGCCACGAACCCTACTCTCAATTTCTATGCGTTATATCTGTGTTATGCATTGGTTCAATGAAAGAAAAAATACGTATCCATTATTTTTTTAAACAGTAGCTGACAGACAATTTAAATTTATTTATATTTACTATGTTCGTGAATTTTGACAAACATAAAACGTATCAAAAAATCGTTTGTGACGTCAGAAGCAAGTAAATTTATTTTTAAAGTGTCGTATCTTCGTCAATTTTGATTTCCGTATAAGAATCGGTAATTTTTTTATTTAAATGCCTTACATATGGATTAATTACATTTCGTTTAGATCTGAGACCATATTCTTGCTGGTCTGTATATGTACACAATGGTCCACACTGGTGATATCTTACCTTGCAGTGAGTTGTTCTTCCTGGGGTATAACTCCTGACCAACAGCCTGCATGGCTGCCTGATCCAGTTCTCTTAACTGCTTGTTGAGCGTCTCCAGAGCCGCGGAGCATTCGCGTTGACCTGGGGCTTTCTCCCTGTAGAAAAATAATATAGTTTTAAAATGTTATTAAAAAATCCACGTGCAGAGATCCACTAAAAAATTTAGTGCGGAAAGCAATACATTCTACAACTATCGGATGGTTTAATAATCAAGGTTTTGTTTTTTTCGTAAAAAATTGGCATCGAGACTCCTTTTAGTAATTTTAGATATTCCTCATAGTTTCGGCTTCATTAATATTTTAATGGACAGTATTTAGTTTTAATTTTCACGTATAAATGGTTTATTGTTGATCGAAGGTCTCGGAAAACTGACATAATATAGTACAGCCGCCAGCATGAGCCAGAGATTATGTTCTATTATATTAACTTATATGCGACAAATATTTCCGTGCCCCTACCGCCCGTGTCGTATTTATGCGACAGAGAATATTCACTATTTTTGTTGTTTTCTTCGATTTTATTGCATCTATTCTATATCTCTCTATTTATGTACATAGACAGATAGAATACTTTTTATTGTACACCATGATACTTAACAAATCGGAGCTTAAAAGGAGCAGAAAGAGAGGAGAAGAGGAAAGGACGATTCATAGCCGCGCGCTAGGGGCACGGCAACTGATATTTAGCCGCGCGGTTAAAAGGTTAAAGTTGTACTCACTTGATGTTAGTAACGAGTGCCTTGATGCTGTCGGACACGGTCTTGCTGTGCTGTGCTAACAGCTGCCAGTGAGCGCGCTCGCCCGGAGACACTGCCAGCGAGCGAGCTGACTCCAGCATCGAGCACGAACCGGAAATTATGTTCCTGTGGACAAAACAGTATTTTTCATTACTCATTTTCTGAAAGTAAGTCATTACATCTCTGATTAGCCGTTTGAAAATTATCCATTGCCGGCCTAGGGAAAATCGCTTTCAACTGCAAAATTTAAGAAAAAAAAAAACTAGTTCTATTTTGACATTTCTATTGAGCCATGTTCAATTTTTTTATACAGCCACTAAATTACAGAGCGATTTAAAATTAAATATACATAAAGTTAAGTATTAACAATATAAATAACGACTTTAATAGTACATTACTGCCGCGGTCTATAATGACTACTTTGCTGGTCGCGCTGATGATGGCCTCGCCAGACCGACACAGCGCGGTCAGCGTGCAGCACTTGATGGACGAGCTGAGACACAGCGAGGACAGCGCGGGCTGCAATGATGGCCAAGCTGGAAGGTCTAGAGCGTAGCTAGGCTAGCTCGAGGCAATCATAGCGTGACCAGCGAAGCACTCATAGTAGGCCAAGGCTTGTATAGTGCTTTACTCAAAAATGCAAGTACCTACCTAACCTAAATAAAACCAGCAAGTAATTGAAATAAAATATATATTTATTAACTAGAAAAATTAAAATGACAATTATGAAAAGTACTGCACAAATCGTATGCAAGCGTATATTTTTCCTTTGAGTTTCGCAGTATTTAATTTTCAACCACTAATTTAGCTTCATCTGTAATGTCTGGCGGTGTTAAACACATTGAATCGGAAGAATTTTCGCTTCGAGAGCTCATTTTTATCAAAAAAGTCACTAAATAAAAATAAAATTTTCGCTGAACGGCGCTTTTGTTACTTCTTTGTTTTTTTTTTTTTTAGCAATGGTATTTGGAACCTACAGCCAAATATGGTATAAAATCTTTTTGTACCTATCTCTTCATAAACAAACAGCTGTGTTTTAAATAAAATCTTTCTGCATTTGTTTTTTTAAAACGTTGAAACGTCAAATTAGCGGCCGGCAATGTTTTGCCGGCCTGTTAGAGCGGCCGGCAAAACTTTGCCGGCTGCTCCTTGAAACAGACCGGCAAGGTCGACTTTGCTCAAACAAGGTTGTCAAAATAATGACCACATTACATGCATTTTTGAGTAAAATACTTTAGTTTTAACTATTTCTTAAAAATATCAGATTTCGACAAAATCTTTGCCAATTTTTAAAAATAATGAACATGCACAAAATTAAAAAAAAAAAAACAACAAAATAAGCGGCAAAGTGACAATCCGATCTACACTCATTTTTTCTTAAGCTAATTTATGTTGTTAATTTTACTTTCCTCGTATTCGTAATGAAAAGCGCAGTGTTTACCTCGGGTAAATTACTTATTTCGTCCCTCGAACTATTAGCGGCCTCACTACTTTACGGGCGCCAAACCCCGTCTCGGGACGTAAATGAGTAACTTTCACGCCTTAGATAACAATGTACTATTATGCAACTAGTGAATAAAGGACGGACTTACAGCGAGAGCCATATATGAATCACGAGCAAGCGAAGGATTTCAATGACTGAATAACGACCGTAGAGAGTGATTCATGACGATTGAATCACGAGCGTAGCAAGTGATTTATAACGAAGTGATTCAACATAAAAAGGTATGAAAAAAGTTCGTAAGTTGCTTTTAAGAAAGAAGAAGTAATTTTCTGAATTAATGGATCTAATTTGAAAATTCTTTCACAAGTAGAAAGCTAAACTTAAAAAAACCGGCCAAGTGCGAGTTGGACTCGCCCATGAAGGGTTCCGTAGCAGCAAGCACAGATTAGAGATATAATTATATTGAGATTAGTAAGTAATATACACAAACAATAAAAATAACTTTGTTTTTCATAGTATTTGTATGAATGGCAAAGTTATATTTGCGGTTTTTGAAAATGTACTATATCTCAAAAACTGCTAACTGTATCTCATCCAAACTAATTTTCGTTGGTAGTTTTGGTTGAGGTCTACATTATATATTTTTTTTAGTTTTATCATTCTCTTATTTTAGAAGTTACGGGGGGGGGGACACACTTTTTACCACTTTGGAAGTGTCTCTCGCACAAACTGTTCAGTTTAGAAAAAAATGATGTGAGTAACCTCAATATCATTTTTAAAGACCTATTCATAGATACCCCACACGTATGGGTTTGGTGAAAAATTTTTTTTTGAGTTTCAATTCTAAGTATGGGGGGCACCCCCAAAATTTGTTTTGATTTGATTTTTGTGTAAAAATCCTAATGCGGTTCACATAATACATCTTTCTACCAAGTTTCAACAGGATAGCCAGACAGACATGACGAATCTATAAGGGTTCCGTTTTTGCCATTTGGCTACGGAACCCTAAAAATGACGTTCTCAGTTCGACCCGCATGTTTGTAGGTTTGTTCGCGATCATCTGGCGTTTGGCTAAAGCGATTATGATGCGGTTTGGCGGCGGCGGCAGAAAAGTGTTTGTTACATTCTGGAGAAGCAAGCCAATCGCAAGTAATTTTATAAAGATACCATAATTTATACTTAATTGTAATCAAATTATAGAATCAGGCGTTAGTTTGCGGAAATCCATGACAATTTTATGAAAACTAGGTATCTAGTTTTACGTTGAAAAGATGTGAAAAGGCCTTTCCTGCATGTCACACGCATGAAGGCGAGATAGTGTAGCATTCCGCATTTCAAGCTTGAATTTTTGTCACGGAATTGAAACTTAGATATTTTTCATAACATATAATTAATTAAACACTGTTTTAAGCGTTCACGGTTTGTTTCTAAATTCAAAAGTCACATGTTCCAGTAGTGCGCGTAGCAAAAGACAAAGAAAGAGGGTAGACAGATTTGTCTGCTCCTAACAATTTTATTTTCATCCACCCGCATTCTCCAGTCAACCCGCGATCATGGCGCTTGCAACAGCGTCGAAATATCGGGAACTCAAACAAAAATATAATCACGGAAGATATCCCGTAAGTGACATTTTAAATATTTAATTAATTGGTTTTACAGACCTGCCACAATCCAATATGGCCTCCTGGTTGTTTCTGGCCTGCACGGAGATCTTGGCGGGGATGGAGGCGAACTCCGGACTGTCCGCGAACTGACACAGGCTGCGCACCGCGTCCTGGAGGGGACCACACGCCGCCGCACAGCTCGCGCGGTTGGCCTGGAGGGACAAATGAAACATATTTATTTAAAATCAGGTTCAAAAGATGAATCACACGGGGAGGGACTGTCAGACTTGTACTGACTAAAATCCTTGGTGTCCTTCAATAGCTTTACGTTCCGGGGTCACGGTTAATTGATAAGACACTCCCGCGACCCCGGCAGGCTCTGGCCCTCTTAGGGAGCCCTGTAATAATACTGACAGCTCTTTGAGGCGCGCGTCTATCCGGGTATGGTCCACGATCGGACAGCGAGTCGCTCATTACTCGCCGTCCGCATGCCCATATAGACAGTCATAGACTAAAAGAAACATTGACAATCGTCGTCGGATATCGTGTTACTAAGCAAAAACTTGTGGAACATTGCGCTTCGTTAGACTGAACACCATCATCATCTGCCTGCCTTTTCCCAACTATATTGTGGTCTGCTTCCAGTCGAACCAGATGTAGCTGAATATCAGTATTATACATGGAGCGACTGCCTATCGGACCTCCACAACACAGTAACTGGGTAATACGATACCCTATGGTAAGACTGGTTGTCAGAATTTTAGAGTTTCTGACTAATGAAGACTGTCGAAGATCTACAAATAATATATAATAATAATAATAATAATATAATATATAATAATATTCCACAACTATCACACAACGCCATCTAGTCCCAAGCTAAGCAGAGCTTGTGTTATGGGTACTAGACAACTGATAAACATACTTATATATTTCTAAATACATACATATTATAGATAAATTACACCCAGACACAGAACAAATGATCGTGCTCATCACACAAACATTTGTCCTGGGTGGGAATCGAACCCACGACCTCCGGCATAGCAGTCAGGGTCACTAACCACTAGACCAACAGGCCAGTCGGGAAATGACAGCCGGGACCAACGACTTTACGTGCTTTCCGAGGCACGGAGGAAACTCGCTATGACAGATGGTCACCCATCCACAGACCAACCTCGGTAAGCGCGGCTTAACCCGGAAGATCGGCCTGTGCTGCTGTAATTATTTAGCCAAGCCTAGGTTCAACTCGGGCATGCGGGCGGCGAGTAATGGGCAACTCGCTGCCCGACCATGGACCATGCCCGGGTCGACGGCGCGTTGCCGTTGTGTTCAACGTGCGTCTCAAAGAGCGTCAGCAAGACGACCTGCCAGGGTCGCGGGACTTATACCATTACCCTGGAACATAAAGGGCTATTGAAGGACACCGTGGATTTTAGTCAGTACAAGTCTGACAGTCCCTCCCGCCTTGCCCTGGGTGGGAGGACTCATTTGATAATTTTACCACGATAAAAAAAAAAGCCTAGGTTCAACTAGTTCTTGCGAACTCGGGACTTGTTGGCACCCCAAATCGGGCAATTTAGGTTAGAAGAGCATGGCGGGTTCTCTTCGTGGTTATTTGTTTTTAAATCACCCAGAAGTAGGAGCCCCGCATTGCGGGGCTCCGTCGACTTGTTTCCTGTGAAGGAAGAACTAGCTTAGCCTAGGCAAAACTAGTTTGTCCTGAAATCGGGTTTGACCGGGAACACATAGATAAATTGGTGATGCTGAAGTTGCCTATTTAGACCCGCAGGCTTTATTCTTACCTCGCTATAGTCAGTATCGAGCGCTTTAATCTGCTTGACGAGCGCGGCCGTACAGTTGGCGACGTCCTTGGCGGCCTGCACGAAGTGTCTCTTGGCCTGCGGCTCACTGGTGCGGCCGGAGGCCACGCGGCATGCGTTACAGAGGGCGCTCGTGTGCTTGGCTATCACTGTGGCCGCTGAGAGGACCTGAGGAGGGAGGGAGGGTTGAAAAACGAGTTTTTGATGAAGGTCAGGGAGACATAAAACACGAAATGAATGAGGGGTGCCACGCTGGCGCGATCAGCCACGTACTAGAACATTGTTCATTGTTCGGACGTCTGGCGGAATTTTTAAACTGTGTTGATTTTTCCGCGGGTTTTACTCTATCAATTACGAAAACTATAGACACGGAGTCTTGTATTAGTGAAACAATGTGGGTACCAGAATAAAGACTTAATTTTTTTATGTAGTTCATGCACTACCATTTTTATTTGCGTTATGATGTCCTGTCTTAAAAACTGTCTTAGTTAATTATGATTTACTAACACTAAGTTAAGAACATTGTTACTAACAAATATGGAAGTAATTCTGAAATAAATTTATTATTATAAAAAAAACAATTGGTCATTTTTGTGGACTAAAAACATCAAAATTATCAACATCAAAAACGATCTAAAGGTTCCTCAGAATGTTTTCCCGTATCTTCTAAGGATGTGGATTTCTCCCTTTTAGCCAATTTAAAAGAAAGATCCTGTATATACATAAAGATATGTATTTGGTCCAGTGTCAAATACCAAATTCAGTCAACTTCAAAAGTTTTAGACCTAATCAACCCAAATAGACCTACATAATTATGTACATACCTGTTGCTGATTACTGCTGCTATCACACAGGGTCCTGCAGGCCTGGTCTATAGCCACGGCGGCGCGCGCGAACTGCGCCTGGTCCACTAGACCTGGACGACCGGCCACGCTGGTCTCGTCTGATACTGCCACCTGGGAGAGGATTATTGTGATGACGAGGTGATATCATACATTATTCTGGACATCATAGAGTCAGGACGCATCAAAACTCGAGAATGGGGGACTCGTGACGTCATAATTCAGTAAATGTTTGTACTAAATTGTGACGTATTACCAATTTTGTAAACATCATAATCTGCGACAATTTTGATTTAGGTACCTATTGTTAGGTACCTAAACCAAAATTTTAAAAACAAAATTAGTTTGGACACAAATAAGTCTTACTAAAAAACTAAATAAACCTTTGTGTAAATCTGGACTTTCATGTTCAAGCTTATCTCTAGAACCATGGTTTAAATTTCTCTGTATTACAAAACTTAGATAAAACTTGGACCTTAGAGTACCGTCATTTGAACCATTGTCTAAACAATTAAATCCACCAGGTTTAAATCCATTTTGGGTAAAATTAACACAAAAACAACAACACAATGAAAAAATTGCTATAAGAAAGTTTGACACACCTTTTACAGCTCAAGTCCATGGTTTATCGCAATACCACGATTTCTAATAACCTTTGTGTAAACCGTAGTTTTACGAGTTTTAAACCTGGGTTTTTAGTTAAACCTAATTTTGTAGTGACGGAATAACCCTGGTCGTACTAGTGTTATAGACTCACCAAGTAAGCAGCCTGTGCGGTACACTCCACCAGGCCCTGTACCGCGGTGGCGACAGTTCCTACTGCGCGACAGAACTGATCCACCTCGCTTCTCTTCACTGAGCTCGCCATTGAGGACATACCCTCGCCTGGGGAAGAGGAAAATATTGTAAGTAACATCTAAGGATAATAATATAAGGCTTGTATTTAAACGCCTCATCATCAGCCTGCCTGTTCCCAACTATATTGTGGTCGTCGTCCAGTCAAACCGACACAGCTGAATTTCAGTATTTTACATGGAGCGACTGACTATCGGACCTCCACAACACAGTAACTGGGTAATACGATACCCCATGGTAAGACTGGCTGTCAGACTTTTCTTCAGAGCTTCTGACTGTTATTAACGACTGTCAAAGATCTACAAATGACAGCCGGGAACAACGGCTTTACGTGCTTTCCGAGGCACGCAGGAAACTCACTATGACAGATGGTCACCCATCCACAGACCAACCTCAGCAAGCACGGCAGAGGTTTAAACGCCTACCAGAAAAAAACCTATTTTTAAACCAAAAAATTTGAAATACCTGCTACCAAATAGTGTATCAAAAGGTATTGTAGAAATTAACCTATTATCTGTAAAGTTGACCTAATCGGGGTCGACGAAGCCCCGCTTAGCGGAGCTTCTATTTCTGTTTGCAGGGTTTAAAGAAATGTAACCAAACCGAACTTCGGGGTGATCCTGAAATCTTGCTTAAGCGAGTTTCAGATTTGGTGAGCATTTAAATTGTAGCCATAATATAATGGTACGATTGTTCGCCTACTTCAGCAGTGCGCGTACTAAGCCAGTATCGTGTTTAGCCTCTGTGTCCACCGGCAAGACTGCGTAACTTTTGATCGTGCACATTGCAGCATATCTGTGCGTCAACATTTTCACTGAACTGAGTTTAGCAATAACGAGTTCACTGCTAACGTGTGCGCGCACTAAAGTATCCACGTGTGCGCGTATATTTTTAAAATGTATGCACATTTTATGTTGTGTGCTCTTGTTGTCTAGTCAAATAAACGTTTTTTCTCTTCTTTTTTTTTAATTTAACAAAGTTTTGTGCTTACTCAAGCTCTTGCTCTGCTCAACGACGCAGTCGAGACAGGCGAAGTACCCGAGCTCAGTGAGCGGCTGTGTGGGACTGTTCAGTAGCGGCCGGGTGCTCTCGATGCTGCGGATGGCTGCGGCGCACTCCTTCTGACCTGGAGCTGCCTCCGTGCAGACATCCACCTGGGGACGAAATCGAAATCAAAGCATTTATTTCAAGTAGACCAGTTACTTTTGGAATAAATGCGTCTCAACTGACAGCGCCTTTTCACGAAAAAAAAATCGGCCTCTCCATACAAACTGTCCAATCAAGTTTATAATTTTCTATGGTGAGGCTGACTTTTTTTTTTCATTTCCTGAGAAGAAATTGTGGAAGATTGTTCAGTTTCGTCTACTGAGCAAGCCCTGAAAGTTTGCGGAGGGCTGTCCCTTACACCCAGTATATATAAATAATAGCTAATAAGTATATTATTCACTTACAAGTCTGTTGATGCTATCGGTGACGGCGCGAGCTGCAGCCGCTAGCTGATTCTTAGCATTCGGACGAGTCAAGTCCTAAGAGAAAACAAAACCTTATTTAGCCCCTTGGAAATATTGTAGATATCCAATTATTATAAAAATAATCCATTTAAAAAAAAAAAATGATTTTGTATAAGTTTTGCTTTCGCTTGCCAAACTTGATATGTACATTTTTTTTATGAAAATTTGCATGTTTAATGCGAATGTTCCAGTTATAATTTTTGCACAAAACAGTTTTTTCCATCGCTGTAAATATTAATGCTTTCTAGCGCAAAAAAAAAACCGCAAAAATCAGGTTTTGCAAGCGCACCGGCGGTGTTCAAAGAGACAATGACATGTATTGCTGTCATGATGTATTCCTTTCTTACCTGACTGACAGACTTGGCAGTTCCCAGTAGTTTTGAAGAGTTCACCGTCACACTCTTCATCGAGCTCACCATCAGAGTTTGAGCGTCGCGGTCCTGGAACAATACAATCAAAATGTAGAACATTTCAAATACTAGAAATCAATAAACAAAGAAGCACTGAAACTCTGTTTTAAATCAATTGGTTTACATTTTATTATATCAGCTGCTGGACGTCCAAGCTTGGCTTCCTATGTCCAACAGTGCACTACAATAATCTCTCACCTCAGTATGTCCCGCCATCTCCATGCTGACTCCCAGCAGTCTGTTGAAGGCGTCTCCGAAGTGCGCGCTGGTGCTGGCCAGTGCTGCTGGACGTCCAAGCTTGGCTTCCTATGTCCAACAGTGCACTACAATAATCTCTCACCTCAGTATGTCCCGCCATCTCCATGCTGACTCCCAGCAGTCTGTTGAAGGCGTCTCCGAAGTGCGCGCTGGTGCTGGCCAGTGCTGCTGGACGTCCAAGCTTGGCTTCCTATGTCCAACAGTGCACTACAATAATCTCTCACCTCAGTATGTCCCGCCATCTCCATGCTGACTCCCAGCAGTCTGTTGAAGGCGTCTCCGAAGTGCGCGCTGGTGCTGGCCAGTGCTTCTGGACGTCCAAGCTTGGCTTCCTATGTCCAACAGTGCACTACAATAATCTCTCACCTCAGTATGTCCCGCCATCTCCATGCTGACTCCCAGCAGTCTGTTGAAGGCGTCTCCGAAGTGCGCGCTGGTGCTGGCCAGTGCTGCTGGACGTCCAAGATTGGCTTCCTATGTCCAACAGTGCACTACAATAATCTCTCACCTCAGTATGTCCCGCCATCTCCATGCTGACTCCCAGCAGTCTGTTGAAGGCGTCTCCGAAGTGCGCGCTGGTGCTGGCCAGTGCTGCTGGACGTCCAAGCTTGGCTTCCTATGTCCAACAGTGCACTACAATAATCTCTCACCTCAGTATGTCCCGCCATCTCCATGCTGACTCCCAGCAGTCTGTTGAAGGCGTCTCCGAAGTGCGCGCTGGTGCTGGCCAGTGCTGCTGGACGTCCAAGCTTGGCTTCCTATGTCCAACAGTGCACTACAATAATCTCTCACCTCAGTATGTCCCGCCATCTCCATGCTGACTCCCAGCAGTCTGTTGAAGGCGTCTCCGAAGTGCGCGCTGGTGCTGGCCAGTGCTGCTGGACGTCCAAGCTTGGCTTCCTATGTCCAACAGTGCACTACAATAATCTCTCACCTCAGTATGTCCCGCCATCTCCATGCTGACTCCCAGCAGTCTGTTGAAGGCGTCTCCGAAGTGCGCGCTGGTGCTGGCCAGTGCTGCTGGACGTCCAAGCTTGGCTTCCTATGTCCAACAGTGCACTACAATAATCTCTCACCTCAGTATGTCCCGCCATCTCCATGCTGACTCCCAGCAGTCTGTTGAAGGCGTCTCCGAAGTGCGCGCTGGTGCTGGCCAGTGCTGCTGGACGTCCAAGCTTGGCTTCCTATGTCCAACAGTGCACTACAATAATCTCTCACCTCAGTATGTCCCGCCATCTCCATGCTGACTCCCAGCAGTCTGTTGAAGGCGTCTCCGAAGTGCGCGCTGGTGCTGGCCAGTGCTGCTGGTCGCTCCACATTCTGCACCACTTCTGAGGAGGCCGTGTTCAGACCTACTGCCGCTGCGTTCAGTTCTGTTTGCAGCTCGCTACGAGAGAATCATGTGATTGAAATTTGAAATAGTACGTTGTAATACGAATGAGGAGCTCGTAGTATTTTATATGGATCGACTGCCTATCGGACCTCCACAACACAGTAACTGGGTAATACGATACCCCATGGTAAGACTGGTTGTCAAACTTTAGAGCTTCTGACTAATAGTAAAGACTGTCAAAGATCTACAAATGACAGCCGGGACCAACGGCTTTACGTGCTTTCCGAGGCACGGAGGAAACTCGCTATGACAGATGGTCATCCATCCACAGACCAACCTCGGTAAGCGCGGCTTAATCCGAAAGATCGGCCTGTGCGGCTGTAATTATTTTTCCACGAGCTCTTCAAAGATGATGATATAAGATATTAATGTAATATGAGACTTACCCATAGCTCCTGTCAGAGGGCGGGAACTCTCCACTGTTGAGGATGTTGAGGGTCTCATTGATGTTCTCCATGGCCACGTCCAGCTCCGTGTGAGATGGTATAGCTTCCAGAGTGGATTCTAGACCCTGTAGCAAAGAGATAAAGTTTAGTTTCCTATAAGTCAAGGTACACTGAGCTAGTTATTTAATTTCTACAAAAAATTATATACCCACAAATGAGATTTTTTTTACGTGGTAAAATCATCATCAAATGAGTCCTCCCACCCAGGGCAGGATGGGAGGGACTGTCAGACTTGTACTGACTAAAATCCACGGTGTCCTTCAATAGCACTTTACGTTCCGGGTTCACTGTTACCTGATAGTCCCACGACCCCGGCTGGCACACAAATGAGTTTGGTGTATTTTTTTTGGAATAAGATTCAATTAAAACATGAATATTTAGTGATACCATTAACATTGCTAAAACATCACCCCCCATCCCAGAAAAAGTTAACATGTGTATATTATTAAACACCCTCATACGTTGCGAGCTCCAAAACCCGTCTCGGGACTAAATAAGTAACTTTCACCCCTTGGTTAACAATTTCGTATTGTTACTATATCTTACTTGTGATATATCCTTGGCGATGCTCATGATGGAGGAGGTGTCCACGGTCTCGGAGGTGGTGAGGTATCTCTTCACGTGTTCCACCAGCGTCTGAGATGAGTAGAGCACTTGACGACCGGAGTTGATCACCCTGAGAAAGAGATTGAGTTTAGAATGAGTAGATGTTAAAGGAAGTCTCATAGCGTTGATTGTTTACAAAATTATAAATTCATATATATTATAACCATAGGTCGGAATCAGGCTGAGTTATTCATGTACTTATACAGCGAAAGAATAAAGTGGATATGCCCGAAATCCCGGAATTACTTTTAAAGAGCAGAAAAATTCCGTGATTTATTAAATATAAACGTTTTTATCTTCACACAATTTATTTTGGTAGCCATACACCATACTCTCTATCGTCCAATCGGCATGATCAAGCCTATCAAATTTAACTGTCATGCCAATTTGATGGATTCCACGCCCACACACAGTCAATTCTAACTGATCCATTCGGCAGCGTCATGCGGATTGGACGATAGGCAGTATGGTGTATGGCTAACTTTATCTATCTCTGATGTTTTATTATTATTATTTATTTGTAATCCATACGAGATTGTCTATTAGAAATCCCGGGAAGATCCATATTAATATCGACATATCGATGCAAAGTACCAAATTAACTCGACCTAATTGCGACCTATGATTATAAGCATTAACGCTTTTCTTTGGAAAGAAAAAATCGAATCGCGAGCAGGATTTGAATCTGCGACCTCCGGGGTCAATACATCCGACGCTCTTTCCAACCAAGCTATCGAGGTTCACACTTACTGCATCGAATAACATTAATTATAAAATATTAAGTATGTTTGATGTCATCTGTTACAACATTGATTTTACTGTGACATGTTGGTGTAGTAGTTGAAATGATCTGCAGTAGATAGCGCGAAACGTCACCTTGAGACGTTAGAAACGGATCAAAGCAGATATGGGCCTCGATGACTCGGTTGGAAAGTGCGTCGTATGTTCCTGTGTGTGTGATGCTATACGTGGCCTCCCACTAGGTGGACCGACGACATCGTGAGAGTCCCGGACAACCGATGGATGCAAGTGGCGAATTGTCGTTCGTCGTGGCGGTCTAAGTGGGACAACGACCATTTATATCTAGACTCCTAATCACAGGCGACCGATGTCTGTCAACACATTAGGTAAAAAAGTCTTATAACCGTCGTGACTCGACCACTCCTGTGAGTCCCCTCGTCGCACTGACCTTGAGTTAGCCAATCAGAACGCAGTACCCCGTCCCGTTGCCAATCAGAACGCAGTACCCCGTCCCCCTCGCTTACGTCGTACCTCAGCGACTTGGCAGGATAATTTTCGTTAGTCAGATCGTGCATGAGGCGTCTAGATATTAATGGTCGTTGAAGTGGGAGGCCTATGTTCAGCAGTGGACGTCTTCCGGCTGATGATGATGATGCCGCTCGTCCGCAGGCTCCTGGCTCTCCATGTCTAATAATGATGATATAGTTCCTCACCTCTCCCTCCGCGGCTGCTCGTCATGCAGCGCGGCCGAGGCCCTCAGTCCCTGCGTGAAGTCCTTGAGGCTCTGTGCCAGCTCGCCGGCCGCTCGTCCGCAGGCTCCTGGCTCTCCGTGTCGGGCTGCTGACACAAGCTGTGCGGTGTGGGAGGCTGCAGAGCGAGAGGACGTCTTCATGGTCGAGGATGCCCATTCAGCCTGGGGAGGAAGAACATACATAAGTACTGGAACAAGTACACAGTGGCGTAGCTAACTACCTGGTGGGGCCTCGCGCTCAGAGGAAAAACAATGCTGATGTCGCCGACGATCACATTTAAGTCAAGCGACTCAACTGCTCGCGCAGGGCCCCATATTGCACAATAACTTGTTAGGCTACGTCCGCACAGACAGGTGGCTTGCTTAGCGCCTAGAACCTGGCTGCGAATCTGATTACTTGCTAGGATAC
The DNA here is from genome assembly GCA_950005045.1 of Agrotis exclamationis. Classification (NCBI taxonomy): domain Eukaryota; kingdom Metazoa; phylum Arthropoda; class Insecta; order Lepidoptera; family Noctuidae; genus Agrotis; species Agrotis exclamationis. Next base: position 13,075,572 of record OX465444.1, read on the forward strand.
ACGGTAGCCGCACTAAGAGGTGGTTTGGACAGAGGTTCTCTTTTAAAAACTAATCCTTAGCACGAGAATAATTTAAGATCTTATAACAATATGCTCACCGTCTGTCCAGGTAGAGGTCTGAGTTCGAATGCTCTGGCAGCTTCCTCCAGCTCGTCCAGTTCAGCTTGCAGTGACTTGATGATCTCAGCGGCCGCGTCCAGTTCTAATCCTTTGCAGGAGATGCGAGCGCGACCTACTGCTGACCTGGAGGGGCGAAAAATGAGGGGTTAAAATATATGAAATGTAGGGTTTTTGAGGAAAAAAAAAAATCGAACTAACCCTATTGGAAAGGCTTTTTAGGGTTCCGTAGCCAAATGGCAAAAAACGGAACCCTTATAGATTCGTCATGTCTGTCTGTCTGTCTGTGTATGTCACAGCCACTTTTTGTCGAAAGTATAAGAGCTATCCTGTTGAAACTTGGTAAGCAGATGTATTATGTGAACCGCATCAGGATTTTCACACAAAAATAAAAACAAAACCCAATTTTGGGGGTAATTGATTGATGATAATGATACCACAAAAAAAAACGGTTTCCTGTTTAGACAGTCTCGTGACCCCGGCTGGTGTTTTGCCACCAGATTGCTGACAGCTCTTTGAGGCGCGCGTGGAACGCGACTCGCCGTCGACCCAGGTATGGTCCATAATCGGACGATGGCTATCAATTACTCGCCGTCCGCATGTCGAATAGCGGCTGGGTCGTGAGGTGGAGGCTGTCCACACTTTCACGCATTACACCTCCTCTTTCCTGCTTCTCAAAAGTAGGTACTAGTTCTAGTAAGTACCCTTGCAACGACCATTTATATCTTGACGCCTCATGCACGATCTGACTAACGAAAATTATTCTGCCAAGTCGCTGAGGTACGACGTAAGCGAGGGGGACGGGGTACTGCGTTCTGATTGGCTAACTCAAGGTCAGTGCGACGAGGGGACTCACAGGAGTGGTCGAGTCACGACGGTTTTAAGACTTTTTTACCTAATGTGCTGACAGACATCGGTCGCCTGTGATTAGGAGTCTAGATATAAATGGTCGTTGTACCCTTGCCTCGCAACCTGGCCTCACCTCAAGCAATACTGGGCGAGGGAGGTCGCTACCGTATTGAAAAAATGTTTGAATTTATGTTGTGTATTTACCTGAGTTCAGCACAGCTGCTAGTAAAGTTGTGTGTGGTGTCAGCCAGATGTTTGGCAGTGGGAGCGTCCTGTACTGTGGGGAGAGCGCCGCGGGACGCTGAGATCACGTGACCTGACGGCTGACGGAGATTATAGAGGGTTAATAAGCGAAATATACTGTGATTTTTGTTACCAGGACAATAAACACTCGCGAGCGAAAGTATGGAATCATTTACTGACCCGGGATATCTCCTTAAATAATGTCGTGATTTTAATGAATTTGATATCAATTTAAAGTTAACAGTTAAACCTTTAATTTGGTACTATTTTTATTTTTCTTGACTAGTTATTTAAAAGCCAAGACCGCGCGGAATCGGAGTAAGTGATTCCATACTTTTGCTCGCAAGTGTATTACAATAGACAATATTTAGAATTTTTTATCGATAAATGATACATGAAAAGAAATTTTCAGTATACTTTAGGTTTTTAAGCATATTGAATTGTCTCTTAAATGGCATGGATTCAGGAATTATGCAAATTGCATGCTCATTTTAACAGTACCGTTTTCAAATACACACATCAAAAGTGTCTAGGGATCAAGCATTTTTATGCGGATTTCTTGAGATTGAGATGTGGCTTTGTAATAAATTTATGATTTTATAAATTTATATGGATCCTTTTTGGTGCATTTCATAATTTGAATCAGGAACTGTGAATCAAATTCGAGTAAAAGATGAAAATCAGCTGTCAATATTTTCCCTATAAAAACATACAACGCATTGAAGACATTATTAGTGCTACTGTTTCCCTACTACTGATTAAAACCAACGTTATTATGGAGCGGCGACGTCATTTAAGCAGGGAAGAAATGCTCAGAGCCGTGGGAATGATAGAAGCTGGTTCCCAGCAACGTACTGTGGCTTTAGCTCTGAATACAAGTCAGAGTGTTATCAGTCGACTTTGGACACGTTACCGAAGCACTGGTACCGTGGCTGAGCGCCATGGAGGACGGTATCGCTGCACCACACGGAGACAAGACCGATACATTCAAATCTTAACTCGAAGAGCTCCAACAATAACCGCCATGATGTTAGCCGTGAGGCTTCATCACTCTTCAGGGAACTTAATTAGCGACCAAACAGTCAGAAACCGCTTGCATGAAGTGAACCTTCATTCCCGAAGACCGCTACGGGTACCACCTATAGCAATGCACAATCGTAGGATTCGATATCAATGGGCTCTTGAACACAGAAATTGGGCAGAAGAACAATGGCGTTTCGTGTGCTTTTCTGATGAGTCTCGTTTCGGTATGAGACCGGATACAAGACGTATACGACACTGGAGAACCCCTGGACGCCAACAGCGATTAAAATCCTGCCAGGAAGTCCATCCTTATAGTGGTGGAACCATCATGGTATGGGCGGGTATTTGGATCGGCGGAAGAACTGAGTTGATTTGGATCAGAGGCAACCTCAACGCTCAAATTTATGCTGAGACGATTGTATCAGACGTCATCGTTCCTCTACAAGTGCAAATCGGTCCCTTATTTCAGTTAATGCATGATAATGCACGACCGCACACCGCAAGAGTTGTAAGACAGACTCTCGCCGCAGCTAACATCAATGTCCTGCCCTGGCCTGCTCAGTCGCCAGACTTGAATCCGATTGAGCATGCATGGGATATGCTACAGAGAAGAGCTCTGCCGAATATGGAGGGTATCCAGTCGCAAGAAGACCTTTTTTTGTTGTTGCAACGAACATGGGCGGCCATTCCACAGCGTGATTTGGATGAACTCATTTTGAGTATGCCAAACCGATGTTCTTGTGTTGTTAGTGTTCGCGGTAGAAACACGGATTATTAATTGTTTAAGTTACCCAATAAAATTTTAAAGAAAACTGTTATTTCAGTCTTTTTTTCGAACTTTTGTGTTAGTGGTTCAAATGTCAAAAATCCCTTTATTAGGAAAATGGCAAATTTCTTTATTAATGCAAAGGTGACTTGGTTTATCGTTACTGTGACAAACGAAAACACTTTATTTGATGAATCCTTAAAGAAAATTTTAATTAATATCAATCAGGAGAAAAGTTATTGCAAAAATATATGTTGATCCCTAGACACTTTTGATGTGTGTATTTATTATACCCAACATTATAATTAGTCTATTTTCACTAAGCAGTATTCAAAAGCGATGTTCTGCTACCATATTGATTAAACTGTTGCTTTTTCATTACACTTCTATTTTGGAAGCCATACTATTACGAAATAGGTCTTATTTCAAAGTGGAAACCAATTTTTTTGCGTTTGAATTTTGTCAAGTTTACATGTTATTGCTCGTGGCTGTATGGGCAATAGCTTTACTTAATTTTAAGATTACTGACCTGTAAGAAAGCTTCAGAAGCAGATATCAGATCCAGCTGTGCAGCTGCCTCTCCAGGTCTAACACTGGACACCTTCACAGCATCCACGACGCGAGGGATCTGCTCTGAAAGGGACTTGCACTCCTCGATAAGAGTTTCCTGGTGAAAAAGACAATTTGAATGAAAAGTTTTGCAGTTTTTTGTATATGTTACGTACGGAAACATATACAAAAAACTAAATCTAGGCGTTTTATACAATTTTGAAGCTATTTTGGAAATGTATGGAAAAGTGTTATACGAGTTTAGGAAACGAAGCCCCGCTAGGCGGGACTCCTATTTTCGTCTGTAGGTTGCCCAAGAGTTTTTAGTGCCTTTGAAAGTAGACGTCAAGGGCACACCGAGTTTCGGTTTGGTTACGTTCCACACTTTTCGGGGCGATTTTAAGAATTACATACATTTTCGTTAACATACAAAAATTCCTTATAAGTTTACTACCTATACAGTGTGTCCGGACACGAGTTAGCGATACTTGAAGGGAATATTATAGACTCATTTTCATCGACAAAACTGCTTTTAAAAAAATTCTTACTCCAACACCTCGCGAATGGCGGCCATTTTAGTTTTTTGATTTGTCGAACTGGGGTACGTACAATAAAATGCAAATATCTTTGAATCCAAGAAGTCTACATACATGCAAATGACTTTATTGCAAAGCTAAATGTTAAGGCTTTTCAAAAACTTTCAAAAGTTTTCTAAATAATATGTAGAAAGAACCAAAAAACGTGGGCAAAAATGAAATTGTACACAAAAATTACTGAATATTTTCACATTTCATACTCTAGCTCGAAAAGTACCCCTGAATTTTGCTTAGGTTTTTGCATTAAGTTAAAAGTATTTGAGTCAGGCTATAAAATAATATCAAAATTATCACTCTACGTTAAGTATTTTAGGAGTTATTCTCACTTGAACATAACCCTTCCTTAGCGCATGTACCACCAATGTTACAGAAGCTGCATTCTTTGGGCGAGCTAAATCGTTTCAACGTGAATTTATAAGCTAGCATTATTAACCACCATGTAAATGATCCCAACGAATCACCATTAAACTGAAATAATAAATTTTTTGTTTACTCTATGAAAAAAAATCTTTGAATAAATTCAAAAAATGGGCGTTTTCAGTTTATGGGTGGTTCGTTGGGATCATTTACATGGTGGTTAATAATGACAGGTCATAAATTTACACTGAAACGATTTAGCTCGCCCGAAGAATGCGACACCTGTATTATTGGGGTACATTCGCTAAGGAAGGGTTATGTTCAAGTAAGAATAACTCCTAAAGTACTTGACGTAGAGAAATAATTTTGATACCATTTTATAGCCTAACTCAAATACTTTTAACTTAATGCAAACACCTAAGCAAAATACAGGGGTACTTTTCGTGCTAGAGTATAAAATGTGAAAATATTCAGTAATTTTTGTGTACAATTTCGTGTTTGCCCACGTTTTTTGGTTCTTTTTACATATTATTTAGAAAACTTTCGCAAGTTTTTGAAAAGCCTTAACATTTAACTTTGCAATAAAGTCATTTGCATGTATGTAGGTCTCTTGGATTTAAAGTTATTTGCATTTTATTGTACATACCCCAGTTTGACAAATCAAAAAACTAAAATGGCCGCCATTCGCGAGGTGTTGGAGTAAGAATTTTTTTAAAAGCAGTTTTGTCGATGAAAATGAATCTATAATATCCCCTTCAAGTATCGCTAACTCGTGTCCGGACACACTGTATATAACACTTCGACCAATTTCACTATTGAACAACAGACTAGATGATTGAAACAGAAAAAATATATCGTTTTTTTTTTAATGGCAATCTCAGTTTTTTTTTAACTATTAGAAGTAGTACTATTGTCAACCAACCTAAAATTGTAGAAAAAATTATAGTTGTAACATACCTGTGCATACTTGTTGGTGTTGAACTGAGTAGCGTTGTGTGCTGAAGTGATCAGCTGAGTGGCGCTTGAAGCGGCTTGACGGGCGCTCTCCTGAGGAGACAATACAAGTATTTATTAATTATCACTTAGCAACAACAATAGTTCATTACCCTCGCGTCTATGGTCGACAACTGTTTGGTTTACACGTTCACTTTTTAACTTAACTTTCCACCCGTTGCAATATTAAAGCAATAATATTTGTTATATACTGATCGATAAATCAAGGTTTAATCTACCATCGATTTTTGATAACAAAGATGATCCATAGACATATGATTATATACTTGCTAACACTAGATTTTATGTCGACACAATATTGTGGGATTGACAAAAATTTTGAAAATTTATATGCACCTATTACTTTCAGAAACATTAAAACATAAGTTTTTAAGTTAACAGTTAAACCTCTAAAAAGGCACCATTTTTATTTGTAAAAACTTTTTTTAGTTTTGGTAATGTATTTACCAAAACTTACTCTGACAAAGAGAGAATTTCAAGTTATTTTATACCTATCTACGTTAGTCGAAATTATCATAATTTAATACAGAAATGTACAGTGACGAGCAATAACATGTATACACTCAACAAAATTAAAACGCAATTTACTCGTGAAATAGGTACTGGTTTCCACTTTGAATTAAAACCTATTTCGTAATATGTAGTACGGCAAAATAGAATTCTAAGGAAAAGGCAAAAGTTTAATCAATATGGTAGCAGAACATCGCTTTTGAATACTGCTTAGTGTATACATACTATTGCTCGTGAGTGTACACACAACATACATAACGGTGCATCCACACCGCCGGTAACATTTGTGGAGCAACAAAAGGCAACACGGTAACATTCGGCAACATCCGGTAACTTTTGTGGCTTCTTGTTACTATTTGTTGATTGTTACTCATCCACACCGCAGTAACATCCGACAACAAATGTTGCCGTGTTACTGTATGTCGAGTAACGTTGCTCGACAATCGGCAACATTGTTAGATAATGGGGGTAACATTGTTACCGAATGTTGAGCAACGTTACTCGACTTACAGTAACACGTCAACACTTAGTAACATTAAATAACATTTTGTTGGCTGATGTTACAGAGTAACATTTGGAAACGTTGAGCTACAAATGTTACCGGCGGTGTGGATGCACCGTAAGATGACAGCACCTGTTGATGTTTTTTTTTTTCTATGTATAATAAAATAGTTGTTACCTGTAGTCTAGCAACTTGTGATCCCACGATGTCTTGACCCTGTGCATAGTCCACGGTGATGTAGCGGAGCTCCTCCGCCGCCTTGCGGAGAGCCTCTTGCTTTTCGCGGTCCTGGAACAAAGAGTACGTTCGATATAGCAGTTGACACAATTCCATGTTTTTTTAAACTTTCCACATAGTTTCATGTATATTTCTTTTGGCATATTTATTGTACAGGTATGTGCTGTGCTTCACTATCTTCTTTATTATTTTGACTAAGTTATTTTAGTTCACTGAAAAGTTGTTTGAAATATATCGCTATCAACGAAAAGACCGCTGTGGTAACCACAATTTTAGGTGGCCAACTTATGGCTGATTTTTCAATAGTCAGATAACTTTTATCTGAGGAATAAAAATAGCGATTTGACATAATTTCTATAGATAAGCTGTCAAACCGACATTTTCATTCCTCAGATAAAAGACATCTGAATATTGAAAAATCAGCCCTTAAAAGAATGTCTTTGTATATCAAATGTAATTTGTTTCTTGGTTTTATGGCACATAGTATATTCTTTTAAGTAAGTTAGATTCGAGCGATTTGCAATTTTTACTAACTAAAAATGAAAATCGTCCTTGCTACTACGATATAATGATACAATTCGACTGACTTACGTCGTCGTGGCGAGCGTGTTTTGTTTTTCATCTACTCGTAGATAACCGCACGTTTTATGTCATATGTCGTAGTGGTAAGGATGATTTTCACTTGTAGTTGGAATCGGTCGAATTGTGTCGCGTCGCGTCATGGACAAGCTTAGTTTCAAACATGGTATACCTGTGGTGAGGAGGCACACTGTCTGGCTGCCTCCACCATACGTGCGGTGGCGTCTGCTAACAACTTGTTTCAACATGGTATACCTGTGGTGAGGAGGCACACTGTCTGGCTGCCTCCACCATACGTGCGGTGTCGTCTGCTAACAACTTGTTTCAACATGGTATACCTGTGGTGAGGAGGCACACTGTCTGGCTGCCTCCACCATACGTGCGGTGTCGTCTGCTAACAACTTGTTTCAACATGGTATACCTGTGGTGAGGAGGCACACTGTCTGGCTGCCTCCACCATACGTGCGGTGTCGTCTGCTAACAACTTGTTTCAACATGGTATACCTGTGGTGAGGAGGCACACTGTCTGGCTGCCTCCACCATACGTGCGGTGTCGTCTGCTAACAACTTGTTTCAACATGGTATACCTGTGGTGAGGAGGCACACTGTCTGGCTGCCTCCACCATACGTGCGGTGTCGTCTGCTAACAACTTGTTTCAACATGGTATACCTGTGGTGAGGAGGCACACTGTCTGGCTGCCTCCACCATACGTGCGGTGTCGTCTGCTAACAACTTGTTTCAACATGGTATACCTGTGGTGAGGAGGCACACTGTCTGGCTGCCTCCACCATACGTGCGGTGTCGTCTGCTAACAACTTGTTTCAACATGGTATACCTGTGGTGAGGAGGCACACTGTCTGGCTGCCTCCACCATACGTGCGGTGGCGTCTGCTAACAACTTGTTTCAACATGGTATACCTGTGGTGAGGAGGCACACTGTCTGGCTGCCTCCACCATACGTGCGGTGGCGTCTGCTAACAACTTGTTTCAACATGGTATACCTGTGGTGAGGAGGCACACTGTCTGGCTGCCTCCACCATACGTGCGGTGTCGTCTGCTAACAACTTGTTTCAACATGGTATACCTGTGGTGAGGAGGCACACTGTCTGGCTGCCTCCACCATACGTGCGGTGTCGTCTGCTAACAACTTGTTTCAACATGGTATACCTGTGGTGAGGAGGCACACTGTCTGGCTGCCTCCACCATACGTGCGGTGGCGTCTGCTAACAACTTGTTTCAACATGGTATACCTGTGGTGAGGAGGCACACTGTCTGGCTGCCTCCACCATACGTGCGGTGTCGTCTGCTAACAACTTGTTTCAACATGGTATACCTGTGGTGAGGAGGCACACTGTCTGGCTGCCTCCACCATACGTGCGGTGTCGTCTGCTAACAACTTGTTTCAACATGGTATACCTGTGGTGAGGAGGCACACTGTCTGGCTGCCTCCACCATACGTGCGGTGTCGTCTGCTAACAACTTGTTTCAACATGGTATACCTGTGGTGAGGAGGCACACTGTCTGGCTGCCTCCACCATACGTGCGGTGTCGTCTGCTAACAACTTGTTTCAACATGGTATACCTGTGGTGAGGAGGCACACTGTCTGGCTGCCTCCACCATACGTGCGGTGTCGTCTGCTAACAACTTGTTTCAACATGGTATACCTGTGGTGAGGAGGCACACTGTCTGGCTGCCTCCACCATACGTGCGGTGTCGTCTGCTAACAACTTGTTTCAACATGGTATACCTGTGGTGAGGAGGCACACTGTCTGGCTGCCTCCACCATACGTGCGGTGTCGTCTGCTAACAACTTGTTTCAACATGGTATACCTGTGGTGAGGAGGCACACTGTCTGGCTGCCTCCACCATACGTGCGGTGTCGTCTGCTAACAACTTGTTTCAACATGGTATACCTGTGGTGAGGAGGCACACTGTCTGGCTGCCTCCACCATACGTGCGGTGTCGTCTGCTAACAACTTGTTTCAACATGGTATACCTGTGGTGAGGAGGCACACTGTCTGGCTGCCTCCACCATACGTGCGGTGTCGTCTGCTAACAACTTGTTTCAACATGGTATACCTGTGGTGAGGAGGCACACTGTCTGGCTGCCTCCACCATACGTGCGGTGTCGTCTGCTAACAACTTGTTTCAACATGGTATACCTGTGGTGAGGAGGCACACTGTCTGGCTGCCTCCACCATACGTGCGGTGTCGTCTGCTAACAACTTGTTTCAACATGGTATACCTGTGGTGAGGAGGCACACTGTCTGGCTGCCTCCACCATACGTGCGGTGTCGTCTGCTAACAACTTGTTTCAACATGGTATACCTGTGGTGAGGAGGCACACTGTCTGGCTGCCTCCACCATACGTGCGGTGTCGTCTGCTAACAACTTGTTTCAACATGGTATACCTGTGGTGAGGAGGCACACTGTCTGGCTGCCTCCACCATACGTGCGGTGTCGTCTGCTAACAACTTGTTTCAACATGGTATACCTGTGGTGAGGAGGCACACTGTCTGGCTGCCTCCACCATACGTGCGGTGGCGTCTGCTAACAACTTGTTTCAACATGGTATACCTGTGGTGAGGAGGCACACTGTCTGGCTGCCTCCACCATACGTGCGGTGTCGTCTGCTAACAACTTGTTTCAACATGGTATACCTGTGGTGAGGAGGCACACTGTCTGGCTGCCTCCACCATACGTGCGGTGTCGTCTGCTAACAACTTGTTTCAACATGGTATACCTGTGGTGAGGAGGCACACTGTCTGGCTGCCTCCACCATACGTGCGGTGGCGTCTGCTAACAACTTGTTTCAACATGGTATACCTGTGGTGAGGAGGCACACTGTCTGGCTGCCTCCACCATACGTGCGGTGTCGTCTGCTAACAACTTGTTTCAACATGGTATACCTGTGGTGAGGAGGCACACTGTCTGGCTGCCTCCACCATACGTGCGGTGTCGTCTGCTAACAACTTGTTTCAACATGGTATACCTGTGGTGAGGAGGCACACTGTCTGGCTGCCTCCACCATACGTGCGGTGTCGTCTGCTAACAACTTGTTTCAACATGGTATACCTGTGGTGAGGAGGCACACTGTCTGGCTGCCTCCACCATACGTGCGGTGTCGTCTGCTAACAACTTGTTTCAACATGGTATACCTGTGGTGAGGAGGCACACTGTCTGGCTGCCTCCACCATACGTGCGGTGTCGTCTGCTAACAACTTGTTTCAACATGGTATACCTGTGGTGAGGAGGCACACTGTCTGGCTGCCTCCACCATACGTGCGGTGTCGTCTGCTAACAACTTGTTTCAACATGGTATACCTGTGGTGAGGAGGCACACTGTCTGGCTGCCTCCACCATACGTGCGGTGTCGTCTGCTAACAACTTGTTTCAACATGGTATACCTGTGGTGAGGAGGCACACTGTCTGGCTGCCTCCACCATACGTGCGGTGTCGTCTGCTAACAACTTGTTTCAACATGGTATACCTGTGGTGAGGAGGCACACTGTCTGGCTGCCTCCACCATACGTGCGGTGTCGTCTGCTAACAACTTGTTTCAACATGGTATACCTGTGGTGAGGAGGCACACTGTCTGGCTGCCTCCACCATACGTGCGGTGTCGTCTGCTAACAACTTGTTTCAACATGGTATACCTGTGGTGAGGAGGCACACTGTCTGGCTGCCTCCACCATACGTGCGGTGGCGTCTGCTAACAACTTGTTTCAACATGGTATACCTGTGGTGAGGAGGCACACTGTCTGGCTGCCTCCACCATACGTGCGGTGTCGTCTGCTAACAACTTGTTTCAACATGGTATACCTGTGGTGAGGAGGCACACTGTCTGGCTGCCTCCACCATACGTGCGGTGTCGTCTGCTAACAACTTGTTTCAACATGGTATACCTGTGGTGAGGAGGCACACTGTCTGGCTGCCTCCACCATACGTGCGGTGGCGTCTGCTAACAACTTGTTTCAACATGGTATACCTGTGGTGAGGAGGCACACTGTCTGGCTGCCTCCACCATACGTGCGGTGTCGTCTGCTAACAACTTGTTTCAACATGGTATACCTGTGGTGAGGAGGCACACTGTCTGGCTGCCTCCACCATACGTGCGGTGTCGTCTGCTAACAACTTGTTTCAACATGGTATACCTGTGGTGAGGAGGCACACTGTCTGGCTGCCTCCACCATACGTGCGGTGTCGTCTGCTAACAACTTGTTTCAACATGGTATACCTGTGGTGAGGAGGCACACTGTCTGGCTGCCTCCACCATACGTGCGGTGTCGTCTGCTAACAACTTGTTTCAACATGGTATACCTGTGGTGAGGAGGCACACTGTCTGGCTGCCTCCACCATACGTGCGGTGTCGTCTGCTAACAACTTGTTTCAACATGGTATACCTGTGGTGAGGAGGCACACTGTCTGGCTGCCTCCACCATACGTGCGGTGTCGTCTGCTAACAACTTGTTTCAACATGGTATACCTGTGGTGAGGAGGCACACTGTCTGGCTGCCTCCACCATACGTGCGGTGTCGTCTGCTAACAACTTGTTTCAACATGGTATACCTGTGGTGAGGAGGCACACTGTCTGGCTGCCTCCACCATACGTGCGGTGTCGTCTGCTAACAACTTGTTTCAACATGGTATACCTGTGGTGAGGAGGCACACTGTCTGGCTGCCTCCACCATACGTGCGGTGTCGTCTGCTAACAACTTGTTTCAACATGGTATACCTGTGGTGAGGAGGCACACTGTCTGGCTGCCTCCACCATACGTGCGGTGTCGTCTGCTAACAACTTGTTTCAACATGGTATACCTGTGGTGAGGAGGCACACTGTCTGGCTGCCTCCACCATACGTGCGGTGTCGTCTGCTAACAACTTGTTTCAACATGGTATACCTGTGGTGAGGAGGCACACTGTCTGGCTGCCTCCACCATACGTGCGGTGGCGTCTGCTAACAACTTGTTTCAACATGGTATACCTGTGGTGAGGAGGCACACTGTCTGGCTGCCTCCACCATACGTGCGGTGTCGTCTGCTAACAACTTGTTTCAACATGGTATACCTGTGGTGAGGAGGCACACTGTCTGGCTGCCTCCACCATACGTGCGGTGTCGTCTGCTAACAACTTGTTTCAACATGGTATACCTGTGGTGAGGAGGCACACTGTCTGGCTGCCTCCACCATACGTGCGGTGGCGTCTGCTAACAACTTGTTTCAACATGGTATACCTGTGGTGAGGAGGCACACTGTCTGGCTGCCTCCACCATACGTGCGGTGTCGTCTGCTAACAACTTGTTTCAACATGGTATACCTGTGGTGAGGAGGCACACTGTCTGGCTGCCTCCACCATACGTGCGGTGTCGTCTGCTAACAACTTGTTTCAACATGGTATACCTGTGGTGAGGAGGCACACTGTCTGGCTGCCTCCACCATACGTGCGGTGTCGTCTGCTAACAACTTGTTTCAACATGGTATACCTGTGGTGAGGAGGCACACTGTCTGGCTGCCTCCACCATACGTGCGGTGTCGTCTGCTAACAACTTGTTTCAACATGGTATACCTGTGGTGAGGAGGCACACTGTCTGGCTGCCTCCACCATACGTGCGGTGTCGTCTGCTAACAACTTGTTTCAACATGGTATACCTGTGGTGAGGAGGCACACTGTCTGGCTGCCTCCACCATACGTGCGGTGTCGTCTGCTAACAACTTGTTTCAACATGGTATACCTGTGGTGAGGAGGCACACTGTCTGGCTGCCTCCACCATACGTGCGGTGTCGTCTGCTAACAACTTGTTTCAACATGGTATACCTGTGGTGAGGAGGCACACTGTCTGGCTGCCTCCACCATACGTGCGGTGTCGTCTGCTAACAACTTGTTTCAACATGGTATACCTGTGGTGAGGAGGCACACTGTCTGGCTGCCTCCACCATACGTGCGGTGTCGTCTGCTAACAACTAGTTTCAACATGGTATACCTGTGGTGAGGAGGCACACTGTCTGGCTGCCTCCACCATACGTGCGGTGTCGTCTGCTAACAACTAGTTTCAACATGGTATACCTGTGGTGAGGAGGCACACTGTCTGGCTGCCTCCACCATACGTGCGGTGTCGTCTGCTAACAACTAGTTTCAACATGGTATACCTGTGGTGAGGAGGCACACTGTCTGGCTGCCTCCACCATACGTGCGGTGTCGTCTGCTAACAACTAGTTTCAACATGGTATACCTGTGGTGAGGAGGCACACTGTCTGGCTGCCTCCACCATACGTGCGGTGTCGTCTGCTAACAACTAGTTTCAACATGGTATACCTGTGGTGAGGAGGCACACTGTCTGGCTGCCTCCACCATACGTGCGGTGGCGTCTGCTAACAACTTGGCTGCTGCCAGGAGCTTGCGTTGGGAGTCGGATGGCTGGGATTCAGCTTCCGTCTGTAGGGAGAAAACGAGATTCTTTAAAGAGATGTAAAAGTCCTTACAAATAATATTAAAAGACACTAGCGACCCGCCCCGGCTCCGCACGGATGCAATCAAATGAAATTTATTTTTGCAAGTATGTTAATATCAAAATCCGTTGCGTAGTTTTAAAGATCTAAGCATACATAGGGATAGACAGACAGCAGGAAGTGACTTTGCTTTATACTATGTAGTGATAAATAACTGAAAAAATATATTTTTTTTTAAAAAAAGGCAACGATTTCAAAAACAAACAAAAATGCGTACAATAACTTTTCTTTCAGAAGTCGGTGGCAATCGTCGATGAAATAAAAAACAAAGCCACCGAACGTTTTATTTGATTAACGATTGCCAGGAGTCTCGTGACTTTATAAAACTACCAAGATACAGAAAAAATTCAGTGTGCATGGTAAAAAATAAATTCATTTAAAAAACATTTTTTTTTGCGAATTTCCAAAAGTCTTAGAACAAACATTGTTCAGTAACATGTGCTGAGTTACCCCACGAGAGGTTTTGCGCATTTAACGTTACACGTAGTATTTAGCTCTCTCTACCCATTACCCAAGATACATACCTTGATGTTAGTAATAAGATGTGCAGTAGCCTGTCCCAGCAGCCGAGCATGTCGCACCATGTCTGCGGGATCCCCTGCGGCCACGACCCGCTCGCTGGCTGTCATCACGGTCTCCACTGAGCGCTCTGTTACTGTGGGCTGCTGGGCGCGACGGTCTGTGGGACAACAATACAATAATTGTTATTTTATAAATATCAAATTCAATTCGTCTCAAATATCAAAGCGTTTCTTTGGAAAGAAAAGTTCGAACTGAGAGCAGGAATTGAACCTGCGATCTCCGGATTCAATACATCCGACGCTCTTTCCAACTGAACTAACGAGGTTCATTCCTACTGCGTCGAATTCTTCACTCTATTTCTAACGTCTCAAGGTGATGTTAAATATTGTTATTCCATAATAGGAATTAAAAATATCTGAATATGGCGAGTAAAGAAAAATATTGAACATTAAAAAAGATACATATATTGACAGGGATAACGTTTCAAAACGAACAAATAGGAGCTCTTGACGCAAGAATTAGTGAGCATTATACCTACGAGTAACGTATTGCGAATATTAAATGCGTCGTATCGTCAATTTTGGCTTCTAGGTTAAAAAGAAAAATACCTGAGCCAAATGTTTTTTGATAATGTAACTGACAGACTAATTACATTTTTTCAGTACACAACCGAATTATCTTTGGTTATAAATTGAACAATACTGTAGGAGGCGAACAAACACAGCAAGATATTTATTTTTATTAAGACACACAAAACAAGAGGTTTCGAATAGTGTCGATGTGAAATGGGACGGATTAATGTGAGACAGAAAGACGAGGAAACGTCTTTGGATGAGTGTCTAAAGTAAACCACAGCCTTCCAAAAGCCTGCCTTTAGCTGGGTGACCAAAATTAAGCAACGTGTCGACAGCTCAATGGGTAAGGCGTCAAAGCATTTTTTCTGACACTTCCGCTCCGCCCAAGGCTTGAAGACTCATTTGTTGACCCCCCTCCCCACTCAAAAAAACGCCATGTCTTCACTGGAAAGAGTAAGAGAATAAAGAGAGAAAGAACTTACCCAGGTCACAATGAGCCAGCAGTCTCTCCAACTCCTCGGTCACTCTATGCGCAGCCTGCGTGAGGTGTTCTACTCCGGGCGCGGCACTCTCCGGCACAGTACCACAGGCCTCCACCAGCCTCTCCACCGCCTGTGCCACCAGACGGGCTGCGCTGGTCAGTTGCTCCCGGCAAGCTGGGTTATGAAGAGTTGGGGCTACCACCTGAGAACGAAACATCAGTTTTCAGCATAGATCGGGATAGGTAGAACTATTTAGGTTCATTGATCGCAAACATTGATGTTAATATGGATATTCCACGGGATCATGTCGCCGCATTATGGAAACAAAAAAAACTATAGCGGGGTGTTTCTGTCGCTAGAGTGACCTGTTTTTGTCTCTTTTTGCGACACTAGAATTCAATTATTTACCAACAGTAACTTGTTTTCTCACTCCAAATCCCGAGACTCGGGGAATATCCATATTATTCTTACCTATGGTAAGTACATTATAAACAGCTCTACCTATTCCGATCTATGGTTTTCAGTAAAGTTTGATCATTCAACATCATAAACTGAAGAATTAAAGCTAGCAATAATATCCGGTATACTGATTTGGAAGACCGCAGGTTAAAGCAGCGCATCCCCACGGCATAATCCCATACTTCGAATCACTCCTCCGATCTAACAAAACTCTTTTCTTTCCACAAAAAAGCGCGGAGGCGATAGGCATATAAATAAATTTAATTTTTAAGGCCTTTCGTGTTCTTCTGGGCCACATGACAAAGGTCTTTAATTCCTACTTCCACTTTTCTAATAGAAGAACTAAGATGTAATAATACATTGTTATCCAATGGGTGAAAGTTACTTATTTAGTCCCGAGACGGGGTTTAGCGCCCATAACGTAATGAGGGCGCTAATAGTTCGAGGGTAAAGTAATAGGTAGAGTAATACCTTTGTTTTAATTTGGCAGCTCTCAGTTGAAAGCGATTCTCCCTAGAGCCGCAAAGCATAACTTTCAACCTTCTCATCAGGCGTGTAATGACCTATTTTCAGAGTATGAATAGTGAAAACCAGTTTTCTCGGAAAGAACGTAAACCCGTTGGTCTAGACTGTCATTTGTAGATCTTTGACAGTCGTTACTATTAGTCAGAAAATCTAAAATTCTGACAACCAGTCTTACCATGGAGTATCGTATTACCCAGTTACTGGGTTGTGTAGATCCGAGATGCAGTCGCACTATGTAAAATACTGATATTCAGCTGCAGTCAGTTGAAAACGATTCTCCCTAGGGCTACAAAGCATAACTTTCAACCCGCTCATCAGGTGACCTACTTTCAAAGTATGAGTAATGAAAGTTGTCTCCTTACCTTAGCACAAGCCACAAGTTGACTAGTAGCGAGCGCGCAGTGCGTAGCAGCAGAGATGATGGCGTTCTGTAGAGGCTGGTCATCACGACACTGAGCTGCCACGTTCTTGGCTTTGAGGACCAGAGCGGCGGTCGTGTTGGCCACTGCCTTCGCTAGGGAGAGCAGGATGTCCTGTTGGAGAGAGAGAGAGAGAGAAGATTAGTTTTTAAAATATATTATGAAGAGGAAATTGGTTATAAAGAAAGATTAAAAGATGTCCCCGTTTCTAAGGTACAGTACTTTCACAGTTATGATGTCTTGTGACTGGGATTTTAGTACCATAATTATTTTAAATTATATTTTTTGTCTTTTGAGAATTCAAAAGTGCCAATAATGGCCTAGGTACTTGAAATAAATGCTTTGATTTTGAAGGTGTTACAAGAGTTCATGCAAACAAATCTCGGATAAGTTAGAATATATCTATCTAATGAAATAAGTTTAATTAGTCCGTCAGTTACATGATTTTATTGTACGTTCTGATATTATGAGCCCCTAAGATTTTTCTTAAAAAAATGTGTTCGTTATTTTTTAAAACACTTAACTGACGCTCAATTAGATTTGATTTTTATTTTTGCTATAAACGACTTTTGCCAAACATATACAGTTTGCGGGTTAAGGAAATGTGTAGCTCTCAAGTTTTCCTATATATTAACTACTAGTGGCCCGTCCCAGCTTCGCACGGGTATATTAAGAACTGCTCGACCGATTTTGTGCAAACTTCACATAAAGCATCTACTAAATAGTTCGAACAAAGCCTAAACATTTGGTTTGGATAGGTGAGCCCGTTCTTGAGTTATAACATTACAACGAAAAGTTGCATTGATTTTTATATATTAGACATAGGTAGTTATTTATGCCCTTATTAGACCATTAAACTCCTAGATTTAATCATTTAAAAACAAATTCTCTTATTAATGTAAAAAAATGAACAAACAGGAGAAGTCTAGTCGAACTTTCATACATTTATCAGAACATTTTTTAAAAATAGTACGATGACCTATTTATGAAATGATTCGCAAGCGTACCCGTTGTATACAAACATAATTCTACTCTACACGTTAGATCATGATCGCATAAATAAATCTATCCGGTAGCCGTAAAAATAATTATGATGTAATGTTGGATTATAGTGTCCAGATTCCTAGGAATTGAAGCCAAATGAAATAAGAAAAAATATCTCCAAGTGAACATCTCATGCGCATGCGGGCGGCGAGTAATGGGCAACTCGTCGGCCGACCATGGACCATGCCCAGGTCGACGGCGCGTTGTGTTCCACGCGCGCCTCAAAGAGCTTCAGCAAGATGACGGGGCCCACTTTAGAGGGCCAAAGCCGCCGGGGTCACGGGACTTATTTCATTACCATGACCTGGAACGTAAAGGGCTAATGAAGGACACCGTGGATTTTAGTCAGTACAAGTCTGACAGTCCCTCCTGCCCTGCCCTGGGTGTGAGGACTCATTTGATGATTTTACCACGACAAAAAAGTTAATATCTCCAAGGAAAACATTTAAATGTGTGCGTGGCGCTCACTCACACATTCATAAAGATGTGGCTTCACGAAAAACGTTACGTTTTGTTTCGAACACGGAATCTGGACATTTTATAATCTATCTCTCTTTATCTCATTTTATATGCTTGACCGATATTTAAAAAGTTTCGTCATCTTTCTATGGATCATAATTATAGAATATGACTATTGAACGGCTTTTCTGCCTAGCTACTTAATTACTATGTTGAATTTTATTACATTTATGTATCATTTCCGTGTTTGGATGTCTGAAAAATTCGAATTAATCCGTCAAATAAATTATTAAAAAATATCTGACCCGTATGTTTTCATTTGTTACGTCAACCAAAATTGACGGAGATACGACTATTAAAATTGCCAATACGTCACTTTTCGGTGTGATTTTCTTAGTAGTTTATCGTTACGAGCCCGTTCCCGAGTTTTGATGAGTTTTATTGTTGTGAATATTTTCTTTTTCGATATTTATTAGGGAAAACAGGTAGGTTAAACATTACAATATTATAACAAAAGCAGCCACATTTAGCATTTGGGTAAAAGTATTACCACAACGCCATTTTCCAAAATCTATTTATTGATTAAAACATTATTATATTTCGTGTTTATTATATTTCAATACCCTAAATAACCGGCTAAATAGATTCGCAATTTATTAATACTTTTAAAATGGCAATTTATGAAGTACAAATCACATATTTTTCAAAAAATCTTTCGCTATTTTAACCAAACAAATTTTGAATACCATTCATCCTAGTCCTAAATCCAGGTCGGCCATTAGTCTCGACTCAGACATCGAGCGCACGACATTCGTTATAAAAATCAGACGTATGTCCACTCAACTATGTAGGTCAATGGCGTGTAGCGTTCATTTTATAAAACAACGCCATCTTTTGACAATGTGGGGAATTAATTCCGTATGTAGCTAGCGTGAGATGACCTTGTATGGTGGTAACTTTTGTTGTAGTTTTTATTTATTTTTTGTACTGTATTTTTTTTTTGTATATTTCTTATCTTACTTATACCAGTTCTGAGTATGTGTGTGTTAGATCAACATTAACGCAACCTAACATAATTACTTCCTTTTAAATATTTCATAGAATTTTTTCCTCAAAAACTCGGTATATTTTAGATATCCCATGCCTGGGCATAAATTATCAATCATGTTTTTTTTTTCTATCTTTCACCAGCTTATATACAGCATGTTACTTTAATGTCCGATCATTATACAGGGGGGTTTATTAGTAAGTTATTTTTGCTAAATACATTTACTTGCATAGACAGTTAGTTATAAATAAAACAATTTGTTTTTTTTAAGCAAATGTATTAACCAAAAATAACATATGGCAATGAGGGTAGAACCACAACCGTACACTGTCGAGCAGAAGAATTGTATCAGTATTTTTAATATTTGATATGTATTATCCTTGATTTTATTAATAAAAAGGCTGATTTAGTGAATAATGAGTGTTAAATTCTATGAAAAACAAATGGTTAAGTAGGTGGAGAAAAAAGAAACTTGTAAATTACTGGTACAATTTTTCTGCTCTCATGTGTATTTAAATTATTATAAAAATAACTTTGAAAAAATTGCTGGCGAGTTTCAAGTTGGAAACTAAGTTAAATAAGTTAAGATTTTTGACAGACAAACGAAAAATAGAGAAATGAAATCAGTCTTTTCAGTAAAATTAAATAACATTTTTTTATTTAAGAAAATGATTTTGGCACTTATATATATTATTAATAGGAAATCACTTTTGTCGTTTTGAAAGGGGACTAGAAACTCGCCAAGCATTTAAAAAATAAATGGCAAAAAATAAAATTAAAAATAAACCTCTGTTTTTATATAGAATGGCAATTTGTATGTTTGTACCATGTAGCGGCAATATGTTGAATCCATGCATATGTGATACTTTTTGCATTTAATAAATATCGTTTAATTTAAGAAATTAAAAAAAAAAAAAAAACAATACTTATATTCTGTTGTTTTGCATGAAATATGAAGTGAATATGAAACTGAATCATATTAAATTCACCGTTCTTATTTTCAAAAAGTAAAAAATGTACTCCCCGATTTCGGATACTGATTATTAGCCAATTATTAGTTACATTTTAATGTTTTACTTCAATATGTGTCATACAACGACCATTTATATCTAGACGCCTCATGAACGATCTGACTAACGAAAATTATTCTGTCAAGTCGCTGAGGTACGACGTAAGCGAGGGGGACAAGGTACTGCGTTCTGATTGGCTAATACTGCGTTCTGATTGGCTAATACTGCGTTCTGATTGGCTAACTCAAGGTCAGTGCGACGAGGGGACTCACAGGAGTGGTCGAGTCACGACGGTTTTAAGACTTTTTTACCTAATGTGTTAACAGACATCGGTCGCCTGTGATTAGGAGTCTAGATATAAATGGTCGTTGGTGTCATAATTATGATTATTCAGCAATGCAAAAAGGTCACATTTTCATGGACATTATTAACAGATTTTGCACAAATACAAACTGTCGAATAATCTCAAAATATAACACCTGTATCCTCCAAAGATTAGGCAGAGTCAATCTCATATTTCTGATTATCGACAATGTGTACTAGCACAAAATAATAGACAAACAAAAAATATGTACATATCAACGAATTCAGAACTAAATAAATAAGTAATAAATGGTGCTTTTTACAAAGAAGCAAATTGTCAATACATATCGGTGCAGGCAAAATAGACCCCATGTCAACGACCATTTATATCTAGACTCCTAATCACAGGCGACCGATGTCTGTCAACACATTAGGTAAAAAAGTCTTATAACCGTCGTGACTCGACCACTCCTGTGAGTCCCCTCGTCGCACTGACCTTGAGTTAGCCAATCAGAACGCAGTACCCCGTCCCCCTCGCTTACGTCGTACCTCAGCGACTTGGCAGAATAATTTTCGTTAGTCAGATCGTGCATGAGGCGTCTAGATATAAATGGTCGTTGCCCCATGTTCTCGTATGAGCTTGCACATTAACATAGTTTGAGAGACTTGGCAGATTATGCCGTTTTCTTTATATAAGTTAATACCTGCACCGACAAGTTCCGACTTACTTCTTTGTAAAGGACCAATAGATTATAAATCAGCTGCCAATTAATATTAAACAAAAAATAAATAAGGGTCTGTCCTATAAACGTCCAATTGAATAAGTTAGATAGTTAAGACCCCTATAGCTGCCAATTACCTTAATGCTTTTAATAACGAAAACATAACCTCCTTATTTAGAAGTAGGTTAAGAAAAAAATAAAGACTAGATTAGTAAGCATTAAGATTATTGTTAACAAAAAATAAATTAACAGAAAAAATAATGTTGTTTTTTAAGCTTCTTTAGGCAATGGTTTACGATGAACTGGGGTGATAAAAGTTTCTATAAAAGCATAAAATAATGGTCCAGTGGCAATATCTCCGGCTGAAGAGTTGTATATCGCGAGTTCGAACCTAGATTTGGATCTTTGTGTAAATAATTTGTTAATTTAAAAGCGTAATTAAAGAGTTTCTTGCCTATTCTTCTCCATACAAATCTACCCTTGCGAATGTGTGTAGAATCAATTCTATTATTTATAATTTTAACTTGGGGTGTTTAAAAGTGTAGTGTTCCCCACTTGCCATCCCCATTGATATAAATGATTTGACTCTGAATTACTTCATTACCACTGGACAGTTCAAATATTTTGAAAAAATGTAACATCTACGAACCTGCACTGAGCCTACGCTACGTGGTGGATTATGGCCCACTCCCTCTCACAGGAGGCCCTGTGTCCCAGCAGTGGGAACATTATAGGTTGATGATGCGTTAGGTAAATATCCAGCGTAAACCATTTCATATAGAAGCTTAAAAGGGTTACTATAAACTCGCTTATGTCTTATTTTTTGTGATGGCAAGTTTGTGATGATAATATTTATAGATATGGCTCTTAAAATGGCAAATAAAGTCGACTGATGATATTCTAAGTACGCTTTGTGATATACGTTTTATAAATGGTTCATAATTGGCAAAGAATGTCGATTTTAAAAATTCTGTCTACACTAGCGAGCATTCGATCCGGATTGAGACAAAAACCCCCTCTAAAATTGGTTATCAGTACATCTTGTAATTAATTATAGTTTAAATACATTTGTTCCGGGTCTGAGTGTTTGTGTCAACGACCATTTATATCTAGACTCCTAATCACAGGCGACCGATGTCTGTCAACACATTAGGTAAAAAAGTCTTATAACCGTCGTGACTCGACCACTCCTGTGAGTCCCCTCGTCGCACTGACCTTGAGTTAGCCAATCAGAACGCAGTACCCCGTCCCCCTCGCTTACGTCGTACCTCAGCGACTTGGCAGAAAAATTTTCGTTAGTCAGATTGTGTATGAGGCGTCTAGATATAAATGGTCGTTGGTTTGTGTATTTGAATTTAACTGTTTGTAGACCCACAATACAGGAAAACTTTCTTTTTTTTATGTAGTTTTGTCCCTATATTATTGCTCGCAAGTGTATTGTTTTAAATTCCTAATATTTACTATATTTCAGCTGCAATTCGACTAGAATGTATTTTTTGAATAAGTCTTTCATAATATTTATGTGCTCCGAAAATTGTGTAATAGATATTTTATAGACCGTTTTCGAAAATTGTGATGACTTTTTTGACTAGCACGCAAATGATTGTTATATTCGTTATTAAGTCCCATAAGCGAGTCCATCCTAAAATTCCTACCTTCTTTCCACCAAACTGCCCAGTTCCACAAAATACCTACACAATAAAACCTAAAAGACTAACATTAAGTTAGTACACTAAGTTTTTACTGAACTATTCAACGAACTATAAAGACACCGTTCCACGACCACGGCTTATCAAATTCAACCAGTCCCTTGCAGTCCTCCCTCAGTGATGCCCTAAGGCGAGGTTCGTACCCCACAGGGGGTGCCATTAGCATGTGGTCACTTAGTTTGTAGTTTTTTTGTTGTAAGCCCCTGGCTGGAGGTCTTAGAGTCACTTAAGGCATCCAAAGGATGAAGAAAAGTCCGGTTAATTAGCTCACAAAATCTTCTAGGTTGACCTGCGAGATTACACTAAAAAAAAACCACGGCTTAGCTACGCACTTGTTCAGTTCAATCGGATAAGTTATGCACTTCACCAATCTTCGTGTTTGCGAATTATGGCCTAAGTCATTTGAAATTTTGGAAAAGTGCTTTAGCCATGTTGAAAACTTTCTCAATACTTTTTTAATTATCCCTAAACACAGAAATGTAGACCTAGCTGAGAAACTGGTTTTGAACGAAGCTAGACGTATTTAAAGATGCAATTTTTTTGGTCCCAAAAAGTGTTTGATGCATTTCAAAACCTTTAAAATTGAATATTGAAAGAGTGGAAAAATGAATAAGCCAGATCATTTAGTTGGTCGCCAGGCGCAAAAATATGTAAAAACATATTGTGAGTGGACGGTGGTCTTTACTATCCAACATTCTACCAAACTAAAGATTAATTAACACTAACCGCTAGTTAGTATGTTAACTCTTTGTTGTGGAACCGAACGAGAGTATGTGATTCACATAATTCTTTAAATAACTTAATTCTGACCTTTTGGTTAGTGTGGTTCCGTATCTCGAAGGGAAAATCGAACCCTTGTAGGATCAGTTTGTTGTCCGTCCGTCTATCAATACCTCCTTTTGAAGGTATCAAGCTGAAATTTATTAAATACTCAGGTCTGAGGTGCCATGGAGCTGTGAAAAAATCAAGGGAAACGAAACTCGCAATGGAATCAAAACCCACAGGGTACTTCCGTGAAATTTGTATTTTAAAATTTGGTACGAAGCGCCGTCTTATAGCTCAGATAAAGGAAAAATAGCGAAAACCGTAAATTTTTAGTAACATCACATTTTTTTGATAATTGTACGGAACACGGAACCCTTCGTGCGTGAGTCCGACTTCCACTTGTTTACCTTCTACAAGTATTTTTATGTAAATCACATACTCCCAAACCACATAACCTTACAAACTAATAAAATATCATAGTGCAGTCTTTTCCCTTACTCGTGTCTTTATAATTTTGATTACATTTTGTTATACAACAAGAAAACATGAAAATAAAGGAAAAAGACGATTTTTTATATAATTGAGAGTAAAACGTGCGTTTAAAATTAAAAATATTAAGTAAATAAAGCCTACAGAGGCAGAATAAAAGGAATACTTTAGTGAAATATAATTGTTTATATATTTTAGGGGATAAAATCTTTTTATAGATATATCTAAACGCGAAACTGGTACTGGTACCTATTTTTTTGAAAACCACAAAATCTCAAGGCTCTTTAAGAGCAGTATAGGTTTAGCGACTTGGGGCAAACCTATTGCCATGATTTGGACAAAAATGTAGGCTTTAAACTGCTACTGTAAATCGAATTTTATACAGGGTGTTAGGGACATCGACGCACAAACGGATACCATGGGTCCAGGACATTTTTCTGGACCCCGTGTTGGAACTTTTCGTCGGTTTTTCCCTATTTTTTTTTTATAAGTTTGTTTGTTTTAATAGTGAGCCGCGCTTAAAGTACTACAGGTACTGTGGTACTGGGCACAGTATTTAGGTATACGATGACCTTTCATTATAAACATCTAAGAAGACACCATTTCTAGTTTTATTTACATTGCTACTTTTAGTGAAAGTACTGAATTAATTACTTTTTTATTAAAAATCTCATTAGGTAAGAATAACGATTATGAACAGGCTAAAGTAAAAAAAACTCACAATTTATTTTAAAAATTTTGAAAAAAAAAATAGGAAAAATCCGACGAAAAATTCCAACACCGGGTGTCCAGAATCATGTCCTGGACCCATGGTATCCGTTTGTGCGTCGATCTCCCTTACACCCTGTATAAATTTCCAGTTTAATGTAATGATAGTTCCTTTACTACCAATATTATAAAGCAGTTTGGTTGAATGTGCTTATCTCAGGAACTACTGGTTCGAATTGAAAAAATATTATTGTGAAGGATAGTCCATTTATCAAGGAAGGCCATAGGCTATTTAACTTCACGCTACGACCAAAAGGAGCTGTGCAGCGAGTGAAAACGCGGGGGATAGCTATATTACATATTATTTTAATTTAAATTGAAGTGAGATTCTCTAAGAGAGCATAGTTAAAGACACTGGGGATATTTAAAAGGAACTTAGTACCACACCGGGTACTTTTAAATAAATATATTACTATAGGTCCCTAACACCACAGGAATATGTCATTGGACATCAAAAACTTCCACATCATAATATTCGTATTTTTCCAAAAATATAAATGCCAATGAATTTTGAGACAAAATCTTAAAGTCATTTCATGTGGGATCTCCTAGCTTACTCTAGTAGTCTTAGTATAATATTGTTTTGCGACTAATGGTATAGAAGATTTAACGATTTAGTTATTTGTAATTTATTCATTGTTTATTTAAATCGTAAGAATCAATTTTAACAACAAATGTTAGACATTATCACACATTTCAACAACGCAGGGCCTGAATTTTGCCGAACGTATTTTTTTTTAGCAAAATCAACACATCAACTTTTCAAAAATCCAATAAATCTCAAACTATGGCCATTTTTTAACAATTCTTTTGACAATTGAAAACCGACCAATTGGTCGCCTCAACATTAACGCCGGATAACGTACATTTAGTTTTCATCAAATTCGACCTCGAAACTCCTTTGAATTTTTTTTTGATATTTCTCATAGTTTCGGATTTGGCTCATCGACGGTTGGAAAAATTCATCCTGTATATTATTATACTTTTTCAAGTGTATTATAAGATGTAATAAAAATGAAATTGATAAAATTCAGATCCCGCGTTGTTGATAAGGCGCGTCGATGTTTTTCTATCTCTCTGTACTAATCAGTTTATAAAACATTTATATTTTTGGAAAAACCCAAAGAATCCCTTCATCCTCTTATCACATCATATCAAAACACTTTTCCCCAGCTTCCGTGCTATTCCCCCCTCCGCAAACATCGCTCGGCATAAGACACTGAATCAAGAGCGCTAACAACATGAATATAATCGACAACAAACACAAAATATTCAACCAGTTATCTTTCCAAATCGTTGCTAGTTCAATCTCTAAACATTCGCATTTAGGACAACATTTTTCCTCTGTCCTAGGACATTTTTTTCTACAATACTGACAGAAACCACGAATCTTCTCCCCTGTAGTCTTAAAAGTTGGGTTATAAAATATCCTAATTTCAGTTTTTGCTTTATTTTCAGTAGTATTGTTTAGAACTTCAGTATGTTTATCACCTGTCTCACTTGTGTAGTATCTCTCGCTTTTTTTGACGAAGTTTTCAAAGCCATCGTGACGTAGCTTAGAAATGTTGTATTTCGTGAAACTTGCTTCAGCAGTTTCCATGAAAGTTTCTGTTGTTGTAAGAACACGATTGTATCGTTCCGGGTTCAGCAATTTCATGTTCAAAGAGCCCGATACTTTGACGTCCGGACCTGATTTAGTGATGTCATTAACTATACTGTGGCATTCGATTTTTTTACCGTTGTATCGATTGAATTTATCGTTAATGTCATTTTTATCGATATTGTCTGAAAGGAAGAATTTCTCGCGGAGTATATCGTTTTTGGTACGACGATTTATATCTATATTACCGTTATCGATATTTATGTTAGATTTCTCGTTATTCAAATTAGATTTATCGATATTACTTTTGACATTATCGTAATTGACATTAGCGTAATCATGATTGGAGAAATCCTTCTTAAAATTATAGATTTTATCATAAATAGTTTTGGGATACAATTTAGGATTACTACTATCCAAATACCCTTCACAGTTTTGCACAATCGATTCAAAATCGTTATCAGATTCCGATTTTTGCGGTTTATTCTTGAAGAGCATGTTACAATAATCGATACTCCTATAATAATCGCTATCAGACTCTTCTTGTATAACATCGAGTCCCCAATTACGTGTGGTGTCAACATCTTCATAGATGCCATCGTCGATGGGATCTTTGGACTTGCCATTGCCTATCTGAACATTTTCGAAGTCGGTGTCATAAGTATCATCTTTTTCTTTGCCAAAGAAGACTTTGTAGAAGTTATCGTAGCAATAGTTTAGTTTTCTGTATAGGAATGATTTCTTAGGGTTCCGTTTGGGGTCAGTTACCTGTATCTCCTTATCTTCTTCCGTCTCTTCTCCGATGGTGTAGAGGACTGTTGTCGATGCTTCTCCCACGCGGGAAGCTGCGTTCAGGAGATTCTGGCGTGGCTGGAAATAGATGGAGGGAGAGTTAGTTTTTGTTGAAATAATGAAAGAATTAAATTAAAGCCGTTTTACTGTCATACGATTGTGTGATAGTCTCTTTCTCATTCGTATGTCGTATTCTAATGTCTGGGTAGTATATTTGGGTCGATAGGTTTCTAAAATATTTACAACACTTTCATGTTTTTTGGTTTTGTACAAGAACTGATTCTTCGGAGACAACAAGTTATGAGATATAACTGTCAAGCAAACCAATTAAGGCCTCTCCCATAATTTTCCAATTACTCTTTTAGAGCCTCAATTCAAACCTGGAGTCAGGTGAACCAGAAAATAAAATTTTATAAAAATGTCACCACATTCTTTAAAGACAAAATTAGTGTTGTGCCTGTAACGGTAACAGTGTCTTATCAGGTAACGGCGACCCCGAAACGTAAAGGGACTATTGAAGGACACCGTGGATTTTAGTCAGGTATAGATCTGATAGTTCCTCTCCACCCTGGACGGGATGACACATTTTTGATGATGTTATCACGGAATGGAAGACCAGTTCTTTCCTAGACCAGCTTCGTCCCAAAGACCTCAACTCCCTTACCTCTTTAGTCTCCGGCTCAGCCGCCTTCAACAGATCAGTGAAGGCACAGCAGAGCTTCCTGGTAGCGTCCAGCAGCTTGTCTCCGTGATCATCATCATCCATGAGCGCGGCGATCATCTGCACGCCCTTCGTCATCTCGGGCAGGTTTGTGGTGATGGTGGTGATGGCTGCCCCTACTGCTGTGTGATCCACTTCGTCTGTTCCTGGGGGGGGTGAGAAAGGGTATTAGATCGATAGAGGGTAGTTTTGATCATTTTCTTAAGGGTTTTTGCTAAAAGCCTGATCTCAATACCGTGACCCCGGAACTCAAAGGGCTATTGAAGGACACCGTGGATTTTAGTCAGTACAAGTCTGACAGTCCCTCCCGCCCTGCCCGGGGTGGGAGGACTCATTTAATGATTTTACCACGCAAAAAAAAAGGGATTTTGCTGGGTAGGTGTTCCACGCGCGCCTCAAAGAGTGTCAGCATAATGACGGCTCCGGCAGGCTTTGCCCCCCCCCCCCACTAAAGGGTCCCCCTTTAGGGAGCCAAAGCTGCCGGAATCTCAGGACTATCGGGTAACTGTGACCCCGGAACGTAAAGGTCTATTGACGGACACCGTGGATTTTAGTTAATAGAAGTCTGATAGTCCCTTTCGCCCTGCCCTGGGTATAGCCATGTTGATTTTTTAAGATAGGGTTTTTATAAACATTGCTTTGAAAACTTATCAAGCTGAGAGAGACTTTAAATAAATATAATAATTCGTATATTGACAGTATTAATTGCAAATCTAATTAATCAGTTAGCTAGAAGTCCGTCGAGTGTGGAGGCTCGTGACTTCAGACGCAAAGTGAAAAATGTACTTGCTTCTGATGTATTGTATTAACGTGTTTGATAATATAACTGATGGACTTATTATATTTTTTTTCAGTCAAATAGCTTACTACGGCGTATTACTACTACATGAATCTGTAATTCTGTACTTCTATACTGATATTATAAAGCTGAAAAATTTGTTTGGTTGAATGCGCTAATCTTAGGAACAACTGGACGGAATTGAAAAAATATTTCTGTGTTCGATAGCCCATCTATCGAGGAAGGCTTTAGGCTGCATAACATCACGCTACGACCAATAGGAGCCGAGCAGCGAGGTTGAAACCACGGGGTAGTAATTTAATATTCTTACCGGAAGTAAGCGTGACGACCTGCGCAGTGGCAGCGTTCATGGCGGCGATCTGTGACGTCACGACCTGCTTGTTGGTGTCCATCGTGACCTGCTTCCACTTCACTGAGGCCGCGTCGTGGCCCAGAGCTGGTAATGTGGCCTGGGGAGAGAAAAAGAAGAGTTAGAAGAAATGGTGGAAAAATACACTTAATTTTCATTTTTTTTTTTGCAGATTTACAACTTACAGCCTAAACAGCTGAGTCTTAAACTATCAAAATTATGCAAGAACTCTTGTTTTAAAACGTAATGGACATATTATTGATAATTTTACACTGAAAATCTTCATTTTATGTAAAAATAAACATTGTACTACAGCAGACTTAATGCCTTGGTCATTACCTACCAGTCTAACTTAGGGTGGAATAAAATAAAATGAAAGGATGACATTTTTATAAATATTGTCCATGTCGTAATTATTGATGAATTAGAAAAACCTAGTTTGCTTGTATGCTCACTTTTTATAATTTTACTAGTGAATAGTAAAAAAAGCCCTAAAACAATATACCTATAACTTAATTTCGAATGGATCAGAAAATAGTCTGAATATTTTTTTATCATGAACCCACGCAATGCTGAAAGTTCCCGCCACGATGCAGTAAAGGAAGTGAAACCAAAAATAGAATTGGACTGACAGCTGAACTATTTATAAAAACTGTTTCTGTTTTTAACTCTCCGAAAATATACGGAACTTTCCACATTCCATAAGGTTCCGTAAACAAATGAATCCCAGCAGTAAAGGTTCCGTAAAAAAATCATAAGGGTTACCTACGAAAATAGGACTGTCATTCAAGTCAGAAGAACATAATATGTGACAGATTGACATGGAAGCGAGCTCGGAGCCCTATGACGCGATGCGACGCTATTCGACCGATTCCAACTACAAGTGAAAAACATCCTTAAAAAGTTCGGTTATCCACGTTGACGTCTTCTTCTTCTTCCTGCCCTTATCCCATTCTACTTGGGGTCGGCGCAACACGTTTTCTTCTTCCATTCTCTATCAGACGTCACAGTATCATTTACTTCTTTTTCATTCATATCATTCCTTAGACAATCCATCCATCTTTTCTTTGGCCTTCCTCTTCCTCTCCATCTATCAACATTCATACTCATCACTCTCTTAGTCACATGGGTGTCATCCCTCCTCATCACATGTCCATACCAAGATAGACGATTCCCTTTCATTTATTCTGTAACAGGCGCCACTTTCAAACTTCCCCTTATAAACTCATTCTTTACTTTATCCATTTTTGTCACTCCACACATCCATCTCAACATCCACGACGACGTAAGTCAGTCGAATTACATCATTATATCGTAGTAGCAAGGACGATTTTCATAGTCGCAAGAATCACGTCATAAAGAAGCTCCCTTGGATTGGTGAAGTGACAACATGTCCTATGTACTACAGCTTGTTTTTTTGGAAAATGCTAGTTATGTCCACGTCCACCAGTGGTCTACAAACCGATTTGGTTCGTTACACTACATAGTACATACCTTGCTGGTCGCGGGACCAACGAATACCGTGACCCCGGAACGTAAAGGGCTATTGAAGGACACCGTGTATTTTAGTCAGTACAAGTCTGACCGTCCCTCCTGCCCTGCCCTGGGTGGGAGGACTCATTTGATGACTTTACCACGTGAAAAAAATAACGACGGTTTATACTCCGGGAGTGCCGGCAGAAGTGAAAACTTGAACATTAACGTTGTGCATCGAAACAGCAGGCGCAGGCATAAATTTTCACCGCGCCGTAAAAAGAGAGAGGGGATACTTCCTCTCCTACGCCGCGCCGGCTGTCTACTCTCCATCTGTCTTACGAATTTTCGATCAGGTCACGTGTCCTGACGCGAGTTAACATATTTTACCCGATACAAAAAAAGTGTATCAGGCCGCTAAAGAAGTTTTCACTTCAAAAAGTACATACCCTGCTGAGTCCCTCCTCGGTCTGCTTGATGATCTCCACTCCGCTGCTGATAGTAGACAATAGTGCTCTTTGTGGCTCCGTCATGATGGACGTCACTCGCGTCTGCTGCATTTGAGAAGCCTGGTGCACGGAAATAAAGGTTTTAGAAACAAAATATAAATACATCATAACGCCTACGCTGCGAATTGTAAAGAATTTTTCGGAAAAAAGGACTGCGAGCAGGACTCGAATTTGGGTCTTTCTGGGTAATATTCCCGAAGCTTAACTCTAACTAAGCGAGGTTGAACTTTTCATTCCATTCTTAAGAGCGCTTATTCTGAAAGTTGGCACCGTCGCAAATAGTTGTCAAATATTAACAAGTTTTAATTAATTTAGCAATGTTACTGTATGGAAATAAGAAATATGGCTCTGTAGTGCACTAAAACATTGATATGGGAATGCAATAAGTAATATCGTAACAACGAATTAATAGTTTTAGATTTAATAAAAGTATTTGGAAACCTTCTAAATGCCTTTTTTACATCTAAAGCGGTGACAACATCAAATTCAGTGTTTTAATTGCATTCCTATTTCAATGTTTTAGTGCACTACAGAGCCTTTTTTCTTATTTTCATACAGTAAATTTACCAAATTAATTAAAACTTGTTAATATTTGACAGCTATTTGCGACGTTGCCAACTTTCTGGTTATGCGCCCTTAATCGTCTTTCGATGACTTCAATAGATAGCGCACTGTCACAACCCTGTATTCCGTATTCCCGTTGTCCCCGTAATCTGTCTCTCCGTCACGGGGACAACAGAACGACATAAGGAAGTAATTGAAATGATTTTATTAAATTCCCTTTGTCCCCTTTAACGGGGACATGGCCTTCAGGGATAACGGGAATACACGGTCACACCGTATAGCAAAAACGTCGAGAACGACATTTTCAAAAAAAAATGAAAATTAAGTATATCAGATTAGGTTGACAAGTTCTTTAGTTCTAAGTGGTACTTTCGCAATTTTTTGGAAAAAAAATAAGTCTAAATTAGTCAGGTAAGGTTTTTCAGAATCAAGATTCTGGGCTGTCCTTGATTTCCTAAATAAATAGTTCAGTAAACACTGCCAAAACTGGGAATCGAACCCATCCCCGGTTCGTATTACACACTTACGACCATTAGACTAGCGAGACATTTTTTTTTATTTCTACAGTATATTATATAAAATTTTGTTAACAATATATACCTACACAGCCCATTTCGATGACTACATGTAGCCATTATAGCAGCGTGAAACAAAATGTTAACACATTATTATAATTGTAAAATTAAATTTGTAGAAATTTGATGGGAGAATGGCAATGTATTTTCTAACATATCAATGCAGGAAGTCACTCGATAATAGCCTATTTGACTAAAAAATTCTAATTAATCCGTCAGTTAGATTATCAAATAATATTTGACCCGTATTTTTTCTTTTTTTACGCAAACCAAAATTCACGGAGATATGATGCTTTCAAAATGGCCAATACGTCACAATTTAGTACATTTCTTACTGAATTATGACGTCACGAGCTCCCACTCTCGAGTCTTGATGTGTTGTATCTTGGTAAATATTCATTGATTTTACATAAGAAAAAATATGAGTCCGTTATTTTTCAAAACTCTAAATAACGGACTTATTAGATTTATAATTTATTGCTACTGTCAAATAGCTTATTAGTCATTAAATTATTTCTAAGATAAAAAGTCGGACATCTTAGAGCTTGTCAATTTCATATGACATGATGGGTAGTATAGCTGCCCAACATCTACAAGAATCATTGCCACTTTCCCTCAGGAATTAATTAAAATAATATTAACTTAAATCTAAGGGCTCTGTATTCACTGGAAATCTTTTTCTCACTACATAATGGCGTTAAACAAGTGAACATTGCCAAGGAAAACTGTGAGAACTGGAATGGTATGGTAGCGTTAATTACTGGATCGGTTGTTAGCTGTAGTCTTTACTTTCTACTCTGCGTTTTTACCTGTGACACTGTGTGTCATGTACTCTATGTTTTTGTTCTCTATGGTACTGTTCCTATGTGCTATCGTGTGCAAATTAAAACAAAGTATTTAATTTAATATACCGAGTTTTATTAATATATAACAAAAACATTTAACTGTGTGCGTGGTGCTCACTCACACATTCATAAAAAAACTAGCTTCATTAAAATGTTAAGAACACAGAAACTGGACATTTTATATTCTATATGCATAAAAACCAATGGTTGTTCGTTAGTCTCACTAAAACTCGAAAACGGCTGGACAAATTTGGCTAATTTTACTTTTGAATTCTTTTTGGAAGACCAGGGAAAGTTTAAAGGTGAGTAAATATGATAAAAAAAAGATTCTGAGGAGGTGCGAAGTTTTCCGGGTCAGCTAGTTTAAGATAAAACTTTTTTCCAAAGAACACAAAAGCCCACAAAAAATAAAGCCAAAATAAACATAAACCCGTGGTAATACTGACAGCGGGCGGCGTATGTCCGGTGATGATCTGTCCGGACACGGTGGTCTGTTGAGCGCCCGTCATGTGGTTCACGGCGAACGGCTTGGCTCCTAGCGCGCAAATTATATACGTGAGAAGCGTTTGCAAAAAAAAAAAAAAGATAAATAAATAATGGTGGGTTTTTTGGTGGAACATTGTATTACTTCCGTCAAGAAACTTGTGTAGCGGAGGCGAGCAACAAAATCAAAAAATATTTTTATTTCATATAGGCCCTTAGGGTACTTATAAAACGTGGAAACAGGTGCTCAGTTCGGGTTTGTCCTTTCGTTTCCATGGAGAAAAAC
Organism: Agrotis exclamationis; assembly: GCA_950005045.1. Classification (NCBI taxonomy): domain Eukaryota; kingdom Metazoa; phylum Arthropoda; class Insecta; order Lepidoptera; family Noctuidae; genus Agrotis; species Agrotis exclamationis. Next base: position 13,109,717 of record OX465444.1, read on the forward strand.
CGCCAAGAAACTCCATGGTTGTTCTTTTAAATGCTATAAAATGTAAATATAATATTACGTTGTTTTTGTTGTGTTGTCAGGCGACAGTTATTTCAAATAAAATATTTTAAAACTCAGAATTCTCCTAAACCACACTTCTTCTTAGCGTGTCGATGGCAAATTATTTTACATATATATTTTGTTTAGCCCAAAATTCAGCTACGCGAACCCCGCTCACTGATGCAGTCATAAGGTCGTCAAGTGTACAGGTGACAGGACTTGCGGTACAGGAGAGAAGATGAGCCATTGTCTGTGGGGACACGTCGCATATACATTTGAGGTCTGAGCCGTCAGTGAATCCCCATCTGTGGAGGTTATCTTTGCTGCGGCCGACCTGGGTTCGCAGTCTATTAAGCGACTTCCAAGTCGACCACGACAACGCGTGACCAGGTGGAAGACTCTCAGAAGGCTCGATAAAGCCTTCTGAGCTGTTCCCGCCAAACCTCACACCTTGTTGTAGACGCGTTTCTACCAGCTGGACTAGTTGGACTGACGCACCCAAAGAAGCTGTTACGGCTTTTTAGCCTCGGAGTCACGGAAAACACACTTTATTTTAGGCACGAAAACCCGATCAAGTTTCAAAAACTGTTCAATTAGATTTTTGTATCTCTGAAATCATTAAATAGTTAGATCATTGACTTCACTAACTAGTGACGTCACGGTTTGCTATTGCCAACGACCATTTATATCTAGACTCCTAATCACAGGCGACCGATGTCTGTCAACACATTAGGTAAAAAAGTCTTATAACCGTGGTGACTCGACCACTCCTGTGAGTCCCCTCGTCGCACTGACCTTGAGTTAGCCAATCAGAACGCAGTACCCCCGTCCCCCTCGCTTACGTCGTACCTCAGCGACTTGGCAGAATAGTTTTCGTTAGTCAGATCGTGCATGAGGCGTCTAGATATAAATGGTCGTTGGCTATTGCAATACAAAATCTAAGGAAGAATCGCGTTTAGACAGGCATCAAATACCCAATAATGAGCGCCGTAACCATAACTCAACGAAAATACAACACGATGTTCCACCAACTTAACAAAATAAAAAAAAAGTATAAGAAGTAAATAATATATCTACACAACGACCATTTATATCTAGACGCCTCATGCACGATCTGACTAACGAAAATTATTCTGTCAAGTCGCTGAGGTACGACGTAAGCGAGGGGGACGGGGTACTGCGTTCTGATTGGCTAACTCAAGGTCAGTGCGACGAGCGGACTCACAGGAGTGGTCGAGTCACGACGGTTTTAAGACTTTTTTACCTAATGTGTTGACAGACATCGGTCGCCTGTGATTAGGAGTCTAGATATAAATGGTCGTTGTATCTACATAACACAATAGTACATTACCTTCAGCGCCCGGTCTGTGTACGGCAGGTTTAGCGACGGACTCAGTGTTCACCTTGCCCGACTTGAATGTGTCGTGCTGGATTATGTTGGCTCTGTAGACAATATAGTATAGTGGTTAGATTGAGACCAAGAATAATTAAGCCCAGAGGTCCTGCAATGTCTTAAAGCAAAAGTAGTTCAGCTGAAGGAACGAGATAGCGCTAGACGACTTGTATAGCCGTCTCTTTAGGTAGGTAGGCCACCTGAGCTTAACTTGTGTGTTGTAGAGGCATAGAATTATTTATTTCAGAATTTTTAAAATTAGTACAATAAGCCTATAATGTTCCCACAATGAGAGATGTCCATAGAGATCTAATGGTCATCTACAGTACTTATACAGTTATTATGTCTTATGACTGGGACTGTAGCACCATAATTATTGAGTTTTTCTGTTTTATGTCTTTGGACAATTCAAAAGTGCCTGTAACTGGCCTAGGTTTAACGCAAAATGTGAAATTCGCAAAATGTGCACTAAACATAATAGTAATTCTCAAAGTGAGCACTTTTCACATTTTTACATTTCTCAAATAGTGCACTTTTCGACTTCAAATAAATTGTTTGACATTGATGATTCTTGATCTTATTTTAGACAAGTAGTCTAACAAATAACATTTTATCGGTAGTTTTTTACTATTTACCACTAAGAGGCCGGACGTATGTATTTTCTGTAATTGTATGGAAATAAAAGCTTCGAAAATTGTATGTTTTCTTTAGGGTCACCCCACATTTATACGGATCCCGTCGTCCGAGCCGAACCGATGCGAATGGCATTAGTAACACCCTTATTACGTTGGCATAAAGGTTTTCTTGACCGGCTGAAGCCGATTCCGCGTCGATAAATGTGGGGGGACCCTTAATCTTTTGCTACCCAAAAACGCCAGAAGAATTTAGTGGGTGAAATCTGGAATCCTTTGAACATGATGTTCTAAGACGTGTTCCAGAAGTTTCCAGTACTCACTTGGAAGGCGACACAGAGTCCTCCAACATGGCAGATCCCTCGTCTCCCTCGATCCCCAGATGTTCCTTGGCGCGTTGCTTGCGCACGATGATGTCGATGTAGCCAGCTATCACCTGCAAGATCTGTTCAGCTTCCGTCGTCTGGACTGAGTAGTATTGATCACTAGGAGACAAGGAGATTAAAGTGTTAGAAAAATAACATGACATTTTCTTATTATTTATAGAGGGCAGCCTAGCGGACTGTGAGTATCGGGTAGCTCACGGTCTGATCAAGGTCCACAGGGTCTACTCTCTTAGATGTCTATGAAATAGGCGTACGAAAGGAACTGAAAGTTTTTGATTGATCCATATTTACAATTAGTTTTGAATTAATAAGTTCTGACAACACATCGAGTGTTGAGATAACTGTCTAATCTCATGTCTGCAGGTTATAAAAAGTAGGAAACAATACTTAGATATTAGTAGCCCTTTGTAAAATTTTTTTTATTAAAAATGGTGTTATGTCTGGTGGGCCTGTATTCTGGCCAGGTTTTTTATGTTTTTTATGAGGATATTGCTGAGAAATTTAATACCTATTGTTATACTATAAAATGCATCAAGATAATAATGTCATAGAACACTGATGCTTTTTTGAATCTCGAATACAGGTTTCTTTTGTTTCACTTATCTAAGTACTACTACTAAAAAACAACAATCCTGAGCTCAGCGAGCGACTCACAAAAGTTGCAAATATTCCTCTCTTACCTATAATCACCAAAGTCCAGTGTGAAGGTGTTGGGACTGGCGCACCACCTCCTGACAGTGGTGAGAGGCCACGTCTGCAGGATCTCCTTGGTCTTCTCGTCCAGACGGAGCACTGAGTCCTTGGTCACGCCTAGTAAACGTGGGACTAGCTTGTTCTTGCCTTTCATTTTTTCCTGTTGGAAGAAAAGACACTGAGAAGCTGTTGGCTAAATAATTACAGCCGCACAGGCAGATCATCTGAGTTAAGCTGCGCTTGCCGAGGTTGGTCTGTGGATGGGTGACCATCTATCATAGCGAGTTTCCTCCGTGCCTCGGAAAACACGTAAAGCTGTTCGTTAAGTAGTACATACTACTACTAGCCTACCTCATCCCACCGCTGGGCAAAGGTTTTTCCCCATGAGAGGTCATGGGGGGGCCAAAGTGGACCACAGATCGTTGGTATGGTCCAGATCATCCCGCCATCTTCTACGAGGTCTGCCTCGATGCCTTCTGGCTGTGTCAGGGCTTCACAAAGTGGTTATTTTAGCCCACAGCTTATTGGGCATGCGGCAGACATGGCTGGCCCATTTTAGCGGCCTTTTGACCAACGTCAACTTGTGTTTTGAGCGCAGTGTGGTGTTGCGTACATGGTCTGTTAAGCCGGATTTACGCATGACATTAGTTTTATGACACTAATTTGACCAGTAATTTCACGTGTAAACGTTCAGTTTTACAATGTATGCATTACTTTCGTGACACTGAAGTAGTTTCGTGCTATGCGCATATTTTTTGCAAAACTAATGTCATGCAACTAGTTTTGTAATGTAAATCCGGCTTTAGGTTGACGCCTAGAATACTGCGCTCCATTGCACGTTGGTAGACCTTGAGTTTGGACTTTTGAATGTTGGTCAAAGACCAAGTCTGGGATCCAGAGGTCAAAATGGGAAGAATGCACGCACAAGTGTCAAAGGAAGGCTTCCTTTAATAAGTTCCTTCATGAAACATACCTTGACCAAGAAGAAGGCGACTCCATAAGTCTTGAGGTCCCTGGCACTCTTGGTGTACAGTACTTTGGCGTCCAGCTCGCTCAGCGTGACGTGCTTCTTATGTTCTTTGAACACTTTCTTCTCGATTCCCTTCACCTTTACGTACGATGCTGGCAGGAATTCTTTGAGGCTGGAATTAAGAGATATTGATGTAATTTTGACTTTCTCTTGGGGTTCCGCTGCTCAAACGAAAAACGGAACACTTATTACGGATTTTTTTGAGGTTAGAAAAATTTTGCTGCGAGCAGGACTCGAACCCGCGTCTTCTGAATAAGTACTTCAGATGCCTTACCAATAAGGAGAGAAATAAAGAGAGCGGCCTAGAGGTCCAGAACAGATTGGAGGTGTGGTGGCAAAGACTGGAGAACGTTGGCCTGAAATTGAGCAGAACCAAAACAGAGTATTTGTTTTGCGATTTTGGCGGTCTCTCCAGTCCTGTGCCCATTACTCTTGCAGGAACGCCCATACCAGTCTGTTCCGACTTTCGGTACCTCGGGTCGCTTGTCCAAGGAGACGGCGATGTAGACCGGGACATAACACACCGGATCAACTCGGGATGGATGAAATGGCGACAGGTCACCGGAACAACTTGCGACCCACGGATGCCCCTCAAGTTAAAGGGGAAAATATACAAATCCGTGATTAGACCTGTCGTATTGTATGGATCGGAATGCTGGGCTGTGAAAAAGATGGATGAGAAACGATTGCATGTAGCGGAGATGAGGATGTTGAGATGGATGTGTGGAGTGACAAGAATGGATAAAGTAAGGAATGAGTTTATAAGGGGAAGTTTGAAAGTGGCGCCTGTTACAGAAAAAATGAAAGGGAATCGTCTATCTTGGTATGGACATGTGATGAGGAGGGATGACACCCATGTGACTAAGAAAGTGATGAGTATGAATGTTGATGGATGGAGAGGACGAGGAAGGCCAAAGAAAAGATGGATGGATTGTCTAAGGAATGATATGAAAGAAAAAGGAGTAAATGATACTGTGACGTCTGATAGGGGAGAATGGAAGAAGAAAACGTGTTGCGCCGACCCCAAATAGAATGGGATAAGGGCAGGAAGAAGAAGAAGATGCCTTACCAATAAGGCCATCGCAACCACTCATTTTGTAGCCGAATCTTTCATTTCCTTGTTTTTGAACTCTTTACACGGTTGCGCCATCTATTGGAAGTCTCAAACTGCTTACGATGTGTGCGATGTGTTGTTTGTTACGAAAATATCCCTTTTTGTTATGATAACAACTTTATTTTTTTTTGTGTGTAAAATCGGCTTTAATTAACATTGTTCGTCTCTATTTCGTGTAAGGATCATTTCATTATAAAGGAAAAAATAATCTTTACGGCGGAAGTTGGTCAAATTGTTTCAAAAAGAGTCACCGACAGGTTGGAAGGGGATAAAAGGGCATCAAATAAAGCAACTCACTCTAAGAATCCGGTTGTATGCTTGTCTTCTCTGTGGTCTCCAAATTGTATCTGACATTGTAGTCCCGCAAACTCGCACGCTGTGGACAATTCAAACATTTTATTCACATTGACAGGCCTGTTGGTCTAGTGGTTAGTGACCCTGACTGCTATGCCGGAGGTCGTGGGTTCGATTCCCACCCAGGACAAATGTTTGTGTGATGAGCACGATCATTTGTTCTGTGTCTGGGTGTAATTTATCTATAATATGTATGTATTTAGAAATATATAAGTATGTTTATCAGTTGTCTAGTACCCATAACACAAGCTCTGCTTAGCTTGGGACTAGATGGCGTTGTGTGATAGTTGTGGAATATTATTATTATTATTCAGTTTTATTGCTGGAACTTATATTCACTGTACCTTTTAACGGTGGTCTAAAGTACACTGCATTTTCTTTCGTAAATAAAGGGCTAGATTATTGCTATCAATGCAGATATATGAGAAGTACTAATTTGAAAAAATCTCTAGGCTACTGGTGGCCGGGGTCATGAGAGAGGAACCTCCTAACAATACGCGCCGTGTCCAGGAGTACTGCCTTCTGAATCAAGCATTTTAACCAGCTCGGGCCTGTTGGGGTTACAGGACTGTCTAATCAGATAACCGTGACCCCGGAACGTAAAGGGCTATTGAAGGACACCGTGGATTTTAGTCAGTACAAGTCTGACAGTCCCTCCCGCCCTGCCACGGGTGAGAGGACTCATTTGATATTTTACCGACCTCTGTGAAGAATAGGCAAGAGCCTCCATTGTCTCTCACTCTCTTACCTTTATCACAAGTGACAGGATGCGTGCCGTCCAGTATGGCGTCCCTCGCCTGCACGTACAGTAAGTTGAGCTGCACGGGGTCGCGGTAGTCCACGTTGTCTCTCACTCTCTTACCTTTATCACAAGTGACAGGATGCGTGCCGTCCAGTATGGCGTCCCTCGCCTGCACGTACAGTAAGTTGAGCTGCACGGGGTCGCGCGAGTCCACGTTGTCTCTCACTCTCTTACCTTTATCACAAGTGACAGGATGCGTGCCGTCCAGTATGGCGTCCCTCGCCTGCACGTACAGTAAGTTGAGCTGCACGGGGTCGCGGTAGTCCACGTTGTCTCTCACTCTCTTACCTTTATCACAAGTGACAGGATGCGTGCCGTCCAGTATGGCGTCCTTCGCCTGCACGTACAGTAAGTTGAGCTGCACGGGGTCGCGCGAGTCCACGTTGTCTCTCACTCTCTTACCTTTATCACAAGTGACAGGATGCGTGCCGTCCAGTATGGCGTCCCTCGCCTGCACGTACAGTAAGTTGAGCTGCACGGGGTCGCGCGAGTCCACGTTGTCTCTCACTCTCTTACCTTTATCACAAGTGACAGGATGCGTGCCGTCCAGTATGGCGTCCCTCGCCTGCACGTACAGTAAGTTGAGCTGCACGGGGTCGCGCGAGTCCACGTTGTCTCTCACTCTCTTACCTTTATCACAAGTGACAGGATGCGTGCCGTCCAGTATGGCGTCCCTCGCCTGCACGTACAGTAAGTTGAGCTGCACGGGGTCGCGGTAGTCCACGTTGTCTCTCACTCTCTTACCTTTATCACAAGTGACAGGATGCGTGCCGTCCAGTATGGCGTCCCTCGCCTGCACGTACAGTAAGTTGAGCTGCACGGGGTCGCGCGAGTCCACGTTGTCTCTCACTCTCTTACCTTTATCACAAGTGACAGGATGCGTGCCGTCCAGTATGGCGTCCCTCGCCTGCACGTACAGTAAGTTGAGCTGCACGGGGTCGCGGTAGTCCACGTTGTCTCTCACTCTCTTACCTTTATCACAAGTGACAGGATGCGTGCCGTCCAGTATGGCGTCCCTCGCCTGCACGTACAGTAAGTTGAGCTGCACGGGGTCGCGCGAGTCCACGTTGTCTCTCACTCTCTTACCTTTATCACAAGTGACAGGATGCGTGCCGTCCAGTATGGCGTCCCTCGCCTGCACGTACAGTAAGTTGAGCTGCACGGGGTCGCGGTAGTCCACGTTGTCTCTCACTCTCTTACCTTTATCACAAGTGACAGGATGCGTGCCGTCCAGTATGGCGTCCCTCGCCTGCACGTACAGTAAGTTGAGCTGCACGGGGTCGCGGTAGTCCACGTTGTCTCTCACTCTCTTACCTTTATCACAAGTGACAGGATGCGTGCCGTCCAGTATGGCGTCCCTCGCCTGCACGTACAGTAAGTTGAGCTGCACGGGGTCGCGCGAGTCCACGTTGTCTCTCACTCTCTTACTTTTATCACAAGTGACAGGATGCGTGCCGTCCAGTATGGCGTCCCTCGCCTGCACGTACAGTAAGTTGAGCTGCACGGGGTCGCGCGAGTCCACGTTGTCTCTCACTCTCTTACCTTTATCACAAGTGACAGGATGCGTGCCGTCCAGTATGGCGTCCCTCGCCTGCACGTACAGTAAGTTGAGCTGCACGGGGTCGCGGTAGTCCACGTTGTCTCTCACTCTCTTACCTTTATCACAAGTGACAGGATGCGTGCCGTCCAGTATGGCGTCCCTCGCCTGCACGTACAGTAAGTTGAGCTGCACGGGGTCGCGGTAGTCCACGTTGTCTCTCACTCTCTTACCTTTATCACAAGTGACAGGATGCGTGCCGTCCAGTATGGCGTCCCTCGCCTGCACGTACAGTAAGTTGAGCTGCACGGGGTCGCGGTAGTCCACGTTGTCTCTCACTCTCTTACCTTTATCACAAGTGACAGGATGCGTGCCGTCCAGTATGGCGTCCCTCGCCTGCACGTACAGTAAGTTGAGCTGCACGGGGTCGCGGTAGTCCACGTTGTCTCTCACTCTCTTACCTTTATCACAAGTGACAGGATGCGTGCCGTCCAGTATGGCGTCCCTCGCCTGCACGTACAGTAAGTTGAGCTGCACGGGGTCGCGCGAGTCCACGTTGTCTCTCACTCTCTTACCTTTATCACAAGTGACAGGATGCGTGCCGTCCAGTATGGCGTCCCTCGCCTGCACGTACAGTAAGTTGAGCTGCACGGGGTCGCGGTAGTCCACGTTGTCTCTCACTCTCTTACCTTTATCACAAGTGACAGGATGCGTGCCGTCCAGTATGGCGTCCCTCGCCTGCACGTACAGTAAGTTGAGCTGCACGGGGTCGCGGTAGTCCACGTTGTCTCTCACTCTCTTACCTTTATCACAAGTGACAGGATGCGTGCCGTCCAGTATGGCGTCCCTCGCCTGCACGTACAGTAAGTTGAGCTGCACGGGGTCGCGGTAGTCCACGTTGTCTCTCACTCTCTTACCTTTATCACAAGTGACAGGATGCGTGCCGTCCAGTATGGCGTCCCTCGCCTGCACGTACAGTAAGTTGAGCTGCACGGGGTCGCGGTAGTCCACGTTGTCTCTCACTCTCTTACCTTTATCACAAGTGACAGGATGCGTGCCGTCCAGTATGGCGTCCCTCGCCTGCACGTACAGTAAGTTGAGCTGCACGGGGTCGCGCGAGTCCACGTTCCGGTCCGAGAAGAACAACTTGCGACGTAGCAGGAGCGTCTCTGTCACGTCTATGCCTTGTTCACGGAGGGTCTTTGCTGGTTCTACCCAGTTTACTGTTGGAAAAGAGAGGTTTGTTGGTTAAAAAGATTATTAAGGATATTGGGAACTTTCCTATATATGAGAAAATTCCCCATGGCGGAATAAAACGTACTTTATTCCAAATCTTTAGGGCTGGAGGTATGTTTACTGGAATTCTGAGATATGATGAGTCTAAGTTGGAAATATTTTTGTCTAAAATGATTGGATTTTAAAAACGTTTCTTCTTTGTTTCTACTTATTTACCTATTTATTGACACTTTCAGTTACAAAAGGGTGTTAAAGACAGGAATCTTAAAATCATGTCATTATGTGGAGAGGCTTGCTTACCTTCATCATCAGTCCGGAGCTTCTTCCTCAACTGCTCCATCTTGGCGTCTCTCTCCTTCTCCTGGTGCTTCCGCTTGAGGGTCAGGGTGCCGAAGTTGGGCTTCTCGCATGGATCTGGCTCTTCTTTCTGTTCTTCACGGACCTAAGAAAATAAGGGATTGGTTAGCTTCGATCAATAATAGCTCTAGATTAAGGATCACGAACAAAAAAGAGTTGCAAAAGTGGCCACAATTGAACAGACGTAAACATCTACATTTCTTAGAAAAATGTTCAATAGTATTGTGAACAACCTCAATTTATTATGAACCTTAACACTCAAAAATAAAGTTTAATTACCATTGCAAAATGTGTTTATTTAAGTCCTTTCATCCGACAAAGGTTTAACATTCACAATTTAAAAATGTTTCTTGAAGATAAAATGTCATCAGTACAAAAGTAGTCATTCTAAAATGATACTTAAATTCTAAACAATAAGGATTCGAAATACCGTCACAAAGCCGTTTGTGGCGGTATTTTTCGGGCATTTTTTGAAGCGTTCATCGGGAATCTAGTACTATTATTGATCGAAGTTGGTTAGTGTAAAAGTATCATCTAGCAAATTTTCATATTTGCGTAATATGTGATGTGAACACCAATTCTATTTTATAGGTCACTCTTTTTAGATTGGAAAATCATCAAAAGGCCTCAAGCCCTGGGTAGAGGGGAAGGGTCTGTCAGACTTGAAGGGGTCCTCCTGTCAGTTTACTGACTTCAATGTGTGGAATATCCATGATCGGACCATGATCCGCCAGCGAGCTAACTTTTTATTAAGACCCGAAGACATTTCAGCCACGCCTACAATGTTCCCAATTTTAAACTCCAGAAATTCACTACAGAAACATGATATGACATCACGTCAGTGTTTACCCGGAACTTCGTGCTCCTTGCGACAATGGAAACATTGAAATTAAATTATGTTGTTGCTTCAAATTTATGTTTCCATCTGTTTTGGCCAATAGCAATAGTTTTTAGTAGTTGTAGCGATGGATGCAAGTGGCGAATTGTCGTTCGGCGTGGCGGTCTAAGGGGGAGGCCTATGTTCAGCAGTGGACGTCTTCCGGCTGATGATTATGATGATGATGAATAGTTTTTAGTTTGACTCACCAGTCCATACTCGTCATAGTTGGTAATGCCGATCTTGGTGCAGATCACCACCATCAGGTTGGCCACCACCTGACTGTCGTCCACCAGTAAGGTCTTCACCGTGCCTGCAATAGAATGGGTACTGTCAGAATAATACTACGAGAGCTCGGTGAATTTTTGCGAAAGAGCTTGAGACACTCTTGGATGATGGAGATGGATGTGTGGAGTGACAAGATTGGATAAAGTAAGGAAAGAGTTTATAAGGGGAAGTTTGTAAGTGACGCCTGTTACAGAAAAAATGAAAGGGAATCGTTTGTCTTGGTATGGACATGTGATGAGGAGGGATGAGACTCATGTGACTAAGAGAGTGATGGGTATGAATGTTGATGGATGGAGAGGAAGAGGAAGGCCAAAGAAAAGATGGATGGATTGTCTAAGGAATGATATGAATGAAAAAGGAGTAAATGATACTGTGTCGTCTGATAGGGGAGAATGGACGAAAAAAACGTGTTGTGCCGACCACAAGTAAAATGGGATAAGGCCAGGAAGATGATGATGCTTGAGACACGCTTAAAACTTGCTCAATACTTCTTGAAGACTTGAGAAACTGATTTTGAACGAAGCCGGGCTTTTTGAAGATGCGATGTTTTTGGTCTCAAATAGGTTTAGCCATTTCAGAAATCTTTATACCTTTAAAATTGAATATTTCAAGAGAGGGAAAATTAATGAGCCAGATAATTTAGCTGGTTTCTTGTGTCGCATCGCGTCATTAACAAGCTTGCTTATGAGTCATCATCTGCCAGTCTTTTCCCAACTATATTGTGGTCGGCTTCCAGTCGAACCAGATGCAGCTGAATATCAGTATTTTACATGGAGCGACTGCCTATCGGACCTCCACAACACATAACTGGGTAATACGATACTCCATGGTAAGACTGGTTGTCAGACTTTAGAGCTTCTGACTAACAGTAACGACTGTCAAAGATCTACAAATGACAGCCGGGACCAACGGCTTTACGTGCTTTCCGAGGCACGGAGGAAACTCGCCATCCACAGACCAACCTAGGCAAGCGCGTCTTAACCCGGAAGATCGGCCTGTGTGGTTGTACTTATTAAGCCACGAGCTTGCTTATGAGTACACATAAAAGTCACTCACCGTCCAACATGCGCACCCTGAGGTTCCTGGTCTTCTTGTTATACTCCAACAGGTCTCCGTTCCTCAGCATGTAGTAGTCCAGGCTCCTGGACGCCTCCAGCCATATGCCCTTCTTGTTGTCCTCCTCGGACGCTAAGAACAGGCCGTATTCTTTTGCTGTTGAAGAGATGAGGGGTTTAGTTGAGGTCACTTGATGATTTAAGGGTGCCCTAGTCGGCGGGACGAACTCGTTGGCGGGCGGGATTAAAATGCATGCTATTTCATCCAACATCACGTACCAATGAGATGGATGAGCAGTAAGAAGCTAGGGCGCCTACGCACACACAGGTACTCCAACCTTCGACTGACTCATACACGCGTGATTTCATTGAAGAATGGACTACTGCAACTTTTCAAGAGACCTTCGGGAATTTGGATATTATAATAAAACTACTGAATGTATCCGTTCAAAATAAAATAATTTATATTTTTGAACAAATTATCTATCCCTGTATGGTAATTATTTGACAATTTACCGTCTTCTTTTTTTATTTATTTCCCCCGAAGATGCCCTAAAATTAGTCTTAAAATAATTAAGTTTCGACACCCATAACTCATAATAGATGTTTTTTTTTTTAACTTTTCTATTTCCATATAGGGCTAGATAACGATGAGATGAATGTAAATCATTGTTTATTCTTAATGTATATCGTCAAATGTTGGAGTAATCGCCAAACTACGTTTGTATGGAAGAATGACCGACTAACGTACCCTTAAGAGGCTGTTAAGTTATTTTTTTATTCAAAATATTTTGCTCCGCACTAGGAATTTAACCTGAGTTGTGAGTGTGTTTACAAAAACATGTAAATTCACAAACACTCAGACACGGAACAACTAGCTATTTAAAGACTAGATTATATACTATACTGTAGATCATAAAAATATTTTCGGGGATTACAGGCGTTATGTTATGTTAAATTGCTTGAGGTCGCTAGTTCTAGCAATACTTTATTATTATTTTGTGTTTCACGGTATTTTCAGAAATCAACAAATGTATGAAAATGACGAATCTTCGAACTTGTATAACTTGGCTGAGAGCAATCCTACAACTTTTGTGCCATAGTACTTAAGTATTGATCCAAATGACTAGTACTTGTCATAGGTACCATTTTTTTGTTTTGTCTTTCAGAAAAGGCCCAAAAATGTATGGAGCGCGAATGTTCTCCTTACAGGAGAAAATTCAGGGTTATTGGATTCTCAACTTTGAGCACTAAGTTTAATGTTGAAAATCCATCACTATATTTATGTCCTTAGCGAAGATAACACAAAGTACTCACGGTCGCCACTGCTGGCTTCTAGAATCTTCTCTCTAATGATCCTGCAGGCGTCGTAGACGGTGGTGGAGGGGTCGAATTGGATGGTCTTCACCACCTTCCCGCCGTCTATTGATATCTTCAGTGATAGAGCCGCCATTTTGGTCAGCGAGTGAGCTCTGTGGACAAACGTAGAAATTGGGAATATATAATCTGGAAATCGTAAATACATATTTTGGAAATCGGTGGCTTTGTAGCTTATTTCTTTGACTTTTGCCACCGACTTGCGAAAGAATAGTTATTTGTGCAACAAGAGAGCAAAGTCGTTTTTTGCTGCGAGTGCTGATTTTGAGTCCTGAGCAAGCGAAGGATTCAACGATTGAATCACGAGCGTAGCGAGTGATTCTAAAGTTGAATCCTGAGTGTGGCGAGGGATTCAAAGGCACGAGATGTAAAAAACTTTGCTCTCGTGTAACACACATAACTTTTCACTTCAGCAGCGAGAACACTTTAGGAGATAAAATAATAAACATGAATAGATTGAAATATCTATTAACTTATTCAACTCTTTACGCCAGCCACGAAATTTTAATCCCGCTTTTTTATTTAAATTAAGGCGTGTTCGGAAATAGCATCCATGATATTTTATTATTCAAAATATTTACGTAACATTATTGAAACTAGAAATAAATATTTACAGGTTAAATATCATTTTCATTTGCAGTAAATACTTATTTTCGTTTAAATACAACAATAAGTTAAAAATTCAATAAATTACATTAAAAGACATAAATTATCTTTTTGCAAAATTTCTTTAGTTAGTACAAATTTCCGAACGTGTTTGTCTTTGAGGTCGAATTCAAAATCGGAACTTCGAAAGGGCTGGTGTTTGTCTCTCTCTCTTTCTAATGGCGGGAAAGAGATAGTGTAATTTTTTAGAATTGTATGATTAACCCAAGGCTGAATAAGATATTCGCGGCTTTCTGAAAACAAAAATTAAAAAGATACTTTGTCTCACTCAGTGAGCAAAATCGCATTTTGCTCACTGATTTCGGGCAGCAAAACCTACATGTTTGAGCTACTGAAGTGAAAAAGTTATTTGACTCACTCTGCGATAATAAAATGGTATCAAGAAAATAGTGTCTTTTTTTTTAAGTCGGTTCCTTTTTTTAGCTTTTCTTTGTTGTATAACGAAATATTTTCCAGAATGGAAAGAACACATTTCTGAAAACCGCTAACCACAAAAATATCTGTTCAACAAAACGCGAGATAATCACGGACATGCATACAAATATACAGATCGAACGGAGAACCTGCTTTTTTATACACCGTTAAAAACACACTTTATTTTTGACCCGAAAAGCCACTTTCAATCCTGGCGGTACATCCCCTGGATTTAGGGTTGCCATCTCTAAAATTTGGAAACCAGGACAAGACGCATGAAAACCCCGGATTTTAGAGTCAAGAGTTCGGACAAGAATCGAAGTGCACACCGCGGCGACTGCGTCGGGAGGGGTGGGGGGACGGTGAAGTCTTTGTGTGTCGCGGGCGGCCTAAGACTTTAAATTTTTAAACCCGGACTACAAATGAAGCGCCCGGACGCTCCCAGGATGCTCTCTAAACTAGGACAAATCCGGGGAAACCCGGACGGATGGCAACCCTACCTGGATTCAAACCCAATTCATAATAAATGGATATACCACTGCTCATCATCCGATAGAAGCTAATCCAATATTTTTGTTTTCTTTTTCTGATTTTCTCTGGAATGATGAAGCTCACCTGTGTATAGTAGCAGTGTTGTAAGGTCTGTCTTCCAAGTGCTGGAGGTCGAGCGAGCAGGCGCTGGGCCGGCGACGACGCTCCTGACTGAAGGAGCGGAGCCGCGCTCGGGGTTGGAATGAACTCTGGAATGATGGAGAGCATCTTGGTTGAGAAGCCGCGCGATAAGAATTTTATTTTGAAGTTATTGGTAAGTGAACATACAGGCAATCTATTTGAAGCATTGATCACTCCTCTCTATGTGAATTTTAAATATTATCAGAGGTATCCCAGATTTTTTGTTTTTTAATAACATTTCGACACACTAGGATTTTCTCCCTGTATCGGGGGTTAACATAAAAACCCAGACCCGATTCGAAACCCAGAGTCGATTGCTCAGGCACTGAGCCAACCGTCATTTATTTACTTTCCGATCAAGAAAGCTATTTCAAACAGCTTTTATCTATTTGTCTAGAACACCAACTACAAAAAGTTAAACATCTGTTAAACACTTATCTAAAAAAAAGTGTAACTGCAAAATGACCCTCAGGTCAACGTCAAATGCCGTTTAGAAGATGACAGTTTTTTTAAACAATTGTTCAACCGATGTTTAAGAGCGCGTATGTATTCTGAAAGTTGTTTCATTCCCTTATCAATTTTTTTGTGCACTACAGAGCCAAATTTCTTACTTCCTTAAAGTAACATTGCTAAATTAATTAAAACTTGTTAATATTTGACAACTATTTGCGACATGGCCAACTTTCAGAATACGCGCTCTTAACACAAATTGCTCTGAGTCGTGTCGTATGTGATCTATACTTACAGAGCGAGAGGCAGTCAGCCGCCGCCAGTTGTCGTGTAGGGCGTCCTCGATGCGCGCACGCAGGCTTCGTCACGACTCCGTCTGTGCTTGCGATGGTGGATCCTCAGTTGGTACCTGGTGATGAAGAGATCACATGTTTAAAGAAAAACTAGTGAGACGATTCATCATCATCAGCCTATAAATGTTCCCACTGCTGGGACACAAGCCTCCTCTCTATGAGAGGGAGTAGGCTGTAATCCACCACGCGGGCCCAGTACGGGTTGGTGGATGTCACATGTCTTCAAATTTTAGGTTCTAGGACATGCTGGTTGCCTCACGATGTTTTCATTCACCGTTTTGAGAGCAGTGGTGATGAAATAAATTACACAAAGTAATGCGCCTGGATGGGTTCGAACCCACTACTTGTAAATCGGGGCCGATACCAATGGGCTAATAGACGATTATATAAAGGAAAATTGGTTCTGTTGCATTTTCAGTCAAAACGAGAGACAGCGATGTACCCTGCAGTACACTCATATTTCGCCTATTGTATTTAGCTAAAGTTGCTTGTTGAACAGATTTAGATATTAGGAGAGATAGCTATAAAATTTAACGCAGAGAAATGAAAGAAAACTTGTATGTAAACGCATTAAAATTACGACATAATGATGTTTTTAAAATCTGACCTAACACAAACGCTTCGGCAAAATCCATTATTGAACTATATAATGTCCGGTTTCGGTCTGTACAAACTTAAAGGGAAATAGAATAGAATTTATTGTACCCCAAAATTACTACTGCTTTACAACATAACTTAATCTATGGTTAAAATGGCGGTCTCATCGCTAATAGGAAAAACATTTTAGAGGAAATTAAAATATCTACCATTCAGTAGGGGGTTGGGTTCCAACCGCACAGGTAGAATCAATTTATTGAGAGAATCACATATTTCATAAGTCGTACTCCTCAATCAAACCAAATTCACTCCCATTCCTACTATATCAAGATTCTAAATTCTCAAGTCGGTCAACGTACTGTGGCACGGCATGGCACACCATGCCAACACCATCACCTGTGAGCATAAATATAGCCGGCTATTTATAAATAACAACTGAAAGGATTGAGCAGAAGTTACAGTTTGGGAACGAAAGAAATTGAACATAACATCGTTTTTAGGGTTCCGTAGCCAAATGGCAAAAACGGAACCCTTATAGATTCGTCATGTCTGTCTGTCTGTCTGTCCGTGTATGTCACAGCCACTTTTTGTCGAAAGTATAAGAGCTATCCTGTTGAAACTTGGTAGAAAGATGTATTATGTGAACCGCATTAGGATTTTCACACAAAAATCAAAACAAAACAAATTTTGGGGTTGCCCCCCATACTTACAATTGAAACTCTAAAAATTTTTTTTCGCCTGACCCATACGTGTGGCGTATCTATGGATAGGTCTTTAAAAATGATATTGAGGTTACTAAGATCACTTTTTTCTAAACTGAACAGTTTGCGCGAGAGACACTTCCAAAGTGGTAAAAAGTGTCCCCCCCCCCCGTAACTTCTAAAATAAGAGAATGATAAAACTAAAAAAAATATATAATGTAGACCTCAACCAAAACTACCAACGAAAATTGGTTTGGATGAGATACAGTTAGCAGTTTTTGAGATATAGTACATTTTCATAAACCGCAAATATAACTTTGCCATTCATACAAACACTATGAAAAACAAAGTTATTTTTATTGTTTGTGTATTTTACTTACTAATCTCAATATAGTTATATCCCTAATCTATGATTGCTACTACGGAACCCTTCATGGGCGAGTCCAACTCGCACTTGGCCGGTTTTTATTAAGCTCAATTTCTTGTGGAAATAAAAATTGATTGCGAACTGAGCTTGAGCCTGTGACCTTCCGGTTCAGTACACGGGAAGGTTAGATTTTAAAATGTCCACATTCCTAGTACAGAGCATTTAAATGTGTGCGTGGCAAAAGTGGTTTCATTAAAAACGTTACGTTTTATTTTGAACACGAGATCTGGACATTTTATCATTCAAAGTACTATTGCCTGAGATAACCACGAATCACGGCCTGCACTAAACGACCTATTAACCAAGAAATCTAAACACGCCCAAGCCCCGTCAAGCCAAACTGTCAAACTTATGACAGAGCATGCAACACAGCGTATCAAGCCCGTCAATGTCTTGCACCCTCCATAAAAATAATTGAAGCGCGCCGTTCGAAAGGGCGTGTCATTCGCGCTCAATTTCACAGAATTTACTGCCGTTTGTTTGTTGTACGATCTTGGGTGTTTACGACTGTATTACTGGTGAAAAATATCGTTTTTTATTTCAAATAGAAATCCAAATACGCTACTAAAAACTTACTAAGCGTCCAAAAATTATTCATCCACAAACTGTTAAGAGGGCTTTACCACGTTTCTACTGATCAACAATGAATTTGTAGATTTTTCAATTATTACGAGTAACTAAATCATCATTTGCCTGCCTTTTCCCAACTATATTGTGGTCTGCTTCCAGTCGAACCAGATGCAGCTGAATATCAGTATTTTACATGGAGCGACTGACTATCGGACCTCCACAACACAGTAACTGGGTAATACGATACCACATGGTAAGACTGGTTGTTATCATTTTTTTAGAGCTTCTGACTAATACCAATACTGACGACTGTCAAAGATCTACAAATGACAGCCGGGACCAACAGCTTTACGTGCTTTCCGAGGAACGGAGGAAACTTGATATATGATAGATTATTTAGAAAATAGCTGCTTATACTTTGTTCAATATTTGGACAATCTTTAATACTAACCCTAGACGTCTTTAGACCTAGAAGGCTACAGGCTACATAATATTACGCTACGACCACTAGGAGTTGATCAGCGGGGGTGAAACCATAATTGATCGTGTAAGCCCGCCTTAGCCTTCTGTATAATCTGTCTTATCAACAACAGTGTGCGTTACACGTCAATCCTTACATTCATAAACATAATATTTTGTAACTTCAGCGTTTAGTTTCCGTTGTAACACACAACCGTTGATTTTCACATTAAAATCATGATTCACTCACCAAAAGTTTCGAAAGTAAAACCAAAGAATACAAGTCAACAGTCACTGACATGGGTCGCGGGACAGTCTAAGTAGGTAAACGTGACAGTGGAATGTAAAGGGCAATGTAAGGAACACGCTGAATTTTAGTCAGTAAGAGTCAGATAGTTCCTTCACCCCAAAAAACGTGAACCCAAACATAAGGGTACAATGGAAGCTACTAAGTCCAGAATTCAAGTCCCGTTTAAAATCAAAACTAAAACCATTAATGCAAGTAAGCCGCAGAAATCAGCTGTTGGCAAAAATACTCAAGGCAGTCCTGAAATGGTAAGCACATGGCTGAATTCTTGAGAATAGCACTGCTAGTCGAAGATAAATTTGACACGACGACGAAGAAAGATTTCAAAGAATTCTTCAGAATTAAAACACGTTTTATATTTTCTCCACTAACTATCTCGTCTTTCGGCTTTAACAAACATTCTAAAAATACTTTTTCCTAATGACACGCTCTATAGAGTTGATAGAACACTCATTTCTTTAGTTATGATATGTGGCAAATGCTTCAACGAAAACATCTTCCGCCATTTTGTAGTGGAAGAAAAAGTTAATGATGTGTTTGATGATAATTTGGTAAATTGGATGCTTTGCTAAAAAGAAGAAAGGAATACTGAACGAAACAAAGAGTGTCTGTTTGAAGTTTTTTGTGTGAGTTGTGTTTGATTATTAAGAGCAAATGACGTAATTTACACTAACTGCCTTGTAGAAGTAAGTCTAGTGTGTAATGTTCTTGAACATGGTTGAGAAAAATACCAGTTTCAATTGTTAAAAGCTAAAATTTTTAAACGTATAACCACAAGAACGTAGAGCATCAATTGCATGATGTGCCAATGCACATGCAAATTGAGGCCTTAACCCAGCAATAGTTTTGGCCTGAGCAATTTTACTGAACAAGATCGAGCGGCATAAAACATAAAATCCAAAAACATAACAATGTTTTCAGACTATAAACAGTCTCATCAATCATTACACAATGTTAAGACAGAGCGAGTCAATTTTTAGATTAACGACGCCAAGATTACAGCTTTAAACTAAATAAAAATAACACTAACACGACGAAGTACAATCAACGACATCAAAAGTAAAATTTAGTTATAAATACCGACCTAACTGATACAAATACGGACATTGTAAATCTGAAAGTGTTTACCATGTACGAGCAGCTAACGATACAACATTCAAAGAGTCAAAACCCTCAAACTCATTCCATTTATTGGCCACAAAGCAATATTTATGAGTTCATCTATTTCTGGAGCTAAATGAGAGAGTCGGTATGCGGGCGAGGATAAAAAACGAGTAGACATACACAGCTGATAGATATTTGTTAGATAAGTATGGGAATGAGATTAGAGTTTTGATGTTTGGTGAGTACTTCCTTGCAGGATGTCTGTGTCGTATAGAACTTGTATGATAGTGGAGCAGATGTCAAAGTTATAGATGAATAAATAATTATATTTATAAGTAATTCTGTAGATAGAGATCTAAATAGCAGTAGATATGTTTGAACTGTCGTTGTAAATTATTTCGAAGTAAATATAATAAATGTTATAACTTTTAAATTATAACAAATTATTCCACGAACAAATTATTTACAGGAAATAATGATCAAACTTAATTTGTACTAGAATTGAAACTAAAAAATCGCTTTAACCAACAGAAAATATGCTGTTAAAATAAAAACACAGACTATACGGGAGCATTGACCTTTTCATCTCATTATTCCGTAGACCAATAACTTAAAACAAGATTTAATCACAATTCCGAAACCCCATCAAATAGTGAACGCCGTATTAATGACGAAAACGTGACTAATACGAAACAAGCAACCAATAAACTTAACATCCGTAAAAAGTACTAACCCTCGAATTAATATCTAGATCTATAAACTCATACTTAACAGAACTAAGGAGTAGACCCCTCAACAACTCAACTGAGATGCAATAAAAACCGATGCGAAGGCATTTCAACCAATCCCGAAATCCGCGAAACATTAAACCTTGCTACCCACACATAAGGGCGACTGGAGATGGATTCGGGTTATTACCAAATTCGCATGGACTCATTAAAAAGCCCATAGTCATAACGAGCGAGTTATTGCATACAGTTTTGCATAAAAAGGCATCAGTGGAGCCCCTGGCACTCGTAACACACCAGTACACCACCCAGTTGGAATTTTAATAGTTCAATATAAGTTTGTCTGCAACCGTTTATATGGACGACTTTATTGTTTTACGACCGACCTAGACTGTCCTGATGAAAATTTTTGAGTGACGTCATACATATCTAGCACATAATTTAGTTTAGATTATTCAAAGCACTTCATTTATTAGTTGACATTCAACAGAAATGGGGACGCGTCTAATAAAATTACTGAGATAATTGACGAAAGCCAGACATACATCAGTAAATAACTTACTAAGTATAAAAGGGGTGATCTAATAAGAATTATCTCGAGTAGATTAGATACATACTAACTAAACATGTAGTTATTCAATATGCTCTGTTTCTAGCAAGAATGTTTACGGCAAAGTGCTGATTGTAGTTTATATTGCTGATCAAGCAAGTAAATTTGGTAATAGTTTTGAAAATTAATTAGCAGGCGATCCTCTTTATATTTTACTTATTTAAATTAACCCATACAACAGCTGTTTAGAAGATGTATCGTTTTTATTTTTGCGAAATGACTGACATTGTACCCATAGAATTAGAAATATCGTAAAAGAAATAATGTAACATTTTTCGGGTACAATGAAGAACATTCTATGAAACATTTAGCTATAGATAAATGCGGACAAAAGTATACACTGTTTTAATAAGACATCGTTGTTGACATTAAAGAAGAAAGTCATTAACACTGCCGCTTCAGATCAGGCGTCACTGTCTTTATACAGAATACATCAATAAAATTGAAAACAAAAACAACTGAGGGTGAATATAAACTTGATGCCTTATCAAAATATTCATAGAGCTCAAAGCATGTCAGTGCACATTGCTAACGGTTGAATGGATTTGAGAATATTTTCATCGGAAGCTGATGCACGTTGACATCTCGATTTAACGCGTCGGTTGATGTTAGTAGATGTGTCTGACTAATAAGATCGTCTGACGATTAGAAATAAGAATATGTACGTCATTCGTTGTACAAAATAGGAATTTGTAACTAAAATGTTCAAAGTTACGTTTGATTCATTCGATTTAGCGCTTAATTGTAATGAAACTTTCGAATCAGCCTATATTGTTCCCACTACTGGAACACAGGCCTCCTCTCTGTGAAAAGGAGTGGGCTTTACTATCTGGGCCTTTTTAGTTTTATATGGTAAAATCATCCAATGAGTCCTCCCACTCACGGCAGGACAGGAGGGACTATCAAGACTTGTACTATCTGGGCCTAGTGCGACATGGAAGATGTCACATATATAGATGCTATATAGATAGCCCATGCCCATTGGCGGTATTATCACTAGGGATGCATCGATACACCATTTCGCCGATACGATACCGATACCGATACGCTTATTATGAATTAAAAGATAAAATTAAAAAAACACAAGTCATTTTTTTATTAATATAAAAGTAGTGACATAGGTTGATATTAGATATTTAAATTTTTGTAATTAAAATCAACATTAATAAGATTTTTGTTTAAAAAACAAAGCAATCTTAATTTTCTCGGAGAAAGGCGCTTTCGCGAGTCTGTTTGAAAAAGACCTGCGCTGGAAAATATTCTCTCAGATGCGTCAGAAGTCACTTGGAATCTAAAGTACTTCTGCTAATTTTTTTTTCAAGTTTGGGTATAAGACGTCATTTCGCCAGAAAACGAATTGATCTGCATCACTCGATATATTAGGAGACCTTAGGTATCTCTCGACTTCTTCTTTGAGAGAATTACAGCTCAGAGTAGACAGGAGCTCATCTTCCCACAAACACTCCAAAGCCCGCCAGTCGTAGGCATCTCAGAACTTATAGTTGCAGTACCTAGTGGGTTTCCCCGGGCATACTTCGTGCCTCGTTTACAACGAAATAGACGAGACAACACGCTAGTTTACACTACATTTTTAAATTAATAAAAAGTATCGTTGGTCATAAAATATCGTCGATACCGATATATCGGCTAACTCGAAGTATCGCCGATATATCGGTATCGGTATCGGATGCATCGCTAATTATCACATAAATCGAAATTTCCTGTTACTCTTATCTAGTAAAGACCCATAAAAATCTACATACACAAAAAGCGTGTAACAAGAACGCAAACTCACCACAAGAATTTAAAACCTCCCACTGAATCATATCCTAACCCAGAAACCTAAGATAGAACAAGATAACACAAGTAAACTCTGCCCTACTTTCGACCAAAAGCCTCGATGCCAAAATAATTTACTACTACCCCACAATACGTTTCAAAGTCAGTCAAGCCTGAAGTTTGAGCGGCGACGCTGAGTCGCGTCGGTTGCCTAGCAACGGTTTTGAAATTAGGAGGTTGAATCAATTGAAAAGTTGCCTGAAAGGCGCGTGGGATGAATGGAAGGTAAAATTGGGTATTGATGGTAATAAGTAATGATTGCTTCGAGTTTCGTTGCGGTGTTTTTGGGCATAAAGAGACATTTTTGCCTCATTGAGGAAAATTTCAATAAAAATTTGAGTGTAATGGCCCGAAATATACAACAAACAGTGGATGTGATCAATTCCTTTGTACGGAAGCTATAAACTTTAAGTGAGATTATAAAAATAGTATCTTCAAGTGCATCATATTATACGTGTACTTAAGGATATAGTTAAGTATCAGTGTTAAAAGGTACACTTCAAAAATCATCCTTACTGCGTTTTCATTCATCTACGTTTGACTGTACCTCCGGTGGGATAGTCAGCTTACTTACTAAATGGGTTATGGCCTCATGTTTCAACAACAACCTGATATATTCTTGAATAGTCAATGCAATTCATGGAGCGAGACCTTTGCCCAGCAGTAGAATGACGCAGGCTGACATTATCATTATCAGTTATTGTAAGAATAGAATTGGAAACAGGACTACAGCAAGTGGAAACATAGAGAAATCCTAACCTATTAGCTTAAAGTCAGATTAAAGATGATGACGATAATAATACAAGACAAGAATTTTCTCCAAACACGCGATACAACGCTAAATAAGTACCAACATAAGAAGGCAACATAATTATCGTAATATGTCTCCCACCGAACCGCGACATAATGTCAGTAATGCAACAACAAGAACCACTAATCAATACAAATACACAAAGGGAGCGTCACATCACGTCACTGACCATAGTGTCATCACACAATGGGAACCATAGACACTATTATAGTGTAACGTTACCGTGTTAGTGACGTCATTGCTTCTTTTTGTTCCGAAGACAATAGACGGAGCTATTAATCCGATATGAAGGGTTGACGCAGTTATTGAAAGGAATCCTGAATGGGTTTCAGTTAAGAAAAGTGGTGCAGAAAATATGGAAGTGGTTTCTTTAAGTATTTGAAGATGAAGGACAGCTTATAATACAACTACAAAATCAGACGGAAGACCAACAACCTTAGACCAACACACAGTACAACCAACTTGTGACCATCGGTTGCCCGCGACTCTCACAATGTCGCCGGTTCACCTTGTGGGGGAGGTCTACACTACATAATGCTATTTACAAAAACATTATTCAGAGTAGTTTTAAACTTTTTTAAAAGATTCCAATACCTAAGATGAAATTGTCAAAACTTATTACCTACCCCTTTTTGCGTCGGGGTAGTTGAAAACATGTTAAACGTTAATAGCATTTAGTGGTTTGTGGTACTGTCCCATTAGACAGAAAGAACCAGAAGAAAAAAACAATTAATATTTCTCAATACTAACATAGTCCATACCTGAGCACAACTCTTCATATGATGTCACCAACGCAAAACCTACGAACTCGAATCTAATTAATTCACTACCAATCAGAACGCACAAACAAATCACATAAACGATAAAGCCTCAGTAAATGTAAAAACGAAAGCGTCTATAAAACTAAAAGCTAATAAACCTTCAGTACATAATGTACTTAAAGAAAATCTATAATCGGAAGAAATCTTCACAAACAATCAGAGCGCATGCGTCCCCCCTCCACAAGGGGAGGATCAATAGACTCAGGCGCCGCCATGTCTGGCGCCTGGGAGATGCTGTCTCACTTACTCTTGGAGACAAAGGTTTTCGGTTAAGTGAAATAGAAGGATGAGGATGTAATGGGAGACGAAACGGGCGTGGTTGACAATATTAGGTAGGTTCTAGAATTTGATAATCGGAAAAATCCATGGGAAAAGATTTTTCTTAATGGAAAACTTGTTGGAGACGAAGTGTTCCATTAAACAAGATAGATGAAGATGATGATTGAAATGCAAAAAAATGTGTGAGTGACATATAATGAGAAAATCATTTAATAATGACAGAAGTCATTATGATAAGAAATAGTACTGAATAAGACTTCATTAGACTGTAGACGAAGACGGAGTTAAAGATATAAATATTTTTGTCCGAAGTGAAATGTTAGTACTTAAATCATACCTTGAAGAGCTCAAGGATCTGCATACGGGAACAAACGACAGGGTACTGACTCAAGTAAGTACAAGACAGAAGACTACAGAGCTGCCACCAATGACAGTTTTTTTAAGGCACACTCTATAGGGAACTAAGAACTCATGAGCAAGCAAATCCAAAGACTATAGAAATTACGACGAGAGTTATTTTAATTTGAACAGATGATTCTATTGGTATATGAACATAGCTATAATCAGACAATCCTGTTCCTACTGTCAGACCACAAGACACTCCTCTTCAAGAGCAATGCAGGTTGATATTATGCATTCGAAGTTTCTAAGAAAGAATGGAACTTAATCGACCACGAGGACTAAATTCAGAATAGTAAATGTCACATTTATTTACTCTTTCTCCAAATAAGCAATACTATTAATATCTATAATTACAAATAAACAGATTCATTAATACCAAGAAACATTATACTATAAATAACGAGAAGATCAAACAAGAATATCTCAAGGAGAGATAAAATCTTCCATACATGTCCGCCAACAAACTTCCGGTGTCCACAGGAAGTCGTCACGGCGTGCGCGGGAAATCCGATAGTTCTGTTTTTCTATTAGCGAATTAGGGGATTATTGAGTGGCCGGATGCAGGGGAGGCGCCGCCATTTTAATATATTTAGGGGATGATTGGTCAAATTGTTTGTTAGATGATTGAAGATGGTGGATCAGATTTTGCGAATTAGAAGATATATTGAACCCACGTCGAATAATGCAATTGAATATTCGAAAAGTTACTTAACAGAATAACGAAATAAGGAAACATGGTAAAGGAAGGAAAGACGTATTTTTAGGTAATATTTGAGAAAACCCGTAAATGACGGCACAATTTACACATCACACTCACGTATATGTGATGAAATCACTTGATTTTCCTATGACAACTTCTAACTATTATTTAAGAGGAAAATTGAAAGAATCGCTTAAAATTAACATCTTTCATACAAAAACTTGTATCAATGGAACTAATAAAATGAAATCTACAGGAATATAACAAATCTTGTCTCTTACGTGTCTTAAACCGAAACTTAACGAACTAGATGTCACTAAGTACAAATCTTTATTTCCCTTCAGAAAAAACAGGCTTACTAATTCAACGAAACAAACAAAAGTTATCTCTTTAAATAATCCCCAATAATCCTTAAACAAGCCAGACTAATTCCCATTCATTCATCACCCCTTAATCGATGAAGGTAGGATAGGAGACAGGCCAATCATCTCCATAGGAGGTGACCCCCGTAGTGACAAAATTGACTCTAACGATGCTGGCACACAACTAATGAATGACGATACTATTCTTATGTACATCAAGCCTGTCTGATTAGAGAATTATATTGATAAGATAGTCAGGGGAGTACGTAACGGTAATCAGGGTATTGATAAAGATAGTGCCGATAACGAAACCGATTATTTTAATCACCAAAGTGCCAAAATAGATATAGTTATAATAATATCTATGTTACATAATAAAGCAAACTTCGTAGAACTTTGACTTTTGCCTATTGAATTACGTAACGTAAAATGCATTTACTACTCATAAAGATAAGGATTAAGATAAGATTGGCAATACAATTTGAATGTCAAGAGCAACTATTGTAACGATAGTAGAATGAATGAATGGGAAGCTTCCGTTGAATGGATAAGAATAAGAAAGGCGACAACAGTAATGCTCCGATGACGTAATGTTGAGAAAGACAGCCAAATGTGTAGGTGTTACTGAGAAAATGCTTAGAGGTAGGTAAGATACCTGCGTAAAAGAAAATGGATTGAATACCGTGAAAACGGCGGTTCAGCCAACTGACTAATTTAAAGACGCACGTCTTAATGAACATACAAACAGATGAAGAAAATTCTGGTTAATTGACAGGCATACAAATGAAGCCGATCGGTGAGAACCTTGAAGAGAACTAACGAGATACAATCACAGAGGATGCAGGCGATAATTATACGGTATGAACAGAATTGATATGGGGAAACGTGTGGTTTTAATGAAAAGATACGAACTATAGAGAGTTGTGAAATGATGGGGCAAGATCTCAAAGCAAATCATTCGACTGATTCTGAATGCATTTGATATTAAATGGACGATAATTGGGTTCTTTGTTCAGGGTAAAGATTAAATTGTTGAAATACACAGTAAAAATAGTGATTACATTTTTGGTGCTTGTCTGTAACTAGATAAACTTCTTTATTTGAGGAATAACGCAGTATTAGATTAATTGAAGGCAAGACCGGTAGGAAAAAAGTTAGTTCTTATGAAGTCTAAAATACTTAGGAAAGTCTGTAGGAATATACAAAAAAGAAAGGTACAAAAATAGCGAAGAAATAGAAAATAAGCGATAAATTACCTAAATAATTCAATAAACCCAACGATAAGTAGGACACAGACAAATAGAAGCCAATTGGATAAACATTAACAAAGCAACATACAACATAATAGAACATATTACGAACGTAGGAAATCTGTGAAATGAATTCAAAAGGGGGACAAAAGCTTTTGATGAAACAACGGCCAGCGGCGAGTTCCAACCACCTGAAACTGAAAACTAAAAGTTGGAACACGTGGCCCCGTTCAAGTAGTGCTTACCTCATTCGGGAGCGGCGTACCATCTCGTCGTCTCGTTCCCACTTTAGACAAATACTTTTCCTTCTCGCTCTCTCACACCCCGCTTGTGTTGTTAAGCTTGGCTTTAGAAGACTTGGAGCATTGATTCAAATAGAGTTTGGAGAATGAAGGAGACTGAGTTGAAATGTACTAAGTCAGGGCCCAGTGTGACTCCCTGCGGTGCACCTAACAATTAGGAGTGTTGTGCAGTTGTGCAAGGTTGCTAGCTGAGGGTGAGAGAGCGGGACCTCCGCCTCCGCGGACGGTCCACGGAGGAATGTTCCGCGACCCCGGCATCGCGCCAGGATCTCGCGTTTGCCACTATCAACGTTCTCGGAAGCTCATGAGGGGTTGACCCGCGCACGCGCCCTGCGAATCTCCCATCCCTTACGCACCCCCGTGAAACACAGAGATGGGGGAACGAACTTTAGGGATGATATTCGGAGGGTGAAAAGACGATGAAAGATGGAAATGCATCTCGGACTCCGCTCGGATTTCCGGAGCTCGTGATTTTGTTTATTGATTCGTATCGGGACGAAGACTTCCATGGGATGCTTTTTGGGGACGCCAAAGTTATTAATCCCCTTATCATGTCACTATAAGATTTAGTGCTGTAGTTACTAATAAAACTTTTTACTGGCCATTAATATCTCCCTCGATGATGGACGAAATTTTGCGAGCACCGATTCAATACAACAATAAAAGAATTATAAACGAGGGTTGGGTTAACAATGCACCTGTGGCCACTTTTGCCAACAAAAGACTGCTGATTGACAGGAAATTTGAAAAAACACCACGTCTCACGGTAAAATCACCTTTATTTATTTAGGCTGAAGATTTTAAACAGTTCAATGAACTACAGTAGTTAGTGGGCCGAGTCGTAACCCCAGAGTGTTGTTACAGAGTACAATTATGAATATTTACGTAGCGGAGTGCAATGTGCGGTGGGACAGAAGTAATGGGTGTCGACGTGAAGGGTTGAGACGCTGGCAACACTGATGTTAGTGACGCTGTTGATGTTGCAAATTGAGATATTGATGTCGTTATAGATATTGTTTGTGTTATTGTAATTGCATTAGTTGTATAAACAGTTACAATGTTTGATATTTGATGACATGCACATTCAAAATCAAACGATCTATTGTACTTCATATAATATAAAACTATATAATTTGTTCCTTTTAGAAATGATTGACAAACGGGTATGAACTTAACTAATGGTCAGTCTGTATTCGTTGTTCGTTATCAAAAGACTTCAACGACATTAAGTTGAGCTTTCCCTCTCCAGTGCTCTAGAACTGATTGCCTTGATGATTTTGAATTGGGTGATAGACTGCTATTTTGGCTTGTTTTTTTTTTTATATTTAATTTGTCATAATTTTGTCTGTTTCTACTATTCTTCCACTTTTCCCTATTAAGGGTTATTTAAATTTGGTATTTATCTAACCTGCCAAAATAAGCTACTTTTCAGTTTTTGATTTGACAAGAGTTAACTCTACCTATTATTTCTAAAAACATATATTTTAGAATAATATTATTAACTCTGGGTATATTGTTCTACACACATAAATCAAGAAAGGCTCCAAATAAAGTAGGTATTCTATTGTATAAGATAAAGAGTTGTTCAACAAGTTCGGTTCCACGTGATTGAATAATGTTTTTTTCGTGAAAAAATATACACCGTGCCAAAGCCGCTCTTTTTAGTTTGAATAGCGCCAAAGTCTATCCGAACACGTTACAGGTATTGTAAATGCTAAACGAAGTCTCCCGATCGGACTAGCCGAAAATGATTCGGGTCAGATCTAGGTACTGCCGAATCTGTGTCAACATGAACAAGTGTGTGATACCAATTCTTACACCCACATTTCGCTAGTTATAATTGAGTCCGATGTAAAAAGGGAAGAACCTTATCTGGCAAAATTCGAAACTCTAAGCTTTTTAATAGTGGATTTCTTAGTTCTGATGAAATATTCTCCTACCCAAAGCGGTGGTCAAGCATCATCTACCGATAACAGTAGAGCGTTCTTCCTGGTCCAGACACAAGTCACCAGTTTGATTTACTATCGAGAAAAGAAATGTAACATCTACTTCATATCTGCAACATCTTCTCCTTCTGCTGGAAATGTGTTCTTGGGCTCAATTTCCAGAACAGTCAGTGCTTTTAAGACTTTCTTTCATGTCACAACATGACATGTTTCACGTCATCAGTTCTGCATCGAAATAATATCTTCGTTGATTACTGTCGTTATCTAATAACTTGGGATTTAAACATGGGTGCCCTCTATCTGGCAGAAACTTGTTGCTCCGAAACCTATTTGGCATAACTCATTTGGCATAAACTTTTTTAAACGAACATTGTTAAGGTATAAAAAATATTTAATATAATTGTTTTTTGGCCTAATGTTTTTATGTCCGAATTTAAAATGGGATACTTTTAAGATGGCAGAATTGTATTGGGCATAATTACCTTTGTCAGAGTTATAATTTTGCATAATTTCATTTAGCATAACGTTTATTTAGAGCGCCGATTATTTGGCATAATTTGACTTAGCATACTACGAAGATCACAGAATTTCAATAGAAATAATTTTATTAGTCATATTGAAAAAAAAAAAATTGTTTTAAAAATCACTATGGTGTGCTACAAAAGTTAGTGACAGAAATGAATCGCTGCAAAACCGACTTCACGTAGTCTTGTCTGCCCTACCCCTAGAGTGTAATCTAAACCCGCGAAGGCGCGAAGGGGCGAGGCGGCCCGCGAGCTGAGGAGCAGGTGGTTTTAACGCACACCGCCGCGGCTGAGGCTGGCCGGCGAAGCCGGCCAGCAAGCCGAAGCTGCGGTGGTGGGCGTAAAACCATCTGCGACGATTAGCTCGCGTGGGACCGCCGCCGGAGCCCCGCAGCGCCGTAGCCGTGACAGAAGCCATGCCTGCTGCATGTTGCATGCTTGCATGCTGCATGCTCGCTGCATGTTTGCTGCATGCTTGCTGCATGCTCGCTGCATGTTTGCTGCATGCTTGCTGCATGTTGCATGCTTGTATGCTGAATGCTTGCTGCATGCTTACTGCATTATCTTACTGGCAGGGAAATAAATAATTATGCTCAAAGTAAACTGTTTTATTGAGTGATAAATACTTCTGATTCTGGCTGTGAATTTTCTGCGATATGATGGTTCTACTTTTGATGATTATGGATATAAAATATATGCCAAAAGATGATTCTGGTTGTGAATTTTCTACGATATGATGGTTATACTTATTGATTATTATGGATATGAAATTTATGCCTAAAGATGATTCTGACTTACAAAATTATGGGTTTCGGGGTATGGTAAATGAGTGTATGCCAAATGATTTTCTGCGAAAAGAGGTTTATGCTATCCGTTGCTATGCAAAATAAAATTATGACATAAAAAGTTCTACTATAAAGGGTGGACCCTTTAAACATAACTGTCGAAATATGGGTGTGCGAGTTTTGTAGTTTAGGTCACCTTACATCTTTGTCAAAATCCTTGATAATAACAAATGAGATGCTATATTTTCATATTTTTCTTCATCACTGACATCTGCATTATTTTTATTGTTACAATCCACCATAACCCTTCCATCTTCATTCTCGCCATTCTCTACTTATTAGCGAGATCGCTTTTCCTCTGTTGAACCCATTATCAAAGTCAATATTATGACAACAGTTGTATCACACGAATCAATTATGATTTGCTACAGTTGCGTGTGAGTCATAGAGTTAACCCCATGCTAGAGATGGCATTGTCAATACCACAGAGCAAATACAGCGTTTAGAGATAGCAGTACCAATTATTACATCCGCGGCTTTAAAAACTTTTCAATTGATTTCATAGATTGCCATTCAAAGAAGTCAATTTCAACACATGCATCACCATCCGTCGAGGCTTTTCTGGCTTACAGACTATAGGTTTCAGCTGAATACCACTATTTTGCTACTACTACTTCTGTCTTTATAACCCCCAAATCCAGGGCAAGATTTATCTCTGGCTTCTGACTACCTTTAAAGACCTGCAAATGATTACCAGCCAACAGCTGAAATCGTTTTCTTTGTAAGGATTAGTTACTTGTCTTCAGACCCTACCTCGGAGTTCCTTGGAGATAGAACCGTGCTGCACAAGGTGTCTAGTCGCTACTATTCCATGTTCTATGGTCTAAGTGGACTACTTGTTTGTAAGTGAACACTTTGAGATCTTCATTCTTGGTAAGATTTGAGTGTTTATGTTGATGATTATATTATTACCACTTCAGGAAAAGGGTTTAACGGAATTGTACATATGTGTAACGGCTGTTTAATTTGGAGGGCTTGTAAAGAAATCATGTTCCTTGCTGCCGCAGCTGGATCATTAATCTTATTACCCAAAGAAGTATGCTTCCAAAAAGAAGACTGTTAAATCAAATGGAAATTTAATGAGGACTCAGAGGCGCGTTGAAGACACGCTATGACGAATACGACCAAAAAAATTGAGATAAGTGTGGAAGGATTTTGCTGATGAAGTGAAGGTAAAAAAAAACGGAGAACAGAGAAATATGGAAGAGGAATAAATGCTGCACTGACTCTTAAATAAATTGGGATAACGGGTAGAAGACGAAGACAACTGAGACCATCAGCTTTAAAATTATACATACACACAACAACTCTAGACAGAATATGGGACCCTGGGACCACTTTAGCAGACTCGTAATTATGAATTGCGATAAAATTCTTAAAATAGTCTTTTAATTTTTTTTTACTATGGCAAGCTTTAGAATATTAATAAAGCCTTTTTAGACCTCCAGAATTGATTAAACAAGCACCTTGCCATCGATTAAGTGGGGGATGAATATGCGGGCAGTCCGAAGACCCCTTATTTTTTTAACGTGCCTTTTTTCACAAGTATTTTGTTTTACCAAAAATCCGTCGATATGTTCAGTAAATCGTCAGCACTTAGACGGACGCGTTTCCCGCTGCGATGCATAGAAAATACATTTGGTTTACAGTGAGGGTGTGTCTCTTACATGAAAATGGACTGTGTGGATGTTTTTTGGGTAAATAAACAATGGTATCTAGGTTTTAGTATTATTCTGGAGATTATCTTTGAGGCTTGTACACTAAGGACATATTAGAAGACCTAGCAAGAAGATAATTAAAAGCCTGAACTAAATTGAATACATGTCTGTATAGAATAACATATTTTTGTGTGGTGAAACACGACATGCGATGTAGGTAACAATCCGCGCTTAGCCCGTCCAATACTAGTTAGGTAAGTACTATTGCCCGAAAACAAGTCGGGTATTCGTCATCATCCGGAAGACGTCTACTGCTGAACATAGGCCTCCCCGTTGTAAAGCGTATGCCTTATGGGAATCCCCCTCAAATCAATTCTCACCGAGTTGGATAATCGTACTTTTACTTCTGTATGAAAGACATTTCATTATATTTGGAACGCCAATAAACACTACAACCTTGTGGGAAACCCCACGTGATAGGTTTTAACTGCAACAATCCACTTGAACCGATAAACTTTATTGGTATCTCGAGTTAGGGATAAGTTTGGGAATGGCGTACTTTTCAATTCATAAATAACGCCTCTAATCCCAGAAGTGCATATAAAGAACATTAATATTTCACCTTTGATAAGAAGCCTTAAAGAACAAAAGTGTTCCAGTTATAGGACGTGCGTTCCAACACAGTCAGGCGCATTGCTTTGTCAATTTATTTTATCAGCACTACTTTCAAAACTGTAAAGCTGAACATAGTGAGGAAACCGGCATGTCCTAGAAGCTCTACTATATGCCAACAACGCATTCTCTCCTATTTCGGCCACCTGGTGCGGAGAGACGATGAGAGTTTTGAAAAATTTATTGTGGTTGGGAATACCGAAGGCAAACGATCCGCGGTCGTTCACCAACTCGATGGACAGATCAGGTGAAGGAATCATCGTTCTCTAAATTCCACTCGGTGGTAAAGAATGTGCTGGACCGAAACCGGTGGAGGCAGATCATCTGTTCAAGATGCAACTCCGAAGCTGACCACGATCCTCAGACATGAGGGACCGACTACAGAGAGAGAACCTCTACATGTCATCTTCCAATCTGCACCGGGCCCGCGTGTTGGATTACAGTCCACTCCCTCTAGCACAAAAGAGGCCTGTGTCCCAGCAGTGATGTCACCTTAAACCTTACCTAGAGGTTCTCACATAATGTACAATCTCTAGATGAATGATGTAACTGAGGTTCTGTTATAATTTTGGCAATTTAAAAACAGTATCCTGGCCGTTCTTCTCCATAGAGATCTGGGCTTTGGAACGCGCCACATCGCTCGTAGAGCTGATAACCGATGGAGAAGAAAAGTTCTCGAGTGGCGACTACGGACCGAAAGAGGCAGCGTAGGCCTCCCACTAGGTGGACACGACATCGTGAGAGTCGCGGACAACCGATGGATGCAAGTGGTGAATTGTCATTCGGCGTGGCGGTCTAAGGGGGAGGCCGGCCGAGTTGATGATGATGTATTTTTGTCTTTTGACAATTCAAAAGTGCTTGTAACTGGCCTACTTGAAATAAATTATTTGAATTGCACGATATGCTGGTTAGTAGTAGGACATACTAATTTAATACCGCCAGCCCCAATATGTTCCCGTGGGACAAATTTAGACCATCACGCGGACATAACAGAGGGTAAATCTACCCGACTTACGAGACGTAGGTCGTGGGATCGAACCCAGCCTGGCGAATTACTTTGTGTAAATTATTTCATCACCACTGCTCTCAAAACTGTGAAGGAAAACATCGTGAGGAAACCAGCATGTCCTAGAACCATCAAATTCGAAAACATGAGACATTTACTAATCCGCACTGGGCCCAAGTGGTGGATTATGGCCCACTCCCTCCCACAGAGAAGAGGCTTGTGTCCCAGCAGTGTGAACATTATAGGCTGATGATGATGAAATCTACTTAGTAATAAATACTTTTACTCACCAGTAATTCGCGTATCGTCTCTTCGTATCGTTCGTAGCTAAACGTAACTATTTCTATACAAAATAGGCACTTAGTCGTTTGTAAGGCACTCGTTTGGCGTGGTTAATTAAAGTCTTCTTCACATTGCAGTCTGTTTACCTGGGGAAGAAGGAGAAACTTATTAGTATGTAAATTCATAGGAATATGAGATCTTAGTATAGAGAAGTGAGGATGTAGGGTAATAATATAACAAAATCGTCAACATAATGTTTAGTGATCTACGATAGATAAGGATGGATTCTCATCCAGTTTTACGTCAATTGCTTGATAAACATTAATATACGGGTAACGTATCGTAGCTATCGAGGCCTATGAGCTATGAAGTGGAAGACATTAGTGAACTTTTAGAAACTAGGTAGGTCAGAAAGACCAAAAAGGGAAGAATCTTGCCAACGATCGAGCATAAGTTCCAAATGTGGAATATATTTCAGAAAATCGTGTAAAAAGGACCATGATAATTTTTTGCCCGGTACGAATAGCCTATAAAGTACCCTCTGAAGAAAGCAAACAGTGACAGTAGCATCTTTTGAGGACAAAGTACAGTGCTCACGCATAAGACAGAAATATCAAGGCTGGACAATGTTGAATAATCGCCGAAGAAAGCACCAAAGCACCCAATAACTTAAAGATTAACAAAAGCCATACTCATAAAGCAGAACCCATTAATAATACGATGACATAAATACGAGAAAATAAAAAGAAACAAGTTACTAATAAACAATAGTTTGGCAACTCTTTACATCTAGTCATTGACATTAGTAATCTGTGTTGCTAAGGGAGGGTTTGTTGGCAAGCGAGGCATAATCTCATTTATTTTAAGGCTTATGTTTAAGTCTGACAACTAGTCTTGCTAAGGGGTATCGTGTGACCCAGTAAATGAATTGTGGAGATTTGATATGGCTATACATAGGAGAAATTATTCTAGTTCTTGAAACCACAGACGTTTTTACCATAAAAGAAAGCTTTTGTACAAAGTACAAGTTGTACATATTTTATTTTAGAATAAGAGTTTTACTGCACAGCTGCACATTTGATTCCGGTAAAAATGGAATTCAAAATTCTTTATTCAAGGAACATTTTAATTTTACGGTTCAGGATCATAAATTAAGATAGTACGAAGAACATTTCATTCAATGCATTAACTTGCTGAATACTGAAATAATAATAAGATAAACTTTTCGCAATCTTGTCTTCAGTTATCTTAACATCCATCTAAATAGTTTTCCCTCCAAAATCTACCCTCCCCTACCAATAAATTATAAAAAAAAACCAAAACGAAAACTACATCAAAATTTATCTCCGAAAACTCTGCAATCGAAAAAAAAAATAACATTGCAATAAATTTAAACAAATCAAAATGCTATAAAAACAGTTTCCCCCCTAAGAAGTTATGTAGTAACGGTCCCACGTTGGGCGCCAATAGTCTGTGGGGGACAGAGAGGGGGTGGAGAGTGCGTCTGTCTTTGTCTTGGCGCCAGTCGGGTTGGCGCCGTCTGGCAGTCGTCTGCCGCCATCATGGAGCCTCTTACATAACCTGAGCCCGGCCACAGCCCGGGAATTCGTCGGTTTGCCCTTTAACTCGCGAAAATTTTAGCGCGCATTATGGAGATCTTTCGGCATTAAATATAAGAGCAGATAAGAGTGAAATATGATACAATTTGTTCTTGTTCCCTTGTTTCGTTAATCTAGTAGGTTTTATCTAAGGATTATGTGATTTTTCAGGTCCTCGTTTAGTGCAAGGGAAACAATTTTCCGCTGTACCATGGGATTTTTAATAGATTAGATCGCGCAAATAATAAATGTGGCAATTTAGTCTATAATCTAGCCCCTGTTACATGGCAATTGGATTTAAACGTCTGGCGAAACATGTCATAGAGGCATAGATATACGTACACCGGACCTTTTGAGGAAACTATGTATGACCGAAAAACTTAGATAAATCCCAAAATATATTCTGGAAGGATAATTATGTAACTCTTAGAAAACCCCTCTTTTGTAAAAGAATAGAAATGACACCACACCCTACTAGCTCTTAGCTAACTACCCACCTTCCTTCACACAATTGTACTCAGAAATCTATAACCACAAATATATTTCGTCCCATTTCATTACAAAGAGAATGACAAAGACAGGTGAGATTTATCGGCCGCACTAGTACATACAAGTAGTTGTATTGAGGGCAGCTCGGCACCTACTGCTCGTTAAATAGGTCATAACTAACAGAAGCACGTAATATAGAATAGCTTAGTATTATCAGCCTTAATCTAATGTACCACAACGGCTGGAACATAGGTAGGTTATAGAGGTAATGGGTTGTATCACGAGGCTCCAATGTGCGTGTCTGTTTTTGAATTTTTGTTCTAAGATATGCCAATTTTCCCACCACTTTCTTCACCATATTATCCTTCAAAGCTTTCAATGGCCTGGCCTTTTTAAAATACGTTAGAGTCAGCTTCTAGCCCAACTACAATCGCGAGCAAAAATATGGAATCACTCATTCCAATTTTGCACGATTTTGGGTACTTAATAACTAGTAAGGAATAATAAAAATAGTACCAGTTTATAGGTTTAACTGTTAACTTTAAATTGATACAAAATTCATTCAAATTACGTCATTATTTAAGGAGCTATCAAGGATCAACTCCAATTAATCGATTCCATTCTTTTGATCGCTAGTGTAGATTTCAGTTTTTACACAGCTAAGACTACCTATCAGAACTCCACAACTCAGAACAGGGTAATACGATACCCCTTGTAAAACGGGTTTTCATATTTTTGAAAAACCGACAACCGGTTTTAAAAACAGAAAAAAAATAATGAAATTCCACAAAGCAATGCTTCGGTTCCAAACTTCCAAACCACAGCGAACAAGTCGAGGCCATTACTACTAAGGCATGCCGACACCTAATGGCGGTAAATAGGTC
Organism: Agrotis exclamationis; assembly: GCA_950005045.1. Classification (NCBI taxonomy): domain Eukaryota; kingdom Metazoa; phylum Arthropoda; class Insecta; order Lepidoptera; family Noctuidae; genus Agrotis; species Agrotis exclamationis. Next base: position 13,147,615 of record OX465444.1, read on the forward strand.
AATAATGAATGACATAAGCACATGCCTGACAGTTATTATATGAACAACTGAGAACGTGCCATTGTATAAGGCGAAGCTTTTGTTGTATAGAAGAGGAGGGGATGTGAGAAATAATTGTATGAAGACCGAGATGAAAACTATAAAGTTTTTGGAGTATTGAAGGACTTTGGAACCTGTAGTATTTTATTACAGCATATTGTGAAGACAAGTCGTAAGTTTTAAACGTTAACGCTTGGTAGTGTCCAATAGATTATCAATTTTATAACATGGAAGATAAAGTTATCTGTTTAAGACTGCTGAACGATAGTGGCCAACGACCATTTATATCTAGACGCCTCATGCACGATCTGACTAACGAAAATTTTCTGCCAAGTCGCTGAGGTACGACGTAAGCGAGGGGGACGGGGTACTGCGTTCTGATTGGCTAACTCAAGGTCAGTGCGACGAGGGGACTCACAGGAGTGGTCGAAACTAATACGAACTTAAGACTTTTTTGCCTAATGTGTTGACAGACATCGGTCGCCTGTGATTAGGAGTCTAGATATAAATGGTCGTTGATAGTGACCAATTAATTTTGGTATAAAGTTGAAAATGTATTAAAGCCTACTAAGCGTTTGTGTTTGTTTATCTTGGCACTTGGCTAGTAGCACTGATCTACAAATCAGGCAGCCAGAGTTAAGGATGACACGTGATAGATAAGAAGACATTACATAGGACCCCAGGGACAGATCCCCTGAATCTTCTTTTAATACCTAAATAATCTTTATGCTAATTCCTAGGCAACGACCATTTATATCTAGACGCCTCATGCACGATCTGACTAACGAAAATTTTCTGCCAAGTCGCTGAGGTACGACGTAAACGAGGGGGACGGGGTACTGCGTTCTGATTGGCTAACTCAAGGTCAGTGCGACGAGGGGACTCACAGGAGTGGTCGAAACTAATACGAACTTAAGACTTTTTTGCCTAATGTGTGGACAGACATCGGTCGCCTGTGATTAGGAGTCTAGATATAAATGGTCGTTGTTCCTAGGTCATGTTTTACAACCTGAGTCGCATTACCATCTTTAAAAGTAACTGTAAACCCCAAAGAGCATTTGAAAGAACAGTTGCTTTATTCAGTAGAAGTCCGCACTACCCTAGACGGGGGAACTCATTTGATGGTATCACAACCCAAAAAAACCTTCCAAATTATTAACTTCATTTTGACGTGAACTAATAAAATCACTTCTAACAAATTACTAGCCAAAAAAACACATGAGCGATGCGTGGCAGTGTTGACACGTGCCGGTAACGCCAGTTATCTGCGCCGGCGCACGACACACGCGCTAATAAACTGGCTCCTGTTTGTTGTACTGGATTCATGTTTTTTGTCAACTGTGTGATTTTTATGGCGCTTATTTATTTTTAACATTGTGGAAGCAGTTTCGTCTTCTTATTTCCTTTATTCGTCTGATTAGTAGTGCAGAAACTAGCAGTTTATGTGTCCATTGCGAACTTCTTTAACTGAACCCTGGTCTGGCCAATTGAGGTCCTGATGTGGCTATATCTGCACCATGCCTGGACACCGTTGGCACACCCCTTTTTACGGCATGGCAGTTAAGCCAACTTCTGAGTGTTGAGTATTGTATGTTAAATCATCATCTGATCTGATCACGGCGCTTTCATCATGGTAAATATCACGGGACTATTGACTCTAATAAATTTGCTGGATTCTCCAGTGACAGAATTTAAAAAATTGAAGGACGAAGGTATTACATATTTTACTGCAGATGATACCCACACAGATCATAATAATGAATCGTGTTGTATTACCCCTTAAATCGACCCTGACTCCCATCATCATCTCCCTAGCCTTTTCCACATTATCCTGCGCTTTCAGTCTAAACTCCTGCAGCTTGAATACTTCTACATTACTTGGAGCGATTGTCTATCCGACCTCCACAATCCAAACACCGAGCACCAAATCTTTAGAACGAACATAGTTTTAGCTCAAGTTTAGCGCAGTTACGTTTTAAAAATAGACCTTGACAGTATAAAGTTGAGTTGCATATTCCTATAGACGAATGTGACCAAGCTTATCAGACGAATAAGAGCGTTAATAGTACGCGATTAAGGTTTCATTTTCGGATGAAGCTCGATTGACCTCAGGAATTACTACTTCGGCTAAGCTAAATTTGGGTCAAAGACAGATGTCTCCACTCCTTAGTACCACTAGAATAAGCTGAAAACCAGTATATAATATGAAGCAACTCCTTATCAGACCACCCAAACCCAATCACAACGAAACACGTCCCTATCTCGTACGGAATAAAGGCGCTTTTCAATGAAACTGCTCCCCACACATGTGTGTGCGGTTGATTTGACTAAGTAAAGACGCGTGGCAAGCGGCGCGGGCGCAGTGGCACGCGCTAACAATCACGCTACTGTTTAATATGTTGTCATAGAGTGTAATAGTGATATGATATCCGCGGTTAGAGCAGGATAGATGGATGTTGTGGGTAAGGTTATTATCTGCCTAGCCTTTTATAACCGACGAAAAAAAAAACTTTTAAAAAAAAAGTACCGACTTCAAAACCAAACACAAAAAAGTGTAAAATAACTTTTCTTTCGGAAGTCGGTGGCTTTGTTTTTTATTTCATTGACTATGGCCACCGACTTCCGAAAGAAAAGTTATTTTACACTTTTTTGTGTTTGGTTTTGAAGTCGGTTCTTTTTTTTTTTTATAAAGTTTTTATTTTACCCTTTTTAGTTCAGATATTCAACAAAGATCTCCGTACAATCGGGTCTTTAGAAATCTATAATCCAAGTGAGCAACCAAAACGGATTTATGCGGGCAACGTCACAAAATATTCATTACTGTTATATACTAAAACCTTCCCCAGAATGTAACAAACACTTTTCTGAAAACCGCATCAAAATCGGTTCAGCCAAACGCGAGATAATTGCGAGCAAACATTCAATCGACTTAGAAAATCCACAATCCAAGTAAGCAAAAAAATCCATATCTCTAAAACTACTGAACCGATTTTGACGAAACTTGCAGTGTACCCTAAGTTGAACAATACCTAGTTCAACAAAAAAAGAATTACGTAAATCGAACTTGTAGTTCCGGAGATATGCGTGCACAAACATAAAAACATACATACATACATACATACATACACTTATGAAAGATTATAGAATCAGGCGTTACTTTGCGGAAATCCATGACATTAAATGTTATGAAAAATATTTAGTTTTAATTCCGCTACAAAAATCCAGGCTTCATGCAGGATGCAGTCCCACCCTCCCGCCCTCATGCATATGCACATGAAGCAAAGGTCCCACCCTCCCGCCCACATACATATGCATACGTGCAAGAAAAATGGAAAAAACATGCCATGCAATCAAACCTATACTCGACACGTGTTTCGCCCCTCCACGGGGCATCCTCAGGAGATGTTGACTCGACAAGCGCTCGGCCTCGAATGAGCCAGGTTGACAGCTGTCGCCTCTTTATATAGCGTCGTGATGACGCAATAACAACGTTCGATACAAACGTCACAAAGACGTCTGTATCGATCTACCTGTAATCATACTTAAAAGAGGTGATGTAATTAAGTTTGTTTGTTCATTCAACAGTGTATAGTTATTATTATTATTATGTTTGGAGATTTCTAACTGCTCCAACACACACAACCGGAAATTTTTATCACAAACATGGAGAATATTATACGTGTTATTGTCGCTCAAGGAATGGCCGGTATCGATTAAATGTTTTGCGAAATGTGATTTATCTGGATGGCCATTCCTGTAAGCGGCAACATGCTCCTTATATCTAACCTCAAAATTACGGCCTGTCTGTCCTACATAGACTCCGTTGCAATCATTGCATACTAATTTATAAACACCGGATTTTTTTGAATTTTCTAATTTATCTTTACCGTTACAAAGATTACGTAAGTTGTGATCTGATCGAAAAGCAACGAAAACATTGTGTTTTTTAAGAATATTCGCGATTTTATCGGAAATGGGGCCTATGTAAGACAGACTACCGACATACTTGTCAATTCGTTCGGGGGTACATGCATAAAGTAGTGAGCGAACCCTGTCATTTTGCTTTTTCTGAATAATATTATCAATAACTTGTTTTGAATACCCGTTCGAAATCGCGATTTGATATAATATTTTAAGTTCTTTGACGTAATTATCTGTGGACAGTGGGACTGACATTAAACGATGGACATAGCTGCGGAAGGCTGCTAGTTTGTGTTGTGATGGGTGACAGGAAGAAGCGGGAATTGTTGTGTCGGTGTGAGTGGGTTTCCGGTAAATTTGGAAATCGAGTTTGTTCCCAACTCTAGTGATTGTTAGATCCAAAAAATTGAGGGATTGGTTGGATTCTAATTCTAATTTGAATTTTATTTTGGGGTGGAAAGTATTAAGTTTATTAACGAAAATATCAAGTTGACGCATAGTACCCGTCCAACAGATAATTACGTCATCTACGTATCTATAATAAAACAGAATGTTGGGTTCGCCCACCACATATTTACATTCAAAGTTGTCCATAAATATTTCCGCCATTAAAGGACTTAAAGGTGATCCCATTGCTAACCCCTCTTTTTGGCGAAAATATTCGTTATTGAAACGAAAATAATTTTGTTGCATGCAAATACGTGTGAGGTTAAGAAGGTCATGTATTTCTCCAGGATGTAAACGTTGTCTCTCCAAATGGTTCCCCAAAATACGTAGGCACTCTTCAAATGGAATATTTGTAAACAAACTGTCAACATCCAATGATAATAATTTTGAATTGTGAGGAATGTTGACATTTTTTATTTTTTCAATTAAATCTAAACTATTTTTTAAACTGTATTTTGGTGAAAAAGACGATTTAGTTTTTAATAAGTGGTTGAGATGTTTAGCCAAATCGTATGTTGGGGCACCAATGTAAGAGACAACGGGGCGAATTGGGATATTATCTTTATGAGTTTTGGGTAAGCCATACAAAAAAGGAGATCGCGGGTTCATAGGGATTTTATATTTTAATTGATCTGGAGAAATACATGACATGTTACTAATAGCATTCTTCAACTCTACAGTAAATTTTTTGGTGGGGTCGGAACTAAGACGTTCGAAATCCTCCCCCTGGATAACGTCGTTAACCTTCTGGTGGTAAGCAGTTTTATCCAAAATGACTACAGTATTGCCTTTGTCGGCTTTTGTAATTATTAAATTATCTTGATTAATTTTGGTTTGTAATGACCGATATATTTGTAATTCAGAATAATTTTGAGGAAAGGAGGTAGATGAAGCTTTTTTAATCTGAACTGCCACCTGATGTTTAACGGCGCTATCCATTTTACTTCTAACACAAGCCATTTCTGAATCCACCACCAAAGTTTCGAGCGATTTCTGGGATAACCGTGGTCTGATGTTATATTTTAAGCCTTTCTCTAATAAAGAAATCTCAGAAGAGGAGAATTGGGTATTTGTGTAATTTTTAACGCGTGGATAAAAAGAGTGAATTGTATCTAAATCATTATTTTCTGGACGGTTGATATTACTGTTCCGGTTATCCCGAGATAATCGCTCCAACTTCCTACTTTGTGTTATATATTTATCATGCGCTAGTTGGGAGGCGAAGTCCCGGGCTTTGTTATCTAAAATATCAAACTCCACATTGTGTAGTTTGTAACTCAATTCTGAGTACAAAACTTTCAAGTGGAGCTTGATATTGTCCCTAACTGAAAACCAATGCCTACATTCCTCATTCAACCACACCTGTTTTGCCTTCACCAAAGCTAAGCTACTTGACCGGCTGTGTGTGTTGGTATGTATATTAATATAATGGGGAAATACTTTTAATTGTTTACACTGTTGATTGAACCAAACGTTCTGAGAAGCTAAGCGATGGAGTTTTGTCAACTTGATGTAAAGTTTTGCCTGCTCAGCTATACCTGCTGACTTAAGATAGATTATAGAATCAGGCGTTACTTTGCGGAAATCCATGACATTAAATGTTATGAAAAATATTTAGTTTTAATTCCGCTACAAAAATCCAGGCTTCATGCAGGATGCAGTCCCACCCTCCCGCCCTCATGCATATGCACATGAAGCAAAGGTCCCACCCTCCCGCCCACATACATATGCATACGTGCAAGAAAAATGGAAAAAACATGCCATGCAATCAAAGTATGATTACAGGTAGATCGATACAGACGTCTTTGTGACGTTTGTATCGAACGTTGTTATTGCGTCATCACGACGCTATATAAAGAGGCGACAGCTGTCAACCTGGCTCATTCGAGGCCGAGCGCTTGTCGAGTCAACATCTCCTGAGGATGCCCCGTGGAGGGGCGAAACACGTGTCGAGTATAGGTTTGATTGCATGGCATGTTTTTTCCATTTTTCTTGCACGTATGCATATGTATGTGGGCGGGAGGGTGGGACCTTTGCTTCATGTGCATATGCATGAGGGCGGGAGGGTGGGACTGCATCCTGCATGAAGCCTGGATTTTTGTAGCGGAATTAAAACTAAATATTTTTCATAACATTTAATGTCATGGATTTCCGCAAAGTAACGCCTGATTCTATAATCTATCTTAAGTCAGCAGGTATAGCTGAGCAGGCAAAACTTTACATCAAGTTGACAAAACTCCATCGCTTAGCTTCTCAGAACGTTTGGTTCAATCAACAGTGTAAACAATTAAAAGTATTTCCCCATTATATTAATATACATACCAACACACACAGCCGGTCAAGTAGCTTAGCTTTGGTGAAGGCAAAACAGGTGTGGTTGAATGAGGAATGTAGGCATTGGTTTTCAGTTAGGGACAATATCAAGCTCCACTTGAAAGTTTTGTACTCAGAATTGAGTTACAAACTACACAATGTGGAGTTTGATATTTTAGATAACAAAGCCCGGGACTTCGCCTCCCAACTAGCGCATGATAAATATATAACACAAAGTAGGAAGTTGGAGCGATTATCTCGGGATAACCGGAACAGTAATATCAACCGTCCAGAAAATAATGATTTAGATACAATTCACTCTTTTTATCCACGCGTTAAAAATTACACAAATACCCAATTCTCCTCTTCTGAGATTTCTTTATTAGAGAAAGGCTTAAAATATAACATCAGACCACGGTTATCCCAGAAATCGCTCGAAACTTTGGTGGTGGATTCAGAAATGGCTTGTGTTAGAAGTAAAATGGATAGCGCCGTTAAACATCAGGTGGCAGTTCAGATTAAAAAAGCTTCATCTACCTCCTTTCCTCAAAATTATTCTGAATTACAAATATATCGGTCATTACAAACCAAAATTAATCAAGATAATTTAATAATTACAAAAGCCGACAAAGGCAATACTGTAGTCATTTTGGATAAAACTGCTTACCACCAGAAGGTTAACGACGTTATCCAGGGGGAGGATTTCGAACGTCTTAGTTCCGACCCCACCAAAAAATTTACTGTAGAGTTGAAGAATGCTATTAGTAACATGTCATGTATTTCTCCAGATCAATTAAAATATAAAATCCCTATGAACCCGCGATCTCCTTTTTTGTATGGCTTACCCAAAACTCATAAAGATAATATCCCAATTCGCCCCGTTGTCTCTTACATTGGTGCCCCAACATACGATTTGGCTAAACATCTCAACCACTTATTAAAAACTAAATCGTCTTTTTCACCAAAATACAGTTTAAAAAATAGTTTAGATTTAATTGAAAAAATAAAAAATGTCAACATTCCTCACAATTCAAAATTATTATCATTGGATGTTGACAGTTTGTTTACAAATATTCCATTTGAAGAGTGCCTACGTATTTTGGGGAACCATTTGGAGAGACAACGTTTACATCCTGGAGAAATACATGACCTTCTTAACCTCACACGTATTTGCATGCAACAAAATTATTTTCGTTTCAATAACGAATATTTTCGCCAAAAAGAGGGGTTAGCAATGGGATCACCTTTAAGTCCTTTAATGGCGGAAATATTTATGGACAACTTTGAATGTAAATATGTGGTGGGCGAACCCAACATTCTGTTTTATTATAGATACGTAGATGACGTAATTATCTGTTGGACGGGTACTATGCGTCAACTTGATATTTTCGTTAATAAACTTAATACTTTCCACCCCAAAATAAAATTCAAATTAGAATTAGAATCCAACCAATCCCTCAATTTTTTGGATCTAACAATCACTAGAGTTGGGAACAAACTCGATTTCCAAATTTACCGGAAACCCACTCACACCGACACAACAATTCCCGCTTCTTCCTGTCACCCATCACAACACAAACTAGCAGCCTTCCGCAGCTATGTCCATCGTTTAATGTCAGTCCCACTGTCCACAGATAATTACGTCAAAGAACTTAAAATATTATATCAAATCGCGATTTCGAACGGGTATTCAAAACAAGTTATTGATAATATTATTCAGAAAAAGCAAAATGACAGGGTTCGCTCACTACTTTATGCATGTACCCCCGAACGAATTGACAAGTATGTCGGTAGTCTGTCTTACATAGGCCCCATTTCCGATAAAATCGCGAATATTCTTAAAAAACACAATGTTTTCGTTGCTTTTCGATCAGATCACAACTTACGTAATCTTTGTAACGGTAAAGATAAATTAGAAAATTCAAAAAAATCCGGTGTTTATAAATTAGTATGCAATGATTGCAACGGAGTCTATGTAGGACAGACAGGCCGTAATTTTGAGGTTAGATATAAGGAGCATGTTGCCGCTTACAGGAATGGCCATCCAGATAAATCACATTTCGCAAAACATTTAATCGATACCGGCCATTCCTTGAGCGACAATAACACGTATAATATTCTCCATGTTTGTGATAAAAATTTCCGGTTGTGTGTGTTGGAGCAGTTAGAAATCTCCAAACATAATAATAATAATAACTATACACTGTTGAATGAACAAACAAACTTAATTACATCACCTCTTTTAAGTATGATTACAGGTAGATCGATACAGACGTCTTTGTGACGTTTGTATCGAACGTTGTTATTGCGTCATCACGACGCTATATAAAGAGGCGACAGCTGTCAACCTGGCTCATTCGAGGCCGAGCGCTTGTCGAGTCAACATCTCCTGAGGATGCCCCGTGGAGGGGCGAAACACGTGTCGAGTATAGGTTTGATTGCATGGCATGTTTTTTCCATTTTTCTTGCACGTATGCATATGTATGTGGGCGGGAGGGTGGGACCTTTGCTTCATGTGCATATGCATGAGGGCGGGAGGGTGGCACTGCATCCTGCATGAAGCCTGGATTTTTGTAGCGGAATTAAAACTAAATATTTTTCATAACATTTAATACACTTATGAAATTTGGCACATTTGTTCAGACGCTGATATAGATTAACATATACGAAAACTGGGCAGTTCTGGAAATATTACATACATACGGGTCGAATTGATAACCTCCTTTTTTTTGAAGTCGGTAAAAAAGGAGGAGGTTCTCAATTCGACATGTATATTTTTTTTTCTATGTATGACCACGCATAACTTTTCCTAACGTGGTCCGATTTCAAAAATTCTTTTTTTGTTGGAAAGAGTGTATCTCAAAGTTGGTCCCATTTTAATTTCAAAACTAAAATCGGCCTCCAAGGGTAGAAAAAGAGGAATTAACTGTCAATATTTCTACAGAATTTTCATTTGTGAACCAATTCTCTTGACAATTTAATTAAATGGCTAGATAAAAATAATTTGAATATAAATTTAAGTAAGACTAAGATAATGCACTTCAGACAACGTATGCCTCGTGTACCTAACCTTCACATACAGTATAAAAATGATGACATTGATGAAGTAGCTGATATCAAATTTTTAGGACTACAAATAGACTGCAGTTTAAACTGGAAATCGCATATCGACATGTTGTGTAAAAAATTGAGTTCGACTGCATTTGCTTTACATAGATTATCCTCCATAGTAGATACAAAAACACTTCTAGCGGCTTATCCCCTTGTAAGCCACTGGGAAGTTTTCTTCCCACAACCTGTCATTAGTGTCAAATTTCGGAAAAGCCAACGGGAAGTTTTCTTCCCAGTTGACAGTTAAGAACTGTCACTTTGACAAGACAGACATTTGACAGGTCTGATATTATTGGATGTTTAGGCTTACCAGTGGTTATTACGGTATAGCTGAATCTCACTTACGCTACGGTGTCATTTTCTGGGCGAACTCAACCGATAAAGAGACAGCATTTAAGGCTCAAAAAAGATGTCTCCGGTCAATGTTTAAACTAAAAACCACCGACAGTTGCAAGCCATATTTTAAGCAGTACCACATATTGACACATCCCTGTATCTATATTCTTGAAGTAGCTATGTTTGTGAAGAACAATCCAAATCGTTTTGAACGTTTGGCCGATGTGTACCCAAGAAACAGACGTGACAATTCAAAATTAAATAATGTACCATGTCAAACCACTATGATGCGCAAAAGTATTTATTGCATGGCCCCAGTTGTTTATAATAAATTGCCAAGTGCTTGGAAAGACTTAAAAACGGTGCAATTTAAAGAAAGACTTCGTAAATTATTAATAGATAAATCATACTACAGTGTTGCTGAGTTTTTAACGGACAATTTATATTAAACTACCTCGAATTTTTAATTAATTAATATTGGTCTTGCTTAAGGAATATGGTGTATTGTCTATGACCTGGAATTTTAATGATTGTTTGTTTATTTATCTTCAGACCACGATAATTTTTTTATTTTTATTTCTTTTATATACTGACTATTTAAATTATTGACAATTTTATTCAAAGTATGTATAATGTAATAATTAAGTTGATATTTTTAATGAACATTTGAATTTTATTAATTTTAGTTAATGAGAATTACTTTTATTTAATTAATTTATTAATTTAATGTATAAGAATGTAAATTTTAATAATTTTAGATAATGATAATGTTTGCATGCCGAATGGTGAAATATGGCAGAACTCTGATGAAATCCAACTACTACCTACTTATGTATAACCCATATTTGCAAATAAATACTATTCTATTCTATTCTAATTCTGTTGAAATAAAGTTAACATTATGTAGTTCTGAGGACATAACTATATAGCAGAGATGTGGAGAAGATAACATGATGGTGTCACCATCATCAGATCAACTCCAGATCCCTGTTATGTTGTGAAGTCAGTCCCAAGAGTTCCTCAACAGTTAACAACAGCTATATCGTATTTGGGCTCATTTAACTCAGCTTGATGAGAACTTTAGACCCAGCTGAGGTATCATTGCTATCGAGGGTCTGAGGATGGTGACGGAAAGCAGAGGCAAGAGGTCCTCAACAGTTAACAGCACCTCTATCGTGTTTGTGCTCATTTCACTAGTCTTGATGAAAACTTTCGACCTAGCTGTGGTATAATTGTCATCGAGGGTCTGAAGATGGTGACAGAAGGCAATAGCAAGAGATCCTCAACAGTTATCAGCAACTATATCGTATTTGGGCTCATTTAATTCATCATGATAAGAACTTTAAACATAGTTGGGTTTTAACAGTCGTTGACAGTCGGAGAGTGGAATTTTTAGTTGCAAGTTACAGTTCCTCAACAGTTAATGCGATAATTACTGTGACGGTTACGTTGCCAATGACAAAAGTGAAGACGGTTTTTCCATGTGTAATCATGGTATACAACTGAAAAGCTAAAAATAAAACCTTTTTAACAAAAAAATCAAACCGACGAAAGATCGAACTGAAAAGCAAAAAATAAATTTTGAGGCGGCGCCAAAGAAACAATCAACCTAGCCACAATAAAATTATTCTTCGCTTCAAATAATTAATTTAGGTATAATGTTTGTTTGTTTGTTTGGCGCCGCCTCAAAATTTATTTTTTGCTTTTCAGTACGATCTTTCGTCGGTTTGATTTTTTTGTTAAAAAGGTATTATTCCCAATTGTGGTCTGCTTCCAGTCGAACCAGATGCAGCTGAATATCAGTATTTTACATGGAGCGACTGCCTATCGGACCTCCACAACCCAGTGACTGGGTAATACGATACGTTGGATGCTGTGGGTAAGGTGTGGCAATGAAAAATAATAATATCTAGCTAGAATATCAGAGGAGAAGACTTTTAAACGTTTCAGATGTCCAACTTTTGGTCATCCAATGCTTAGTGTAGATATCTTCCTAATATCTTTACTTTTGGAGATTTTTTGCCATGGTTATCCGACTCTGTTGTCGGCTACTTTAAGGTGGATGCTCCAGGATAGCCCGCGAAATTCAAAATTTCTTGGGTTTTTTGCAATTTGCAGGCCAGTGCTAGGTTGTATGTTGATTAAAATATTGATCGCGACTGTAAGACGTATGTAGTTACAGAATTATTATCATCAAAATCACCAATACAACCCTCTAAGTTCATAAAGCTTCAGGAACAAAAAAATAACATAAAAAGTCATTCCTGGTCCAAAAGCAAAAGTCTTCCATTAATTTTGAATTTCGCGGGCTACCCTGGAGCATCCACCTTAATGGGATCGAATATTAAACACGGGACTGTTAGACACTGACTAATCTCGGCATGAAATATAAAACCAAGCAACACTGCCAGATTGAAAAAAAAAAAGATACAAAAAAAGATACAAATAGTTTAGAGTAGACCAAAAAGTTTGCTTACCTAACTTTTCCATAGTTTAAGTAATTGTGAACCGAGGAACAAAAAAGACAACTCACAACACAGACCATTTGTTAGAGCTGATAAAGGAGTATGGCAGATACTTGACTCGATCGCTTTCAAAAAAACCTCATCTCTTACACTCTCATAGATTCGTGACAATCTCTTTAACTTCGATAACGATAAGCAAGACTGTATGCGTATTTGATTTACTTCCGCTAGCTTAAAATATCAGCAATCGATAACATGAATGGCAGCATAGTAAAACATCTGCTATGTGCTACCCACGTATAATTTGTGCAGTGACCATAAGTAACGCAGTTATGGCGGCCGTGGGCGACGCTCGACAACCTGTCATCAACACCTATTGAGTAGGACGATGATATGATGACTTGGAATTGATGTGATGGCACATTTTGTTGCTACCGTATGCTTTTCCGAAAAGTATAATGGTTGATTTTGAACTACAGTTGCTGTTATAGAATCAGAGCACACAGAAGATGGATCACGACAGGTGAGTTAGAGTTATCAATGAAGAAATGAACGCAGCCGAGGTATACCTAAAAGACGTTAGATTTACGACTTTTTGGGGGACTGGCTGCAAAGAGCAAGATTTAAAAACCTATTGCAAGTACATGGGAGAAGCTTTTGCCCAGTATTGGGCCAAAAATAATAATCAGAGCGGCGTTGGGCTATAATTTCATCAGGTTTTCAGATGATGAATTCATTTTAACTTCCTGTAATAATACTAGTTATGAATGCAGTTTTTTTTTGTACGCATAAACTACTACTGAAACTGAACGTATTTGAAAGACAAATCGACAGTTTATAAACTAGATTAGCACAGAATATTTTATCACAGTATCAGTAGTACGATTGAATCGGGAAATGATCGAATTTCAAAAGCGACCAGCCATAGACTTAAGCTAGTAAATTAATATGTATGAGAACGAAATAATCCATCGACAATCGGGTCTACTTGTTTAAGAGAGTTTAAATGTTTTTAAAAGCACCCACAATACAGGACTACTAGTTTAGGGCAACTTTTTCAGTAAAACTTCACATTCTAGTACACAGTAAGACTAAAATCTGGAAGTAAAGTACTTTCAATTTCAAAAAGTTTGCTCTCCAAACCAAGGCATGAGGCCATATTTGTCCATTGCATCAGGACAGTGGGTTTATCAAACTCATAAACGGCATGGTAACCCACTTCGGAGCCGTAATATCTCATGAGGCAATGGTACCCGAAATAGCCGCGGATTTAACTGTGGCGCTAGTGTCGAGAGAGGTCAGTGGTCCAGTTTTGAGGAGAGATTAGTTGGGTGACACTTATTATAATTTTCCATGTTTTGTTTTCATTGTGTGATAAGTTTCAGTTATTACGATTGGCTAGCGTACTGATTGTAGTATATTTATCAATTGACGATGTACTGACACCCATTTTATCCTACCGCAATCTGTCTCAATTCATTTTCAATTTTTTCACAACAATTGATGAACTGCACTCTCCCACCTCAAGCATCAATCTACCATCGAGCAATATCTCAGAAGCCTAATTAATCATATTTATAAATGAGAAATCTGAAAAGAAACAAGCGGAAACGGGTTTAGCAAAACCTGATTTAAAGAAAATTCTTATTCAACGGACGTCTGACGCCTTAGCATGAGATTTTTCTTTTTAGAATAAAATAATAAAGAATGAAATAAAAAATGCAACAAGTATTTTGTTGAGCATATCCAGATCCATACTAAAAGGGACTATCTCTATTTACCTCCAGCGTACTTGACTTGTATACATTCACCTGTAATGTAACGTTACAGTACCCTTAGCACGAGTTTTCACTCTTTTACTTTACAGCGTCTTTTCAGTATTTAAGCCTCATTTAGACGATGCAAGAACTCGCACGCGAGTTGCGTTACATTGCGGACTTTACAGGTACAACGAATTCAGTTGATCAAACAAATACCGCAATGTAGTTAAAACTCGCATGCGAGTTCTTGCTCCGTCTAAATGAGGCTTTACAGCGATTCTGTTGTATGAAAAAATGGAACAGCGCCTCTGGTGTGCGAAGAAGGAACTAATTTTTTCCTTGAAAATTGTCAATTTGAAATTGTCAAAGTTCCAGTATACTTTACGTCTCAAATACTGAAAACTCGTGCTAAGGGTACAGATTCGAACATTCGAAGACAATAGAGCATCAAATTGCGCACTTTTTTGTTACATTACAGGTGAGTGCTCGCAGTGAGGGAGCGCCTCAAGGAAAATGAAATAAAGCCTCTCGTGCATGAACGAGGAACTAATTTTTCCATCATCCCGTTTTCTTCACGTCACAAAAACGTGAAAAGTCATGCCAGATTCTCAGTAAGCCACAATAAAATTCCGCAACACAGTTAACGGCACTTCTATCTCCCACTTATAGGTCAGACATCCGGTCGGTGGGCAGTAGGCGTCTGCCCACGCCTGCGAAAGGTCGCAGGGCCTGCAATCATGGAGAAAGTCGTCGAGTGGGATGGAGACGAGATTTTTAATTGTCCCCCGAATTGCGAAACACAAAGTGGGGCAGAGAAATGAAATTTTCGGTGACACGCTGCGCAGCACCAACCGTGTAGTTACCTAATTTATTTATGTACTATGTGCAAAAGAAATAAGGCCACAATATACACGGTAAGATCATCTTTAGAGCTTCTGACTAATAGTATCGACTGTCAAAGATCTACAAATGACAGCCGGGACCAACGGCTTTACGTGCTTTCCGAGGCACGGAGGAAACTCGCTATGACAGATGGTCCCCATCCACAGACCAACGTTGGAAAGCGCGGCTTGAACCGGTAGATTGGCCTGTGCGGCTGTAGTACAGTAGGATAGTAGTTATGTCTTACAATTATACATAATGATCATTGTTTGTCTGCTTGATTCTTTTGCCGCGTGTTTAGACGTTGTCACGGTCAATTACACCACAATTTAGATCATTGGTCTTACGGACGGACATAATCATGTTTACTATTGTTTTGTCTTCGGCATCGCTAGGTTCTCTTATAGCACAATCGTTGAAATTGAAATGTGTCCGTATTTTAAAAAACGTGGGTCACTGCTCATGTTCTGCCTACCTTCCTTTATGTCGATTTATTGTTTATTGTTTTTTTTCTCCTATGTTATATTTCTCTTCTTTACATTATTATTTGTTCCCTCTCCATGTCCGTATCCTATATTTTCCGTAATGAAGAGGTGCATAGTCCGTCGCAATGGAACGCACCAGAAAACCTGGCGCATAAATAAAAAAATACTCTGGGTATTGAACCGAGAACATGAAGATCAGCAGTAGCTCATCCAACTAAAATACCGACGAGTAATAATAATAGGTAATTATAACAAAAGAATAGTGAAAGATGAGAAAGGTAAGCAATTCAAGTATCTTGATTTGGCTCAAGTGGTTGTCGATATGTGGGATGTACAGACGCCAGCACATCAAGCTACTACAATCTGTCAGATTTCTTTTAGATTTTCGACTTTATTTCTGGAGCATTAGGTTCAAGGTTCATTGGGAAAAATTGACAGTTTCGGGTAGCTTGACCTGCTGGCGTCTGTATGTAGATTCAGCGATCGTTGTGCCGAGAGTCCTATGCCCATGGCTTAATTGCCAAGAGCCTCGACCAACGTCTCTGGTTCTTCTGGACACGGCGAGCAATTTTAGGAGGTTCCTTTCTCTGGAGGAGCCGGTAGCTTGGACCCTGTTCCCGATACCAGTGGCCCGCTATTGTTTATATTTTTATGTATTGTTTTGTAAGAATATTTAATAACATATTAAATAAGTGTGGTAAATGAATAAAGAAAGATAATTATAATTATTACATTTATCAAACCCATAAGTTACAAGTCTCCGTTCTCCGCTCTGCGCGGGCGCCAGCGTCCATTCGACATTGACATCGGTTGCACAAGCGCTTACGACATCGTCTTTGGACTGGCCATTTATTCGCTACACCGACTAATATGGTGATTTTTGTACGAGAAAACATTTGTAAAGCCTTTATACACACATCAAAAGTGTCTAGGGATCAAGCATTTTTATGCGGATTTCTTGAGATTGAGATGTGGCTTTGTAATAAATTTATGATTTTATAAATTTATATGGATCCTTTTTGGTGCATTTCATAATTTGAATCAGGAACTGTGAATCAAATTCGAGTAAAAGATGAAAATCAGCTGTCAATATTTTCCCTATAAAAACATACAACGCATTGAAGACATTATTAGTGCTACTGTTTCCCTACTACTGATTAAAACCAACGTTATTATGGAGCGGCGACGTCATTTAAGCAGGGAAGAAATGCTCAGAGCCGTGGGAATGATAGAAGCTGGTTCCCGGCAACGTACTGTGGCTTTAGCTCTGAATACAAGTCAGAGTGTTATCAGTCGACTTTGGACACGTTACCGAAGCACTGGTACCGTGGCTGAGCGCCATGGAGGACGGTATCGCTGCACCACACGGAGACAAGACCGATACATTCAAATCTTAACTCGAAGAGCTCCAACAATAACCGCCATGATGTTAGCCGTGAGGCTTCATCACTCTTCAGGGAACTTAATTAGCGACCAAACAGTCAGAAACCGCTTGCATGAAGTGAACCTTCATTCCCAAAGACCGCTACGGGTACCACCTATAGCAATGCACAATCGTAGGATTCGATATCAATGGGCTCTTGAACACAGAAATTGGGCAGAAGAACAATGGCGTTTCGTGTGCTTTTCTGATGAGTCTCGTTTCGGTATGAGACCGGATACAAGACGTATACGACACTGGAGAACCCCTGGACGCCAACAGCGATTAAAATCCTGCCAGGAAGTCCATCCTTATAGTGGTGGAACCATCATGGTATGGGCGGGTATTTGGATCGGCGGAAGAACTGAGTTGATTCGGATCAGAGGCAACCTCAACGCTCAAATTTATGCTGAGACGATTGTATCAGACGTCATCGTTCCTCTACAAGTGCAAATCGGTCCCTTATTTCAGTTAATGCATGATAATGCACGACCGCACACCGCAAGAGTTGTAAGACAGACTCTCGCCGCAGCTAACATCAATGTCCTGCCCTGGCCTGCTCAGTCGCCAGACTTGAATCCGATTGAGCATGCATGGGATATGCTACAGAGAAGAGCTCTGCCGAATATGGAGGGTATCCAGTCGCAAGAAGACCTTTTTTAGGGTTCCGTAGCCAAATGGCAAAAACGGAACCCTTATAGATTCGTCATGTCTGTCTGTCTGTCTGTCTGTCTGTCCGTGTATGTCACAGCCACTTTTTGTCGAAAGTATAAGAGCTATCCTGTTGAAACTTGGTAGAAAGATGTATTATGTGAACCGCATTAGGATTTTCACACAAAAATCAAAACAAAACAAATTTTGGGGGTGCCCCCCATACTTAGAATTGAAACTCAAAAAAAAAATTTTCACCTAAACCATACGTGTGGGGTATCTATGAATAGGTCTTTAAAAATGATATTGAGGTTACTAACATCATTTTTTTCTAAACTGAACAGTTTGCGCGAGAGACACTTCCAAAGTGGTAAAAAGTGTGTCCCCCCCCCCGTAACTTCTAAAATAAGAGAATGATAAAACTAAAAAAAATATATAATGTAGACCTCAACCAAAACTACCAACGAAAATTGGTTTGGATGAGATACAGTTAGTAGTTTTTGAGATATAGCATATTTTCAAAAACCGCAAATATAACTTTGCCATTCATACAAATACTATGAGAAACAAAGTTATTTTTATTGTTTGTGTATATTACTTACTAATCTCAAGATAATTATATCTCTAATCTATGCTTGCTGCTACGGAACCCTTCATGGGCGAGTCCAACTCGCACTTGGCCGGTTTTTTTTGTTGTTGCAACGAACATGGGCGGCCATTCCACAGCGTGATTTGGATGAACTCATTTTGAGTATGCCAAACCGATGTTCTTGTGTTGTTAGTGTTCGCGGTAGAAACACGGATTATTAATTGTTTAAGTTACCCAATAAAATTTTAAAGAAAACTGTTATTTCAGTCTTTTTTTCGAACTTTTGTGTTAGTGGTTCAAATGTCAAAAATCCCTTTATTAGGAAAATGGCAAATTTCTTTATTAATGCAAAGGTGACTTGGTTTATCGTTACTGTGACAAACGAAAACACTTTATTTGATGAATCCTTAAAGAAAATTTTAATTAATATCAATCAGGAGAAAAGTTATTGCAAAAATATATGTTGATCCCTAGACACTTTTGATGTGTGTATTTGAGATTGTGAGCTTCCAAGATAAAATCTACCCTTTACTTTGTGCTAGTTTCACCAAAATTGGGTTTCGTCTCGAAATATAATAAAGCTTCAAGATTGAAAGAACGTGTAGCATGACCAATTCTATTCTTTCTCCATTCTACCAAGAATAGACAAAGTTATTTCCATAAAATTTGATATTTTGCTTGAGTATGGCACGACTCTTAGTCAAATAAACAATAGGAATATTATCGAAGGACACCGTGGATTTTAGTCAATACAAGTCTGACAGTCCCTCCCGTCCTACCCTACGTGGGAGGACTCATTTGATGATTTTACCACGTAAAAAAAACGTGTGGCACTCGGTGACTGCCGCGGTAAAGCTATTGCATAGCATTTTTTATCAACTTATGCAATTATATTTATTTATTTATTATACCTATTTATTACTGTACTAATTAGGCTATGGTCAGCCACGTCAATCAAGTGAAACGTCAAGAAACGTTTTCCTCCTCCCTCAATAAAATTGCCCCTTGCTCAATAAAAGCATGCTTTCGTGCTAGTAATGAGCACGTCTGTCCGTACCTTTATGATTGCCGAAGTCTCCCGAACTGAAACGACGTTAGGCGATGCGTGCTGTCAGATGTGGTCATGTTTCCTTAGGATTTTTCGTTACGTTTTTCGCGCGCGCCGAGCTCAGAGGCTGCAATAAAAGCTATGCAATAGCTTAAAAAGAGTAGAACATGACTAGAAATACTCACAAAACCCTTTCTATGATGCCATGCTACGCGTGCTAGAGTCAAGCCCAAATCAAATTGAGATTTGATCAAATCAAACGATCTGCATCTTTAGTTTGAGGCAAATTTTATAAATAAATACGATCAAAATTACCTCATGACTATTTGAATGACGTAACGTCGTTATGAATGACCGTGACGTGTCGTGTGTCATTACCAGTTCGAGGAAAACCGCTTCTAAACATACAAACATACCTGTTTACATGTTTGTAGTATTGGGAAAATAAATATTATTGTGTAGGTATTTGCAATTGCTTGAATGAACAGTAATCTTAAGTACCTACAGGAAAACACCGTGACAGAATTACAGCCTACTATCGGTAGGTACTACAAAGGTCTGTATAATTGGCACAACTGTACGGACAACATTTTGGTTTGGTATCCGCAGACCAACCTCGGCCAGCGCGGCTTAGCCCGAAAGGTCGGCCTATGCGGCTTATTTAGCCACGAGCTTTTGTGTAACAATAAAGATTATTGGCACAGATTGACATAGATAACAAAATACTAAACATTTATTTCCACAAAATGACGAAACAGTTCCAGTCATCCCGCAGTAAAAACACTGCGAATCATTCGAATCACTTGTGGGTCAATGTCATTTATATTAGCGCTACTTTAAATACACTCGAACGAGGAAAAAAACATTGTTTTTGTGGGATAAATATTGAAAACTGGAGCAAAATGTGCGATCGCTCTTGAGAAATGATATTCAAGAATAAGTTCCCACAACTGGGAAAAAGGCATCTATTCGAGGAGTACGGGGCCTTAGACTACCTCGAAAGCTTTTTGCGGGTTGGTTGATGTCTTTCATTTTTGGGGTCTAAGGCGCGGGCCACATAGAAAAGACGTAAAACGCAGACGGGGCGGAGACATATGTCTCTTCGGCGTCTCTTTCACACAAAATGTTTAGAAGCGTCGCGAACGTGAACACACAGAAGAGACGCGTCGCGGCCGGGCGCGACTCTCATACATTTTTGGCCGTCCGCGACGCGTCCTCGTCTAACGTCTTTTCTATGTGGCCCGCGCCTAAGATAAACCACAATATTTTATCCAAAAGTAATAATATGATAATACTTCCTTTTGACTTTTGGAAAGATTGTGTCGAAACGAGACGCAATGTAAAATGAAGAAATCAAATTACATTACACATCTTTTGCTTAGTTGTCGATTCAGGAAAGTTTTAAAGAGGAAAATAGGTACCAAACCCTCGCGGACGAAGTCGCTGGCGAAGTACTAGTATTTTTATAACCAAAACTGAAAGCTTGACTACGACACTTTGTATAAAGTTGTGCATATTTCTTCTCAAATAAATAATCCGTACTAAATATGTATACGTGACTCCACTCCACTCCGTCCTCATTTTATCCCCGCCGGTTTCCTTCCCAGAATCATCGCTCTCCATGGTCTGAATCATATTCAATGTATGACACTATAATTCTTTTAGTATGCCAAGGTAAGGTACCTCTCAGAACGTGGTTTTCCCGATGACCCTTGTAGAACTCATGAATTTTTTATCAATGACATTCAACCTAATTCTGTCTTCTAACTAGAACCATAAAGTTGTTAATCCATTAAAGGTTAGGTACCTGTTTTTTGGCGCTTCCACGGTAGAAAATATCACTACAGCATGCGTAGCATGACACCGTAGAAACAGGTTTTGTTGATGGAAGAATAGACAATAATGACAAAATGTAGAAAGATTTCACAACGTTTAAAATGTAGAAAGAAATGTTTCTATTCTTGGGTGGTCTTCGGGTTGTGCCATACTGGGACAACAATATTGTGAATTGTATTAAATAACTTTGTCTATTGTTGGTAGCATAGAGATAGAATTGGTCATGCTAAGCGTGAATTTATACACTACAATCTTCAAATAAATATGAAACAATGCAAGAGCATTTAAACCTTGAGTATTGAACTTGTTGATAACTCTGTAAAGCGTCGACATAGTAATTTATTGTGTAAGTAAATGCACGTTTCCAACAATAATATGTATCTCTTATCAGTGACCTGACCTTACGCTATATACAGAGTGACTAACGTACATAATATACTTCTTATTATTAGTAGTTTAAGAGCTTGTGTCAGATAGCTTTTTAGGGTTCCGTAGCCAAATGGCAAAAACGGAACCCTTATAGATTCGTCATGTCTGTCTGTCTGTCCGTGTATGTCACAGCCATTTTTTGTCGAAAGTATAAGAGCTATCCTGTTGAAACTTGGTAGAAAGATGTATTATGTGAACCGCATTAGGATTTTCACACAAAAATCAAAACAAAACAAATTTTGGGGGTGCCCCCCATACTTAGAATTGAAACTCAAAAAAAAATTTTTCACCAAACCCATACGTGTGGGGTATCTATGAATAGGTCTTTAAAAATGATATTGAGGTTACTAACATCATTTTTTTGTAAACTGAACAGTTTGCGCGAGAGACACTTCCAAAGTGGTAAAAAGTGTGTCCCCCCCCCCGTAACTTCTAAAATAAGAGAATGATAAAACTAAAAAAAATATATAATGTAGACGTCAACCAAAACTACCAACGAAAATTGGTTTGGATGTGATTCAGTTAGCAGTTTTTGAGATATAGTACATTTTCAAAAACCGCAAATATAACTTTGCCATTCATACAAATACTTGGCAAAGCAAAGTTATTTTTATTGTTTGTGTATATTACTTACTAATCTCAATATAATTATATCTCTAATTTATGCTTGCTGCTACGGAACCCTTCATGGGCGAGTCCAACTCGCACTTGGCCGGTTTTTTTTTTATGTGTAATGGGTTTGCTCTTGACCTTAGTCTAGGACAAGAGTGACTAAGACAAGGTCGACGATGGAGCGAGCTTACCCAGAAGAAGCCTGTTTACTCTAACTTTGAAGAGATTAGGGTTGTATGCGTTTGGAAACACAGACGCAGGCAGAGAGTTTCACTCCTTCGCTGTCCGCATTATAAAAGACGTTTGGAAACGCTTAGTGCGAATTGATGGTATGGCAATAAGGTAAGGATGGTAATTTGCCGTGCGTCTAGATGTGCGATGATAGAAGGCTGGTGGGATGAGGTCGTGGAGTTCTTGGGCACACTCTCCGAAGTACAATCTGTAAAAGACCGACAGGCAGGCAACTTTGCGGCGATGAGTCAAGCTATGGAGCTTGGCATTCACCAATTTTTCGTCGCCAACGAGCCTTTTAGCTCTGCGTTCCACTGAGTCAAGAGCGGCAAGTTAATATTTAGCTGAGCCATCCCAAAGGTGGCTACAATACTCCATGCAGGATCGGACTTGTGCTTTGCTAGAATCAGCAACAGCAACAGCTCTGACTAGAATCTAGGTACCTACTACTTGGAATCTTTCTACAATCTGCCATATTGTCTATTCTCCAGTCGAAAGAACCTATTTCTACGGCATCATGCTACCTTTACGCATGCTGACGATGGTCACACGAAATAGTAGAAAAATAAGCACGGGCACGAATTAACGATCGAAACAATTTTTTTATTAATAAAAGGTTGTTTTGTTTTTAACCGAGTAATTTATTGCTTTATCTACATTATTTATAAACAATCATTCGGACCCATTGCTACAAATAGAATTATGACTCATTTGACTATGAGACAACGGATAATGATGATGTTCTATAATTATCAAAATCATCAATGGTGTTTGAAAAAAACTTTGGCATAGGATTCAATGAGCCATCTTTTAACAGCTTCCAAGAATTGTAGTAAAATAGAAATTTGTGATACTTTGATTCTTTAAGGGCTAGTTCTGTCACGGTGACCATGATCGGGTCGACGACGGCGTGTCGTGATCCCACGTGATCCACGCTCGCCTCAAAGAGCTGTCAGCAATCTGATGGGGTCATCCTCTGGTCTGGGGTTTTTTTATGTAAATTTAAGCACCCAAGAACAAGATAAATTCGTAGAGTAGAACAACTTTTAAAAATATTCAAATTACAGCGCATGATACATTCATGGGGTTTTATCAAACTCTTCACCATTGATTCATTTAGATGAGTCATATAATTACTAGGAAGCTGGGATGCTGATACAAGAGTGTTTCCTCTCAGTGCGTGCCTATAATAATGCTAAGTGTTGATGAGTAACACAGTAAATTATGATTTTGTATTGTAGCCATACAATCTTTTTTAATTGGTAATTTCGTCTGATGAGTCCTCCCGCTTTCGGTAGAGCGGAAGGGACTGTCAGAGTCTTGCTGCCTTAAAATCTATTCTGCTCCTTCAGTGGCCCTTTTCTGTCCAGGGTCACGGTTAACTTTGCAGACGGCACCATTTGTACATAGCGAAAAGTGAAGAGAGAGGAGCTATTATTTCAACGATTCTTAACCGGGTGCTAGGGACACGGCAATTGATATATAGCCAAGTTTAGCCAATCGCTTATGAGGTTAAATTCTAGGTAAACGTTAGGATTGATATCATCATCATCATGGATATATAGGATTGATATCATGCTGAACATAGGCCTCCCCCTTAGACCGCCACGCCGAACGACAATTCGCCACTTGCATCCATCGGTTGCCCGCGACCCTCACGATGTCGTCGGTCCACCTAGTGGGAGGCCTACCTACGCTGCGTCTTCCGGTCCGTGGTCGCCACTCCAGAACTTTTCTTCCCCATTGGTTGTCAGTTCTACGAGCGATGTGGCCTGCTCATTGCCACTTCAACTTGCAAACTTTATGAGCTATGTCGGTGACTTTGGTTCTTCGCCGGATATCCATGTTCCGGATTTTATCCCGCAAAGAAACTGCGAGCATAGCTCTTTCCATCGCTCGTTGAGTGACTCTTAGTCTCTCTAAAAGGCCAGCAGTTAGAGACCACGTTTCAGAGCCATATGTCATCACTGGCAATACACACTGGTTAAACACCCTTGTCTTGAGACACTGTGGGATTCTCGATGAGAAGATATCACGTAGCTTCCCAAACGCCGCCCATCCGAGTTGGATTCTTCGGGCGACCTCTTTCTCGAAGTTGGACCTACCTAACTGAACAATCTGTCCAAGGTAAGTGTAATGGTCTACAACTTCGAGAGTATCATTCCCAACAACAACCGGTACGGGTGCCACATGGACATTCGACATGACTTTCGTCTTGTCCATGTTCATTTTAAGGCCGACCCGTTGGGAAACGATACTGAGGTCGCTGAGCATAGCATTGAGGTGCTCCAACGATTCTGCCATGATGACTATATCATCGGCAAAACGAAGGTGAGTGATGTATTCGCCATTGATGTTGATGCCCAATCCGTTCCATACCAAGAGCTTGAAAACGTCCTCCAACGCGTTCGTGAACAGTTTCGGAGAAATAACGTCTCCCTGTCTCACGCCTTTCTGCAATTGGATTGGTTTCGTGCTCTCTTCCTGAAGTCGGATGGACATGGTGGCGTTTCTATACAAACACTTCAACACTTCGATATACCTATAGACGATATGACATCGTTGGAGGGACTGCAATACTGCCCAGGTTTCGATTGAATCGAAGGCCTTTTCATAGTCCACAAACGCTAAACATAATGGCCGATTATACTCCTCTGTCTTCTGTATAATCTGGCGGAGCGTGTGTATGTGGTCTATAGTACTAAAACCTTTTCGAAGGATTGATATGTAATGTGAATATTCTATTAAATTGTATAAAATCTTGGTTCCTCTAACAGTGCAGACAGATGTGTTGCTGGGGAGTTTGTTCCGCAACTTCTTCTCAAGCAAAACACTAGGAAGTGTCGTTTTGGAGGACTGTCTTATGTAAAAATTGACCTTCAAA
This sequence comes from Agrotis exclamationis, assembly GCA_950005045.1. Lineage (NCBI taxonomy): Eukaryota > Metazoa > Arthropoda > Insecta > Lepidoptera > Noctuidae > Agrotis > Agrotis exclamationis. Next base: position 13,173,074 of record OX465444.1, read on the forward strand.
AAGTGCTGATAAATCAGCCTATTTTGAAACATGATTCTTGATTTTGATTCGTTATGATTATCAATTTGATATCTTGTTACTTGTTTTATGTTACTAAGAAATTACTGAACTCAAGAAAAGACAAGACTCGGTCTGAAATAAAGATAACACTTGTTTTTCCAAGTCACTCTTGACACTGCCAGAATATCAACATCGTCTTGACTTGCCATTTGAGAAAAATATAATGGAACGATAAATTATTATTATTAATCCCCAGGGGCTTAAATCATATTATTTATTAAATCCAGAATCTATGAAAGGTTGATTTTCTAAAGAGATAGACTAACTCAATTTGTCTCAGCGTGGAGCCCTACTTCAATTCCTAATCAGGATACAGTAATGAGCGTCTTCATCAAGAAAATTGAACTAGATAATCGGCTAGAATTAAGTAGTCTAATCAGCCTAGTTGTGAGGACGCTGAAGACTTAAATATGTCGGAATTAGGGAGAGGCCTATGAGAGGCTAATTGCCGTCCACTGCTAAACGTAAGCCTCCAAAAAGCGTCAACCCTCCCAATCCTGGGCAGACCGCATCCATCCACATTTCTCAAATAAAAAAACACCAGCTTGACCAACTTTATGTTTAGAATAGAGATACACGATTAGCATGACACTGTGGAAACAGGTTTTGTCTACGGAAGAATAGACTAAAATTACATAATGTAGAAAGATTTCTATCATCCGCTCAGTGTTTATAAAGCCAAAAAAATCTTCTATTTTTTTATTAATTTATCCTTTAGTCTTATGTGCATGCGTCGGTCGTGCCATAATCGGGAAATCAGAGTCAGATTGTATAGTAAATAACCTTGTCTATTCTCGGTAGAACAGGGATAGAATTTGGTCATGCTATGCGTACAATATTTACTAGTCCTAAGACGTCCAAAATGGTCTAAGAATAAGCAAGCTGTTGAACGTCTTTGCCCCTAGAAGACCGTATTAGTCACTAACAGTATTCAAAATAACTCTTTTGTCCATATTTGGTCACCAGGAACTTGTCACAATAATCCAACATCTAACATCCAACTTTATACCATAATTCTTATGACACAAAGCACAAAACTCTTTGAATAGATTAAAATATTTTTAGAACCTTACCAGTGTTATAATACGGTCGATGTTTTAATACATATGTATTTGACCTTGTTAACTAATGAGTCAGAGGCATAGTTGTAATTGCTTAGATAATAGTTTGTATAAAAACTGTTTTTGTTTTGATTGTAAACAGCTGTTTTGTACTTGACAAAAAAACATTGCCAGATTTAAGAATTCATTGCCAAATTATGGCCAGATGTATAAATATAGACGAAGCAAACTTGAAGGTATAGAAATGGGGGTATCTGATTTGCTTCATATTTTGCAGATACATATTATTTTGTTTACAGATTCAACATATACATATTTAGCGCAGTGGTTGAGTGTTTGAGAGCTGCGCTGTGTGTCGCGGCTTCGTTTCCCGCACGAAATAAATGTTCATTTGATCTACAAGAGTGAACGATGCTGGAGAAATGAAAGAAAAGCAAAATGAAAATTTCAACTGCCTAACTATCACTGTTCATGAGATACAACCTTGTCGCGACGAGCAGTCCGCGAAATAAACAGGTAACAGAATTTGACTAATATTATCGGAGCGAAACATGTATCAAACTAATCAACGTGAGGTGATTTGCTGGCAACACCGAATTCATAGGGACTGCCACAGATAAAAGTACTTACAATTCATGGTTTTGACGTTTACGTAGTGTCTATATAGCCTGTGCCATTTTACCGCCTTTTGGCTAATACACGAGTATTTTATTTAATACCCTTTCAATAAGAAAAGTGAAAGTTGGTGGTGCTGATGGGAGCCTTTCGAGCCTGGCCGCCGCTCATCCGGAAAGTTACAAAGCTAAGTGGTAGCACTAATATAAGTGCAGTGGTTCCCCACTTAATACTGATTCTAAATTTCCCAATTGATCTAAGAGTTTGAAGAGTTTGTGGTGATCTCAATGTGGGTCGGATTTATGAGAGCTTTCGTGTTGCAAGTCGTTCGATGTTGCAATGCGAAACTTCGTGAAATTAAGACTGGGCGAAAGGCCGTGATCAGTCAATTGGGAGACAGTCGGTGCTCCTATACGAAGTCGTCCCAACACAAAGTAATCTGCTGTTGTATGCACATTAGGGTACCTACAACGGAGATTCGTATGTATAACATTATTAGGTACATACAGAAGAGTTAATTAAGAAATGATCTGAGGTGCACCTAGATAATTATGATGGCAAGGGGTTAATCAGTAGCTTCAGTGCTGGCTCCGCTTTAAATTAATATGCTGTGGGAATGAGTCTCGTAGCAAGTGTGATTAAAATTAATCCTGGCAGGACGTATTTATGTGTAACGTTGTTGTGCCGGGACCGTGGACTGGGAATTGCTCGGTCTACGGCTGTGACTCCAAATCTAAAACTGAGACACCACAAATGATTCTATGTATGTGTAATTGTGTATATCAATTGTTTAAAATGGTGGGAATCAATTTAAATTTAACCAACAGATGGCGGACGGAACGTGGCACTAAATGATAAGAACAATCAACCGATGAATGCGAAGCAGACATCCCTAACTATTGAAGATTCTTCTCAGAAAACCAAATCTCAAATAAGAAACTCAGGTACAAAGTCCATATAAATATTCTAATCCCATCGCGCTAGGCCTCCTAAGCGCCTAGCCGCGACAAACCTGGTGGGTGACAGACGGACAACGGAGTCTAGCAATGGGGTCAAGTTTTATCTTTTGGGTACGGAACCATAAAAACATCTCTTATTTCTACAATAAAACTATTGAGCGGTGTCGCCGCAACAAGTTAGTTGCTACCTAGATAAAAACTAAGTAATTTTGCTTAACTACTACTATCATCAATAGAACAAATCTATTCACTTGAAACATATACGTACATATCGCTTCACCATTGTAACTATTCAATTCAACGATCTCCTCTATTCAGTTTCTCCGTATAACGTGAGAAAATAAACAAATTCGCTAGCTTCCGATCCTGACTCATCTATGTATGCTGGCTCTCCATGATTCCATCTTTGGCCCAGTGCCAAAACATTTGGGCCAGTGTCTGATAAAAAGATTAGCTCATACTTATAACGATTTTTTTCTGATCTTTGGGGTCAGATTAAGATTGAATAGGATAGATTTGTTTCATGATTTTGTTTGCTGGACTTGAGTTACTTATGTGGGTTAGAAAAATAACTGGTTATTGGCAGAAAAAGAAAAAAACTTGACCTAACCGCGCGTAGCGTGAGCATGACACGGTAGAAAGAGATTCTGTCGACGGAAGAATAGACAATATGACAGAATGTAGAAAGATGTCTACCGTTCTGAGCACAGCAATATTTAAAATGCAGACAAAAAACATGCTATTTTTCAGTCGTGTACCGGTCATGTCATTCTCTGTACTGGAAGGCGAAGTTTAAAGAAAAAAAATCAGAAATATAAAAGAAATGTTTCTACCTATTCTACAATGGTGTTCGGATCGTGTTTATGGTTTGTGGTTTAGGGGCAAAAAGCCTAATTCGCAACTTGTCATTTTTCATCTCGGCTGCCATTTTGCGAATTATGCTTGATGCGCCTAAACAGTGTCATATTTCTTACAGTCAAATTATATTGAATTAAGATGACATAAAATAACAGTCTATTCTTGGTAGATTAAAGATACAATTGGCCATGTCATAATACGCCTGCTGAAGCAAGAAGCAATGACTCTAATTTAACTGGCCGACAAAATAAAGTAACTTCAGATCGGTTATTTTCAGCGCATTTTTTCAATGCAAAGCTTCATAATCAGGGCGTTCCTGTAATGGATGACATCACCGATCGAATGAGAATGACGATGTCACGCTCTTGAACTGTTTTTTGGCACACAGTGTTGTTAATGCATCTTTTGTTTTAAAATATCAACATGCAATCACTGTTGTGATCCTTTTATAAAACACTCCAAAATAAACAACACTCGAGGGTAAGCCCCCTTGTTACTCAACGCGAAGCAAATCTCCGATACTGTACGACTTTGGTATACAGGCGACTATTACAATGCAAATCCGTAGAGGTTCGTACAGAGGCACGCGTCAGTGTATACCAAAGTCGTGAGGCATCGGAGAGTTGCGTCGCGTTGTGTACGAAGGGACTAAGCTAGAGTATCGCCACTGTGGAGTTGTGGACCGTCCAGAGGACACGGTGGAGAATACTGGTCTGCCCGGCTAGGCATCGCCGTGTCCTCACTCGGTTTGGACAAGGCGATAACTATTTTCTTAGCCCGTCAACAAAGATACGAGCTCGTAAAGTAGTAACTCGAACCTTTTGAGTGAACCAGAGTGAACCCAACTCGCTATTAGTTTTGAAGTCATAAGATTCAACACAACGGGAGTCGAGACAATAGTCCAATCATTTTAGTTCATACCACTAACTAATCTTAATATCCCTAAGTGAGAAAGAGTAAGAAACGCCCGAATTTTTGTAAGAGGAACCCCCGTTATATATGACATGTTACGGAGCGAGGCGGACTGGGAAGCAGTCACGTCCTTCTGCGAAGCAGTAATAGTTTTCAGCAAACTGAGGGGGTATAGGGCCAAAGGAGATTTCAAAATCAATTTTTTTTAAAGTATTTTTGAGATATAGTTTTCGGCTGAACAGATTGGGACACAGGCCTCCTCTTTGTGAGAGGGAGTAGACCATAATCCACCAAGCAGGCCCAGTGCGTGTTGGTAGATGTCACATGTCTTCGAATTTTTAGTTCTAGGACATGCCGGTTTCCCCAAGATGTTTTCCTTTACCGTTTTGAGAGCAGTGGTGATGAATTAATTATTCGAGCCGATACCACTGCTCTCAAATAAATTTTCATGTCACACCAAATAAAATGGCTGCCGACAAATCAACGTCTCCGTCGTCAAATGCACAGCAGGTATATGTTGAAACACCACTTCCTGTGCTATTTCAGCGTGCCCTATTTATTTTACTACAATTGTGTTACGACCAGCCGTTTGAAACGTTTCCTATATTATTTGTGGAAAGTTTATTAAACAGCATGTTTTGATCAAAACTGTTTGGAAATCTAAAAAGGAGTCTGTCTTGGAAAATGATGGAGAGGGATGAAAGACATGGAGTACTTAAATGAGTGAGGAATATAAGTCGATGGATCGATAAGACGAAGAAAAGTTGTTTTTTTTTTTAACATTTGGTGAAGAGAACTTTGTATTTTAATGGTCTATAAATAGTTGTTTCAGGTGTGGCTATAAGAAAATAATTAAAAAAAAAATATCCTTACTAGTAATTCCTTTCTCCCTGGAAAATTGAAAGTAAAAGGAGCAAATGATAGCATGATGTTGACAAAGGACAATGGAAGCAGAAAACATGTTGCGCCGACCCCATGTAAAATGGAACAAAAGTAAGTCTTAAAAGTTAATACATTGGAGCAGTTTCCGTGAAAACATATTAGGAATTTCTCAATGATAGCCAGAGACCAGAATTATTCTTTGATGAAAATAGATTCACCCTCTTTTACTTCTAACACACCATGACTCGCGAGATGTGAATTTACTACGATTCAAATACTTCGTTAAAATCGTACAGGACAGTTATAATAAAACATTAAGTACACATAATTGGGATGTTATAATCAGCAAGTCAATGTACTCTTATCATGATATTTTTATCAACAAAACAAAAATCTGTGCTTACAGATTGTGTCACTGCAGATATTTGCGGAATAAACAAGACTTACACGCATTGGTATTTTGATACCTAAATACGGTAGACTAGACTTCAATTTAAAAAAAAAATATGGCTTGATATTACTAAGCTATCTCTGTTGTTATCTTCGGTTGCATGTTTGTAACCAATAAACGATCGAATTTGCCTATCCGAGTCTTCAAAATGTCCAATAAAAAGTAGCTGCAAAAACACAAGAGCGGAATTTGAATTAAGATAGAACATCAGGAGCATGTCAGCTAAGCATGAGATGCTGTATTATTTTTCCAGGCCTGGCTAAGTGTTTTTGCGTTTTCTTTGATCCTTTCCCAAAACCCCATCGGAATAGTGTGAAGCGAAATCAGGACAGGCCAAAAAGGAGATTACAAGAGGAAATTAATAGGTTCCATCAGACAAGGAAGGTGGGCTTTGGCCAAGAATGAATTGGAGCATGGAGCATTTACCGAAACCCACCAATGTTACAAAGATGTGACATAATTCGAGACTCTCATGAGCGACGTGTGTCAACTTCAATATGCACCTTTTATAGTACTTTCTTTTGGTTTTACATATTTATTTTTTAATGAAAACCAAGCCGATGATGTTAACTTAAATATCTAGTTGCCAATAGTTGATTGAGCATAGAAGTCCCGAAATAATGTGGTTTGTGACCACATTATTTCGAGGCGCTTTCGTCGCGCACACAGCGAATTCTGTAGGTTCTGCTAACATTAAAGGCGTACCTAAGTTTATGTGTGTACGATTTATAAATAACACCCTTTGCTTCAACTCTTGAAGCAACCTTACACAATAATATTATAAAATAGGCTATTCTTACAAACGCAACAATCTTAGAAGCCGTACAAGAGAAGCCAACGACTCCATAATACCTACCGAGGTGTTAATATTACACGTTCGGGCTTTAGACAGAGACATCTATGAGTGAAAGAGACGATGCACAAGATTTTCTTGGCTGGTCTGCGGCTCTTAGCATGACAAAACACAGGCGAGCTACAATCGCGGGCATACGGACGGCGAATAACGGGTGACTCGCCGTCCGTATTGGACTATGCACGGGTCGACGGCACGTCGTCTTCCACGCGCCTCAAAGAGCTGTCAGCAATTTGACGTGGCCCCCACAAAGGGCCAAACGCCTGCCGGTGTTGCGTGATCCTGGAACGTAAAGTACGAGTCTGACAGACCCCCTTACGTTCCACTCAGGAGGGGAGGATTTATTTGATGACTTTTGAACGTAAAAAGGCGAGCTTCTATACTGCTTTCACAACTGTTATGATCAAACCTATTAATATACGAGTATCGTAATAATTAAAATAAATATTAGCTGTACGCATCCAATACATTACATGTATAACTAATTATATCAGACAATGTTATTAGACTATGTATTTACTATTTACATAAATATAAGGAGTTGAACAGACGTGCGACATTTGACAAACACGTACACATTACGGCGACATAATATAAAGCGTCTGTGATTGGGGCTTATAAAAAAGTTTAATAAGTACGCCAGTTAGATTTTCAAAAATATTTCGATACGTAAACAAAAACTGACAAAGGTACAACGTTGTAGGACGCTTTTAAAAAATTCATGATACGTCACGCCGTGGTACAAACTCCAACACATCAACCTACCTCAATCTGTTACTTTGAATTGATTTTCAACCTTATCAGAATATAGTGGAAGGTAAATGTTTGATTGGTAACATTTAACAGATTGAGGTAGGTTGGCATCTGTACATAAATTATATTAAATTAATAAAAAATTCGTGTGATATGTGTATGAACTAAGCCTTAATTTAAAGGTTGGCTTATATACAGCGTACTGTGTATCTAAACCTTAATGTAAATGAAATGAATTAATCTGCATTGCACACATAACATTACTGATAAGACAGCACACACAATATAACAATAGATAGAGCATATTAATAAAACATTAATATGAAAACTCTGACTTCTTGGAGTAACAGCTATTTTAATTAACAGAAATAAGGATTCCGTTTTTGCCATTTGGCTTCGGAACCCTAAAAAGAGTGTTTAGGAATAATTAGGGGACGCCTTTTCCCAGCCATGGGATAGGAAAAGCCATGAAAAAAAAAGTAATTTCTGGGACTTTCCTATCTTAACTGAAGAACCATAACAAGAAGAAATAACCTAAAAAATATTTTTATCAATTTAAGCTTTTCTGTAAAGCGTATCAATTTTACACATATTATAATATATCATGAATATTGTTAACACAATATCACTTTTCTAGATCCCCTGTACGCGGAATTTGTGCTTTGGATGTGAAGTTGTGGAAACCTTGTCTTAAAGCGTGAGTGATGTGGGAAAGAGACAGAACTATACAAGTTGTCTAGCACCATCTCGTTCCCACTGTGAAACTACTTGCGCTATAAAACATTATGGTAGGCCATCTGGCCACTTTTACAATAACAATAGCAGGCTTTCTGGTCCCGGGCGGCGAGTAAAGGGCAACTCGCCACCCGACCATGGACCATGCCCGGGTCAACGGCGCGTTGTGTTCCACGCGCGCCTCAAGGAGTGTCAGCATGATGACGGGGCCCCCCTCTAGAGGGCCAAAGCCTGCCGGGGTCGCGGGAATTATCTCATTACCGTGACCCCGGGACATAACGGGCTATTGAAGGACACCGTGGATTTTAGTCAGTACAAGTCTGACAGTCCCTCCCGCCCTACCCGGAGTGGGAGGACTCATTTGATGATTTTACCACGCAAAAAAAAAAAAAGGCTTTCTGGTCCCTTTATGTCAACTATGATTTTTTTTCAGTGGCACTGAGCCAATTTTGACTATTCTGCTATGACATTTGGAGTACTATGATACATACTGAAATAACTAATCTACAATATTTAGTTTTGATTTGTTTTTATCTTACTGAATTTCTCTTTTGCAAAAGAACAGAGGGATGAAAAAAATATCCAATATTAAGCATTTAAAAGGAAAATTAATTTAATTTTGTTTTTGACATAAATATGAAATTGATGATTTTATATTGAACTAGCTTTTCCCAGCGGCTTCGCTCGCCCCCCCTCCTGAATTTTCTTTGCTATAAACCTCACTGAGCCCGAGACCTTTCCAACGAATGCAAAACCGTGGAAATCGGTTCGTGTGTTCTGGAGTTATAGCGTCAGGAAGGAAAACCCGACTTATTTTTATATAGTAGATCATCAAAAACAAACATGTTTTCATTGTTATAATGTTTATTTCATTCAATTAATGTCATAAAATATTTGTTATTTTCCTTCTAGAATTTTATATGAATGAATGAATTCATTCATTTATTATTAAGTAGGTATATTATTCTGAATATTTAGTCATAGTTACAGATGAGAGCATTTTGAATTATTCATCAATAAAAGATTAATCATTGTTTAAGGAATAGTAGGTAGTTATAGTAAGACTCACCATGGAATATTTTCAAGAAAACAGAGGCATAGCGTGCCTTGGCAGGGCCCCATATAAAAATTTGTTTGGGGGCTCTTAGGTAGGGTAAAGATTTAGCACTCAAAAAAAAACTTTAGGCACCTTTGCCGATGATACGGCCATACTAGGCACCTTTGCCGATGATACGGCCATACTGGCTACTGATGCCTGCCCGAGAAAAGCCTCTGCAAAACTACAAAACAGCCTTAATATGATCTCTATATGGCTTAAAGATTGGAAAATAAAAGCCAACGAAACAAAGTCAGTCCAGATGACTTTCACTACACGCAAAGAAACATGCCCACCTGTAACCTTAAACCACATAGAAGCACCGCAAGCAGAGGTCACTCGATACCTTGGTATATACCTTGACAGACGCCTTACGTGGAGACACCACATATTCACCAAACGCAAAGCCCTAGTGCAAAAACTTCGTAGTTTACACTGGATGCTCAACAGAAAGTCCCAAATGTCTCTGGGAAGCAAACTACTTATTTACAAATGCATTCTCAAGCCTATCTGGTGCTATGGTATCCAGCTTTGGGGAACTGCAGCAAACTCCAACATCGAAATCCTTCAAAGATTTCAATCAAAAACACTAAGACAGATAGTAAATGCTCCCTGGTATATCACAAATGAAAGAATACATAAAGATTTAAAGATAAAAACTGTCAAAGAAGAAATCAAAGCTAATATAATCACATACTCGACAAGATTGAAAGTTCACCCGAATCAATTAGCAACGAAATTAATGACAAACCCAGTTACCTTCTCAAGACTGAAAAGAAGGGCACCTCAAGACCTATATCAACCAGCATAAATGAGCTGTAGTATCGATCGGATGAGGCAGTGGCTTCATACCGTGCAAGATTAGAAACCATCATCTACCTATTACTGAATGTCCCAGGACAGATTGTATTAAATAAAAGGAGTTAAAAAAAAAAAAAAAAAAAAAAAAAAAAAAAAAAAAAAAAAACTGCATTTCTCTGTATCTACGCAGAGTCACCGAAATATAAACAAAAAATTGGACAAAGGTCATCAAAAAAATTCAAGATGCAACTGATCAGTCCAGAGGTCGGAATCAGGTAGTTATTTTAGTAATTACTTGCAAAATGTTGGTATTAATATGGATCTTCCCGGGATTTCTAATAGACAATCTTAGGTCAGTGGGAAACAGTATTACATATAGGTAAATAAAAAAAAACATCAGAGATAGATACGACAAATAAATTATGTGAAAGTAAATAACTATTTTATTTAATAAATCATTAAGTTTTTATTTATTTTTGTTTACGCATGTTGGCCCCGTATAATTGATACGGCAGATACGGCGGTATCTACGCCCTGCAAGAAAATATTGCACCATTTCGATCTATTTTAATGTTAGGTCATATTCAAAATTAGGTCTAGAATCTAGATAATTAATTAGTGTACACTATGCCTAATTCTTGAGCTCAAAAACATTTGACAATCTATAGACAATTAATATTTTTTTTTTAATGTACTGTCAAATTCTAGGTAGAGACTATAAACAGACAGGTAGGCTAGGTCATCCACTTTATGATCATACAAATCATTTTTTGCGCTCGATATAACCACCTAATATAGCATTGAAGATATTCAAATGTCGTGTTTAAAGGTAAACGAGTCGAGACGAAGCGTCCAAAGTAGTAATATCAACCAAAAACAAAGTATTCTTTAGTAAATTCTATTTAAGAAATCTGATGTCACTCTTGGTTATGTAGGCGCCTCGAGCAAGGCCGATAGAATACACGTAAACTACGATCATTACTAGCAATTAGAGAACTGTTTCAAACTAGTAGTAAGTCAAACAAGCGTTACATTTGCATTTTACACGGCTTCCTCCCAAAAAAACGAGCTAATCTTCAAGTTTTACACAAAAAATTACATGATACTCTATGTCAACAAAGCATAACGCTGCCAATTAGACAAGTTAACATGTAAACCAAATTAATTATCAGCATTTAACAGACGCTATGCTTCATGTAGAACGAGAATAACGAAGGAATTAGGTTACACAGAGCTTCCGATCGATATATTTATACGAAATCCTGAAAGCTCAAGTCACAAGATGGCGGGAATATAACCCTGCCGAAATGAAAACGTCGGGTCCACTAGGAAGTGCATCGATAATGACGCGACCCAAATTCGGTCGGGTTATACGTCTGATCGGACAGATGTAAGAATTCTCGTTTACTACGAGTTTTCTGTAAAGTTGACGATTTTGCGATTACCGTGTATGAAAGTTTGTGATGATATATAACTATTCTTACCGTATTTATTCTCCATTAGCGCTTAAAACAACACAAAACACTTAAATTTTTACACAAGCACTCACACGCCCATACGGTATGTAACAACATCACGAGTACTACTGCGCCATCTGGTGCGTTCTTGATCTAATGCAGCAATTACCTGTGGCTACATTCACTATGGTGTTAATTTAATAATTTCATCGGTAATTAGCGCAGTTAACTTTAAATTATGACTAATTTTAAATAAAACAACAATTATTGAGGACAATATTGTTTAAAACACACACGTTAAAGGCTAATTGACGCCTCAGTCGATTGAAAATGCGGAATAAATTCATGTAACGCGCGCAGTATTGATTTTTTCACGCAGCTGATTCACTAGCGGGCAAACGTAATAGCACGTCCGAATTCGCGCAATCGAGAACAAAGTTTGACTCATCGTTATTTCTGTTCGATTTTTATGAAGTTCTGACTGATACTTTATTGTTGATAATGCTTTATTCAGTTAGAAATTGTTTATTTGAGCTCATGGCTAAATATGGCAAGTGGTCGGCTACGGCTACATGTAGATCTTGATTTCATCTCAGGAATTCATTGAATCAAGGTCGGCGTAGGCTTGTTCGACTTGTAAGGAGAGCTAATCAATCGATTTATCTTGTACACTGTCAGTGACTTCCGCTGTCTCTAAAGTCTCTATGATGTACCTACTAATACTAAGTTGTAACGAAGTAATTTACTGACTTTATTCCGTAGTCTGAATTAAATATTACTACCTACACGCTTTTGGAGAAGCTCGTCCCAAAAATTTTGATGAATGAACACAGAACACCCAATGAAGCCAGAACGACAAAAAACGGGGCTCTTCATACTTCTTGTACCTACATAAGCGATAGGTAGCTAGGTGCCTAATGATATTTTAAAGGGGCATTACATAGGTACTTATCCAAGCACACGGGCCACTGGCCACAACCACAAAACGCCGCCACCGGCATATTTCTTGTAGTTTTCATACATTTTATATTGACTCGCCCCATACGGTAGACGCTAGTGGCCGCCACACGCTACAATCGTCGCTGCTCGCTTCTTGTGGTCCGTACCGGCCACTAAACGCCGCCACACGCCACTCGCGCGATTCCAAACCCCTCTCTTTCTTACCCTTCGATTGATCGAAGCTCTTACCTCAGTAATGAATTCATGGGCGTAGCCAGCCATGGGATCAGGGTGGGGCAGCGCCATGGGATCAGGGTGGGGCAGCGCCATGGGATCAGGGTGGGGTAGCAATCTAAAATAATGTTTTATTTTTTATTTTTGTGTCAACTGTTGACTGTAAACTTTTTAGTACTTACCTTAATTTAGTTTTAGGGTTTGGTTAGGTACCTTACAGGTCAGAGTCAGGGTGGGGCAAGCGCCCCACTCTGCCCCACCGTGGCTAAGCCCATGAATGCATTGGTTAAAATAGTAGCAGCCAGCGACCACAAGTGTCGGCCGCCGGCCAATAGTGGCTGTCGCGCGCTTCAGTTTCTCTGTGGCCGCTTCTAGCTTCTCGTGGCGGCGTTTTGTGGTTGTGGCCAGTGGCCCGTGTGCGGCGACACTTATTTCTAGTACTCTATAAACTGATAAGCTGTTCCCCGTGGTTTTAAACCAGCTGCTGGGCTCCTATTGCTCGTAGCGTGTTTTGTAGCCTTAAAGCTTTCCTCAATAAGTGGAGTTTTCAATTCGCACTAGTAGTTTCTTAGATAATCGCGTTCAGCCAAACAAAGAAACTCTTCAGCTATATTAGTAGAAGGTTCTCTGTTCTGTCATATAAATACGTAAGTAAGCCTCTTTGCTGTGCCCTGTAGGTAAGTTTCAAAACTTTCAATTTACCAAATGGATAGACTACTGCAGTGTTCTATAATAGACTATGGTGCTTTATGCGGCAATGAGATTGCATTTTTGTAAGTTACCGGGCAGTCCAACTATGAATGAACAACACTGGATAATATTTTATACCTGCCTGATGTTAACTGAAATAAGACAGTAGGATTTTAAAATAAAGATATTTCAATATGCATTTTGAATAGTCATCATCATCATCATAATCAGCAGTGCTGGGACACAGGCCTCCTCTCTGTGGGAGGGAGTGGGCCATAATCCATCACGCGGGTCCAGTGCGGGTTCGCAGATATCAAATCTTCGAATTTTTTGTTCTAGGAGATGCCGGTTTCCTCACGATGTTTTCCTTCACCGTTGAATTTTGAATAGTGGCAAAATATTATTCAAATTGAGATCAAACTAAGTACAGAGTTTTCAATAATTAATGTCAGTTTTCACCAACAGTAGGTGACACCTAAAATGAACGCTTAAAGAAAAGCGCCGAAAGTTGAATGAATCGAACAGTGCTATATTATTATGGTGCAGCCCACGCAGCCTAATGCCACAAACAAACAGGCATAAGACGTGGTGTAATAATTTTACATTCCGTGTTACGGTAGTGGAGAACATAAAAGCTAGAAAATCAAATGTCCCCAGTGGCGGATTTACCAATAGGCTAAGTAGGCTGGAGCCTAGGGCGGCAGATTTAGAGGGGCGGCAAATTTAGCCCAAGTAATAATAAAAAAAACTTTTAGTTATATGTATACACATTACGTTCGTAATCCGTATAAACGATTACTGAATGCACTGTAAAATATAGGTACTTATGCGATCACGAATTTTAAAAATATTTCAAACTTCTACCCTTTTTTTTTTTTTTGTTTTTTTTTATCGTGGTAAAATCATCAAATGAGTCCTCCCACCCCGGGCAGGGCGGGAGGGACTGTCAGACTTGTACTGACTAAAATCCACGGTGTCCTTACGCCCACGGCGACGGACGTCGCAAGACGATCTCTGGCCACCGTAGGCGCGGGCATGCGGGCGGCGAGTAAAGGGCAACTCGCAGCTCGACCATGGACCATGCCCGGGTCGACGGCGCGTTGTGTTCCACGCGCGCCTCAAAGAGCGTCAGCATAATGACGGGGCCCCCTCTCTAGAGGGCCAAAGCCTGCCGGGGTCGCGGGACTTATCTCATCACCGTGACCCCGGAACATAAAGGGCTATTGAAGGACACCGTGGATTTTAGTCAGTACAAGTCTGACAGTATGGGGTGGGAGGACTCATTTGATGATTTTACCACGATAAAAAAAAAGTCAAAGGTTCCTTATTGCGATTTCTATATTTAATGTTGTGTGACTTGGCCTTAGTAAGGAACCTTAGACTTGGCACGACTTTGTCTAGATTTCATTACTTTTTAGAGATAAACAAGCAGCTCCATCGAGTTTTGGCTAGTTTTTTACAGAATGTTTATGGTGGGATTTCACTTCTTTTTGTAGAAACGTGGGCATTTTTTTTTGACGTTCGATTTTTGACATCAAATGAAGCGGCCCACCAAGTTGAATATTTTTTGTAAAGGCGGTATGTCGATCTCTAATAGTTTAGTTGGGCTCTTGTGTTTTCTAATTAGGGTCACCAGGAACTCCAGATCTTCGATTATCCTAGTTTTTATAGTTTTTCCTTTATGTGGCCATTAAACGGTAACTCTGTACCAAATTTCAGTTCTCTGAGTTTATGGGAAGTACTAGTTCTATTTTGATGATCATGAGTGAGTGTCGTAAATGCGAAACTTTGCTTTCGCTTAGCTTCGGAACTAAATGACCTAAAGACTTGAAATTTTGGATTTTAAGTATGTGATTATAGCTTACTGGATGACGAAAATTTCTGCGTTCTGGTCTTATCCAGAGGTTCTCAAATAGGGGCCTGAAAATGTGGCGAAATGGTTCCAGTAAAGAATGGTACGGCAGTGTTTGCTTCGCGCTCTTCCTGGCGGGGGCACTGCTGTGCCCCCCGATAACGGGAAAAAGCCGATGTAATGAGGACGATAGAATACAAATCATAAAGTTGCAATTTCTGAATAAATGTAACTAATATGATTGTGAACTAAACTAACGTATTGAATTTCAAAAGTCAGTAGGGGCGGCAAAAATCGAATAGCCTACTAGCGGCAAATTTGTAAATCCGCCACTGAATGTCCCTACCATTTTGCAGCCTTTCTATCTCTTCTGAACCATGGAATTATTTATGTAACATAGCGGAACGTGTTTTGATCAAAGACTTCAGCGAGGAAAACAATCGGGGTGTATTGATTTACTACCCACAAAGTAATTTTTCATGGGTACCGTTAAGAAAACTGGTAACAGCGCCATCTGTTGTCGAGTAGAAAAACTACACCAAAATTTTCGAGTTGTTTTTAAAGGGATTATACATACAAAATAAGTAGCGGTAATTTCTATAGAGTAGGAGTATAAGTAATTATAATACCGAGAATTATACACGTAATGAGTAATGCCAATAAAGAAAAATTAATAAAACAGTAAAATGTATTGACAGTAACGTGCGCAGTTTTAAAATGGAAGATAGAATGAAAAAAAAAAATACTTAAAAAGCGGGGTTGACACAAGAAAAAAAGACAACTGTTTGAAATCTAGGAAAGATAATGCTCGGTCTATGCTCTATGTCTATGATTAATAACTTGTATTTGACTAAGATACTTTTGAATGTAAGGTTAGCCTTTTCATGGTCTAATAAAATAGGTAAGTATATGATATAGAAGCCCATGTATTACGACATAGTCACATAGTCACCACATAAGCACCCCATAAGCGTCGAAAAACTTAACGACCCAAAAACATGGAAATACCCTCTTCCATCCCACTTAACACTTAACAGAAAAAAAATTTCGTCGAAAAACAACATACATTCGTACCTACCCCCTACACAACAAGGGATGAAGATACGAAACACTAATAGAGATAAATATCTCGAAGCTCCCTTGCGAAATTTTTGATAAATTGACCTATTCACCTCTCGCTTACACCAATGTAATTTGATGTAAGAGAGAAGGGGATGGGGTAACGATATGAATATTTTTATTGTTCTGATACAAGGGTGGGTAGTTATGAAATGACTTGATTGTGTACTGTTGGCAGAAACGTTACAATAGTTTTATGTTTTCATGTTATTTTTCTGCGGAAAACTAAATTAAGAGAAATTATTTTTGCGTGAACATTATAATCCTTGGCTTTTTCAACTATATTGTGGTCTGCTTCCAGTCGAACCAGATGCAGCTGAATATCAGTATTTTACATGGAGCGACTGACTATCGGACCTCCACAAACCAGTACCTGGAATACGAATACCCTATGGTAAGACTGGTTGTCAGACTTATTAGCTTCTGACTAACAGTAACGTGCTTTCCGAGGCACGGAGGAAACTCGCTATGACAGGTCGTCACCCATCCACAGACCAACCTCGGCAAGTGCAGCTTAACCCGGAAGATCGGCCTGTGCGGCTGTAATTATTTAGCCACTAGCTCATATACGTCACTTCTAGGTATTAATTTTAATAGTTCTAACTTAACGAGTTTTAAAACACTTTTTTTCTGACTGTACAACGCACAACACAATGAAAAGATGTCATAATTAAGTTAAAACTTAAACGGTTGGGCGTCCCTTAATGTGGCGCTCATTTAAATAATCGTTGTTTATTTGATAACGAATTGTTCACTCAACTGTGAAGAGACATGTCTGCAGAGGCGTAGCCATACCGCCGTATCAATTATAAGGCCCCCAAGTGTCAAGGGCCCCCGACGATTGGAATAAAATTAAAAACATAACAAGGTTGCTCCAATTATCGTACTCCTCATCATCATCAGCCGGAAGACGTCCACTGCTGAACATAGGCCTCCCCCTTAGACCGCCACGCCGAACGACAATTCGCGACTTCCATCGCACGGCACGATTGCCCGCGACTCTCACGATACCATCGGTCCACCTAGTGGGAGGCCTACGGTCCGTGGTCGACACCCGACAACTTTTCTTCCCCATCTGTTATCAGTTCTACGAGCGATGTGGCCTGCCAATTGCCACTTAAACTTGCAAAATGAGCTATATCGGTAACTCTGGTTCTTGGCCGAATATCCATGTTCCGGATTTTATCCCGCAAAGAAACTCCGAGCATAGCTCTTTCCATTGCTCGTAGTCTCTCGAAAAGAATTTATTCCTTGAATCTCTTCACCCCTATTCGTACATTCTCATGCAGCAAACTCCGTATTTTCTCAACACAAGACATTAGACATCTCAACGGGGCGTCCATCTCGATATATCTCGATAAGCATCTCTACATTGCATGGAACATCGTACACAGCACTAAATTACATCGATACAGTCCCCGCTACAATTGTAGCAAGTTATCTGATGGTGGATCTGATTTATTTTCAAATGTTTTCATTGGATTTGATTGGATTTGCTATTTTATTGGTTATTGGGGTGAGACCGACGATCTATTCATGGATATTTTGAATTTGTTTTATTGTGACAAGCTCGCCATATTATTATTTCGAGACACTGAAACTCGTAATATCAGATTCTATCATAATGAAAAAAGCATGGCTATGAAGTCTCAACGAGTCCGGAAAAACTACTTATTCATCATCATCATCATCATCTGCCTGCCTTTTCCCAACTATATTGTGGTCTGCTTCCAGTCGAACCAGATGCAGCTGAATATCAGTATTTTACATGGAGCAACTGACTATCGGACCTCCACAACACAGTAACTGGTTAATACGATACCCCATGGTAAAACTGGCTGTCAAACTTTGGAGCTTCTGACTAACAGTAACGACAAAGGATGATAATTAACATTCGTCCAGATGGCCGATGGTAGAAAGGATTTGGTTGTAAAGATCGCAAAGTTTAATCGTATCACAAGTTATCCCAATTTCGTTTATAGAAATAATAACAGTCAGAGTTATTTTCACATTTATAAAATTAGTTTGGATAACAACAATAACTTTAAGTTGTAGACCATCTCAAGTAAAACCACTTTGCAAAATACAAAAAGCTTTGCCTTCAACTGCGGGTCAAAGTTCTCATAATTCATATTTATAGTTGTTCAAACCCTCACTGTAGGGCTCCGCGAAATATAATCAATTGTATAAAGTGTATCACTTAATACTGGCTAGTGAACCGCAGTCGCGCAAATCTGTACAAATACGCTAAGCTCCCACAAGAGAGGGGAGATTTAACAAAGATTTAAGTATGCTAGATAAGGCAGAGAGAATTCGTGGGTACACTTTTCTTTTTATCATGTTAAAATCATCAAATGATTCCTCCCACCCAGGGCAGGGCGGCAGGGACTATCAGACTCGTACTGACTAAAATCCACGGTGTCCTTCAATAGCCCTTTACGTTCCGGGGTCACGGTAAATCATACGTTCTGCGACCCCGGGGTACGGTCACTTACAGGACCAATCATGCGCGAGACAAGAACTCGAAAGACTTGGGTCAGTCTTTTACACAGAATCGGCTGGATGAATCAAAATACCTTTTTTTTAATTCTGGACACTAGGAGCAGATGGGCTCCGATTTACGAGTTGTATAGGTCTTGGGTTCGAACTCAGTCAGGCGCATTACTTTGTGTAATTTATTTCATCGCCACTGCTCTCAAAACGGTGAAGAAAAACATCGTGAGGAAACCGGCGTTTCCTAGAACCAAAAATTCGAAGACATGTGACATCTACCAACCCGCACTGGGTCAGTATAAAATGTCTAGATTCCGTGTTCGAAACAAAACGTAACGTTTTTAGTACAACCACTTTTTATAAATGTGTGAGTGAGCGCCACGCACACATTTAAATGTTATCCGTGGAGATGCTCACTTGTTTGACTTAGGAACGACGGGGTTAATTTTTCTTCCATATTTTTGGCTTCAATTCTCAGTGGCCTACTAGCAATCTGGACATTCCATTCCAGACTAAGGGCTCATGTACACGACGCCTCCGCCGCGCCGCGCCGCCACCGCGCCGCAGTGCTGTGTATATCATAGCGACCGCGCCGCCGCCCCGCCGCTATCGCGCCGCCGCCGCTGAACATCAAACAATAGCGAATGGCGATGTCGGAGCGGCGTTGCGGCGGCGGGCGGCGTCCTGTACATGAGCACTAAAGCAAAATCCTCAGTTATTCAATTATATAAGTTTTTTTTTTAAACAACTCTGAAGTCCTCTATGTGAGCCATTTTTAGGGTTCCGTAGCCAAATGGCAAAAACGGAACTCTTATAGATTCGTCATGTCTGTCTGTCTGTCCGTCCGTATGTCACAGCCACTTTTTGTCGAAAGTATAAGAGCTATCCTGTTGAAACTTGGTAAGTAGATGTATCATGTGAACCGCATTAGGATTTACACAAAAATAAAACAAATTTTGGGGTGTCCCCCATACTTAGAATTGAAACTCAAAAATTTTTTTTTCACCAAACCCATACGTGTGGGGTATCTATGGATAGGTCTTTAAAAATGATATTGAGGTTACTAACATCATTTTTTTCTAAATTGAACAGTTTGCGCGAGAACTTCTAAAATAAGAGAATGATAAAACTAAAAAAATATATAATGTAGACCTCAACCAAAACTACCAACGAAAATTGGTTTGGATGAGATACAGTTAGCAGTTTTTGAGATATAGTACATTTTCAAAAGCCGCAAATATAACTTTGCCATTCATACAAATACTATGAAAAACAAAGTTATTTTTATTGTTTGTGTATATTACTTACTAATCTCAATATAATTATATATAATTATATCTCTAATCTATGCTTGCTGCTACGGAACCCTTCATGGGCGAGTCCAACTCGCACTTGGCCGGTTTTTTCTAAACTGAACAGTTTGCGCGAGAGACACTTCCAAAGTGGTAAAACGTGTGTCCCCCCCCCCCCCCCTGTAACTTCTAATATAAGAGAATGATAAAACTAAAAAAAATGTATAATGTAGACCTTTTTTTTTTTTTTTTTTTTTTTTTTTAGGGTGGCAAAATCATCAAATGAGGCCTCCCGCCCTGGGTGGGGCAGAAGGGACTGTCAGACTCTTACTGACTAAAATCCACCCGTGTTCCTTCGGATGCCCTTTACGTTCCGGGGCCACGGTATCCTGGATTAAGAAAAAATCCGCGACCCCGGCAGGCATTTGGCCCCATAAGGGGCCCCGTCGGTGACGCGTGAAACACGACACGCCACCGACCCGGGCTTGGTCCTTGGTCGGACGGCGAGCTTACCCATTACTCACCGTCCGCAAGCCCGCTCCGCTGCTGTGCCCTCTGCTAATCAGAGGGACACGCATTGGAGCTTCCACCCGACAGGCTATTCGCATACGGGCAAAGAAACCCCCTTAGGCACACAGTGCCTAAGGAAGAGTTTTTGCCCGCATCCCAGGGCGCACCGGCCCGAAAAACTGGTCTTCCCCCCGGACGTATCCGTGAGGGAACTCCAGTCCACGGACGCACGTGGAGGTTACCTGTCTTAGCACCCCATAATGTAGACCTTAACAAAAACTTCCAACGAAAATTGGTTTGGATGAGATACAGTTAGCAGTTTTTGAGATATAGTACATTTTAAAAAAAACCGCAAATATAACTTTGCCATTCATACAAACACTATGAAAAACAAAGTTATTTTTATTGTTTGTGTATATTACTTACTAATCTCAATCTCCGCAAAATTTCTAGTGTGAGTTTACCGGCGTTCCTGTCCTCTGTCCACAGCACTGAAACCTTAAACAGGAAGATTTTAAGTCTCTCCCTGGTTGACTCCGAAGTGCCGTGCTTGACAGATGCGGAGAACGTCTGGAAAATGACTTGCCCGGATTCAGATCGACCCGTGAACCCATCTTCCCAGAGGCAGTGGGATGAGCCGCTCTGCAGGTTGGTACGGTACAATCTTATTAATACGTCAACCAATTCTGTAGAGCGTGCCCGCCTGCTGGCTGTGGGCAAGTGGGAGTCGGGTCTATGGCTTCAGGCACTACCGTCACCCAACATAGGTACCATGCTGGGTGACGAAACCTTCCGGATCGCTACATGCCTGCGTCTGGGCGCTCCTTGCGGGGCTCCACATCGTTGTCAGTGTGGCGAAGGCGTCGACTGCCTCGCGCACCATGGCCTTTCCTGCAGCAAGAGTGCAGGTCGGCTAGCACGGCAGTATAAATGACATTATCCGTCGTGCTCTTGTCACCGCCGGGGTGCCATCCGTTTTAGAACCCAGTGGCTTGGCACGCGACGATGGGAAGAGACCAGATGGGATGACTATAATGCCTTGGAAGTTGGGTAGACCTTTGGTGTGGGATGCAACATGTGTCGATACCCTTGCGCCATCCCATCTTCCTGGTACTACATGCTGTGCTGGTGCGGCTGCTGCAAGTGCCGAAAACCTCAAACGGCGCAAATACAATGGCTTGACTTCTAGCTATGTGTTTGAGCCGTTTGGGGTTGAAACACTAGGGCCATGAGGTCCGAGTGCCCACCGAGTCTTCAAAGACATCGCCAAGCGTATAGTCGACGCCTCTCGTGACCAGAGGGCTGGCCTATTTCTCGGTCAAAGGATCAGCATTGCCATTCAACGCGGCAATGCTGTCAGCGTTCTGGGCACTTTCCCCATTGACAACGATGTGGATGAATTTTTTGACGCCATGTAAATTTTTAATTTTAGTTTTAGTTTAGTTATTTTGTAAATATTTTAGTTTTCTTTTTAGTTTTTAAAGGTAGTGTGTACATATAGGTTTTTTTTATAATTAATAATTATCTACGTAGTTGTAATAAATGATCTTTTATGATAATTCGAACAATAAATAAATCTCAATATAATTATATCCCTAATCTATGCTTGCTTCTACGGAACCCTTCATGGGCGAGTTCAACTCGCACTTGGCCGGTTTTTTTACTCCACTGTCTTACTGTTGGGAAAATGTCTCATCAATTTTTTCTATTATTTTTTTCACACTGCTTTTAATAATCCGTTTGCAATAATAATTATCTACCTTGCGACTTCGCTTGGATTGATGTCAACTATATAAAATTTTCTTCCGTGTTTTTAGCTTCAAGCCACATCCAGCAACTTTTAGCGATCCAATAAGCCTAATGCACGCTAAACTCTTCGCGTCAATATTTGTTCGGAGTTTCGGACACATCGCATGCGCTCGTGGGGACATACATCACGGTTCAATGCCGGCAACGGGATTAGCAGGAGTCAAGTGGTTTGTGTTTGAGGATCGCTAGTTATGTCGCGACACACACACAAGGTACGGCTCAGGAAAGCAAAGGGCACGTGACGGAATAAACAGGAGTCTGACAGTTCCTTCCAAGGCGATTTCCAGCGGACAGCGAGTAATGGGCGACTCGCTGTGATCATAAACCATGTCAGGGTCGACTGCGGTTTTCTAAGCGCGCCTCAAAGAGCTGTCAGGAGTATGACGTGGCCTCCCTGAAGGCTAAAGACTGCCGTGGTCGCGGGACTGTCTTGTCAAGCGCGGCTCCTGAACGTAAAGGGCTATTGAAGGACACCGTGGATTTAAGCCAGAACAAGTCTGACAGTTCTTCCCGTCCCTTCCAAGTTGGTAGACTCATTTGATGATCTAAATACCCCAAAAAAACAAGGAGCTTTCGGAGCTCAAATAAAGATAGTGCATCTCACAAGATAGGTCTATCAAAGGAGTGCTATTAAAATACTGATATTTACCGTCCCTAAAAGGCACACAAAAACTTTTCTTCATCTGAGAAAAACTTCTCTGTCGTACCCAAAGTACCCAAAAAAAAAAACAACAATTCTTGCGTGCTTCTGTCACCGAGCTGTCACAAAGACATCAAAATAATCGTGTTCCAAAACCACAAAACTTGCAATAAAATTTGTAAAGTTTCAGAAACTTTAAAACGGACCAACTCTACAAGAAAATCAAAATGAAAGCAGCATGCATTGTGTTGACAATTTTCATATTAATAGCCATCATGGGCGTCTGTGTGATGGTGAAATTCGCCACAGACATTACAGTAGAGGAAAGGAAGAGAGAGTTCATTTTTGGCGAGACGGTGTACCAGTATCCAAAGACCAAATCCATGGGAGTCATCTCCTTATTGGAAAACTCCTCGTTAATGATCACCGAGAGATTCCCATACATTGCGGCGATCACGAGAAACACTTCTGACTTGTGGTCCTTCGCTTGTTTTGCTAGCATTGTGCTTGTTAAATGGGTGATTACTTCGGCTCATTGCAGGTAAGAGATACCGCTAATCATCATCAGCCGTCCACTGCTGAACATAGGCCTTCTCCTTACACCTTGCCGCTGTGAGCGATGAATTGCGAATTTGAGTACTTAGAAAGTAACTAGTGTCTTGTTCGTGTCGCCCGTCGCACCATTCACTGCATAAACTAAAGTCGTGAACGGTTAGACTTTGACGCCGACCGACAATCCGCCACTTGCAACTGCTTGTAGAGCTACCTGTGACTGGAGACTTTGTCGAGGTGACTTTTTGTTTACCAGTGGTCATCATTTGCCTACCTTTTCCCAATTATATTGTGGTTGGCTTCCAGTCGAACCAGATGCAGCCAAATATCAGTATTTTACATGGAGCGACTGACTATGAAACCTCCACAATACAGTAGCTGGGTAATACGATACTCCACAGTAAGTCTGGTTATCAGACTTTAGAGCTTTTGACTAACAGTAAGAACGGTCAAAGATCTAAAAAATGACAGCCGGGACCAACGGCTTTACGTGCTTTCCGAGGCACGGAGGAAACTCGCTATGACAGATGGTCACCCGTCCACACAACCTAGGCAAGCGCGACTTAACTCGAAAGATCGGCCTGTGCGGCTGTAAGAATTTAGCCACGAGCTCCTCCAGTCACTACAAGACAGTCTCAAAAAAATACACTTTTTTTTAACCGACTTCAAAAAGGAGGAGGTTATCAATTCGACGGTATGTTTTTTTTTTTTTTTTTTGTATATTTGTTACGCGATTACTCCGCCAATTGTGGACCGATTTTTTAAATTCTTTTTTTGTTCGAAAGGAGGTACTTCTGAGGTGGTCCCATAGTCACCAAGTTGGGATCTGATGATTGGATCCTGGAGAAATCGAGAGCAATCCTCGAATTTTATAGGCCGACACACCGTTTTTCGCAAATTTTATGAAGTCATTTAAGTACTTGGGTATGGTAATCATAATTTCATGTAGCTGAGCTGATGATGGAAGGTAGAACTCCTTAATAGTAAGGAGTAGGTATCGACTGATTTAGTTTGAGTTCACATATCTCTGGAACTACAAGTCCGATTTAAGTAATTCTTTTTTTGTTGTACTAGGTATCATTTAACTTAGGGAATATTGCAAGTTTCATCAAAATCGGTTCAGTAGTTTTCGAGATAGGGAATTTTATTAGCTTATTGTGTACATGAGCGATGTTAATACCGGTATTATGAATTACAAAATTCTAGTGCACGTGTTGTATTTGACAAGAACTCGGGTTGAATATTTAAACTAAAAAGAGTAAAATAAAAACTTTTTCAAAAAAAAAATGTAACCGCCTTCAAAAACAACCATAAAAAACGGTAAAAAACCTACAAAATAACTTTTCTTTCGGAAGTCGGTGGCAAAAAAAAGACAATGAAATAAAGAAAACAAAGACACCGACTTCCGAAAGAAAAGTTATTTTGTAGGTTTTTTACCGTTTTTTTTTAAATGGTAAGATCATCAAATGAGTCCTGCCACTCAGGGCAGGACGGCGGAGACTGTCAGACTTGTACAGTCTAAAATCCATAGTGCCCTTCAATACCCCTTTATGTTACGAGGTCACGGTTAACTAATAGTCCCGCGACCCCGGCAGTCTTTGGCCCTCTAAGAGGGGCCTCGTCATATTGCTGACTACCTACTCTTTGAGGTGCGCGTGGAACACAACGCGCCGTCGCGTCGTCGACCCGAGGCTCATGTTGTGCCTACTGAATAAAATAAATCTTAAGTTACATTTTTATACGCATTAACCCCTGCGTCGCGTCTTCGCAAAGATATTTGAAAAGAAACGAAACATTCAGTTGCGAGCAGGGTTCGATCCTGCGTCTTCTGGATAGGTACTCCAGACGCCTTAATCACTCGGCCATCGCAACCACTACTCACAAAGCTGAATTTCTCGTTCCCTTGCTTTTCGAGCGCTGTGTGCAACTGAATTTTTCGTTTCTTTACAAATATCTTTGCGAAGACAAAGCCTAGTAGTTAAGGCGTCTGGATTACCATCCAGAAGACGCAGGATCGAACCCTGCTCGCAACTGAATTTTTCGTTTCTTTACAAAAATAAATCATTGTTACAGACATCCCAATATGACACACCGGGTGCTTCTCTTCCAAGATCTGGCCCGGAACTACACTCACACTTACCACATCTTGTTCTGGCGTCTCCACGAGAAGTTTAACACCAGCAATCAATATCGTAACGACATCGCTTTGGCGAAGGTCAACGTGGATTTCTATCCTTACGACATGAAACCTTCCGTCTTTGATGAGAGAGAGGTACCGGTCCATTTTTAACAGGCTTTGAAAAAAGGAGGAGGTTCTGAATTCGTCGAAATCTTTTTATGTATGTTCCTCGTTATCTCGATGACGCCTGGACCGATTTGAAAATTATTTTTTTGTTTGAAATGGTACACTTTAGAAATGGTCCCATGGTTATTAGGTCAGAATCTGATGACGGGATCTTGGAGAAATCGGAGGAACTTCAGTGAAATGAAGCAAATCAACGGCGATTGCAGCTACTATAAAATATTGTTTGTTTTCATATTCATTGTTCACGCACTAAAAAGAGTAAAATAACATTAAAAAAAAAAAACACTGAAAAACGTCCCGTTGACTAGGTACCTAGTTCATACAATAGTTTTTAATGTTACTTTTTGGAGATCTAGATTTAATTCTGTATTTAATTAGGTTATATAACTTTAGAACCAATGCTTCAAATGACATTTAACCTAGATACTTTAAAAGTACTGTTAAAAAGCTATAAAATGATATAGATCTTCATTCTGTACTATCTGGGGCAGACTTCCATACTAATTTAGACATCTTCCTTCATCTTCTTTCTAGGTTTACGCACTCGAGGCTAGTGTTTGGAAGACAGTTTCTACCATGGACAAGAGAATCTTTTTAACCAACGACTTAGCGAAATACGAAGTCCAGGTTACTAACCCAGGGAAATGCTTTGAAGGCTATGGTCTAGAATTGGACGAAAGTCTAATATGCATAGATGTGTCCGATCACGACGATTGTTTTGTACACGAATTTGGACCTTTATACGCTGGTGATAAGATCGTGGGTCTTCTAACAGTGAAGCCAAAGGATTGTGATATGAAACTAGCTATTTTTACTAATGTTTCGTACTATACTAACTGGATTTTAAAAGCTACGCATACTGCTTATTATGGATGATGACAGTTTTTTTTTTAATTTTTGTTTTTTATTTTATTGTAACACTCAGGAATAATGGCGTGGTAAATAATTGTAGACGGTATAAATGCAATCAGTTATTTGTATTTCCTTGCTTTAACAAATTATGAAGAGCCTCGATGCTAGGCACAACTCGTATTTTCCATGGCTGACGGCTGACTGATAGGCAACCATAAAGTTCATAGATATAGTGAAGAAGGATATATGGCGTGGAATTCAAAATGTATAGAAAACTGGTGAAGCCACAATTGCCCCTCCATAATGCTAATATTGCAACACACAGTTCTGTCAAAACAATACTACGAACACGTGCACACACGCGCCATCGATAACTCAGTCATTTAAATATAAACCTAATTCTTTACACCACAGCGTACTTTTTCCGTATAATTTACTCACACTAAAACAATTTTATTATCATTGTGTGTTGTCGGGACATAACTGTATTTGCCTCTCGCGCTCATATACAACGGACGCACCATGCGACATCACGGCTTGATGAGGTATCGTTATGTCCGTTTAACATTGCTTGCCCAGTCACTCAGTGATAGACGGTGGTTGTAAAAGAGCAATGTATTTAATGCAAAAACAATACAGTCGGAGTAATATAGGAAAACAAAAATAAAATAGTACAAGTCAATAGCTGAGCGAAACGCTCAACACCACGTGGTCACCGACACGCCCCTTTGCCACTTCTCCTGTTTTTAATATTTCTGTGTTAAAGTTACATGCTCTGTGGCAACAACTGTCTCATCATTCCCTGTAAACAGGACTCCTTGGTCACATCCTCTGCACAAGATGAGGCCTGATCTCGTGGCAAGATGTGACGGCATGGCTAGCGGCTGAGCAGGCTTGCTAAAAGGCTTTTGGCATTGGCTGACTGGCTGCGGCTAACTGGCTGGCACTGGGCCCGCGTGGTAGATTATGGTCCACTCCCTCTCACAGATAGGAGGCCTGTGTCCCAGCAGTGGGAACATTATAGGCTGATGATGAAGTATTATAATTATAAACTAACATAATTCTAAAAAATGCAAAGAAAAATATGCCTTACTACTTAAGGCTTATTTTCCTTTGCATTTTTTTTGCACAAAGGATGTGCCTTTTTTGCTTAAAGAAGGCAGTCGAGTTGTATCACTTTTCACTAAGGGTACAGAATGTATTTTATTATGAGTCCATCCGCCTTGCCTGGAATGTTGGAATCTTATAGCCGGGTCACACTAACGGCATTTCCTCTTGATTTTCGCGATACCAGTCTAAAGTTCGTATAAACGTCCATCAACACGATAATTAGCGGAATTTCCCGTCAGTGTAGACATGCGTTCCATTGTTACGGTGCCATAGATACATGGAGATTGGGTTAAGCGGTTCCTTATCTAGCTGTCAAATAAATACAAGCAGACAAGTGCGAGAGAAACAAAGTTATTTTGTGACTATTTGAATATTGTAGCTAAAGATACGAGGCAGTTATTGTCCGCACAATCGCTTTTTCTCTTTCTAGGGATCTCGGGAGGGGTAAATTGTTCAGGATATTTATATCTATGACTACTTTTTAGGGCTTTAGGGGATCAAACCTACGACAGCTACTCAGCTCAGCTCACTGCGCCAACCTTGCAATCATCATCATCATCATCATTGGCAGCCCTGTTCCACCCACCGCTGAGTATAAGCCTTCTCCCTTTTGTGCTATACTTCACTAAACCGCGCATGTCTTAAACAGGTTAATACCCGTGATCATCTGGATGTCGTCGTCCTCCCACCGGGCTATTGGTCTGCCAACACTTCTCGATTAGCACTGGAATACTGTAAACATGTTTACATCCAGTAAAGGCGTCCAGAATCGGAATAGAGTATGGATGGTGGATTTTCAAAGACGATGATTTTACGAAGATTTTCATCAAATATCTTCTTATCTTTTTTTTAATTTTTTTTTTCAATCTAATAAATGAGTCAATCTTCAATATTTGAGACATCCGTTGAGGATAATGACGCCCGATCTTTTACTACTAGTGCAACCATCCACTGACAAAAAAACAAAAATATAAATTATTTTAATTACATCTAACATAAATTAAATTAAAATAATTTATGTTTTTGTTCTTTGTCAACGGATGTCTCAAATATTGAAGATTGACCCAAATGATGCTGGATCCAGTTACTGGATTGAATCAACGTAAGTCAGTTTTAACATGATACTGACAGAAAAACTAAAAGAGTGAGATCACTCAGATGCCAAGGTAGTAGGTAGGTAGGTAGGCTCCCCAAGTTTAAAAATAAAAGGGCTGAAATAAAAATAAAAAAAAACACAAAATCACGAATCACGAGTAGTCTTCAAAATCCATTTAGTATAATAAGAAACATTTGTAAAAATTGACAATTTCATATCACAATCCATAGGCTTAACCAATAACAAACCTACAAGTTTATCCCCGGAAAATACGGGTCCAAAATCATGGGTGAAACAATCATCAAACTCTGAGGTATCAACACAGATGAGGGCATCATCAATTTCTACACCGTAGCTCTCGAAACATCGTCCTGCGTGGCCAATTTTAACATCGTACTTATCAAACTGATTGGTTAAGTACAACTGCTTATCCATGGTAGCTACAGTCTTCCACACACTGGCTTCAATACCCATTACCATTGACTCATCGATAACCGCTGGTCGCAACTTATAAGGGTAGTTTTCAATGTTCAATTTGGCAACTGCAATGTCATATCTTGGAGTGAGCAAAGTCTTGTTATATTTCTCGTGGAGACGCCAGAAGAGGATGGGGAAGGAATGCGTCCGATTATAAGCGTAGTCGTGGTAGAGGATTGCGCGGTGAGTGTGTCCTGGGAGTCTGAAAAGGAGAAAAAAGTGATTAAGGGAAACTAATTTGGATGATTATGATGGCTTCCTTGTGAATTTGCGGGAAAAGGCAGGAGTGAGACAGAGTAGGCTAGTAAAAAAACAGTTTGGAGCAAAAGGTAAATTCGTAAAATGCAAGCTGGATGTAGTATTGTAGATACTATAGTCCGATTATCAAATATCTTGGCAATTGTTCAATTTTTCAACAGTTCCCCTTGTAAAAACAAAGAAAAACCATCTTGTCTCAGAGAATCAATAATTCTAAATCGGTGTTGGTTGCTGCAACCAACACTGATCCGCTTATTGGACAACCCCATGCCCACTTCCAGAGAGCGAGACTAATCTAACATCTTTTATTCTTATATCTTATCTTCTATTCTTTTCTATTCTAACTCATAAAATACCAGCGAAAGTTTGGAGTTTGTTAAACAAACACGTTGAAACGTCTGAGCCGATTTTTGTGAAACATCATCAGTCCAAAGACGTCCACTGCTGAACAAAGATCTTAGAACACCACACCGAAAGACAACCCGCTACTTGGATCTATCAGTTGCCCATGACTCTCACGATGTCGTCGGTCCACCTAGTGGGAGGCCTATGCTGTGTCTTCCGGTTCGTAGTCACCACTCGAGAACTTTTCTTCCGCATTGGTTATCAGTTTTGCGAGCAATGCTAATGACGAGCGAAAGAGTTTAGCACACAGATAGTTCATAACACATGGTATACTTTTTGGAAAGGTCCTGTCTTTAAAGTTCTTCCAAAGGTTGTCTGGAAGACACATCGCTATCAGCGATAAAACCATTGTTATACCCTCACAACCCGTTCACGACCTTACCGCTGTGAGCGGTTACTTAGTTAGGCGGCGAGCGAAAAGATCAAATGTTTGAAACACGACACAAAGCGCCGCCAGTGACGAATTCGCGCATTATGTAGTAATATTGGTGAAAAATAAAGTATAATTCTATTTTATGTTCTCATTAGATATCACTGAACACGAAGCCGCTGGCATAAGCAAATCACGAAGATTATACAGCTGAAACGTTTGTTTGTTTGAACGCGCTAATCTCAGGAACTACTGGCTCAAATTGAAAATTCTTTTTGTGTTGGGTAGTCCATTTATCGAGGAAGGCTATAAGCTATAAAACAGCACGCTACGACATAAACGAGCCGAGCATTGAGGGTGAAATCACGGAGCACGGTAAGTGACAGCATAGGACATCAATCAACTTACCTACAACGACAATGAGCGGAAGTAATGATCCACCTCTCTAGTATAATGCTAGCAAAGCAAGTAAAGCCCCATACACTATCAGTAAAGTTCGTGGTCACCGCTACCACATACGGAAACCTCTCCGCTAGAGTCAAAGTGGAGTTAGTATTATCATCAGATAAAGAGATGACATGGCTCAATTTTTGAGGACATTTACTATTCGATTTGGAACTGTCTTGAGATTCATTTACAGCTGAATTCAATTGAGAAGCTAAAGCTATCACCAGGATGAAGACCACGACCATGGCGATTATAAGGATCTTTATGGTTTTGTCCATTGTGTCGAGTTTGGGATTTTTTGTTTCGGGGATTTTCGGTGTCAAATTAGATGATCGTCTGCCGAATAATTCGCGGATTCCAGAGGTGTTGTTATGTTCTGAATTTTACCATAATTTTGAAGTTCAAAACGAGTAATTTATCGCGATAATCTGTCTTCACTCTGACAGAACTTGGCCTGTCTTACTCAGAACAATGTCTTACGAATTTGGCAGGTTATCTGAGTTGACTTTTGGGTGCGTTTCAAAGATTTTACAGGATTTTACCGTGCCTTCTCTTTGCTGTTCTTATTCAAAGAGTTTTTACTTTGGAATTTACGTGATGAATAATTATTTGTGATATGAATGGCGTGGAATTGGGGAGGCCTATGTCCAACAATAGACTCATACAGGCTGATGATGCAAAATCAACTGTTATCTATATTGCGACGATTTACATGAGCACAAATGTATGAAGTACTTTTTCTTTGATAATTCAAAACTAATTTTGTCTTAGTTTTTGCAGCACACTTTATTGTAGAACAGCATCTATGCAGGCTGAGCCTAGTAAGTTAGTAGCTATTGCACATGTCTTTAAAAAGCTTTTAGGATTTCCATAGCTAGCCTTTTATGCACCCAGTGTCAGCTTCTTTAACTGCGCCCTGGTTTGGCCAACTGTGGCCCTTCTGCGCCCCGTGTCTGAGCACCGTTGGCATGCCCCCTTTTTTAGCATTAACATTTAGCATGCAATGCCGCTGTCTTCTCCATGCTTTATTTTGCCATTTGAAAGCAACTTTAAAAACTTCACAAAGAAACACAAGATCTGCGTTCGAAACTTCGGACCTACGATCTACATAGTAAATCGGACCTATCACCACGAGCAGACCACATCACCAGAGATCTACATAAAGATAAATGATTAAAAAACGTCTCACCTGCAATGTGCCGAAGTAACAATCCATTTCATCAGCACGACACTGGCAAAACAAGCAAACCTCCAGACGCGAGATGCGTTCCTAGTCACAGCCACCACGTATGGGAACTGCTCAGCCAGAATCGTATTATTCCTTTGAATATTCGGGCTTTCCGTAACCAGTTTCACGACGTGTCTCAAAGATTTCGTAACGAAACTTCTGTCGCTAATCTGAGTCTTTTTGACGTCAGGGTCTTTGTTAGCAGCGAGGATTGAGACGAAGTGGACACAGGTGATGATTATAAGGACGAATATGATTGCCAGAATGACGAAGAGGCCGATTGAAGAGGATTTCCCGCTTTGAGGGGGCCTCGTGTCGCAACAGGAATCGTCGTCCATTTTTATGTTCACTTCAACTGGTAGTTTTCATTTGTGGTCTTTATTGATAAGCCAGAACCAGAATTTTGTCAATAACTTGTTTTAAAATTTACGTTTGTACGATTGTATTTGCATTTCTGTAACTTTTGAAGTTGACAGTTATTTTGAAGTTTTGTAAACTGGATGATTGGTCTTGGATGCGTTCCTATGCTGTCATGAGTTTTTGGAGTTTGAACTCTTTTTTTCTTTTCCTGTTAAAGTGGAATCGCACTAGGCGGAACTGCACTGCAGCGGAACTGCGCGACACGACGCTTTTCTTTGCCACGCGTGCGCGTGCGTGATGTCTCGTATAATTTCATATAAAGAATATTTTGACGCGTCGTGTCGCGCAGTTCCGCTGCAGTGCAGTTCCGCCTAGTGCGGTTTCACCTTTATACCTAGAATACAAAGATATTGAGTTCGAACTTCGAGCTAACGCCTTATCGCGGTTAAATCATCAAATGAGTTCTCCCACCCAGGGTTAGGGAGGGACTGTTAGACTTGTAGGTACTGACTAAACTCCACGGTAATCTACAATAACCCTTGACGTTCCAGGAGTCACGTACCTGATAAGACCATCCCGCGAACCCGGCAGGCTGTGCCCCTTTAAGGGGGGTCCCGTCTGAATGCTCACAGCTCTTTCGGGCTCGTGTGAAATACGACTCGCCGTCGACCCGGGCATAGTCTATGATCGGACGGTAAGTGACTAGATACCCGCCGCCCACAAGACCCGCAAAATTTATATTCTACTTTGTTAAGGCCGCATAACCAGTAACTTGGCAACGTCGCAAATGGCTGTCAAATATTTACAAGTTTTAATTAATTTGGCAATATATAAATAAGAAATATTGCTCTGTAGTGCACTAAAAACAGATATAGGAATGCAGTTAAAACACTGAATTTGATGTTGTAACCGTTTCAGGTGTAAAAAATGTATTTGACAAGTTTCCATGCTAAATTAATCAAAACTTGTTAATATTTGACAACTATGTACGACGTGAGCGGTGGTGGCCCAGTGGTATCGGCCTCGACTTACGAGTTGTAGGTCGTAGGTTCGAACCCCGTCAGACGCATTACTTTGTGTAATTTATTTTAATACCACTGCTCTCAAAACGGTGAAGGAAAACATCGTGAGGAAACCGGCATGTCCTAGAACCAAAAATTCGAAGACATTTGACATCTACCAATCCGCACTGGGCCCGCGTGGTAGATTACGGCCCACTCCCTCTCACAGAGAGGAGGCCTGTGTCCCAGCAGTGGGAACATTTAAAGGCTGATGATGATGATGTGCGACGTTGCCAACTTTCAGAATATGCGCTCTTAATAGGATGTGTCGATCTCTGCCTAACACTTCGTGGTTAACAGGCGTAATGTTATGTTGTTATGAATATCTTTTATTTTCACTTAAAAATAGCGTAGAAAATCAATTCTCTTAGATTTATGGCGATACAGCTTTTTCATCGCTGGAAACCACAATGAAAAACAAAATCTTCTAATACGTAGTATATTATACCTAACTACTCAGCAATACGATAGAAAATTGCCTGACATATAAGTTGGAAATAAAGCCAAAGTAATTTAAACCTTATTTCGAGTGGATGAAGTAGAAATTAGATCGCGGTGTGTTGTATCGGAAGGGTCGTAGAATATTACTTTATGAACCGAGTAGCAATCGATTTAGGTATGAATTTGGATGTTTTGTTATATTGCTGATGTCATTAAATAATTATATTTTTATGTATTTTACCAAATATCGGATATCAAATCCGGGATATCGTAAGATCCTGCACGAATAAATTTAATATCAAAATTGTGAGCAGGAGCGCCTAAATAAAGTCTTCTGTTGTAATAAAAAATCTTACAAAATGATTTTTATTCGCGAAATTTTTTGCTTATTTATAATTTTGAAAATTATTTACTAAATAATACAAACCAGCTTAAAAATTTGCTGGTACTTTTTGTCTCCAGTAATTGTAATTATTTTAAACAGTAGCATACATTTACTTATTTTCGAACATCCTCAAAAAACTGTCATGTCATTAGGCTCAACCCGCTCAACTCACACCGAAAGAGCGGCGAAGGGCAGCGAAGCGGAGCGCAGTTTCAGTGTCAAATGAATTTTAACTTTATTTTCATTACTATAATACAAGACTTATTAATGCATGAGAAACCTTATTTTTATCATGGTTTGTTTTAACAATATGACGTGAAAAGAAAACCTCGCAATACAAATTAAAAAAAAAGTTCTGTGTCACGAAAGTTCCGAGTCTGAGATTTTAACAAAATAAAAAA
Source organism: Agrotis exclamationis (assembly GCA_950005045.1). NCBI lineage: Eukaryota > Metazoa > Arthropoda > Insecta > Lepidoptera > Noctuidae > Agrotis > Agrotis exclamationis. The sequence continues at coordinate 13,207,893 of OX465444.1, forward strand.
GTTTGTATGATACCATAGAGCACCATAGAGGTAGAAGTCAAAAGGGTTTAATGATGTTTCGAATTCAAAAACTTAGTGAGTATTACACACGATGTACTAAATTCAAATTACTTTGTCCTCTAGAGGATAAAAACGGATTTTGCGCTCAGATATCGAAGAGCAAAAATATTCTTTCCGAGATGGGGAATGAAAAAGTTATTTTAAGACTGCAAGAAAAACGTCAAGAACGCTCACTGTTCAACAAAATTAAGAATTTCGCTTATTTAATTACGAGTATCACCAAGGCCATTGACCCGACTGACCGTTTCGTTATCAAATTATCAGTTAATTGCTGCAGTGTCCAATTTTATTGCTCATTACCTCACCAGATGGCAGGGTGTCTCGGCACAGAGGGAGACATGTGATATCTGGGATAGAATCTGAGACTTTATGGTCAAATGGTCATCTCATTAACAAAAGTTTGGGGTTTCGTAACTTCAGTGTTATAGAGAAAAATTTGAGCTGGAGGAGCTCGTGGTTAAATAATTACATCCGCACAGACCAATTTTCCGGGTGAAGCCGCGCTTGCCGAGGTTGGTTTGTGGACGGGTGACCATCTGTCATAGCGAGTTTCCTCCGTGCCTCGGAAAGCACGTAAAGCCGTTGGTCCCGGCTGTCATTTGTAGATCATTGACAGTCGGTACTATTAGTCAGAAACTCATAAGTGTGACAACCAGTCTTACCATGGGGTATCGTATTACCCAGTTGCTGTGTTGTGGAGGTCCGATAGTCAGTCGCTCCATGTAAAATACTGATATTCAGCTACATCTGGTTGGACTGGAAGCAGACCACAATATAGTTGGGAAAAGACGGGTTGGATGACTGTTTCAAGTGTGTGTAATAAAAATAAAATAGGCAAAATTAGATGCTGCCTGTCGAGTCGATATTGAGTGATATTTCTCTACTTTCACTCAAGTGGAGCTCGGTTTTATATAAACTAATACGGCAGAGTAGAAACTCCATCCGGGCTTCCCTGGATTGACGCGATATGTCTGTTAACATGCGAGTAAAACCGTAGTCAACAACTAGTATTTATAAAACCAACCCTTGTGGGTTGTGCAACCGCTAAGTATCAAGTTAAACCCCTTATTTGTGTGTTTGCAGACTGTCAACGTGTTTGGTTACCAACCACTTTCTTGTCAAACAGTTATACAAACATTTTGTGGTTGTTTATTATAGTGATTTGAACGATCAAGATGATTGTATTATGGTACTGGAACAACTAGGCCATTAACAGGCACTTTATAATTGTCAAAAGACAAAAACTATAAATTCCATACAAATAGTTATGGTACTACAGTCCCAGTCACAAGACATAATAACTGTGAAAGTACTGTAGGTGCTCATTACAAGAAGTAGATCTCTATGGAGAAGAACGGGCAAGAAACTCCATGGATACTCTTTTTAAATAGCCAAAATTATTACAAAAACCTTTGTTACATCATTAATTTTGAGATGGTACATTATGTGAGAACGATGTAGCAAGTTAAAACTGTCCATAGTAAATATCAAAATGACAAGTCAATAAAATTATCAATAATTATAATTATCGATTGGAATAAGAAAAGAGAGACATATAGGTACGCTGTGCTTAGTCGATGGACATCATCATCATCTCAGCCGGCGGACGTCCACTGCTGAACATAGGCCTCCCCTTTAGATCTCCACTTAAACCGGTTGATAGCGACCTGCATCCAGCGTCTTCCGGCGACCTTTAAGTCGATGGTGGTGACGCACACAAGGAGTGAAGTACGTTGATTTAAGGTCTTATTTAATATTCACTCCCGCTGCTCGGCGCCTTTTCGTCGTAGCGTGATGTTACATAGCCAATAGCCTTCCTCGATAAATGGACTATCCAACACAGGAAGAATTTTTCAATTCGGACCTGTAGTTCCTAAGATTAGCGCGTATAAACAAACAAACTATTCCGCTTAATCATCATCATCATATCAGCCGTAAGACGTCCACTGCTGAACATAGGCCTCCCCTTTAGACTTCCAATAGGACCGGTTGTGAGCGGCCTGCATCCAGCGTGATCCTGTGGTCTTCATAAGATCGTCTGCCCACCTTGTGAGTGGACGTCCTACGCTGCGCTTGCCGGTGCGTGGTCTCCATTCTCCAACCTTACGGCCCCATCGGCCATCAGTTCTGCGTGCTATATGGCCTGCCCACTGCCATTTCAACTTGCTAATTCGTTGGGCTATGTCGGTAACTTTGGTTCGTCTACGAATCTCCTCATTTCTGAGTCGATCGCGCAGAGAGACTCCAAGCATAGCCCTCTCCATTGCTCGTTGGACTATACTGAGCTTACTAATGGGGCCGATAGTAAAGGACCACGTTTCGGCGCCATACGTCATCACTCAAGTTAACCTACTCAAAAGTTTGCTTAAGTACCTACTAAAACTAGTAAAGCAAGCTTTTGAGTAGGTAAACTTGTATCGATTAAAATGTTTTTTTTTACTAAACTGTGCAATGTGATTGCACACAAAATGGTTGATTGCAATTTTACAAAAATGGGATCAGTGATTTTATATCTTTCAAAATGTCGAAACGTGCGAGCGAGAGGTACATTTAATGTCAGTCTTATACCGAAGTGCATAATAACGTTATACCGTGTAATAATAAAAAATCTCATCTAGATACCTAAACAAATTAATATTCTTTCATCGTGACGTAAAAGTCGTAGCTCGTAGCCGTAGAGAAGATCGCGTAGCAATGTGAACGCTACGCCGTAGCTCGCAGCCAGCTACATTTTGCTACATTTCTGGGTACATTAGTTGATTTAAAAGTTTTATTCCTATAAAAAATACTGGATCAAATTCTGGGTGTTTGCGTTCATAATTATGTGAGTTTCTATGTGAGGCAAGTGTGGGGGTTTAAAAAAAAAACCATTATGATCTATCCAATTCCTAAATGTCAAAACATTTTAAGTAATCAAATCCCGTCGTTCATAAACCTCAGTTAGCGAGCTAATCGAATGTTACTGCACATAAATATCAGTTAAGAGTTAACCAGCTCTAACTTATAAGTTAACGATTTATATTGAAGGGTTCTCGGTGATCTATGGGTAACTAAAGTGAACTTTCGTTTAATTGAATTGAGATACTTTTAGCTGAGTTAGTGCTCGTTCGCAAGCATTTTTAGAGAGATATCACATTATCTTCACGTAAACTATACAGACGTTCATTCATTATTTGAGATTTTTTTCATTCATGATTTAGAATAGAATAGAATAGAATATACTTTATTGTACACCAAAAATTAATAAACAGAGTTTTTACAATATTGATAATAGGGTACAACGGCGGTCTTATCGCTGATAGCGATATCCTTCCAGACAAACTCTGAATGGACTAGAAAAATTTACTTGAAAACAGGGTAGTTAGTGGTGCACAGCAAATACATGCACAAAATCAATGCGCCAAAATAAAAAGAAACCATGCGATTTTGCTTCATCATCATCATCTCAGCCATAGGACGTCCACTGCTGAACACTGCCGTCCATTACCTAAAAGGCCGATAAGCCACAGTTTCTCGTTTGCAGTCTTATACCACTTTTGATGCTCTATCTTTTGGTCTAAGACTCATTTTTCTATGATTAATAGTTTTAGAGATACAGAACATCGCTGAGCAGTTAAACCACATAAATTTCGTTACTTCCTTAATTAAAAAGCGGCTAAGCCACAATACTTCTCTAGAAAGACGTTAACATACTTTAACGCCAAAAATAAAAGTACTTTATCTAGTCATGCTTGACTAAAAAGCAGCTAAGAGTCTTTAACATCCTTCATCGTACCTTAACTATAAAGAAAAACTACACTAGAAAGCAGTTATACGCCAATAGCGGCTTTTAAGTTATGTATCGAAATTAATATTAGCTAAATATCAATCGCTAGAGAGCAGCTAAACGACGATACTAGACTAAATAGCAGTTAAACGCTTGTGATTTGCGTTTGCGTTTGACTAGCTCAGGCTATAATTTCTTCCTTTTTAACAGACTTCAAGAAGGAGGAGGTTCTCAATTTCGATGTTTACATTTCTTTTTTATGTTTGTTCGCGCATAACTCCGTCGCTTTTTTTTTTTTTTTTTTAGGGTGGCAAAATCATCAAATGAGTCCTCCCGCCCTGGGTGGGGCGGGAGGGACTGTCAGACTCTTACTGACTAAAATCCACCCGTGTTCCGTCGGATGCCCTTTACGTTCCGGGGCCACGGTATCCTGGATTAAGAAAAATCCGCGACCCCGGCAGGCATTTGGCCCCATAAGGGGCCCCATCGGTGACGCGTGAAACACGACGCGCCACCGACCCGGGCTTGGTCCTTGGTCGGACGGCGAGCATACCCATTACTCACCGTCCGCAAGCCCGCTCCGCCGCTGTGCCCTCTGCTGTTCAGAGGGACACGCGTTGGAGCGTCCACCCGACAGGCTATTTGCATACGGGCAAAGAAACCCCTTAGGCACACAGTGCCTAAGGAGAGTTTTTGCCCGCATCCCAGGATGCACCGGCCCGAAAAACTGGTCTTCCCCCCGGACGTATCCGAGAGGGAACTCCAGTCCACGGGCGCACGTGGAGGTTTCCTGTCTTAGCACCCCGATAACTCCGTCGCTTACCAATCTATTTGAAAAATTCTTTTTTAGTTGGAAAAAACGAAAATCAACAAAACTCTAAAAATTTATCAAAATTGTCTACACCGATTATATAAATATATTAAACGTCCTACGCTGCGCTTGCTAGTCCGCGGACTCCACTCTAGCACTTTGCACTAGATTGTGCTTGCGAAAACCAAAACCCAAATTGGTATTGCAACAACGTGCAATGTTTGAGTGTGTTTCAGAGTTGAAATGTGTGTTCCCCTTTTTTTATCTTGTTTAAAATCATCAAAGGAGTCGTCCCACCCACACAGTCAGACTCGTGACTATAAAATCCACGGTGTCCTTCAATAGCCCTTTACCTCCCATAGTCACGGTTAACTGATAAGACACCGCGACCCCGTTAGGCTTGGGGCCCCGTCAGATTGCTGACAGCAGCGCTTTGAGGCTCGCGTGGAACATGACGCGCCGTCGACCCGGAGGACATGGTCCATGATCAGACGGCGAGTCACCCATTATTCACCGTCCACATGCCTGTGTCTACGGTGGCCGGTAAATCGCCTCGCGACGTTCGTTGCCGTGGGCGTAATGTGTGCGACCCTAAAACGTTTTAAACGTAAGAGCTAATGGTAATGCCAGCTGTCCTAAAACTAAAATTAAATAAATTCTTCGCTCACTTTATAACATTAAATCGACTCAAAACGCTTAAACGTGCCGTTAACCATATTCCTTGGCCAATACATCACAATTAGTGTGGTCCTCTACCCTCGCGGACAGACGGACGGGAGTGCCGACTCGCGAGGGCAGCCATGCGGACAGAGGGGAGGGTAAGAGGAATGTCATTCGTTTTACTTGTAAAGATAGTTATTTATTGTGAATGTTTTACTTAGGGGCTGAGTTTTGTATCGGTACTTAATCTGTGGAATTTTCTGTGTTCAGTCATAGTGAGTATTTTTTTTTAATGTCGTGTGCGTTTTTGGTGTTTGGAATTAAATAAATTGGAACAGGTTAATTTTGCACGAAGAAGTCAAAAAATGCGTCACAGCAGTTGTGCTGTAAACTGTAACAATACTAGTAGAATTAGGAAATTTATTTTTTACCGATTTAAAAGCGCTTCTTGGAATGAATAACAATGCCGTGAAGAGAAAAAGTAAATAACATCATAAATTATATCCTCATTTAAATCCTGTATTTGATATTTTTCCTACATTTTTTCAATTTTGTTTCAGTGCTTGCTATTGTCAAACAGACAGGCGAAGCGAACGCGAATCGAAGCGTTTTTGTTTGTAATACTTATATGGAATTGTTTGAAGCCTGTCACATAGACTATCGGACCGCTTTCGCTTTTCTATATGACAGGATTCGGATCGCATTCGATTCGCCTGTCTGTTTGACAATAGCTTATATCGTCATCATGGTATACAAAACCAAGTGTTTTGTAAAAAAAACTGATTTTAATTAGAACTGTCATAGCCAATAAAGTTGCGAACGCTAGGTGACGCTAAAGTTCTGCACGGTGCCAATAGAACACAGAGAAGGATCCTGCAGCCACGAAAATGAGTTTTTTCATCTTTCGCCATCAAAGAACCTTATTTTTTTGTGCGTAACATATCATATGAAAATGTATTCTTATTCAGACCCCTTTTGTATGTTCTTGTTATAATTTACATCAAGTCATCATAGGTCGGATGCTGGAGCAGTATGTAGATGCGTGCTCAATGAGCCGTGGCCGCAGTATTGAGGGGGCGGGCCGGATTTATTGATGTCTCACTACTGAGGAGGACGTCGTTCTCCAGTCGTTGAGACTATGTTGAAGATTTTTGGGGTAATATCACGACCTTAGATTATAGAATGTCATGTCCAGATTACCATTAGGCCACAGAAAATTGAAGCCAAAAGAAAAAACATTCTTTCGATTCCTACGTAACATGAACATTAGGGTGTCCTGGTTTTTTTTTAAGATTTTCATAACACAAAACCTCTCAAAAGTTGCGTAATTTATCGTAGATTACTGAAAAAATGTTAAAAAAATTAAGGAACCTCGTCTTTAGGGCTCTACCGGTCTGCAAAGTTACGAAAAAATTTCATTTTTATTGTGATACTCGTATTTATTAGTATCCCTAATATTGGCTACGGAACTAAATAATAATTTTTAAAATACTTTTTTTTTAAAATTAATTAGGTGCTGATACATAAATGGAAATCCAAGTTGGTTAGTCTTTCACACAAAACAACGGGCTTTTTTTTCCATCGTGGTAAAATTATTAGATGAGTCCTCCCTTCCAGGGCAGAGTGGAAGGGACTGTCAGACTTGCTAAAATGACTGACTAAAATCCGCGGTGTCCTTCAATAGCCTTTTACGTTCCGAGGTCACGGAAATTCATTAATCCCGCTTAGTACACAGATATAATAGTCCAATTTTATGTTCTCGTAAAACACTTCTCTAGTTGTAGCGGGCAAAGCCGTTGGAATCAGCCAGTTAAACAATATATCCCCATTTAGCAAAACTTAACAACTAAAAAAAAGCCCGTCAAACTTAGAAAAAAAAGTAAAAGCTAAAAGAAACCATGACAGTCGCCATTGTGAACAAACAAGACGCTATATTGTAAGTTCGCCACAAAATTAATTCCGAAAACGAAAAAAGTATGTAAAGAGCCAAAGATTTTTGTTTTTTTTTTTTAATTTTGAATATTGCACATGTGACCCATTTTTTTTTCCACACGGTGATAGCAGAACAATTAAATAATAAAATCCATCACAAACCAACCAAAAACGAGGACACAATGTGGAATCTGAACAGAAAGTACTAGGAGAACAGGATCAATACTTTTTTCGTGGGGAATTATTTTTTTTTTTTTTTTACATCAACCCAAAAGGTCAGAGTGGATTAATACAACAGAGTGAAATGTGCAAGCTAAGCGGAGAACAGACAGATCACAAAGCTTCCGTCACTTCCGGACGTAGTGGCACTACCGGGGGGCGAAGGTGTAGGGTGACCAGGAATAACGGTATTTTGGAGAACTAGGAGGGCTCGGCACGCTGAAGGCGCCTGAGTGAAACATATCATATTATATTCCCTCTCTTTCTCCATCGCCCATCGTCGACCTTGTCTTAGTCACTCCAGGGGGGGTATTACAACTTTTTTTAATTCCGGGCAGTTTTCGAGCAGTTGAATTTACGGCTATAAGCAGGCTTGTTCTATTTCGTATTATGGCGCTCGTAATTCTGCAAGGAATCATCCAGGATTATTTGTCTCTGGATGATTAAGACGGGCTAGCGAATTCGTTCAAAAATCGAATCGACAAGTTACCGATGATTACCGGTTTTATAATTGTGGGTGAAAAACTTCTTTTTCATTGTAAATTTAGGAGATATTTGAGTTAAACTGTATTTTAATAACAATTTAAATATTTATAATCAACTTGAGCAATATTTACTGTTATTTTATGCAAAAACTTAATACATACTAAATATTCAACTCTCGCAAAGGGGTTTGTTTCTGAACGATCGTGTTGCAATATTTTTTTATTCTGTGACGGTTTTGATTGCCAAAACAAACAAGAATAATAATATCGTATTCTATATATTTATCATACCACTATGTAGTGCAATAATAAAGGAGTACAGTCTTTTCCTGCCGCAGAGAAAGTAAGAAAACAATGGACTAAGTCACGAGCGGAAAAATTTGAAAAACGGAGCTGTACCAACGTTGTTATTATTTTTAAAGCAAGAGGCTCCAAAATCAAAGAGGCGCCTAAGATATGAAGCTAGAAAATGTTTCAGCAAGAGAAGGAATGATAAAACCTAGGACGTTTATTCAAACCGAAAGACAGTGTACCTAGTTCTTACCGTGTTAGTGTTCCTGAAATTGGCTGTGAAATTGTGGTACCAGAAGCAATCGAGGAAGTAAACTTAAAATGTCTGTTGATACATCAAAGACTGCCCAATGTACCCAAATAAAAATTGAACACAAGTTTTGGACTGTACCGTTTCAGGAATGATGCTGAGGCTATTAATTTTAACACAGGGTTTGAGTCCTATCATACATTTACAGTACGAAAGATTACTTATTTCAGTCACCATGTCTCAAATCTAAGCTCTTGATAATTTTTTTGTTACACTGATGGAACTACGACAGAATAAAACATTTTTTTCTGGAGAAACATGTTTTTTATTTAGAACAGTATATTAATAAATGAGTAAATGTTTACGAATATGAATCTATTTATTGCTTATCGTTCAGCAAATGAGTGTAGGAATATGTGTCGTAAAATGTAATAACTTTGTCGTCTTTATAAAGCTCGTCAGCTGACATTATATCGTGTATTCAATCTCCAGATATTCGGTAGTGCCTCCATTATTAATTCTAAAGCTTAATTTAGGTAGTTTATACTGTTTAAAGACAAATTAAAAGAAACAAGTCAGTAAAAGTTACTAAAAGGTGGCGTAAAGTGAATGATTTTGGAGATACCAATTTTGACAGTTAATCCGGCCTTGAAATGTCATTATGTAGCTTGTAATACGAAATTTCCAGGCACAAGCACAGGCAGAAGTCGGTAAGAGGTCACGTGACTGTTTACTGGCCGTCAATGTGTGTTCATAATACGACTAAGCAAGGCAGCTCACTTTAAGGCGTAAACTGACAGGAATTAAGAGGTTGTAATACGCCCCCTGACCTAGACTAAGTTTAAGAGCAAACATATTAAATAAATAAAAATAATACCTCAAATACTTTTTTCGGAACAGAAAAATCACATTTTTAAATACGTCTAGCTTCCTTCAAAACCAGTATCTCTCAGCCAGGTTTACATTGTGTTTCGGGATATAATTGAAGAAGTATTGAGAAAATTTTCAACGTGCCTCAACCACTTTTCCATTTCAAACAGCTATTCGTATATATTTTAAATTATTTGCCACTTCTTTAAATTTTTTTCATCATTACTGAATCAAAATTTATAGCCAAAATTCAAATTAGGCACATATGAGCCCATAGAGTGCCAAAGCCTGCCAGGGTCGCGGGACTGTCTCATCAGGAGACCGAGATCCTGAAACGCATTTAGTCTATCGAAGCATCACCATGAATCTTAGTCAGTACAAATCTGACAGCTGCATAACACGCAGAACTGATTGCCGATGGGGCCGTAAAGTTCTCGAATGGAGACCACGCACCGGTAAGCTCAGCGTAGGACGTCCACCCACTAGGTGGACAGACGATCTTATGAAGGCGACAGGATCACGCTGGATGCAGGCCGCTTACAACCGGTCCTATTGGAAGTCTAAAGGGGAGGCCTATGTTCAGCAGTGGACGTCTTACGGCTGATATGATGATGATGATGAAAGTCCGTCCCATACCGCCCTGCGTGGGCGGTCTTATTCAATGATTTTACCACATAAAAAAAGTATTTTAACTAGCTTATTATCCACGTCTGCTTCCCATAAGATCGCATGGCCACCCTACTAAGAACAATTTGTAATCGTAAGACACGCTCATAAAATTTTATTGTTAGTGCGTACGTTATGTACAATATTAATATTTATATACAGATGTTGGGGGATGCAAGTCACGCCGCATTGTTGAAATTGATTGATTAAAGATGCTGTAAGATAAGGATCATTGACTTTATAAGTTTGTATTTTTTCGCAGGGCAAGTTCCAGCAAAAGGCCGCGCGGCGCGCTTGCCGTGCACTGTTGGGCGCTCCCACATTTATCGACGCGGAATCGGCCAAGAAAACCTTTATGTCAACGTAATAAGGGTGTTACTAATACCATTCGCATCGCTCGGCTCGGACGACGCGATCCGATTCGAACCTGTACCTCAGTGCCGATTCCAAATACAGAGATAAAATTGTACCTACGTAATCATATACTAGTACTTAAACAGTATGCTAAATTTTATAGATATAGCTTCAGTAGATCCTGAAATATGACGATCAGGCGAGATACAGATACAGGCATGGATCTTGAGCGCTGACCTTCACCTGCGCAGAAGTGAGTTATTAGGTCCCTTTGGTAGATGAAGTGAGGCGCGGGGGCGGGGAAAGTGTAGTGATTGGCCCGCGTAGCGTGCCGTAGCGCATCGCGTCATAGCCGCCACTCGGGATTTGTTGTTTTGTGCGTTTTATTTGTTTTATTGTGCGTTTCATTTGTCGATAAGTGTACGATGTGCAAAGCGATCCCCACTCTTACGCCGAGCGCTCAAGAACCGTGCCAGTATTTGTAATGGTACTTAACTAACTTCTCGTATAACGATGACTCTCTAAAACTTTAGAATAATAAAACAATACAGCTAATTATTACAAATCCCAAGACAACAATTAATCAAAGACAATATCATAAAAAAAACCTCATCTTAATAAACTAAAGTAGTCCCATAACGCCAGTCATCTTTGCCATAGACAATCGTATTGTCTATGGAAACTATAAACAATTAAAAAGTTGTTAATGGTCGCGACAACAAATGTTATTCGTCCCTGGGGGTGATTCGGGGTGGTTGGGGTGAGTGAAGGGGAGCTTATTAACAGTTTGAGTGCAAAACTATTTATGATTTTTATCGTATTTTTGTTGTTGAAGTCGGTGTAACCAGATACAATTTGTTTTCGACTACGTCGCGAGCCAAATCAAGATACTTGATTTGCTTATCTTTTTCAGCTTTCACGAGGTTCTCGTCATGCGGGACGGTTATGTCAACAATCATTGTGCGCCGCTCTGATCGACTTATTACCCACTTTTCACGTAATAGTTACATTTTTAAATATTCTTACAAAATATATAAAGAAAACTAAGCTTGCAAAGCCCTTAACATAAACAACTGAAAATCGCCAGTACTAAAACAATTGAAGTAAAAGAAAGTTTGTTTGAACACTATAATCCCCAGCTTTCGGAGGGTAGACATGACAAATAGCTGCCGAAGTGCGCAGTATTAGTTATAGCCGTCATAACTTGAGGAGAGAGTGCGAGCACTCCTCTTGATTACTACGAGATGAATTTATGTCCGATTCCAAACCGACTTACTGTTGCCAACGGCTATGACCGCGTTTAACTCAAAAAAATATCCCAGAGGAGGAGAATAACGGGATATAAAGTATCCTATGTGTTACTCTAGGTAATACGCTATCTGTGTACCAAATTTCATCCAAATCCGTTCATTAATTTTTGCTTGAAAGAGCAGCAAACATACATGAAATACTCACAAACTTTCGCATAGTCATAAATAGTTAGATTAGATTAGTAAAAAGTTAAATTTGTCGATATTGTAAGTACCTTCGTAATTTTTAATCGACTTCACAAAAGGAGGAGGATGTCCTCAATTCGAATGTATTTTTTATGTTTGTTACCTCATAATTTACGGGTGAACCGATTTTGATGATTACTTAATTTATTATTCGAGGTAGTATTTATTGTTATTTGGTCACATTAAAATTTTTTTCAGTTCGGTCGGTAGGTACCTACTTAGTTTTTATTTTATGAGCATTAAGCCTCCTGCAGACACACGCGATTAATCGCGCGGGGCGACATGTCGCGGTCCATTCGCAGTATTTTTAGAGTGGAAATTAGCTTGGCTCGTTGTCGCAGCGCTATTAATCGCGTGTGTCTGCAGGAGGCTTTATTCGCTTATAGTGTACTTGGACGATGTTATTACCGGTACTACGGATTACGTAGGTATCTATTTGATAAGAATTTAGGTTGAATAGGTATTTGAACTAAAAAGGGTTGCCATTTTTTTTTTGTTTTATTTTTGCCTTATTGTCTTCAAATTGCACCTGAATGAACAGGTGTCACTGGGTCTTTAATTACAAACATGTTTCTGTAATCACTGTGTAATAAAAAGTCAAAATTATCCATAGACGAGGCCGACGCGACGTCGCAAATTGTACGCGTATCCGAACGTCACACAAGATGGCGATTGGCGCGCGATAAGCAACAAATAACAATAAAAGTTTAGTATTGCAGTGATTTATCGCCATCACTGTAGTTTTGGGGGAGTTTGATGCTCCATGTGCCTTCTTCCGTGATTCAAAAAGGAAGCTAGTAAAATAAAACCTTAGATAATAAAATGAAATTGTTGCATAAAACCTCAGATTATTTTCCTTTCGTGTTCGAAACAAAACATAACGTTTTTAGTGAAACTACTTTTTTATTAATGTGTGAGTGAGCGTCACGCACACTGTTTTCGGACTGATTAGATTTTTTTCAGGCAAATATTATACGTACCATACTCGGGACATGTTGCCAGATAGTAAACAATAAAACAACCCCCTAACATTAAAATACTAAGACATTAAAAACAACATTTCGTTACCGCAGTTTGTGAACAACTATTAACAGTTCAGCGATGCATGTAAAACAAGGGGAACTGCGGGAGAGATGTTCAAAACTAATTATTATGACTTGAAGAATTTGATGCGATAAAAAATTAGTAATGGCTTGCTTTTTTCATTGTGAAAATTGGTAACATTGTTAATAAATGGCGAGGAGTTGGCATTGTGCTTTAATAAATTATGTTACTATGTATATGTATTTAGTGAGTTTATCACAAACTTTTGAGTACGTTACACTAGCCCGTAAACAGGGACGGAATAACCCTTTTTTTTTTTTGCGTGGTAAAATCATCAAATGAGTCCTCCCGTCCAGGATGGGCCGGAGGGACTGTCAGACTTGTACTGACTAAAATCCACGGTGATCCTTCAATAGCCCTTTACGTACCAGGGTCACGGTAACCACGCGACCCCGGCAGGCTTTGGCCCTTTTAGGGAGCCCCGTCAGATGCAGCAAGTCACCCATAACTCACCGCCCGCATGTCCGCGCCTACGGTGGCCGGAGATCGTCTTGCGACTACCGTTGCCGTGGGCGTCTCCCGCGGCGTCTGGGTCGTGAGGTGGACGCTGTCCTCTCCCTCACGCGTCCCGCCTCCTCTTTTGCTAGCAAGACTGCTTCGCAGAAGGAGACGACCGCTTCCCATTCCGTCTCGCCCCGCAGCATGGCCTCGACCAGTGCCGGGCGCGAGAGCTATCGCCTCCGTGAGGACACGGCGGTGCCCCGCCCAAGGCGGGGCAGTCCTGCACCGTAACTGTGCCCCCCTCTAAAGGGCCAAAGACTGCCGGGGTCGCGTAAAGGGCTATTGAAGGACACCGTGGATTTTAGTCAGTACAAGTCTGACAGTCCCTTCCGCCCTGCCCTGGGTGGGAAGACTCATTTAATGATTCAAAAACTCTTGGATAGGGGGCACCAAAAGCTTCAATTGCTTAGGGCATCAAGTAGTCTTAATCCGTCACTGCGCGTACCCACACCAATTCGAAATTCCGTGAGATAATTTAGGTCGTTTGCACCTTGTTTTATAATTTATCTACTCAGATACATATTTAGGAAAAAGCCTGAATTATCGTGATTTTACTGATAAAAGGATATTTAACATCCAAAGCTTACAGAAAAATCCACTCCTCTTTCAAAACAGCAAGCAAAACATTTTAATATTTCTCCCCCCGATCTTATTCAGACAGTTATGAAAACTACTTACTTACAATAACACTCAGGCTGTATAAAGTATTTCCCTCGACACACCTCGCCGGTGGGTGTATCCGACCGCGGAACCAAACCAACCAATCAGAGCGCTCTCAAACAGGTGGGCGCGAATCGCCATTTTGAAATGTTCGAAATTTTCTTTTGGGGGGAAATTGAGACATCCATTTTGGATTGTCCGTTTGGTTGGATGAAAAACAACATTTGTTATGTATTTTGAGGTAAATGTTAGTCTGCTGAAACTGAATTTTTCCGTTGAGGTAGTAAGTAAGAAAAAATGGTTTTAATCGTTGTAATTAATAGTTACCAGTAGAACTACTAAGCCACATAATTTCTAAGGAAGGTTTAATGACGCAATATTGTGACGTCATTCACGCTTTTTAACACTTCATCATCATCATCATATCAGCCGTAAGACATCCACTGCTCGGGCACGCCGCAATCGCGGCGGTAAGACCCCTCTTTGAGGAGTGGCTGGATAGGAGTCACGGCGTCCTGACCTACCGCATGACGCAGGTCCTCACCGGACACGGAAGTTTCGGGAGGTACCTGTGTCTAAGGAGAAAGGAGGAAACGCCTGGGTGTCACCACTGCGAAGATCGCCCGGAGGACACAGTAGAGCATACGGTGCAAGACTGCCCAGCTTGGGCAGAGCACCGACGTGTCCTCACGGCGGCGATAGGCGGAGACCTCTCGCGCCCGGCATTGGTTGCGGCCATGCTGCGGGGCGAGACGGAGTGGGAAGCGGTCGCCTCCTTCTGCGAAGCAGTAATGCTCGCGAAGGAGGAGGCGGGCCGCGTGAGAGAGAGGACAGTGTCCTCCCTCCGCCCCAACCGCAGTGGTGGACGCCCACGGCGACGGACGTCGCAAGACAATCTCCGGCCACCGTAGGCGCGGGCATGCGGGCGGCGAGTAAAGGGCAACTCGCTGCCCGAGCATGGACCATGCCCGGGTCGACGGCGCGTTGTGTTCCACGCGCGCCTCAAAGAGCGTCAGCAAGATGACGGGGCCCCCCTCTAGAGGGCCAAAGCCTGCCGGGGTCGCGGGACTTATCTCATTACCGTGACCCCGGAACATAAAGGGCTATCGAAGGACACCGTGGATTTTAGTCAGTACAAGTCTGACAGTCCCTCCCGCCCTGCCCGGGGTGGGAGGACTCATTTGATGATTTTACCACGATAAAAAAAAAAAAAAAAGACATCCACTGCTGAACATAGGCCTCCCCTTTAGACTTCCAATAGGACCGGTTGTAAGCGGCCTGCATCCAACGTGATCCTGTGATCTTCATAAGATCGTCTGTCCACCTAGTGGGTAGACGTCTTACGCTGCGCTTGCCGGTGCGTGGTCTCCATTCTCCAACCTTACGGCCCCATCTGCCATCAGTTCTGCGTGCTATATGGCCTGCCCACTGCCATTTGAACTTGCTAATTCGTTGGACTATGTCGGTAACTTTGGTTCGTCTACGAATCTCCTCATTTCTGAGTCGATCGCGCAGAGAGACTCCAAGCATAGCCCTCTCCATACACTTTTAACACTTCTTTTAACACTTGCTCTAAAATAAATAATTATCATAAATGAAAATAATTTTAACAACATAATGAAGATTATATAGGTATACTATTAACAATATTAGGGTTATCATTATCATCAGCCTATTAAGTTTCCTCACGATATTTTCCTTCGCCGTTTTGAAAGCGGTGGTGATGAAATAAATTACACAAAGTAATGTGGCTGGCTGAGTTCGCACCCACGACCCACAACTCGTAAATCGACCGATGCCACTGCTCTCGTTTAGAATCATGTTTATAAAGATTATAATAGCCTTCTTTATTCAATAGCGTATTTAACAGCATCAATAAATTGTAAATCAAATAAGCATTCGAAAGTTTTTGACGTCACTAGCAAGTAAAACCTGTAGGTACTTGCTTGTGACGTTTTACCATAAAATAATATGGTAGCCCGTAAGTTCGCACGATGTACTATTACAGACGTAAAGGTTACGCTGTTTAAAGCATTCTGCACAACTTTTTATACGTGGAAGTTTTAGCCGGCGTTTTAGCCTGTGGGAGAAAAATATTCGCAGGCGCCGTATGGAGCCCTCCTTGTCCAATACAATAGCGCCTTCAGAAAACTGATGGTGTTGCCATGGCGTTGTAGTGCATCAGGGATGTTTGCGGCGGCTGGAGTAGACTGTTTTTACACCATAAAGCGGAAACGCGCAGTTTCTTTGGTCGCTCGGGTCATGGCTAGCCCTAACAGGGTTCTGAGGATGATTGCTGGCAGAGTGGATTGTTCATATAAACCCACTGCTGTCAGATACATGTGTCTCCGTATCGTGTTGTTTACTAACACTAGTTTTTAAGAACAATGTTACTAACCCCTTAATATGAGTTACAAGCTCGAAATAAAGAATTTGTAACCAAAGAAAAAATACGTCTCAAATATTTTTTCATAATGTTACTGACGGACTAATACTGACTAGATTTTTCAGTGTAATACCTTATTCGGTCTTAAACAAAAATCCGAATCTATGCAAAATAATACCTTATTCGGTCTTAAAACAAATCAGAATCTGCGCTAAATACCTACGTCAGTATGGTTCTGGTGATTCATACCAAAATAAGTATTAAAATGGTAGGTACTTACAATATTCCACATCTGGCTGTTACCAAGACGACCCCCGATACGAGGGGTTGAAGTCTAGACAGATGACTCACCCGTAGTAGCAGAATATGGTTGTATCGTACAATCGACAAAATTGAATTATGTCCCACCATAAGTTTATTCTTACAGAAATTCAAATACAATTAAGTCCACATTCGCGTAAACATAGTACATATCCATGCCAACGATCGTGATCTTTGTTATTTTGACGGATTGAAACGATTTATTGCTAAAATGGGTCATGATACAACTTTGTCGATGGTACCTAGTAGATATGAAGTTGGGAGATTATCATTCGAGGTTGTAGTAGGTACTCAGAGTTTCTTGCCCATTCTTCTCCATAAAGATCTAAGTACTTATTCCTTGTAATGAGCATCTACGGTACTTTCACAGTTATTATGTCTTGTGACTGGGACTGTAGCATCATAACTATTTTTTACCAATTTTGACTTAGGTTGGTGTCTTTTGAAAATTCAAAACTGCCTGTAACTGGCCTAGGTACTTGAAATAAATGCATTGATTTTGAATAAAAAGTTTCACGTTTGACCCCCGCCGAATTATATGCGAGGGATATACTAAGTATATCCTACAATAAGTTCTAGGCAAGCGACACACTTAACTATACCAAAATATCTACAAATCTCTGATTCGACGCAGTTCTTTTTATCCAAGAAAAGAAAAATCATCCTTACACAGCGGAATAAAAGATAAAAACAATAATAATATAGTATAGTAGCTATGTGCTACCAAATGTAACTTTTACGTGAATTTCAAAGCGAGAGCAGCCCTTCTCAACCCAAAATTCACGAAAACCAACCTTATACCGTACCACATACAGCCCAAAACTCATTTGACAACACCTAAATAGTTTTGGCGCCACCCAGACAAAGCTACGCCAACGAAAAAAAATATTACAGTAACGAATTTTGTTATCCAATCAACTATACACTCTATACCACGAGTACTAAAGCAGAAAATCCTTTGACCTAAGAAATAGTACCACAAAACGCATACCATTTTATGTCAAAAAGTCAATAATGGAACTGCATAAATCTGCCACGGGATAATTAACCTTATCATTCGGAAATAGAATCGAAATTGTACAAAGAACGATGTGTTACTTTTGACGTTTCAAAGGCGCGCTCGTGGAAATTTTGGCGCCAGACGGGCCGGCGCCGCCATGTTGCCGCATTTCGTTTTCCTCAGGGGCACAGACATTAGCCTGTTCAGCCTGCTTCCGCCTTCGTTCTATTATGCCACCTAATTTACTGTTATGGCCTTCTAAGTTTACAAATAAGATTCTGTGGCTATTCTGTAACGTTGGCCGTAGTTAAAGTGCTTTTTTTCTTTTATGAAAGTTTATTTTTATTAGATAAATCTGCAGTCTGATTTAATAATTTTATTAAGTCAGACTGATAATAGACATTTGGGAAAAGTCTTGCTTGTGACTAGAAAATTACCATTTGATTCAGAAAATCTTCCCCTAGAAGACTCTATTTTGTATTTTTTTCCTATCGGCCGGCTAATTTCATATCTCAATCCAAGTCCCATTCCTTTATTGTTAACGGCTACAGACTAAAAAAATTACAGCCGCACAGGCCGATCTTCCGGGTTAAGTCGCGTTTGCCGAGGTTGGTCTGTGGATGAGTGACCATATTATGTCATAGCGAGTTTACGAGAGAGACTTCGGGCATAGCCCCTCTCCATAACTCGTTGGACTATATTGAGCTTACTTCTGAGGCCTGTAGTAAAAGACTTAGAGTAAAAGCCCAGGTGAAAGGGTGAGGCCTAATGAGCGTAATTTTTGAGTTGTGAGTCGCACAATTTCGGTCGCTTTCATAGAAAAAATGTGCGTCGTGAGAGAGTCGTCTTTTGTTTTGTATGAAAGGAAATCGAAATTCTGCGACTCACAACTCTAAAATTACGCTCGTTTGTCCTCACCCTTATTTCAGTGTGGGAACGACAGAGCTATACGTAAGTCGTCTAGCGCCACCTCGCACACTGGACCTTGGTTAGCACCAGAAATCGAAGACTTTGGATCGTAATTGTTAACTGTTCTACTGGCGGACGCCATATTTTGATTAGTAAGGCTAAGAGATGAACTCTGTTGTGCTGATGGCAACGCATCATAGGAGGTGGAAAAACTTGCTTTGGGTTAATATCAGAAGGTCGAATGTTACTGTCCATATTTTGGTCGTATGCCCCTATAAATGATGAACCTCCTTTTCTGATCTCTATAACTTTGGCAGCGTTCCATTCCACCATTGCGTTCTTTCGAATTCTTCAAAAGTTTTTCTGGTAGTTTGAACGGTGGTATTGCCCTGTTCAACAACATTTTGAGACTGCATTTGTCTTTGACCGTAATTTTCTTGGACAACAGAATCTTCCTTAAATTTCATATCGCCCTTTGTGCCTCGTTCCCACACTGGAGTTTTATTACTCTCGCTTTAAGGTACAGGTCGCGTCGCGCATAGGTGATTTATCGGTCTATTTGGTGGTTTGAGGTAAGGCGCGGGGCGGGTGAGCCACGCGCTGCATGTTTGCCGGTGCGCTATTGGTTCCTCAGTTGAGCTTTGCTTCCCGCGCAGATCCACATCCAATAGGCACATGCGAGACTGTACCCATGCGCAAACACATCCCCACCACTTTCTTCCAGCGTTCTTTTTACGTGACGCGTACTATAATATGCACACCACGTTTTTAAAATGCGCCGTTGACGCGCGTTTTTAACTTTTTAGCGATACAGACGCGATACGCGCGCAAGTCAGACGCAGCCTGTAGACCTTTGCACACCTGTATAAATTCAAATACGCGTTTGAATCGATACAGACGCGCGTGTGTAGCGATACAGACGCGATGCAAACGCGCGAACTGCACTGATTGATAAAAGAGCGCCTTTGGCGTGCGTTTCTAAAGGTAGGGACAAACTGAACCCACGTATGCAACGTATGCAACGCGTTATTAAATCTAAACGGTTGAATTTGTATGCCTAGAAACACACTTATCATACGCAATACTATCACTGTTAAGTGTGTTTCTAGGCATACAAATTCAACCGTTCAGATTTAATAACGCGTTGCATACGTTGCGTACGTGGGTTCAGTTTGTCCCTACCTTTAATAACGCGTCGACGCCGACGGCGCGTTTAAAAAACGTTGTGTGCATAGGCCCTAAGACCTCATGGTAGGCCGACTGAAAATAATTTCCTGCTCTCTGGAATTAACGAAGTTCTTTATTCAAGTAAATCTATGGAACACAATACATTGATAGACGTCAAAAAAGAACCGACGAAATAAAAACCTTGATTTCTCTGGAGGCTGATAAAATTCGTGATTTTTGTGGAGAGTGTCCACCTTTAGACTTTATTTATAAAAAGTTTAAGCTCTTCACGAAATCTTTTACATGCAGAATTGAAGTTTCAGCCATTTTATTTACTTTTAAGTTTTATTTTATTGTAATGTTGAAAAGCCGAAGTATACTATTTCTTTTAATGGGATAAATTCTTGCAATAAGTTATCGTGTCATGGCGATGTGGGCCCGCGTGTTGTTCCTGCTTGTCTTAGTGCCAGCCTGTCGTTCTGAGGATCAAGCATATTATGATCCAGATAGTGACAAGGAAAACTCTGATGATTCCTTTAACAGTTATGATGATGGTAAGCAGCTAAAACTTTGATGATTGGTCTTTGTGGTAACGACTAAAGTTGGAATGACTAAAGTTCTGATGGCGAGTCAAAAACGTCAAAAAACCCATTTTTCGCCATCCGTATGCCCGCGCCTACCTTGGCCGAAAATCGCCTCGCAACGTCCGATACCGTAGGCGTCTCCCGCGGCGGCTGTGTTGTGAGGTGGAGGCTGTCCTCTCCCTCACGTGGTCCGCCTTCACCTAGCAATTGACCACTGTGACCGACAATGGTCAGTCATCATATCAACTGCCAGTCTTTTCCCAACTATATTATGGTCGGCTTCCAGTCGAACCAGATGTAGCTGAATATCAGTATTTTACATGGAGCGACTGACTATCGGACCTCCACAACACAGTAACTGGGTAATACGATACTCCATGGTAAGACTGGTTTATCAGACTTTTAGACCTTCTGACTAATAGTAACGACTGTCAAAGATCTACAAATGACAGTCGGGACCAACGGCTTTACGTGCTTTCCGAGACACGGAGGAAACTCGCTATGACAGATGGTCACCCATCCACAGACCAACCTCGGCAAGCGCTGCCTAACCTGGAAGATCGGCCTGTGCGGCTGTAATTATTTAGCTACGAGCTGCGATTATATTAATTTCTTTAATTTGTCACAGAATTAAAAACCGCTGGCGTGATTACGGCAGTCGTGGAAGAGCTCACTCGTATGAGAAGATGGGGCTTGGAGGACTTCAAGACCCTCAACCAGGAAACTATAGTTGACGTAAGAGGTAGGTCATACATATCCGTTCGGAAACACAGACGCAGGCAGACAGTTCCACTCCTTCGCTGTCCGCAAGACGTTTGCCGCAAACGCTTAGTGCGAATATAGTAGGTATAGTTTTTATCCAGATTTTATGTTCATCATCATCATCATATCAGCCGTAAGACGTCCACTGCTGAACATAGGCCTCCCCTTTAGACTTCCAATAGGACCGGTTGTAAGCGGCCTGCATCCAGCGTGATCCTGTGGTCTTCATAAGATCGTCTGCCCACCTAGTGGGTGGACGTCCTACGCTGCGCTTGCCGGTGCGTGGTCTCCATTCGAGAACCTTACGGCCCCATCGGCCATCAGTTCTGCGTGCTATATGGCCTGCCCACTGCCATTTCAACTTGCTAATTCGTTGGGCTATGTCGGTAACTTTGGTTCGTCTACGAATCTCCTCATTTCTGAGTCGATCGCGCGGAGAGACTCCAAGTATAGCCCTCTCCATAGCTCGTTGGACTATACTGAGCTTACTAATGAGGCCTACAGTAAAGGACCGTTAAGTAAGTTAAGTTCCCGTTGGGTAAATTTCGAGTTGTAGCGATAATTAAACTAACAAGTGAAATGCGAAAGTTTTACGTAGGTAACAAAAGAAAAATACGTGTGTGTAAATATTTTTTGATTGTCGTAACTAATTGACTACTTAACTACGTAACTAATTGACTACTTAATTAGATTTTTTCTGTTAAAAACAATATCAACGAGTGTTATGAGCAGTGGTGGCCCAGTGGTATCGGCCTCGACTTACGAGCTGTGGGTCGTGGGGTCGATCCCAGCCAGTAGCATTACATTTTGTAAATTTATTTCATCACCACTCTCTCAAAACGGTGAAGGAAAACATCGTAAGGAAAACGGCATGTCCTAGAACCATCAAATTCGAAGACATGTGATATCTACCAACCAGCAACCAGCACTGGGCACGCGCTCTCAAAGAGAAGAGGCTTGTGTCCCAGCAGTGGGAACTAATAGGATGATGATGTTATGTTATGTTACTAGACAATGAACTTCGAGGAGACGAACAAGATCCTTTCCGAGGGCCCAGATATCCTCCACAGCATACCGATTCCTACTTTTATGTTGATAATAACGTCCGAGAAAGAGCAGAAGACACAACTGACATGGAAAGGAAGTTCCAGCAAGGATTGGCATCTTTAGAAGTCGCGAAGAGCTCTGGTGATGAAAGAGACGTGAACAAGAACGAAGAAACCGTCACTGAAACGGTCACTGAACAGCATTGGAGTTTTGTAAGTAGCTGCACGTTTTTCTGACACAAACTTGCGCTGACAAAACAGGTCTACTCAAATCTGGACGGTTCTTTCTTCATAAGACCACCAAACGAGAACCTACACAATAATATTAATCCCACCAAAATCATTTCATGTAAAATGTTTCCAAGACGACCATATAAGGTTTGCCCTGTGAAAAAGATATCAGATATCATGTGGAGCCAAGCTTCTGAATCTACACGACCTAACTCTACCGACCCTAAGTTCACAATTTCTACATATCAGTAAAGGGTAGTTCTTCGAAATTCGATTCTTTGACTGATTCATATGGTCAAATTTTAATTTCACTTTCAGCTCAGTAAAACATGTTCATATGAAAATAGATATTCCAAATAACATATATTTGTATGAGGGACTCGTTTTACAAAGTAGTTTTTAAGATATTTACGTTTAAATTTAGTGCCCAGATGAATCAGAATTTTATACAGATGAATCAGGAACAGAAATAAAAATGGAAAACTTTAAATAAAAATGGGCTCTGTATTAAGAAAATAATCAAAATATTATAACAACAATAATATTTTTTTATAAAAACAGTGATCATATCAAGGAAAAAATCTGGTCAATTCAACAATAAAATTCTTGTTTTTCGGAATAATATTTATACAGAAATAAATAATTACAGAAAAGCGAGAATTTTGTTATAAATAGGTACCAGATAGTCATTTTAATGCTACATTATAAAATTCTCTCAGTTTACTTTGGCTTTTTCTCCCTTTCATTTCAAATATAATTATTTTAATTTCCACGCAGCATACTCGTCTGGATCTTTTCTTATTCTCTAATTTCCATCCTATAAGGATAAAAAATTCGTACGTTCTTTGAGTCTCTTTTTCTCCTTCTTTTCTGCTGTTGATAGTGGCATTGCTGACATGACAGGCCTGTTGGTCTAGTGGTTAGTGACCCTGACTGCTGTGCCGGAGGTCGTGGGTTCGATTCCCACCCAGGACAAATGTTTGTGTGATGAGCACGATCATTTGTTCTGTGTCTGGGTGTAATTTATCTATATTATGTATGTATTTAGAAATATATAAGTACTTATGTTTATCAGTTGTCTAGTACCCATAACACAAGCTCTGCTTAGCTTGGGACTAGATGGCGTTGTGTGATAGTTGTGGAATATTATTATTATTATATTATTATTATTGCTGTGAACTGCAATATCAAAATAAAAACAAACAGATAGAGTTTGAATTATGAATAAATACCGAAGAATAATGTCAAAATTGTCTCACACACACTCTACTGACTTGGAAAAGTAAAATAACGTAACAAAAGTGTTCCTTTCTTGCTGGAAAATGGGAATCCGCTTTCTAGCATGTCCGTTGTTCGACAGGCTTCCCCCCATGCGGGATCCCAGACTCTCATTATCATTCCTCGACCAAGTACGGTCAAGCAAAGCTTACTCCATATTAATCAGTATTTTACGCCGGACACTTCTTATTTACTTAATTATAAACACACTAACGTAGTTACAACTATTACATATTTTTTTTGTAAGAGGTCAATTCATTACCTTTCGATATAACTTTAATTTATATTGATGACTCAAAGGGAAAATGCGACATCGACCATTTTGTTCCGGAAAATGGAAAACGGACGCCCCATATGAATCAGGAGAACAGACTTCCAAAATTTTTATTTTGTATCTAGATAGCTACTATTAAAAAAATATAATTTTTTTTTTTTTTTTTTTTTAGCGTGGTAAAATCATCAAATGAGTCCTCCCACCCCGGGCAGGGCGGGAGGGACTGTCAGACTTGTACTGACTAAAATCCACGGTGTCCTTCAATAGCCTTTTATGTTCCGGGGTCACGGTAATGAGATAAGTCCCGCGACCCCGGCAGGCTTTGGCCCTCTTGGGCGGGGCCCCGTCATCGTGCTGACGCTCTTTGAGGCGCGCGTGGAACACAACGCGCCGTCGACCCGGGCATGGTCCATGTCCGGGCGGCGAGTTGCCCTTTACTCGCCGCCCGCATGCCCGCGTCTACGGTGGCCGGAGATCGTCTTGCGACGTCCGACGCCGTGGGCGTCTACCATTGCGGGTGGGGCGGAGGGAGGACGCTGTCCTCTCTCTCTCACGGCCCGCCTCCTCCTTAACGAGCATTACTGCCTCGCAGAAGGAGGCGACCGCTTCCCACTCCGTCTCGCCCCGCAGCATGGCCTCGACCAATGCCGGGCGCGAGAGGTCTCCGCCTATCGCTGCCGTGAGGACACGGCGGTGCTCTGCCCAAGCGGGGCAGTCTTGCACCGTATGCTCTACTGTGTCCTCCGGGCGATCTTCGCAATGGTGACACCCCGGCGTTTCTTCCTTCCCCATCCGACACAGGTACCTCCCGAAACATCCGTGTCCGGTGAGGACCTGCGTCATCCGATAGGTCAGGACGCCGTGACGCCTTTCCAGCCACTCCTCAAAGAGGGGTCTTACCGCCGCGATTGCGGCGTGCCCGAACCTCGGTTGCGACAGTCGTTCCCTCCATACTGCCCTGAGATCGCGCCGGACCTCTTCCCGCCGCGCCTCGACTTGTCGGGGCAGCGGGAATTCTCCCCGGCGCCGCGCCTCCACGCGCCACTCATAGACGCGCTGGAGGGCGGTCGCCTCCAGATCCCAGGGCAGTAATCCGGCAAGGAGGTTGGCCGATTCGCCGGCGATCGTGCGGTATCCTCGGATCATCCGGATAGCCATGACCCTCTGGCATGCGACCAGCCTCGCTGGTCGCGTCCGCATGCTCAGGGCCCACACGGGGGCCCCGTAGAGGGCCATGGACCGCACGATACCGGCGTACAGCCTCCGGCAGGAGGCGTTTGGCCCGCTGAGGTTGGGCAGGAGTCGCCTGAGGGCGCCTGCCGCTGCGCAGGAAGTGCTCCTTGAAGTTCCACCGGCCGTCGAGGACGAGTCCCAGGTACTTCATCGTCCTCCCGACGCCGATGCGAACCCCTCCCACCGTTATGTGGGACTCTGACCGTGGCGCGTTCAGACGGCCATGAAAACACATGGCCTCTGTTTTGTGGAGCGCCACTTCGAGTCCCAACTGCCGGATCCTGTCAACGACTGTCGCGACCGCTTGCGTCGCCAGGTCGGCCGCCGCCTGGTGCGACTCTCCCTCCGCCAGGACGAGCGTGTCGTCGGCGTAACATATTACGCTGACGCCGTCAGGGAGGTCGCCGCGCAGCACCCAGTCGTATCCGATGTCCCACAGGTGCGGCCCCAAGACCGAACCCTGTGGAACACCGCACGACATCTCTCGCCGGTTCCACTCTCCCCGGTGACCGGGGTAGATGACGGCTCTGTCCGTCAGATAAGCCTCGACTATGCGACGGAGGTAGGTCGGCACCCGGTGATACCGGAGTGCCTCCCTGATGCAACTCCAGGGCAGGGTGTTAAAGGCATTGGTGATGTCCAAAGACACCGCCAAGACGACCCTGCCCCGGGCCACCGCATCCCCCGTCGTGAGGGCTCTCACGCGCATGATTGCGTCCACCGTCGAGCGCCCCCTGCGGAAACCAAACTGGCTCTCCGCAAGGTTCGGGCCCATCCGATTCAGGTGCCCGACGAGGCGGTCTGCAATGACTCTCTCAAAGAGCTTGCCCACCTCATCGAGCAGCACGATGGGAATGCGGACGGAGAGTCCGCAGGGCGCCCGGGCTTCTGGATCAGGACCAGCTTCCCCGTCTTCCAACGAAGCGGAAACTGGCCCCTTTCCAGGCATGCGCTAAAGAGCCCCCCCAGTCGAGGCCCGAGAGTCCTCGAGGCCAGGACCCAAGCTTTTCCTGGCAGGCCGTCGGGTCCTGGGGCGGTATTTTTGGCTTTGAGCCGTTGTACCGCCACTCTCATGTCTACCTCGGTCACCTCTGGAGCGTCGTAGACGTCGTCGTCGCTGTGGTCCGCGTTTGCGCCAGCTTCACCGTCAGGTTCCGTCGGAGGCGGAGCCATAGGCGGGGGAGTATGCTCCCCTCGCGATGGGAACAGGGCGCTCACCACGTCCTCCACGAACTGAGGCTGGAGACTCTGCGTCAACGGGGGAGCCCAGGGGCGGAGCTTCTCTCTCGCCCACTTGTAGGGCCGGCCCCATGGGTCCCCGTTCAGAGTCT
This sequence comes from Agrotis exclamationis, assembly GCA_950005045.1. NCBI lineage: Eukaryota > Metazoa > Arthropoda > Insecta > Lepidoptera > Noctuidae > Agrotis > Agrotis exclamationis. The sequence goes on from OX465444.1 coordinate 13,234,540, forward strand.
CCAGCATCTCCTTGCGGGCCAATTCCTTGGCCCGCCAGATCTCGTCGCGGAGGACGGTCTTCGCTGCCCTGTAGCCCTCGTACAGCTCCGCCTCTACAGTTGCCGCATCCGGTGGTCGGGTGCGGCGCCTGCGGAACCTGGTGTACCGGCGTCGCGCGGCAACGCACGCCTCGCGCAGCGCTGCTAGCTCGCGCGACCACCAGTACAGCTGACGCCGGGCGCGTCCTTGCCGGACCCGGGGCATGGCCACGTCGCAGATCTCTGACATGGCCTCCCGGAACCACTCCGCCTCGTCGTTGATGTCGGCAGGCCTGTCCGGTGGTGACACCCAGGCCTGCACGATCGAGGCTTCCAGGAATAGCTCCCGGTCCAGCTGCTTCAGCGCCCATCGCGGACCACTTGGGTTCCGTCGGACCGGCGCGTCTGAGGTCTGGGCGGAGACGTCAAACCGGATATACCGGTGATCGGAGTAGGTCTCCACCTCCTCTACAACGCGCCAGTCGGTGACGCGCGGTGACAGGTCGGAGGTGGCGAACGTGACGTCCACCACCGACTCGCCTCTCCACCGCACGCACGTGGGGACAGAACCCCGGTTCTCGATGACCAGGCCCTGCGCCAGGGCCCAGTGCTCGAGCCTTCTGCCCCGCACAACGTCCGTAAACCGGGAACCCCAAGCCACATTCTTGGCGTTGAAGTCCCCGAGGACGAGCGCGGGGAAAGAACCGAAGGCGACGACGACGTCTCCCAGCTCCGACAGGGAGTCCTGGAACTCGGCGAGAGTTTGGTTCGGGGAGAAGTATACGCCTATCACGGCGATCTCCCCGACCCGTGCTGCGACGATCCCGCGCCCTCTCTTGACGCGATCGAGGGGCGGGGTACCGGCGGCGGCCGACGAAATAAGGGTCACCGAGCCGTTCAGGTCCGCCACCCAGTCATTCCTGGGCACGACAAAGTACGGCTCGGCGACCACGGCGACGTTGATCAACCACTGCGCCATGCTCTGGAGCAAGAGATCCTGAGCAGCGGCGCAGTGGTTGATGTTCGCCTGGAGGAAGCGCAATGGAGACATTAATCGGAATCCATTGCAGCCTCCTCCAGGGCCCCTCGCGGGGGTAAGGCCGCGGCGGCGGCGGCGGCCACGGCAGTGGCGGCGGCGGCGGCGGTGGCGGCAGTGACGGCGGCGGCAGAGGGCCTACCTCTGCTCTTGGCTTTCGTGGGTGGGGCGCAGGACTTGCCCCCAGCCCGGTGATCGGCCGGCTTGCCAGCCGCCGCACATGCGAAGCAGTGCGGCGGGGCAGTGCACGAGCCGGCCTTGTGACCGGGCTGACCGCAGCGGAAACACTTGTCGCTGCGGTCAACCTCCGAGGTGCAGTTACATGCCACGTGGTTGCCCACCTGGCACCGGTAGCACCTCAGAGGTCTGGGTTCCAGCAGTTTCACCTGCGCGGAAACCCATCCAACCAAGAGCCTTCGGCCCCCCTCCAGTTTTTTGGCCGCCGGCACGGGGCAGCTGACCGTAATGGTCTGCAGCCCCGCGAAGTCAGGACGCAGGGCGCCCGCCCTCACCTGATCGGGAGGGCACCCCCCAGTCCTGGCAACGGCGGCCACCACGTCCTCGACCGTCACGGAGTCATCCAGACCCAATATGCGCACGTCTGCGCGCTTGGCGGGTCTGGATACTCGGGCCTCTTCCGCATTCAAGGACGCTCTGAGCCGTTCGGCCAGAGCGTCAGCGGTGGGGCCACTGGCCGCGCCGGGGAGCTCCAACATCCGAGCCCCCGTTGCAGTGACCCGTAAACGGAGGCCCCCGGTGATCCCGAGCTCCGTGAGGTCCACCGCCTCCTTCGCCTTCGCGAGCACGTCGCGGTAGGACACGCCCCTCTTGACCGCGTCCGGCTGCAGTGTGATCACTACTGCCGCGGTCTTAGGGGCGCGCAATCGCGCCGCGACGCCGCGCTCCTTGCGCCGCCGCCGCCTCTCCCTCCGCCGTTTGGACCTGGCCGCGTTGGCAGCCTTCCTCTTCTCTCCGGCCACTTGCCAATCGGCGCTGGCCGGAGGAGTACTAGGAGGAGGCTGCTGGGCTGGCCGACTTTCGGCCTGGGCACCCTTCTTTTTTGCAGCCGACCGTGCCGGCCCCGCAGGTGTCGGGGACGGAGTCGGCTTGGACGGACCCGGTTTCGCCTGACTAGGCTTTGCCGGGGCCGTCTTTGAAGGGGCCTTCTTCGCCGTAGCCGTCTTCGCCGGAGTCGGCATGGTCGGGGGCGGCTTCGACGCGGCCACAGCCGCGTACGAGGACGCCGCCAGCGGGGGTCGCAGCACGCGGCTCTCCAGTACGGAGAACCGCTGCTGGAAGGCGGCCAGCTCCTGTCGCACCAGGTCGAGAACAGAGTTCTCCGCTGGTGTGGGCTGGCCTTTCTCCTTTTGGACCCGCGGTGGCGCGTCCCGCTGGCCGCCTCTCCGAAGTCCGGCCAGGTCCGCCTTGAGGGCGGCGTTCTCCCTCTGGAGAGCCTCCATGGCGGCAGTCAGGCGGGAGACCTCCGACCGCAGTTCGGACATATCGTCCCTTGCAGCCGGGGCCCCGCCGTAAATCCGCGCAGCCGCCATGATGGAGGCCGTGGCTTCGCCAACCGCATTCTCCTTACTGCTTTTCTTCCGCTTCAGGTTGACTATGCGGATGGCAGCTGTCACGGCCTCTGCTAGTTTAGCCTCGTTCGAGGCCAAACCACTGTTGGGCTCTCCAGAGGAGATCCCCCTCCCCGAAGTCTTGCCTCGGCCTTTACCCCGCACGCTCGTGGGGATCTTGCGGGCCGAGACAAGCCCTTCCTCGGACGACGAGATGTCCTCCCGGGAGCGCTTCAGGAACTCACTCCTCCTGTCCGCGCTCCTCTCGTCGCTCCTCACTACGCTTCCAGAGATGCTCTGGAAGCTCACGGCGTCTGATGCCGAGTCGGACTCCGACTCGAGCACCAGCGCCCCCTCCGTCCGCGGAGCGGCACTCTGTGCCCGCTCGAAGTTCGGTGCCGGTGAGTTGGACGTACTGGACAAGTCCAGTGACTCCTCCTCACGGGCACGTGAGCCTCCCTGGCTCGATGCGGCGACTGCCGGAGAAAAAATGGGATAAAACCGGTTGTTGTTGCCCCCCCCAGAGTACGACGGGGCAGACCGGACGTGTCCGGTGCGGGATTCCCCAGCTGAAGAGCAGCTGGGACCCGCCTGGGTAGTCTCTACAAAAACCTTTTTTTCCATATTTACTTTTTTAGAGAGGTGAGTTCCTCTTTCAACCCTAAGCCCCCATTTCCCTCCCCTGGTTCACTTCACGGTTACGTCTAAGGATAAGACGCGTACCGGAAGTGAACCTTTCCCCCCCTAGACCCAATCTCTGAGACCGGGCCCCGCGCCGTCTAGAAGCTCGAGCTGACTGCTCGATCCTCCAGGCGGCGCGCCTTTCCCCGGTGTGTCCCTCTTGGTCTGGTCTCTCCCTCTGAGCCTGTCCGGCATGAGTGCACGAGTGCCTCTACCGGCAGGGGCCCAGAGATCATCGAGACACACAAGCCCCACCACGACGGCAACGTGGGGACACGTTGGTGGGGGAAGAATTACCCTAAAAAATTATGGCTTCACCGTTTCGCTACCGTCGTGGAGGTGAAGAGGAGATGCGAGTATTTAGTTTCTGAACTGAGTAACGAGACAGCCAAGCTATACATTGTCACGAAACACGAAAAGTTACCCCCGTCATTCGATTCCTACGTAAAACAAGTGAACATCTCCAAGGAAAACATTTAAATGTGCTGTGGTGATCACTCACACATTTATAAAAAAAAAACTGGCAACACGCAATCTGGACATTTACGAGTAAAATCTAAGTTTATAAGCATATTATATTGATCAATTTTAAAAACCCGACAGGAGAACCAACCAGAGACCACGAAGTATGGAGAAAATGATATCCTGGCAGAAGTGCGGAACCAGCAGGCTATCCGAGAAGACGAGGTTCCAACGAGGACCTCCATACCTCAGACCAATACTGAGGAAACTGATGAGACGGTGGACCCTAATGTGATTATTTCAATTTAAACTTTACTAGCTTTAGTCTGGGCATGCGGATGACAAGTAATGGGTGACTCGCCGTCCAATCTGTCGATCTGTCGGCAACATGACGGGGAGGACCAAACCTTGCCGGCGTCGAGGGACTATCAGGTAACCGTGGCTCCAGATCTTAAAGGGCTATTGAAGGATAACGTGGATTTTAATCTCTACAATTCGACAAGTCTGACAGTCCCTCCCGTCCTGCCCTGTTTGGGAGGACTTATTCGATGATTTTACCACGTTTAGCCTGCCAACGTGCAATGGAGCGCAGTATTCTAGGCGTCAACCTAACAGACCGTATAACACCCAACACACTGCGCTCAAAAACACAAATTGTTGACGTTGGTCACTAAAATGGGCCAGCCATGTCTGCCGTGCCCAATGAGCTGTGAGCTAAAATAACCAATTTGTGGAGCCCTGACACAGCCAGAAGGCATCGCGGCAGACCTCGTAGAAGATGGCGGGACGAGCTGGACAAAACCAACGGTTGGTTTTTGGATCGTGAAAACTGGAAGTCATTGGGAGAGGCCTTTGCCAAGTATTGGGATGAAATAGGCTAGCAGTATCAGTATCAGCTTCAGCCTGGCTTCATAAGTAAAATTATCAAACAATTAGGCAACCCATTTTAGATGATAGGTAAGATCATCAAATGAGTCCTTCCGCCTTGGGTGAAGCGGGGGCCCCAATAGGGCCTACCGTGGTCGCAGTACTGTTTTATAAGGGCACCATGGCCCTGCAACGTAAATAGCAATCGAAGGAGAGTGTATTTTTAAGGCGGAAGGACTCCTAAGATTATATACCAAACCCAAAAAATGTTTTTTCAAGATCGGACAACATTCCTCTCTCAAAATTCCTCCCTTTTTTTATCGTGGTAAAATCATCAAATGAGTCCCTCCTCACCCAGGGCAGGGCGAAAGGGACTGTCAGACTTGTACTGACTAAAATCCACTGTCTCCTTCAATAGCCCTTTACGTTCCGGGGTCACGGTAACTCATAAGTCCCGCGACCCCGGCAGGCTTTGGTCCTCTAAAGGGGGCCCCGTCATTGTGCTGACACTCTTTGAGGCGCGCGTGGAACACAACACGCCGTCGACCCGGGCATGGTCAAGAAGAAGTAACCTAGATTTTTTTTTTGTAACGTTGTAGAATTACCCTCAAGAATCGACAACATACAACCCTTCAGATATGCAAGCTGTTGTCAGGAAGTTAGTCCAACACTGGAGTCCTTCAGACGTCGATGTAAGTGAACAACTACCATTAAAGCCCAATCAAAGAATGCTCAAAACAAGGTAGGTATGAGGGAAATTCTTGGGAACACAATTTTGACTTCGTAACTTTGTTTGAACTAGTTAGGAGGTGAACATATCAAAAGTCCCCGCCTCTAGGCCTTGAGCTGTGGAGGAGGGAGGGTTTGAAATTACCATTTTTTGGTTTTTCGCTTATACAGTGAAACCTGGTGAGACCTCAAGGGACCTGCCAATTTGTCTCACTTAAAGAGGTATATATTCCACTTACCCAGTGATAGATAGAAATATATCCAGGTATAAATAAATATTTGTCTCATTTACAGAGGGTTCCATTAATAGAGTTCAGAATACAGGTTATCTTAGATAAAGAGATAAGTAAACATTATACGTGATTTTTAATCTTTATTGGGAATCAATAAAAGGTAATGAATATAGTAAAAACTTTTTTTTAAAAAAATTTAACCGCCTTCAAAAACAACCACAAAAAAGGGTAAAATAACCTACAAAATAACTTTTCTTTCGGAAGTAGGTGGCTTTGTTTTTTTTATTTCGTTGTCTTTTTAACCGACGAAAAAAAAAGGAGGAGGTTCTCAATTCGACATGTATATTTTTTTTTTTTTTTTTTTTTTTATGTATGACCACGCATAACTTTTCCCAGCGTGGTCCGATTTCAAAAATTCTTTTTTTGTTGGAAAGAGTATATCTCAAAGTTGGTCCCATTTTAATTTCAAAACTAAAATCGGCCTCTAAGGGTAAAAAAAAGGAATTGATTGTCAACTTTCCTACAGAATTTTCAGTTGTGAACCGATTCGTTTGAAATAAAGTTAACATATGTAGTTCTGAGGACATTACTATATAGCAGAGATGTGGAGAAGATAACATGATGGTGTCACCATCATCAGATCAACTCCAGATCCCTGTTATGTTGTGAAGTCAGTCCCAAGAGTTCCTCAACAGTTAACAACAGCTATATCGTGTTTGGACTCATTTCACTCAGCTTGATGAGAACTTTAGACCCAGCTGAGGTATCATTGTCATCGAGGGTCTGAGGATGGTGACGGAAAGCAGGGGCAAGAGGTCCTCAACAGTTAACAGCACCTATACCGTGTTTGGGCTCATTTCATTAGTCTTGATGAAAATTTTAGACCTAGCTGGAGTATAATTGTCATCGAGGGTCTGATGATGAGGACAGAAGGCAGTAGCAAGAGATCCTCAACAGTTAACAGCAACTATATCGTATTTGGGCTCATTTCATTCATCATGATAAGAACTTTAAACATAGTTGGGATTTGACAGTCGTTGACAGTCTGAGAGTGGAGTTTTTAGTTGCAAGTTACAGGTCCTCAACAGTTAATACTAATTACTGTGACGGTTACGTTGACAATGACAAAAGGGAAGACGGGTTTTTCCATGTGTTAAACACTCTAATCATGGTATACAACTAAAAAGCTAAAAATAATAACTTTTTAACAAAAAAATCAAACCGACGAAAGATTGAACTGAAAAGCTAAAAATAAATTTTGAGGCGGCGCCAAAGAAACAATCAACGAAAAGCAACCTAGCTACAATAAAATTATGCTTCGCTTCAAATAATTAATTTAGGTACATGTTTGTATGTTTGTTTGGCGCCGCCTCAAAATTTATTTTTAGCTTTTCAGTTCAATCTTTCGTCGGTTTGATTTTTTTGTTAAAAAGTTATTATATGCCACCGACTTCCGAAAGAAAAGTTATTTTGTAGGTTATTTTACCCTTTTTTGTGGTTGTTTTTGAAGGCGGTTATATATATATTTTTTTAAGTTTTTTATTTTACTCTTTTTAGTTTAAATATTCAACCCAAATTCTTGTCAAATACATCATTTCTTACATGTGCACTAGAATTTGGTAATCCTTAGCACTGGTATTAACATCGCTCATGTACACAATAAGCTAATAAAATTCCCTATCAAAAACTGCTGAACCGATTTTGATGAAACTTGCAGTGTTCCCTAAAGTGAACCATTCCTCGTACAACAAAAAAAGAGTTTTGAAAATCGGTCCACAATTGGCGGAGTAATCGCGTAACAAACACTCAAAAAAGTAAAAATCATCACATCATCCATCAATAAAAATGCTCACAAAATAAAAAGTACTGAACCAAATTGGATGAAATTTTTATGGGACCAAACTGCAAGTATACTGCATCGAACGAAAAAAGAATTACACTAATCGGACCCGAAACCTCGGAGTAATCGGTGTACATACATAAAAAAAAAAAAAAAAAACATACCGACCGAATTGAGAACCTCCTCCTTTTTTTGAAGTCGGTTAAAAATATTCAAACACGTTTTTTAAAAATATGCAGTACAAAATATGCAGTACAAAAATGATTGAAATGAATTTTATTTTTATTCTGGATTATTGACGATTTGAGCCTTCGTATCGGTATTTTTACCGACTTCAAAAAAAAGGAGGTTATCAATTCGACCCGTATGTATGTAATATTATCAGAACTGCCCAGTTTTCATATATGTTAGTCTATATCAGAGTCTGAACAAATGTGCCAAATTTCATAAGTGTATGTATGTATGTATGTATGTTTTTATGTTTGTGCACGCATATCTCCGGAACTATAAGTTCGATTTAAGTAATTCTTTTTTTGTTGTACTAGGTATTGTTCAACTTAGGGTACACTGCAAGTTTCATCAAAATCGGTTCAGTAGTTTTAGAGATATGGATTTTTTTATGTTGTGACGGATTACAAGATTAGTGCATATGTAAGAAAATTTTGTATTTTACAAGAATTTGAGTTGAATATGTAATAAATAAACTAAAAAGGGTAAAATAAAAACTTATTTAAAAAAAAGTACCGACTTCAAAACAAATACAAAAAAGTTTAAAATAACTTTTCTTTCGGAAGTCGGTGGCAATAGTCAATGTGACACAACAAAAAACTTTTTAAAAAAAAGTACCGACTTCAAAACAAATACAAAAAAGTTTAAAATAACTTTTCTTTCGGAAGTCGGTGGCAATAGTCAATGACACAACAAAACAAAGCCACCGACTTCCGAAAGAAAAGTTATTTTAAACTTTTTTGTATTTGTTTTGAAGTCGGTACTTTTTTTTAAAAAGTTTTTATTTTACCCTTTTTAGTTTATTTATTACATATTCAACCCAAATTCTTGTAAAATACAAAATTTTCTTACATATGCACTAATCTTGTAATCCGTCACAACATAAAAAATTCCATATCTTTAAAACTACAGAACCGATTTTGATGAAACTTGCAGTGTACCCTAAGTTGAACAATACCTAGTACAACAAAAAAAGAATTACTTAAATCGAACTTATAGTTCCGGAGATATGCGTGCACAAACATAAAAACATACATACATACATACATACATACATACATACATACATACATACATACATACACTTATGAAATTTGGCACATTTGTTCAGACGCTGATATAGACTAACATATATGAAAACTGGGCAGTTCTGATAATATTACATACATACGGGTCGAATTGATAACCTCCTTTTTTTTGAAGTCGGTAAAAACAAAGCCACCGACTTCCGAAAGAAAAGTTATTTTAAACTTTTTTGTATTTGTTTTGAAGTCGGTACTTTTTTTTAAAAAAGTTTTTTCAAATAAACATCCGTATGTTAGTAAAGCAGCATTGCCTCTTTTTATTCTATCGATCATTACCCCCTTTTTAATTATGTGTGACCGTCTCCTGTAGGTTGACCCAGAAGAAATAACGACGTTCTATCCTTCGGATGTGCAGGCAGAAGTCAGGAAACTAGTTCAGCACTGGTCGCCTAGTAGCAAGGTCAGTATGAATATGAAGGTAAAGTATAACATAGTAGCGGCCCGGTACGTACTTCGCTACGTATCATCATCATCATCTCAGCCATAGGACGTCCACTGCTGAACATAGGCCTCCCCTTTAGATCTCCACATATACCGGTTGGAAGCGACCTGCATCCAGCGTCTTCCGGCGACCTTTATAAGGTCGTCTGTCCACCTCGTTGGTGGACGTCCTACGCTGCGCTTGCTAGTCCGCGGTCTCCACTCTAGCACTTTTCGACCCCACCGGCCATCTGCTCTGCATATCTCAGTGCCTCAAGACGAAAGTCTTCAACCAATGTGTGTTACCAGTGATGACTTACGGCATCGAAACGTGGTCTTTACTATCGGCCTCATCTCAAAGCTCAAAGTCGCTCAGCGAGCTATGGAGAGGGCTATGCTCGGTGTTTCTCTACGTGATCGAATCCGAAATGAGGAGATCCGTAGACGAACTAAAGTCACCGATATAGCCCACCGGATTAGCAAGCTGAAGTGGCAATGGGCAGGCCATATTGCTCGCTACGTATAAAGTGAAATAATAAATTACAAAAAATGTGATAGGTAAATGAAGAACCGCTCGACCGATTTTGTGCAAACTTCACATATACCGCTAAATACACACATCAAAAGTGTCTAGGGATCAAGCATTTTTATGCGGATTTCTTGAGATTGAGATGTGGCTTTGTAATAAATTTATGATTTTATAAATTTATATGGATCCTTTTTGGTGCATTTCATAATTTGAATCAGGAACTGTGAATCAAATTCGAGTAAAAGATGAAAATCAGCTGTCAATATTTTCCCTATAAAAACATACAACGCATTGAAGACATTATTAGTGCTACTGTTTCCTTACTACTGATTAAAACCAACGTTATTATGAAGCGGCGACGTCATTTAAGCAGGGAAGAAATGCTCAGAGCCGTGGGAATGATAGAAGCTGGTTCCCGGCAACGTACTGTGGCTTTAGCTCTGAATACAAGTCAGAGTGTTATCAGTCGACTTTGGACACGTTACCGAAGCACTGGTACCGTGGCTGAGCGCCATGGAGGACGGTATCGCTGCACCACACGGAGACAAGACCGATACATTCAAATCTTAACTCGAAGAGCTCCAACAATAACCGCCATGATGTTAGCCGTGAGGCTTCATCACTCTTCAGGGAACTTAATTAGCGACCAAACAGTCAGAAACCGCTTGCATGAAGTGAACCTTCATTCCCGAAGACCGCTACGGGTACCACCTATAGCAATGCACAATCGTAGGATTCGATATCAATGGGCTCTTGAACACAGAAATTGGGCAGAAGAACAATGGCGTTTCGTGTGCTTTTCTGATGAGTCTCGTTTCGGTATGAGACCGGATACAAGACGTATACGACACTGGAGAACCCCTGGACGCCAACAGCGATTAAAATCCTGCCAGGAAGTCCATCCTTATAGTGGTGGAACCGTCATGGTATGGGCGGGTATTTGGATCGGCGGAAGAACTGAGTTGATTTGGATCAGAGGCAACCTCAACGCTCAAATTTATGCTGAGACGATTGTATCAGACGTCATCGTTCCTCTACAAGTGCAAATCGGTCCCTTATTTCAGTTAAAGACGTATATGCAAAAATGACAAGTTGAGAATTGAACTACTACATAGACACAAGTCACACACACAAGCGTTAGCGTGTTACCTGCGGGAATAAATAGTCAAGTGAACTAATTTTGATACGATGAAAATTGTAATTTTTTTTTAAGTAATATGTACTTGTTGGCTAAGATGAAACCTCACCTGCAAACTTGATGGAGTGACCTGAAGATCTACTTCCTACTGGAACTCCACCACGGATCAAACTACATGTGTCGAGTTTGGGCTCGTTTTGTTAGTTATGAGGTGACCTTACCTCCTGCCTTGATGACGTGACCTGAAGGGCTACTTCTGTGACTCCTACTGGAACTCCTCGATGGATCGAACTAGATGTGTCGTGTTTGGGCTCATTTTGTTAGTTATGATGAGATCATTCCTCCGGACTTGAGGGACTGACCTGAAGGTCTACTTCTGTGACTCCTACTGGAACTCCTCGACGGATCGAACTAGATGTGTCGTGTTTGGGCTCGTTTTGTTAGTTATGATGAGATCTTACCTCCAGACTTGATGGAGAGACCTGAACGTCTACTTCGGTGATTGTAACTGGAACTCGGCGACGGATCGAACTAGATGTGTCGTGTTTGGGCTCGTTTTGTTAGTTATGATGAGATCTTACCTCCGGACTTGAGGGACTGACCTGAAGGTCTACTTCTGTGACTCCTACTGGAACTCCTCGAAGGATCGAACTAGATGTGTCGTGTTTGGGCTCGTTTTCTTAGTTATGATGAGATCTTACCTCCAGACTTGATGGAATGACCTGAACGTCTACTTCGGTGATTGTAACTGGAACTCGGCGACGGATCGAACTAGATGTGTCGTGTTTGGGCTCGTTTTGTTAGTTATGATGAGATCATACCTCCGGACTTGAGGGACTGACCTGAAGGTCTACTTCTGTGACTCCTACTGGAACTCCTCGACGGATCGAACTAGATGTGTCGTGTTTGGGCTCGTTTTGTTAGTTATGATGAGATCTTACCTCCAGACTTGATGGAGTGACCTGAACGTCTACTTCGGTGATTGTAACTGGAACTCGGCGACGGATCGAACTAGATGTGTCGTGTTTGGGCTCGTTTTGTTAGTTATGATGAGATCTTACCTCCTGCCTTGATGGAGTGACCTGAAGGTCTACTTCTGTGACTCCTACTGGAACTGCTCGACGGATCAAACTAGATGTGTCGTGTTTGGGCTCGTTTTGTTAGTTATGATGAGATCTTACCTCCGGACTTGAGGGACTGACCTGAAGGTCTACTTCTGGGACTCCGACTGGAACTCCTCGACGGATCGAACTAGATGTGTCGTGTTTGGGCTCGTTTTGTTAGTTATGATGAGACCTTACCTCCTGTCTTGATGGAGTGACCTGAAGGTCTACTTCTGTGACTCCTACTGGAACTCCTCGACGGATCGAACTAGATGTGTCGTGTTTGGGCTCGTTTTGTTAGTTATGATGAGATCTTACCTCCGGACTTGAGGGACTGACCTGAAGGTCTACTTCTGTGACTCCTACTGGAACTCCTCGACGGATCGAACTAGATGTGTCGTGTTTGGGCTCGTTTTGTTAGTTATGATGAGATCTTACCTCCAGACTTGATGGAGTGACCTGAACGTCTACTTCGGTGATTGTAACTGGAACTCGGCGACGGATCGAACTAGATGTGTCGTGTTTGGGCTCGTTTTGTTAGTTATGATGAGATCTTACCTCCTGCCTTGATGGAGTGACCTGAAGGTCTACTTCTGTGACTCCTACTGGAACTGCTCGACGGATCAAACTAGATGTGTCGTGTTTGGGCTCGTTTTGTTAGTTATGATTAGATCTTACCTCCGGACTTGAGGGACTGACCTGAAGGTCTACTTCTGGGACTCCGACTGGAACTCCTCGACGGATCGAACTAGATGTGTCGTGTTTGGGCTCGTTTTGTTAGTTATGATGAGATCTTACCTCCTGTCTTGATGGAGTGACCTGAAGGTCTACTTCTGTGACTCCTACTGGAACTCCTCGACGGATCGAACTAGATGTGTCGTGTTTGGGCTCGTTTTGTTAGTTATGATGAGATCTTACCTCCGGACTTGAGGGACTGACCTGAAGGTCTACTCCTGTGACTCCTACTGGAACTCCTCGACGGATCGAACTAGATGTGTCGTGTTTGGGCTCGTTTTGCTAGTTATGATGAGATCTTACCTCCGGACTTGAGGGACTGACCTGAAGGTCTACTTCTGTGACTCCTACTGGAACTCCTCGACGGATCGAACTAGATGTGTCGTGTTTGGGCTCGTTTTGTTAGTTACGATGAGATCTTACCTCCGGACTTGAGGGACTGACCTGAAGGTCTACTTCTGTGACTCCTACTGGAACTCCTCGACGGATCGAACTAGATGTGTCGTGTTTGGGCTCGTTCTGTTAGTTACGATGAGATCTTACCTCCGGACTTGAGGGACTGACCTGAAGGTCTACTTCTGTGACTCCTACTGGAACTCCTCGACGGATCGAACTAGATGTGTCGTGTTTGGGCTCGTTTTGCTAGTTATGATGAGATCTTACCTCCGGACTTGAGGGACTGACCTGAAGGTCTACTTCTGTGACTCCTACTGGAACTCCTCGACGGATCGAACTAGATGTGTCGTGTTTGGGCTCGTTTTGTTAGTTACGATGAGATCTTACCTCCGGACTTGAGGGACTGACCTGAAGGTCTACTTCTGTGACTCCTACTGGAACTCCTCGACGGATCGAACTAGATGTGTCGTGTTTGGGCTCGTTTTGCTAGTTATGATGAGATCTTACCTCCGGACTTGAGGGACTGACCTGAAGGTCTACTTCTGTGACTCCTACTGGAACTCCTCGACGGATCGAACTAGATGTGTCGTGTTTGGGCTCGTTTTGTTAGTTATGATGAGATCTTACCTCCAGACTTGATGGAGTGACCTGAAGGTCTACTTCTGTGACTCCTACTGGAACTCCTCGATGGATCGAAATAGATGTGTCGTGTTTGGGCTCGTTTTGGTAGTTATGAGGTGACCTTACCTCTTGCCTTGATGGGGTGACCTGAACGTCTACTTCGGTGATTGTAACTGGAACTCGGCGACGGATCGAACTAGATGTGTCGAGTTTGAGCTCGTTAGCTCTGAAAGTTATGCCACTGGCACTATGCACAAATAATATTGACGAAGGGAATTCATACTAATTATCAAAAGTACACACATCAAAAGTGTCTAGGGATCAACATATATTTTTGCAATAACTTTTCTCCTGATTGATATTAATTAAAATTTTCTTTAAGGATTCATCAAATAAAGTGTTTTCGTTTGTCACAGTAACGATAAACCAAGTCACCTTTGCATTAATAAAGAAATTTGCCATTTTCCTAATAAAGGGATTTTTGACATTTGAACCACTAACACAAAAAATCGAAAAAAAGACTGAAATAACAGTTTTCTTTAAAATTTTATTGGGTAACTTAAACAATTAATAATCCGTGTTTCTACCGCGAACACTAACAACACAAGAACATCGATTTGGCATACCCAAAATGAGTTCATCCAAATCACGCTGTGGAATGGCCGCCCATGTTCGTTGCAACAACAAAAAAAGGTCTTCTTTCGACTGGATACCCTCCATATTCGGCAGAGCTCTTCTCTGTAGCATATCCCATGCATGCTCAATCGGATTCAAGTCTGGCGACTGAGCAGGCCAGGGCAGGACATTGATGTTAGCTGCGGCGAGAGTCTGTCTTACAACTCTTGCGGTGTGCGGTCGTGCATTATCATGCATTAACTGAAATAAGGAACCGATTTGCACTTGTAGAGGAACGATGACGTCTGATACAATCGTCTCAGCATAAATTTGAGCGTTGAGGTTGCCTCTGATCCAAATCAACTCAGTTCTTCCGCCGATCCAAATACCCGCCCATACCATGATGGTTCCACCACTATAAGGATGGACTTCCTGGCAGGATTTTAATCGCTGTTGGCGTCCAGGGGTTCTCCAGTGTCGTATACGTCTTGTATCCGGTCTCATACCGAAACGAGACTCATCAGAAAATCACACGAAACGCCATTGTTCTTCTGCCCAATTTCTGTGTTCAAGAGCCCATTGATATCGAATCTTACGATTGTGCATTGCTATAGGTGGTACCCGTAGCGGTCTTCGGGAATGAAGGTTCACTTCATGCAAGCGGTTTCTGACTGTTTGGTCGCTAATTAAGTTCCCTGAAGAGTGATGAAGCCTCACGGCTAACATCATGGCGGTTATTGTTGGAGCTCTTCGAGTTAAGATTTGAATGTATCGGTCTTGTCTCCGTGTGGTGCAGCGATACCGTCCTCCATGGCGCTCAGCCACGGTACCAGTGCTTCGGTAACGTGTCCAAAGTCGACTGATAACACTCTGACTTGTATTTAGAGCTAAAGCCACAGTACGTTGCCGGGAACCAGCTTCTATCATTCCCACGGCTCTGAGCATTTCTTCCCTGCTTAAATGACGTCGCCGCTCCATAATAACGTTGGTTTTAATCAGTAGTAGGGAAACAGTAGCACTAATAATGTCTTCAATGCGTTGTATGTTTTTATAGGGAAAATATTGACAGCTGATTTTCATCTTTTACTCGAATTTGATTCACAGTTCCTGATTCAAATTATGAAATGCACCAAAAAGGATCCATATAAATTTATAAAATCATAAATTTATTACAAAGCCACATCTCAATCTCAAGAAATCCGCATAAAAATGCTTGATCCCTAGACACTTTTGATGTGTGTATATAAAACAGTATACGTTCAGATCAGCTCATCAATTCCGGCGTTAAGATCTCACCGAGTTCCAGTAACAATCACCGAAGTACACCTTCAGGTCACTCCATCAAGTCCGGAGGTAAGATCTCATCATAACTAACAAAACGAGCCCAAACACGACACATCTAGTTTGATCCATCGAGGAGTTCCAGTAGGAGTCACAGAAGTAGCCCTTCAGGTCACGTGATCAAGTCCGGAGGTAAGGTCTCAACATAACTAACAAAACGAGCCCAAACTCGACACACCTAGCTCTACTCGTCTATTAGTTCCAGTAGCAGTCTTCGAAGTACACCAGCAGGTCTCTCCATCAAGTCCGGAGGTAAGGTCTCAACATAACTAACAAAACGAGCCCAAACTCGACACATGTAGTTCGATCCATCGAGGAGTTCCAGTAGGAGTCACAGAAGTAGACCTTCAGGTCAGTCCCTCAAGTCCGGAGGTAAGATCTCATCATAACTAACAAAACGAGCCCAAACACGACACATCTAGTTCGATCCGTCGCCGAGTTCCAGTTACAATCACCGAAGTAGACGTTCAGGTCACTCCATCAAGTCCGGAGGTAAGATCTCATCATAACTAACAAAAGGAGCCCAAACACGACACATCTAGTTCGATCCGTCGCCGAGTTCCAGTTACAATCACCGAAGTAGACGTTCAGGTCACTCCATCAAGGCAGGAGGTAAGATCTCATCATAACAAACAAAACGAGCCCAAACACGACACATCTATTTCGATCCATCGAGGAGTTCCAGTAGGAGTCACAGAAGTAGACCTTCAGGTCACTCCATCAAGTCTGGAGGTAATATCTCATCATAACTAACAAAACGAGCCCAAACACGACACATCTAGTTCGATCCGTCGAGGAGTTCCAGTAGGAGTCACAGAAGTAGACCTTCAGGTCAGTCCCTCAAGTCCGGAGGTAAGATCTCATCATAACTAACAAAACAAGCCCAAACACGACACATCTAGTTCGATCCGTCGCCGAGTTCCAGTTACAATCACCGAAGTAGACGTTCAGGTCACTCCATCAAGTCCGGAGGTAAGATCTCATCATAACTAACAAAACGAGCCCAAACACGACACATCTAGTTCGATCCGTCGAGGAGTTCCAGTAGGAGTCACAGAAGTAGACCTTCAGGTCACTCCATCAAGTCCGGAGGTAAGATCTCATCATAACTAACAAAACGAGACCAAACACGACACATCTAGTTTGATCCGTCGAGGAGTTCCAGTAGGAGTCACAGAAGTAGACCTTCAGGTCACTCCATCAAGGCAGGAGGTAAGATCTCATCATAACTAACAAAACGAGCCCAAACACGACACATCTATTTCGATCCATCGAGGAGTTCCAGTAGGAGTCACAGAAGTAGACCTTCAGGTCACTCCATCAAGTCTGGAGGTAAGATCTCATCATAACTAACAAAACGAGCCCAAACACGACACATCTAGTTCGATCCGTCGAGGAGTTCCAGTAGGAGTCACAGAAGTAGACGTTCAGGTCACTCCATCAAGTCCGGAGGTAAGATCTCATCATAACTAACAAAACGAGCCCAAACACGACACATCTAGTTCGATCCGTCGAGGAGTTCCAGTAGGAGTCACAGAAGTAGACCTTCAGGTCACTCCATCAAGTCCGGAGGTAAGATCTCATCATAACTAACAAAACGAGCCCAAACACGACACATCTAGTTCGATCCGTCGAGGAGTTCCAGTAGGAGTCACAGAAGTAGACCTTCAGGTCAGTCCCTCAAGTCCGGAGGTAAGATCTCATCATAACTAACAAAACGAGCCCAAACACGACACATCTAGTTCGATCCGTCGAGGAGTTCCAGTAGGAGTCACAGAAGTAGACCTTCAGGTCACTCCATCAAGTCCGGAGGTAAGATCTCATCATAACTAACAAAACGAGCCCAAACACGACACATCTAGTTCGATCCGTCGAGGAGTTCCAGTAGGAGTCACAGAAGTAGACCTTCAGGTCAGTCCCTCAAGTCCGGAGGTAAGATCTCATCATAACTAACAAAACGAGCCCAAACACGACACATCTAGTTCGATCCGTCGAGGAGTTCCAGTAGGAGTCACAGAAGTAGACCTTCAGGTCACTCCATCAAGTCCGGAGGTAAGATCTCATCATAACTAACAAAACGAGCCCAAACACGACACATCTATTTCGATCCATCGAGGAGTTCCAGTAGGAGTCACAGAAGTAGACCTTCAGGTCAGTCCCTCAAGTCCGGAGGTAAGATCTCATCATAACTAACAAAACGAGCCCAAACACGACACATCTAGTTCGATCCGTCGCCGAGTTCCAGTTACAATCACCGAAGTAGACGTTCAGGTCACTCCATCAAGTCCGGAGGTAAGATCTCATCATAACTAACAAAACGAGCCCAAACACGACACATCTAGTTCGATCCGTCGAGGAGTTCCAGTAGGAGTCACAGAAGTAGACCTTCAGGTCACTCCATCAAGTCCGGAGGTAAGATCTCATCATAACTAACAAAACGAGCCCAAACACGACACATCTATTTCGATCCATCGAGGAGTTCCAGTAGGAGTCACAGAAGTAGATCTTCAGGTCAGTCCCTCAAGTCCGGAGGTAAGATCTCATCATAACTAACAAAACGAGCCCAAACACGACACATCTAGTTCGATCCGTCGAGGAGTTCCAGTAGGAGTCACAGAAGTAGACCTTCAGGTCACTCCATCAAGACAGGAGGTAAGGTCTCATCATAACTAACAAAACGAGCCCAAACACGACACATCTAGTTCGATCCGTCGAGGAGTTCCAGTCGGAGTCACAGAAGTAGACCTTCAGGTCACTCCATCAAGTCTGGAGGTAAGATCTCATCATAACTAACAAAACGAGCCCAAACACGACACATATAGCTCTACTCGTCTATTAGTTCTAGTAGCAGTCTTCGAAGTACACCTGCAGGTATGTCCATCAAGTCTGGAGGTAAGGTCTCAACATAACTAACAAAACGAGCCCAAACTCGACACACCTTGCTCTACTCGTCTATTAGTTCCAGTAGCAGTCTTCGAAGTACACCAGCAGGTCTCTCCATCAAGTCCGGAGGTAAGGTCTCAACATAACTAACAAAACGAGCCCAAACTCGACACACCTAGCTCTACCCACCCTCCCCCCGGACACAGTCTCGAGCGGTCGTGCTTTTTGTACTCGCGAACTCTTTAAGTGAGCAAAATAGTTTAAAGTGCAATAAACAGTTCTAAAGTGACATTAATACGTACTCAACACATCGAGTAACATACAGTGAAAAATCTAGACCAGTGCACAACCTATAAACGCAGATAAAAGCAAAAACATTTTCAAGTTTTTAAAGTGATTTGTCAAAAATGTCTTTGTCATCGTGTTGAAGTTATGACCTTTGGATAGGTCAATGACACATGTTCGGATCGCTCGAACTGTGGCCAGTATATCGCCTAATTCGCAACATTAGCTATAGCTTCGGTGGTCTCGAGGCGTAAGCCGCTCGCTTACCCCGTCTGGTCGACTGGACGTGAGTTCGAGTCCGCCCTACGACGGGCCGACACTTTTTGGAATTGGAAATATTTGTTTACGATTTTACGACGATATCACTTGCTTCCTGCGTTCCGAGTAAAGACCCACTTCTACATACAAATAAGTTAATACTAGTTAGATACAGTACCAACAGTACGCTGACTAATAATGATGCCGCACCGAACACCGCCCGCGTCACCGCTGCCGACGACAGCGCCGCAAACTCTCAAAGTAAGTGATCGGCAAAATGAATTAACCGCAACTGATGTATCAAAGACTGTATCCTTACACCATTGCGAATCAGCGCCTAATATTCCATCCCTCACAGCAAACATTACAGAGCGTAAAAAAAGAAAGCTTATGGAGAGCGACATTGACATCTCGACCACAATAAAGGAACTATTTGCCCAATTTACGAAAGAACAAGATAAGCGCTTCGAAGATCTTCAAACCACAATTGGAAAACTAACTAATCAAAACGAGGAACTGCGAAAGAGCGTCAAACTTATGTCAGAAAAATACGACGAATTCCTAGCACGTATTTCGTGTCTTGAGTCTGAAAAGCGGGAGGATAGGAAAACGATTAAACTGCTTGAAGAAAAACTCGAACAAATGGAACGAAAAACGCGATTGTCCGGTATTGAGATACGAAACATTCCAAAAGAAAGTGGCGAAACTAAGGAAACCCTATGTGAAGTAGTGGTGAATCTTGGTAAAACCTTGGATGTAGAAGTTGACCATGCCAGTATTAAGGATATTTACCGCTTAAGTACCAAAGACGGGTCAAATCCGGTGATTGTCGAATTCACAACAGTGATGAACAAAGAAAAAGTTTTAAAGGGGGTCAAGCGCTTTAATAAATCCAAAATAAAAGGAAACAAGCTTAATACAACACACCTGAATCCTCAAAATCAATTAAAACCTTTATTCGTGTCTGAAACTTTAACACAAAAGACTCATAAGTTATTTTATCTGGCCCGATCTTTTCAAAAAAACTATGGCTACGCATTCTCATGGACTTCAAACGGGATAGTGTATTTAAAGAAAAATACTGATTCGCCCCAAATTCGTGTAACAACCGAATTGGATCTGGATAAGTTGAGAACTTCACAATGACTATTTACAGTTAAGGCTAACTATATTAAACTCATGTCTATGTTAAACAAACTTATAATGCACGCCACTTGTTTTCCTACTTTGTTAATCGATTACCTTTCTCATTTGAATTATATAAATAAATGCATGCTTAAAAATAAATTACTAACAATATCACTCAATCACTTTTATACTACATACAAAAAACAGAATTGCATCATAAATATTTACACTCACACACAATATAAAAAAACATTCTACAATATAAAAAAACATTCTATACTATTCATTACACCCGTATCTATCATTTCACACATAACAAACAGATATTATTATATAGATTTACATATCAAAACCATTAAAACTCTTAAAATAGTACTCTGTGCAATAATACTAAACCACAGCTTACTATGGCAGCTTTTATTATTTATCACTACGGCACATATCTACAACTCTGCTCTTGCAATTACGTCAGGAACCGACAGTAGCATGAAGATCCTTCTATTTATCAGTATTAATCGATCAAAACACATCTCAATTAATGTAAACTTCGACAAATTTATAAAATATTACAATAACATTTGGTAATCTACACGACATTACAACAAACATCGATAATGTAACAGTTTCGGAGTCTTCATATGCCAAAGTTGAGGACTGTCACAAAATAATGTTGCCTTCTCCTGAAGATTTATTAGTGCTCACCCAAAACATACGCAGCATAAACTGCAACATGAACGGTTTGGAAATACTTCTAGCTAGACTAAAGCTTCAATGTGATGTACTTATACTCACAGAATGTTGGCTATCGTGTACAAATACCATACCTAACTTATTAGGATATCGTTCGTTTGAGACAAAAAATAATATAAAGCAGAACGATGGTGTGGTCATATTTTATAAGGAACACCTTCAATGTTCTATTGAGGAACCAAGTTTTAGCGAGGGCAACTGCCTGATCGCAACTTTTGACAAGCAAATCGCTATTATAGCAATATATCGATCACCATCGTATTATAATTTAGACTCCTTCCTCAGATCTTTAAATGATACGTTACAACGTTATTCATCCTATCCCAATCTGATGGTTATAGGAGACATTAATATTCCTATTAACTCGGATAAACTTGACTTTCATGGTGAACGTTACCTTACATTGGCCGCAAGTCACGGCTTGCTGCCCTCGCATACCTTGGTCACAAGACCTGAAAGTAAAACTTGTATTGACCACATTCTACTTAAGACAAACAGTACCTGTAACACTATTATACCAGAAGCAACTTTGACTGACCATTATCCGGTTTTATTAACTATGAAATTCAAGAAATGTAAACAATTTGCAATATCAACTATTCAAAAGATAGACGAAAATGGCATAAAAGAGGAAATATTGAAAATTGATTTCACAAAAGTATACGAGTCACAAAATCCAAACACCTCTTTGAAGTACATTATCGATTGTCTTCAAGCTGCTATCGAAAAAAATACTAAAGTAATTAACTTATCACGTCGAAATAAAATCATAAAACCCTGGATCACTCAAGGATTGCTGCGTTGTATGAAAAACAGAGATAAATTGCACAAACAATTCAAACAGACGCCGAATAACGCTACAATTAAATTGACGTATACACGCTACAGAAATTACTGCAATACTATATTGAAAAAAGTAAAACGAACATATGAAAAAAATCTTGTTCAGTCGGCCCAAAACGACAATAAAAAGCTGTGGAAAGTAATTAAAGACGTTACAAATACAAACAAAAACACAAGCAGCTCTAATGAACTTTTATCCTTAGCTGATACTCCACAACACTCCCTAAACAAAGTTAATAGCTATTTTGTAAACGTGGGCATATCCCTGGCAGATGCGATCTCAAATAAAAAACTAAATTTAAATAAAGAAAATATAGATACAAGCTGTTGCTTGCCCGGTGAACTCAATTCTTTTGTACTGGATGACACTGATGAAGAAGAACTAGACCGTCTTATTTCAAATTTAAAAACAAATAGCTCAACGGGTTATGATGGAATTAGTAGTAGATTTTTGAAAAAATACAAAAACTTTCTGATCTCTCCACTCACCTTTGTCTTTAACTCCTGTCTTAAAAACGGAACATTCCCCGAATGTCTAAAGAAGTCCGTAGTCTGCCCAATACACAAGGGTGGTGATAGAAATTGTGTCACTAACTATAGGCCCATATCTATACTTCCATCTATTTCTAAAATTTTGGAGAGGATAATCAATGTGAGACTTATCAAATATCTAGAGAATAAAAACTTGCTCTCACCTAACCAGTACGGTTTCCGTAACGGGAAATCCACTGAACAAGCGGTAAATGAAGTAATAAGTTACATTAGTGACAATCTAGATGGAAAAAAGAAAAGCCTCGGTATCTTCTTAGACTTAGCAAAGGCTTTCGACACAATTTCTATCCCAATCCTCTTGGACAAGCTGGAAAGACTGGGCATTAGAGGCAACCAATTGAAGCTTTTTAAAAGCTACCTCACCGACCGCACTCAGTGTGTCCGAGTGTCAAACTACATAAGCACAGACCTCCCAATTAAGATCGGAGTGCCACAGGGTAGCATCCTAGGACCCACATTATTCCTCGTATATATTAACAATCTTACTAATCTAGAATTACCCCAGGGCAAAATTATTTCCTTCGCAGATGATACTGTTCTCCTTTTTTCCGCCGATAACTGGAGTGTAGTATTTGATGCTGCTCAATCTGGTTTCGATACTGTCAGAGAGTGGCTGAATAATAATTTTTTAACATTAAACATCAACAAAACTAAGTACATCTGTTTTAGTATACGTCCAGCTGAGGTTAACCACACTCACTCCATTATCCCGCATCAATGTACTACCCATGACACTTGCTCTTGTTCTGAATTGGAGCAAGTTGATACTATCAAATATTTGGGAGTTACTATTGACAGAAATCTCAACTTTAAAAATCATATTAAAGTTTTAACAGGACGGGTTCGAAAACTTATATATATATTCAAAAATATACGTCATATCGCTGATCCTCCAGTATTGAAACGGATATACTTTGCCCTCTGCCAATCACTCATTACGTATTGTATAACTGCATGGGGAGGTGCTCCGAAAACTACGTTAAAGTCTATTGAGGTAGCCCAACGCGCAATACTAAAAGTAAGCACCCATAAACCTTTATTATTTGCTACTACTTTACTTTACCAAATATGTGGAGTTCTAACCGTTAGACAATTATACATATTAAAAATAATTACATTACAACACACACGCATAACTTACAACTCAAACTTAATGAATAAACGACGTAATGATTTGGTTTGCATACGGAACAGATTTTATAACACACAATTTAGTACAAAATTCATAAATTCTTTCGGCCCATACATTTACAACAGAATCAATAAAAAGCTCAACATATACCCACTCAGTACAGACCGTTGCAAGAGAATAGTATCAGAATATTTACAAAGACTCACCTATGATGAAACTGAACAACTAATATTAATGCAAAGATAGTCTATATGATATTAATGTTAGTATTAATTTAATATCAGTATCTCAGTGATTTGCATAAATCACAGTATCAAGTACACTCAACAATTAACACACCCTCTTACACTCACACACTCACCTCAGCACATCACACAAAGAGAGGTTCAGCCTACTAACACAATGTCACAAATAATTGTATGATACAAATGGTTTTATGAAATACTAGCACTTAAGAACTGTAATAAATAATTATCTAAAATCAGGGGGGATGGCACTGTTAGCCGAAATACAGGTTCATCCTAGTTCGGCTGCAGTTCTAAAACTTTTGTAAACAAAATACGAAATTGTCAAAGCTTATAGTTGTAAATCCTATTTGTAAGTTTTTCGAGAAATAAAATTATTATTATTATTATTATTATTATTATTACTCGTCTATTAGTTCCAGTAGCAGTCTTCGAAGTACACCAGCAGGTCTCTTCATCAAGTCCGGAGGTAAGGTCTCAACATAACTAACAAAACGAGCCAAAACTCGACACACCTAGCTCTACTCGTCTATTAGTTCCAGTAGCAGTCTTCGAAGTACACCAGCAGGTCTCTCCATCAAGTCCGGAGGTAAGGTCTCAACATAACTAACAAAACGAGCCCAAACTCGACACACCTAGCTCTACTCGTCTATTAGTTCCAGTAGCAGTCTTCGAAGTACACCAGCAGGTCTCTTCATCAAGTCCGGAGGTAAGGTCTCAACATAACTAACAAAACGAGCCCAAACTCGACACACCTAGCTCTACTCGTCTATTAGTTCCAGTAGCAGTCTTCGAAGTACACCAGCAGGTCTCTCCATCAAGTCCGGAGGTAAGGTCTCAACATAACTAACAAAACGAGCCCAAACTCGACACACCTAGCTCTACTCGTCTATTAGTTCCAGTAGCAGTCTTCGAAGTACATCCATCAAGTCCGAAACTAAATATGAAATTTATAAGTACATATAAGAAACTGTGAATAAAATCTTACCTTGGTTGTCCGTAGTCCGTGCAGAATGCGTGAAGGATCAAGTTTGTTAGGTCAAATATTTTGTATTCGTACAGCGATCTTTTCCTATACGAGGAGCTGCTTACAAGCGTCACAGTGTCCACTCACGACGGCGGCCGAGCGCAGACTAATATTTCATTACAAATTTTTGTGCAATAAATCAAGACAGTGACCAGTAAAATAACCCTTATTTCAATCCAATAAGAATCACGTGTTACCGCTAAATATGTGAAAAAATAAGACTCAATTTTTTTGTTTTCTGAGCGTATTGTAACATTTTGTTAGTTTTTTTTTTTGCTACCTTTTTGAGTTGAACATGTCTGCTTACATAAAATATTTTTAAATACATAAATTTATGTTATTAAATAAAAGAAAAATGTCCCTAAAGTCAGTACGATTTCGTCAAATTTGTGTGAAGAGGTAACGGAAATTACTTTTTACAATATTATAAACCAAAATTTTCGAATAAAAAATTGCTATCATTTGAAGATTAAGGAGTAATCTATCTGTGGTAATTATTAGTTACATTTGGTTTTGTATCATTTTGCCGCAAAATGCACCGAAAAACTGCTTATTTTTGTCAGATTCGTAAACGCGTCCTTAATGCATGATAATGCACGACCGCACACCGCAAGAGTTGTAAGACAGACTCTCGCCGCAGCTAACATCAATGTCCTGCCCTGGCCTGCTCAGTCGCCAGACTTGAATCCGATTGAGCATGCATGGGATATGCTACAGAGAAGAGCTCTGCCGAATATGGAGGGTATCCAGTCGCAAGAAGACCTTTTTTAGGGTTCCGTACGTCCGAATACAAAAACGGAACCCTTATAGGATCACTCGTGTGTCCGTCTGTCTGTCGCTTACAGTCAATTATCTCCGAATCTACTAAACCGATTGGGTTGATATTTGGTACACATATCAATTTCTGTGACCCAAGCACAGAGGTGTGACGTGAATAGATGAAATCTGTATGTGGAAGGTAATTTTTGGGGGGGAAGGGGAAAGTGAAAAAAAAAGTTTTGAAAACTGCATCGTGTGACATATCAAATGAAATGTCTTGTTGAGACAATCTTAAATGTATTTTTTTGTAATTTTAAAATAAATAGTTTCCAAGTTATTCAAGAAAATAGACGAAATTTGACCATTCCCCCTCCCCTCTTATCTCCGAAACTACTGAACCTAAAATTTTGAAAAAAATACAGTAATTAGTTTTCTACTTATAGATTATAGGAAAACCTATAAGAAGTCCATATCTGTATATGGGAGGTAATTTTTGGGGGGAGAAGGGGAAAATTTAAAAAAATATATTT
Organism: Agrotis exclamationis; assembly: GCA_950005045.1. Lineage (NCBI taxonomy): Eukaryota > Metazoa > Arthropoda > Insecta > Lepidoptera > Noctuidae > Agrotis > Agrotis exclamationis. Next base: position 13,260,577 of record OX465444.1, read on the forward strand.
GAAAACTGCATCGTGTGACATATCAAATGAAAGGTATTGTTGAGACAAACTTAAAAGTATTTTTTTTGTAATTTTAAAATAAATGGTTTCCAAGTTATTCAAAAAAAATAGACGAAGCTTGACCGTTCCCCCCCCCCTTATCTCCGAAACTACTGAACCTAAAATTTTGAAAAAAATACAGGAATTAGTTTTCTACTTATAGATTATAAGATAACCTATAAGAAGTCCATATCTGTATATGGGAGGTAATTTTTGGGGGGGAAGGGGAAAATTTAAAAAAAAAATATTTGAAAAGTGCATCGTGTGACATATCAAATGAAAGGTATTGTTGAGACAAACTTAAAAGTATTTTTTTTGTAATTTTAAAATAAATGGTTTCCAAGTTATTCAAAAAAATAGACGAAGCTTGACCATTCCCCCCCCCCTTATCTCCGAAACTGCTGAACCTAAAATTTTGAAAAAAATACAGGAATTAGTTTTCTACTTATAGATTATAGGATAACCTATAAGAAGTCCATATCTGTATATGGGAGGTAATTTTTGGGGGGGAAGGGGAAAATTAAAAAAAATAATTGAAAACTGCATCGTGTGACATATCAAATGAAAGGTCTTGTTGAGACAATCTTAAATATATTTTTTTTGTAATTTTAAAATAAATAGTTTCCAAGTTATTCAAGAAAATAGACGAAATTTGACCATTCCCCCCTTATCTCCGAAACTACTGAACCTATATTTTTTTTTAAATACAGAAATTAGTTTTCTACTTATAGATTATAGAAAAACCTATAAGAAGTCCATGATATTAAAATAACATGGTAAATCACTCAATATTGTGCGTACCAATTTGGGTCAGATTTAAAAAAAAACGTGATAGGTAACATCGTACGGAACCCTCTTCACGCGAGTCCAACTCGCACTTGGCCGGTTTTTGTTGTTGCAACGAACATGGGCGGCCATTCCACAGCGTGATTTGGATGAACTCATTTTGAGTATGCCAAACCGATGTTCTTGTGTTGTTAGTGTTCGCGGTAGAAACACGGATTATTAATTGTTTAAGTTACCCAATAAAATTTTAAAGAAAACTGTTATTTCAGTCTTTTTTTCGAACTTTTGTGTTAGTGGTTCAAATGTCAAAAATCCCTTTATTAGGAAAATGGCAAATTTCTTTATTAATGCAAAGGTGACTTGGTTTATCGTTACTGTGACAAACGAAAACACTTTATTTGATGAATCCTTAAAGAAAATTTTAATTAATATCAATCAGGAGAAAAGTTATTGCAAAAATATATGTTGATCCCTAGACACTTTTGATGTGTGTAGTTCGAACAAAGCATAAACAGGTTTGGATAACTGAGCCCGTTCTTGAGTTATAAAATTACAACGAAAAGTGGTATTGATTTTTATATACAGGGCGACACACGGCATGCATTCATAAATTTTTAAATAATTACATGGTTGAACCGGGAGTCGTTCCCGCTACACGAGAAAAAAAATATCTTGTAGCTTTATTGAAAGGCTGTTTTCCAACACGTGAGCACAGTCGAAACTCATACAAATATTTTAAGTTTGTGATAAAAAAAAAACTTAAAAAAAAAAAGTAACCGCCTTCAATAACAACCGTTAAAAAAAAGGGTAAAATAACCTACAAAATAACTTTTCTTTCAGATGTCGATGCCTTTGTTTTTTTTCTTTTCATTGTCTTTTTTGCCACCGACTTCTGAAAGAAAAGTTATTTTGTAGGTTATTTTACCCTTTTTGTGGTTGTTTTTGAAGGCGGTTACTTTTTTTTTAATTTTTTTTTTACTCTTTTTAGTTTAAATATTCAACCCAAATTCTTGTCAAATAAATCATTCTCTTACATGTGCACTAAAATTTTGTAATCCGAAGCACCGGTAACAACATCGCTCAAGTGCACAATAAGCTAATAAAATTCCCTATCTCAAAAACTCCTGAACCGATTTTGATGAAACTTGCAGTATTCCGTAAGTTAAACAATTCCTAGTACAACAAAAAAAGAATTACTTAAATTGGACTTGCAGTTCCGGAGATAAGCGAACACAAACTAAATCAGTCGATGCCTACTCCTTACTGTTAAAAAGTTGTAACTTCCATCATCAGCTCAGCTACATGAGATGATGATTATCATAATTTTATTTATTTATTTTAAGCCAACAAGGACCAATTACAAATCATAAAATAATTCATACATTCAAACACAGTCACAATAATAATATAGAATACAATTCAATTTAAAATAATACTTCCACATTAGCCCGCACGTGTACCATGTCACAGTGATACACGTACTGGCAGTCGAAGCGCTGGGCGAAAGCTTTCAGGATACTGTTCGGGCTGACCCGCACCCTGCGCACCAGGGATGTGCACCGCTTGCGCATGGTGGTGTGAAAACAATCCACGCGCGCCTCGGCAAACATTCCCGACGCGCTACAGAAGCGAGGCAGCCCCAACAGCACCCTGAATGCATTATTGTATTGGATGCGTAGAGCGCCGTACTGCTTTTGCGTATAATTCACCCACAGACTGCTCGTGTAGAAGGACGTGCAAAATGCCCTGAACAGGGTGATCTTGACGTCTCTTGAACAGCGAGCAAATCTGCGTGCTATCATATTCGCACGAACAGACAACGCTCTACGCTCCCTTTCTATGTCATTATCGTCCTTCAGATCCGGGGTTAGAAGGTGTCCAAGATATTTAAACTGTTCTACCCTGCTAATGGGGTAGCCATTCAGTCTAACTTGAGGTGTTTGACTTATGGACCTACCCCGAGCCTGAAAGACCATCCACTCACTCTTTTTAACATTATACAGCAACCCGTGTCGCTCAGCATATTTTTCACAAATGTCCAGCAGCTGCGACAGTCCACCTACAGAAGCACTCAGCAGCACCATGTCGTCCGCGTAACTAATATTATTAAGGCAGACTCCATCAATATGACAGCCGACATGTGTGCTGCTGAGCTCCTCCACAAGCGCGTTCATATACAGGTTAAAAAGTTTTGGCGATGTCAGCCCCCCCTGCCTCACGCCGCACTCCAACCTGTACGGAGTCGAATATGCCCCCGACCACCGAACAACGTTGATCTGGTTCCCATACCAATATTTGAAAGTACGTATTAGTTCCTCGGGCATCGTTGTTTGATGTAGTTTCTGCCATAGAATATCGTAAGAAACCAGATCAAACGCCCTCGATAAATCGAGAAAACACCCAAAAATAGGCGTATTTTTATTCGTGTAGTACTTGACAGTTTGCTTCAAACACAGTATAGCCGTTTCAGTAGATAGGCCTGATTTGAAACCAAATTGGTTGTCGTGTATCTGTAGATGTTTATCAAGCTGAGTGTTCAGCAAACTGTCAAGCACCTTGGCGACAATAGTGGCCAAAGAAATCGGTCGATAATTACATTTATCACCAATATCACCGGTTTTGTTTTTGACAATTGGCACCACCACAGTCCTCATCATCGGCGCTGGTAAGTATGAATGACCTACACACAAGCTGTAGAACATTGCCAGCACTCTAGGCATATGATATCCCGCGTACCTTAGGTGTTCAATGCTCAGGTCGTCATGGCCCGGAGACTTACCCCTTGACATAGATTTAATGGCCTGTCGTACGTCTTTGGCCGTAAACCGGATGCTGATTTCCCGACCACTACAACCCTCATAGCTCGAGGACTGTGTTGATGCCAAAGGTGACTTAACGGTAAAATGGTCTCTAAATAAATCTGCTATTCCGGACAGGTCACAGGCACCATTCACACTCACAGGTAGACCTGGTTTACTATTATGTTTGTTTGTAGACTTCCAGAAACTACGGAAATCGCTCCTGGAATGATGCGACGCAAGGATGTCCATTTTTATTTGGTCAGTATGATTCTGACACCAGCGTAAACGTGATTTAAAAATCTTACGAGTCGTCTGCATGTCATTCCACAAGCGACCCTCCGTCGGTCTGCCATACAACACCCACAACTCAAATTTTTCCCTGGCCGCCCTGTGAGCATCACTTATGTGCCTGTTCCAGCCGAGAACAGGCTTTCTGTTTCTGGGAACACTTGACGAACGACTATCACAAGCTGCCTGGCTCATTATTTGAATTATTTTGTTGTACATATTGTCAATAACAAGTCTGTGGTCCACATTATTACATACATAATCACAACATTCAGTCATTTCATTGGGAAAGTCAATTAATTTTAAATCATCATTACATAAATTACTATACATGTCACATTGTTCAGAGTTTCTATCACCCCAGCGCACATCGTTATAATGCCTACAATTATTTAGAAATTTAGGTTTGATGCTATCTAACAAAATTTCAATTTCGAGTGGAAAATGATCGGACCACAGGACGTCTTCTTTAACTTGCACACTTAAAATAGTGTCCCGGGCTGATTTAGTGACTATGCAATGGTCAAGCCAGCGCTTAGACCCGTTCGCCTCACTTATAAATGTGCAAGTTCCAGAATCCAACCCTAGGAACTCGATGTCCGCACATAACCACTGCGATTCTACACAAAAGCTCTGTAACTCACTGTAAAATCGTTCATGTGGATGAGAGTTAAAATCGCCGAGTATGTATACCGATTCTATACTACTATTGTTTATGACAGCACTCACCAAACCGAGACAGTCCGTAAACTCCATCAAATTCACCTCTTTATCCGTTGGCATGTACACACTGAACACCAAGAAAGACCTTTGACCCGCGTTTACCTTAACCGCACACACTCGTGGATTATCGCACTGCACAACCGACACATCGGTAAACACACTTTTTCGCCACAGCAGCGCTACGCCGCCGTAGGGGCGGCCTCGCAGCATGCCGGCGCCGGTGTCCACGGCCGACGTCCCGGTGCAGCCGTACTCCTCGTTGATCTCGCTCAGGAACGGAATATCTCCCGGCAGCAACCATGTCTCCTGTAAGGCTATTATGTCAGATGTGCGACACAACTGCCTTACACTATCCACGGAGCGCTTCACGCTCTTGCAATTGTAACTAATAAGTTTGTATTTAGACTTTATATTCATTTAGCTAATTACAATGAGCCGGTCACAGTGCCTATGTTTACACCGTTCGCGTTCGAATTTCTTAGTTTGAAATTCACAAATCGTCTGAAAATAATTCCTTCAGGCCATAATCCGCTATTCAGAAATAATGGTAATTTAGATTCCGCCACAAGGAATTTAAATGCGTTGTATGGTTTCGGATATTTCAACAATATTCGTTCAAGAGATATAACCTCTTCCGTTTTTTGATAGACATAATCGGTTATATCTTTCTCTGTCGTTTCTTTGTGCACCTTCATAATAAATATAGGCACTTTTTTCACGGCGGCCTTGAACTTCCCTGCATTATCTTTGGCACTGCCAGCCGTACCTTGATAACGGTAATTCATATGTCTTCTACGATGTGACACACGTTGCCATCCTTCACCGTCATCCCTGCAAGCCGACTCGGTTTGGTAGGCAGTCATAATATTACTCGTGCATTCCGTCCCCTGTTTGTTTTCGCAGTTAGTATTATTCGTAACAGCTGATCTATGTTGTTGTTGTAATATCGGCGGCGACGCGCACGGTACTAGTCGCGCTGGATACGTCACAGCAGCTGGCCGATCGGATTCGCTCGGGCTGGTGACAGCCGTGACGCCTGGTGGGGGACTCGCGCTCGCATCTCTCGCTCGCTGCCTCGTCGTAGCCGTTATATTCTTGTCAGAAATTTTACCGTCTACCTTCTTTATGTTTCGAAATCGCGATATGTCGTCAAGCCCACTTGGCGATGATTCATCGACTGCGTTTATGCACTCATCCAATGACGAATTTTGAACGTGTGATAATCCAATAGGTCCACTATCCATTAACCATCCACCTCGCTTCATATTATTAACTTTACAGGCAGACGCCGGTATAAGTGAGTCATTCTGCATTTTTAAAATATCTGTCTTAACTTGCTCCAACTGTGCCTGCGTGACATACGTTTCCGTCACTTCTTTAAGTTCGGTTTGCACTCTAAGCAGGTCTTTAAGTAATTTCGTGCAATCGAGGTGATCAAATAAAATCGGCGGTAGCCGTTCCAGATTTTTCGCAACGAAGATAGGAAATAAATCCGGTTCCACAGTTTTAAACACGCTCACTATGTCCACCAGATCTCTTCGCTCCTTACCCTTATTTTTGCGGTTTATTTTGGCTTTTTTCACAGGAACCGATTCGAACAATAACTCCTTCGATTTCTCAATCTCTTCGCTGGTAAACGCAGAGGAACATATTCTCACTAGTGTATCTTCATCAATCACCGATAATTTGTTTTGCACATACGATAACATTTCGTCAATAACAATATTGCAGGAAACACATTTCACCGCTTTCGACATTTTAAACTTTAAACGTTCGTTTGTAACACGCCCGCACGGTGGGGATGCGCGCAAGACTGAATAATGCAAGTACTTAAATTACTTCATAAAATTTGCGAAAAACGATGTGCGGGCCTACAAAATTTGAGGGTTGCCCTCGATTTCCCTGGGATTCCATCATCAGATCCTGACTTGATGGTCATGGGACCACTTGGAAAGTACACCCTTTCAAACAAAAGAAAAATTTTCCAAATCAGTCCAGGCGTCTTCGAGAAATCGGGGAATATACGTAAAAAAAAAAGATTCCGACGAATTGAGAACATCCTCCTTTTAAAATTTCCGGGAAATCTGACAAAAAGATTTACAGATTTACTTTAAATCGGAATAGTGGCTAAGTGAGAGTAATTCCGGTGTGAGAGCGAGATGGCGCTATACGACTTGTACTCTGTCTCTTTCCAACAGAGGAATCAGCTGGGAACATATTATCGGACGCGTCCGTCAACCGCGGCTGAGAGACGCGGCTTATTGATATCTAGCCAGTACATTTAATACTACACTGTGCAAACTGTCAGTCGTAGGACGCGGACGTGACCTTCAGTGTTCTGACGTCCGAACAGAATCTGGCCGGCTGGATGTTTGTGCATCCGAAGACGTCGTCCGAACTACTGTGCACACTGCTAAGCCGCGTCCCTCAGCCGCGTCTGACGTTCGCGTCCGATAATAATGTTCTCAGCTTTAAGGATGATTCACGCTACACCGTGCCGTGTCCGAGCCGTGCCTCGTCCGGGTCGCAAGCATGAATCACTTCATACAAAAGTATACCACAATGTTCGACTGTGCCCCGGACCAGGGCACGGTCGGGACACGGCCCGGACACGGCACGGTGTAGCGTGAATCATCCTTTACTCTTGCTTTAAGTCAGACGTCATGGTAGGCCACCACATCTGCGATTTTTTGGTTCTAGGACATATAAGTCGGTTTCCTCACGATGTTTTCCTTCACCGTTTTGAGAGTAGTGGTGATGAAATAAATTACATAATGTGCTGCTGCTGACTGAGTTCAAACCTATGGGCCACTGCTCTTACATTTACTTTCAAACATCCATACTTTTGCATTTAATACCTATTAATTAGTTCCATTCATTTTGTTGCTAATTTGCGCGATTAACGCGTTCACTGCGGAAGTGATTTTTCTATACTTTCCTGCGGTACAAGGTCTATACACCTGGTAACCTGCCAGTGTAAGCCTCCACAACCCAGGAACTGAGTAATAATACTGGCTATCAGACTTCTGAAGCTCTGACTAATAGACAGTCAATTTAAGATCTACAAATGACAGCCGGGAATAACTGATAAACATGTTTACCAAGGCACGGAGGAAGGGGTGCTAAGACAGGAAACCTCCACGTGCGCCCGTGGAATGGAGTTCCCTCTCGGATACGTCCGTGGGGAAGACCAGTTTTTCGGGCCGGTGCACCCTGGGATGCGGGCAAAAACTCTTCCGGGTTTCTTTGCCCGTATGCGAATAGCCTGTCGGGTGGACGCTCCAACGCGTGTCCCTCTGAACAGCAGAGGGCACAGCGGCGGAGCGGGCTTGCGGACGGTGAGTAATGGGTATGCTCGCCGTCCGACCAAGGACCAAGCCCGGGTCGGTGGCGCGTCGTGTTTCACGCGTCACCGACGGGGCCCCTTATGGGGCCAAATGCCTGCCGGGGTCGCGGATTTTTCTTAATCCAGGATACCGTGGCCCCGGAACGTAAAGGGCATCCGAAGGAACACGGGTGGATTTTAGTCAGTAAGAGTCTGACAGTCCCTTCCGCCCCACCCAGGGCGGGAGGACTCATTTGATGATTTTGCCACACCAAAAAAAAAAGCCACGGAGGAAACTCGCTATGATATATTATGATCACGCAGCCACAGACCAACTTCGGCAAGCACGGCTTGGCTTTCAAAATTCACCTGGCTGTTATTAAGCCACAAGCTCCACAACCCAGTAACTGGGTTATACGATACCCTTGGTAAGACTGGTTGTCGGACTCCTAAATATTTTATGATAAAATGTTTTGTCTTCCTAACAGGAATACTACACCTACAATAGTGCTAATGTTGAAGCAGATGTTAGGAAGTTGGTCCAGCATTGGAGCCCGATCACTGCCACCAGTAGAAGTGTCCAGAAATTGGTCACTGTTGTTCGGCACAGAAGTAATAACCGCAAAGTTGAACATTGGAGACCCTCGATTTCTAAGGTAAGTATTTTTACCATTATCTCGCCAGATGAAGCAATGACTGCCTGGCTAGAAGTAACCTACTCACCCTTTTTTATCACGTGATCATCAAATGAGTCCTCCCACCCAGGGCAGGACGGGACGGACTGTCACACTTGTACTGACTAAAATCCACGGGGTCCTTCAATAGGGGTACACTACGATAATACGAAAAACTTTATTCCGAAATTCACACACATACGAATTTCAAAATACAGATTTTCATAATCCCGAATGGTTCAAAATTTCTAATATACCATATCCGATTGATCATTATGATTCCTATTTTCGTAATTCCGAAATATCAATAAGTACTCCTAAGAAAATCATTTTAAAATCTTCTCAAAGTACCGAATTTCAATAGACCGAATAACAAAAATTCCGAATGAATGATTTTTCAAAAAATCAATAACACGAATTCCGATGATTAAAATACCGATTAATTAGAATTCCGAAAATTTAATTACGCTCTCTCTTGATTAGCACCCACCAAGGTAGCTCGACAGGGCCTACGCAGGCTTAAATAACACTCTAGGAGTAGAGTAGACAACCACGTGGAGCCGGTTTGCAGCGATTCGTTTCTGTTACTGACTTTGTAGAGTGGGATCAGTTTATTCGGAGTATTGAAAATCGGAATATCGTTTTTCGGAACGATGAACGAACGACCCGGGCATGATCTATGATCGGATGGTGAGTAACCCATTACTCGCCGTCCGCACGCCCGCGCCTAAGGTGGCCAGAAATCGCCTCGCGACGTCCAATGCCGTGGGCGTCTCCCGCGGCGGCTGGGTTGTGAGGTGGAGGCTGTTCTCTGCCTCACAGCGCCCACCTCCTCCTTCGCTAACATAAAGCTGCTTCGCGAAAAAGGAGGCAACTGCTTCCTATATCGTCCTGCCCTAAAGCATGGCCTCGACCAATGACGGGCGGCCTATTCACTCTTGACTTGAAGATCCCAAGGTTGTACTCGTAGCTATCAGGATGAAAGCATATTAATGTGAATTTAAAAATATGTTTTTTTTTTATACCATTCCCACTTTAAAAAGTTACTTTTACTCACTAAAAACAGTTAGTAAAATATTCATATGATCTACATTTATGTATTTCGGGTCTGGGTGTTTCTGTATGTGAATTTAGAAGTTTTTAAACACACCCACAGTACAGGAGATTATTAATAATGTGGAGCAGTCTTAATAAAAAAAAACCTTCTTGTTGTTCTTTAATATCTTTTAAATTATTTATAGCTTAAATCTTTCTTTTTCTCGTAGTCATGGTATAAAGTATCGTATGCAACTCGTGAATAAAACGGATTTATATCGAGGGCCATGAATCACTCGCGTCGCTCAGGATTTAAATACTTGAATCACTTGCTTCGCTCGTGATTCAATCATCATGAATCACTCCCTACGGTCGTGATTCAGTCATTAAAATCCTTCGCTTGCTCGTGATTCATATATGGCCCTCGCTTTAAATCCTCTCTTTATTCACTAGTTTCATAATATACTATTTTTTCTCTAACACCCTCCAGTTGAATGCATCGGCCCCTGATCGGAGCCAACCGCGGCGTCCTCGTCCCTTTTCCTCCACCCAAGATTTGAGGTCTTCCAGCAATATTCTTATCGTCAGCCGAACTATGGAGAAGCAATTCTGGAACGCGATTACAGCTGATGATGAAGATAAGGTAAACTTTTTTGTCAAGGCATAATTTGACTACGAGGAACGGGTCACAAGCGGCCACTTTAAACATTGGTCCTAATGATTCACTTAGTTCAAGGCCTTTGTTGTGAGACGCTAAAGTCCGGTCGCAGAGCAGGAGGGATTTTGTACACTGACCTATTATTACCTGTCTCTGTCACTCTAGTAAATATTATGAGCCTCGCTTGCACAGATGCAATGGCGTCCGTCCTCAGGGATTGTAAACCTTTTACCGATAGTATGCATAACCGCATACTGTCATACCGGTTACCTTTTACTTAAAAGAAAAATGTTTGTGATCTCTGTCAGTAGGTAAAGAGATTAATTTACGAAATTTCTTCTGCTCTGCGGCCGGACTTTATTTACCTGTGTCGATACTTGCGCCACCCCACGTTGCAAGCACGGCGGGCTGTGCTGGCGCTGCTGCTACGAAGAACCTCAAACAGCGCAAATACTGTGAACTTAATGTTTGTTACAGTTTTGAGCCGTTTGGGGTCGAAAGGCTCGGGTGATGGGGTCCAAGTGCGCGTCACCTCGGGACTAAAAAAGCCACTTTCACCCCTTGGATAAAAATGTACTATGTACATAACTTTTCAGTCATCCTCTCTCCTCATCACATAGCAAGATAGATCATGTAGTTTAAATCATCTTAATTGTTCACATTTTGTTCCAGGCATTAATTTTGTTCGATGGTACCGATGTCTCTTCTACTGTTAAGAAAGGCATTATAAGAGTAAGTCAAAAAAAATATTTGTTTTAGTCATTGATTAAAATAAAATAGCGGTAGATATGTTACGTTCTTACGTTAAGTATTCAAACAGTGACTCTTATACGTACACAGACACATTTACTCGCACAAACAATCATTGTTATTACACGCCAACAAAGAAAGAGACAGAATAATGCACAAAGGTGGCGTACGACCAAGACGGAGCATCACCGCTCTTCGTATTAGTTCGTTAGTAGTCGCCACGCCGAGCGGCGGCGGGCGGCGGCGCGGCCTTGTTTTAGCCAAACGTGTCGCACATTACCGCAATGTATGTTTCTATCCCGCTCTTCAAATTGAAATATACACGCACGCACGTCTCAACCGAAATCTACTCGTATTGCGACTGAGGACTGTTAGGTCAATTTAGCCTAATTTATGCGGTCCATGCGCTATCGTGTAGTGACATATCTTCCGCTATTTTATTTTAATCAAAGGTTTTAGTATAGCTTTTTTTATCGCGGTAAAATCATGAAGTCCTCCCCGGGGCAGGACGAAAGGGACTGTCAGACTTGTGCTGAATAAATCCACGGTGATCTTTCAATAGCTCTTTACGTTCTACTGGGTCACGGTTACCCGTTTAGACATTCCCGCGACCCCGGCAGGCTTTGGCCCTCTAAGGGGGGCCCCCTCAGATTGACCTCAGCATGGTCTAGGATCGGACGGCGAGTCACCCATTACTCGCTTTCCGCATACCTACTAAGCCTTATGTGACGTCTGTTAAGGTGGATATACGAAGGTTAAACATGTATTCGTATTCGTAATTCGTATACAAGGTGTTAAAAAAAATCAACTGCAGGAATTTCGTGTGCGTACTTGGTTAACTTGGTATCAAAAACTAAGTAAATTCCAAAAAAAATTTTTTTTTCGAGTTTTTTTTTTTAATTTTTTTTTCAAGCATTTTTTTTTGACCATTTTAATGAATTTGATTGCTCTTTGAGGTCGTTTACCCGTGTGTAGCGTTCACAGCTGATTCCAACTTCCCCATCACATTTTGCAGACTTTGGACTGGGAATTTATCGAAATACTTACAAATAACTTATTTTATTGGCCATATTAATAGGCCAAAAGAAAAATGCTTGAAAAAAATTTGAAAATTGAATGTTCTTTGTTTTTGATACCGTGTACGCACACGAAATTCCTGCAGTTGATTTTTTAACACCCTATATACGGGTATGATTTTTAGTCACCATCCAAATTTTGATATATTAATCTTTGGCGAAAATAATTGAATACGTGTTTTTTCTTTTTGTATCACTCGATACAAAAATATTGAGATATCACGTCACAAAGTTATCTATAAAAAGTTGATGAATCTGGACACCGCGCTGTGATGTGTCGCTCAGGTGTAGCGGGGCGGGGCGGGGGGTAGGCGGGGTGCGCTCTGCCCGTTTCATGCGCCGGCAAGTGTAGTATTATTAACGTTTAGCTTGGTGACCACGCAGAGCGGATAATTCTTATGAGGAAATGATTTAATATGAAAATTTTACGTAAATTTTTCAAAAATGGGGTTGGTGATTGATACCTAATGCCTAGAAAAAATTTGGACGGTGGTAAAAAAGTCTTCCTGTATACTAGTATGTATACCTATAGATTATAGAACCATCACATGACTGCCCATAGAATGGGGATGCGACATGACATACAGTCGCATGAAGGCGATCGAGAGGTTTCTTGATACAAATATTGAGTAAATGCGATATGAATTCGTCGAGAGCATGTTTGCTATAGTCCCCGCCAGATAAATTATAGAATCAGGCGTTACTTTGCGGAAATCCATGACATTAAATGTTATGAAAAATATCTAGTTTTAAAACTAGATATTTTTCATAACATTTAATCCCGCCAGACAAGTCTGGAATAAAGGTCATTCTAATAATGCATCGTTTTTTTTTTTATAATACCATCGTTCGAATTTCAAAATAAAATATAAGGTCCAGATGACCTCTTACCACGATACGTTAGTGATACCGGTGATACGACACTTTCTTTACATTTTTTCTTATCGTTTTCAAATATTGGAATACTTTGGTACACGCGGGGGTCAACGAATTATATTCAAGACTTATCCGGCGGAGACGCGGAGACAATCACCTTTTATATACTTATGTATAATATCATTGGAGACAATAGACAATTTATGCAGCAAAATGGCGTTCAAAGCTAAACAATCCAAAGAGTTGCTTCTAAACGGCTTTTTGATAACGTTAGATCTTTCAGACGAGTGTTTTTTCTTCTAATTATTATAGTCGTAAAAGTGAAGCTTTTACGGCTTAGTTTGCTAGTTGGGCACGGTTCCCAGTATTGCTTTAAAATAAAACTTCCTTGCCACTCTTACAGGAACAAGATGATACGTCGAGTACAACGCCGACTCCAACGACAACTACAACGACGACTACAACGACGACTACAACGACGACTCGAAGGACCACTTCATCGTCGGGTTCAGCAGCGATTTCAACGTCGGGTCTAACGACGACTGCATCGTCTGCACAGACGGGTACAACGACGGAAAAACCGACTACTTCACCGACGACGACAGTGCCAACGACTACAACGGTGGGTCTACCGACGAATACCTAAGTGAGTCTACTGACGAATAAACAGGTGGGTCTACCGACGAATAAACAGGTGGGTCTACCGACGAATAAACAGGTGGGTCTACCGACGAATAAACAGGTGGGTCTACCGACGAATAAACAGGTGGGTCTGCCGTCGAATAAACAGGTGGGTCTACCGACGAATACACAAGTGCGTCTACCGACGAATAAACAGGCGGGTCTACCGACGAATAAACAGGTGCTGAGAACATAAGATACCATAAAATAATATACTTAGTTAAAGTAATGGTTACTGATAAAGGACAATAGGGAATATGCATGTAATTTTTGTCAAATTATATATTTTATTAATATATAGTATTAAAAACACAAGAAAATTATTAAAAAATAAATTCAACTGTTGCACATGTCGCTCAAAAAATTTTAAACTCCTACGAGTACAATGTTCTACTACAAACTTTCGTGATTCTAAGGCGCCATCTCCACGAGCGAGGAAAACGCTGCGAGTCCGTCCTTCTATCGTCGGAGAATCTCCACGACGAGCTTTTATTCCGCCAGCGTATCGTCACGGAAACGCCGCGCGCGCGCGACGACTCGCAACGGAACGGACGGTCGTGCTATGTCACACATTGCCAGTCGTCGCATCGCCGCGCCGCGATAATATCGCCGTGTGGAGACGCGTTCATAGAGAGTGTATGGAAATACGTGGCACGACGATAATATCGCCGCGATTCTCTCACTCGTGGAGATGGCGCCTGACAGACATAATAATACGACGTCATTATGCACTCGCTTCCTGGTTTACACTTAACTTTTTGGTCAGTAAATAATTTGATAAGTTTAGTAACCGTTTGTGATTTGTTAAAGCTTTTTTGACGACAAAGTAGGCGCAGTGGTTGAGTGATCGACTGCTGTGCAGCGTGTCGCTGGTTCGATCCCCGTGCCGAACAAATATTTGTATCTCTACAAGGTAGTTGTTCCGGGTATGGGTGTTTGTATAAGTAAATTTAAATGTTAGTAAACGCACCCACAATACAAGAAAAATTCCTAGTAATCTTTTCTTAAAAAATGAAATCACTATTACAATAAATTTTAGTGAAATGTGAATCACTTTTAACGAATTAACGGTCAGTTCACACTGAGAAGCAACGCGGCGTGACGCAACGATACTGCAAATGTGTACCTATCTTTCCTTGTAGTAAAGTTAGATTTGGAGTCGCTATTAAAATCATGGTGTATCTTATTGTGTAGTAAAAAGAGTTACATTTTGAGTAGCTCTATTGAATAGTGGGCGCAGCATCGGGTCTCAGTGTGACTTGACCCTTAAGCGTTTCTATGACACATGAATTGTTTCCTTACAACCGATACTGTTGAGAATAATACGTTTTGACATTGAGTTTATTTCACCAAAAACACAAAAAAAAAAAATGAATTGTAATATAACTGATGAATATAATAATATCAAAAAATGCACCTTATTATTATTTCTGTGGTTCAATACAAAGTATATAAAAAAAAGTTTAGAGTAGCTCACACATGCATTATTCCGCATTGTCTTAAAACTAGTTTTGTATTAAATTTTGTATTAGTAAGTTTTTATCTCAACTCAAGCTAGCATAGTATTCTCAACAGCAAGGCTGATTCTAAACTGCATTCACAGTCTGGACCGCCGGCAGCATGTTCAACTACAGAGCCAACACCACCAACTGGAGGGGGCGGCGGTTCACCACCGCCAAAGCCACCGCCGGGGGGTCCCACGCCGCCACGTTGGACACCGGGGCGACCCAAGAATACAGGGAACCCAACTCCGAATAAACCAACGAAGAGCACGACAACGAAGAAAAAGACGACCAGAAAAACGACGACCAGGCGGACTAGAAAAACATTCTCGACCGCCCTCACGACCCCACCGATTGACATCGACGCCATCATGGCTATAATATCCAACCTCACTTACGATTACGAATGGAACCTCACTGAGGAGTTCAACAAGACTCTGATTGAGTAAGTTAATTTTGTTATATTTGGGTGAGGCCAAACGAGCGTAATTTTGTGAGTCGTGCCTCGCAGAATTTCGGGTTTTGGTACAGTGGAGAGCACTCATTTTGCGTCGCGAAAGAATTTTTTCTATGAAAGCGACCGAAATTCTGCGACTCACAAAATTACGCTCGTTTTGGCCTCACCCTTATTTTAATGATAGCAGTGGCGTAGCAATACCGAATCTAAGACGGGGCAAGACACATGTGCGAGGTCTCGCGCGAGCTGTGGAACTTGATCGGCGGCGACATCAGCATTGCGGCCTCTCTTACATTATAATAATAATAATAATCAATGGCGAATCAATCCGTCACATTATCTCCGGGTGTTCTCGTCTGGCTAACGGAGAATACTTGCATAGACATAACCTTGTAGCCAGGATAATACATCAGCAACTTGCTCTGAAATACAGCCTTGTGGAATCGGAAGTGCCGTACTACAGGTATGAGCCCGACCCAGTTCTTGAAAGTGGCAATATCACACTGTACTGGGATCAATCCATCATCACTGACAGGACTATTGTAGCCAATAGACCTGATATAGTGGTGGTGGATCGATCAGAGCGGCGCACAATGATTGTTGACATAACCGTCCCGCATGACGAGAACCTCGTGAAAGCTGAAAAAGATAAGCAAATCAAGTATCTTGATTTGGCTCGCGAGGTTGTCGATATGTGGGATGTGGATTCAGCGATCATTGTGCCGATAGTCGTGTCGGTCCATGGCTTAATTGCTAAGAGCCTCGACCAACATCTAAGGAGGCTCTCGTTAGGCAGCTGGATCAAGGGCCTGATTCAGAAAGCAGTTCTTTTGGACACGGCGCGCATTGTTAGGAGGTTCCTTTCTCTGGAGCCCTGACTGCCGGTAGCTTGGACCTTGTTCCCGATACCGGTGGGCCACTATTATTTATATTTTTAAATGTTTTTTTTTGTGTTTTTGTAAAAATATTTAAAAATGTATATAGTAAGGTAAAAAGATGAATAAAGAAATAATAATAATATTCCACAACTATCACACAACGCCATCTAGTCCCAAGCTAAGCAGAGCTTGTGTTATGGGTACTAGACAACTGATAAACATACTTATATATTTCTAAATACATACATATTATAGATAAATTACACCCAGACACAGAACAAATGATCGTGCTCATCACACAAACATTTGTCCTGGGTGGGAATCGAACCCACGACCTCCGGCATAGCAGTCAGGGTCACTAACCACTAGACCAACAGGCCAGTCAACGTTCTTTCAGTTCCCACTCTTCGGACACCGAAGAATTTTTTTTTTTTAAACTTTACCTCACACTAGGAATTTCTTCCTGCATCGTCAATAATGCGCCAACCGTGACGCGTCGTCAATAATTGTAGTTCATGTTCAATATCTTGGTAGAAGTTAAGTAGCACTGCTTTATTCGATGATCGCCGTTGTCAAGATTATTTCATTTTTTCTGAGCGCGAGGCCCCTTCAGGTACGAGGCCGGGGGCTAGGGTCCACAGCGCCCCCGACTTCTTAATGATATGTTCGACCACTATCTTGCCTCATGGTAAGTGAAGATGTGGTGGAACGGTGAAGCACGCTTGACTGGAAGTAACCTGTTCATTCTTGATTTAAAGACCCCAAGGTTATAGCTTTCGGGAATACAGATGAGGGGATTACACTCCTTGGCGCACAATAAAAGTATTTGCAAAACGCTTGACGCCCAATAAAGAAGGAAGCCTGAGGACTTAGTCGAGGGGTTCCAAAGTATCCTTGCGGCGCGGCGCCCTGGTGCGCTGTTGAGAGCATATGCACGCCGAAATTAAAGGCAAAATGAGAGCACTATTTTGTAAATTTTACCATCGTTTTGTACCTTATGTACCTATGCAAATAAATTATTATGATTTTGCTTTTTTGATTTTATGGATGGGTCTTTTTTTAAATCAACAAATGATTCCTCCTACCCATACTGTCAGACTTGTACTGACTAAAATCCACGGCGATCCTTCAATAGCCATTTACGTTCCAGAATCACGGTTTCCTGATGAGACGGTCCCGCGATCCAAAGATCCATCCATGATCTCAAATTTCCGCATTTATAACAGCTAGTAGTATACATAGGTCGGAAATAAGTAGAGTTATTCATGTACTTATACAGCGAAAGAATAAAGTGGATATTCCCGAAAACCTGGAATTATTTTTAAAGAGCAGAAAAATTCCGTGATTTAATCATTTAAAAAGTATTTACTTTCACACATTTTATTTATCTAATCTATCTCTGATGTTTTTATTATTATTATTTATTTGTAATACTATTATTTATTTGCAATTCCACACGAGATTGTCTATAAGGCGCCATCTCCACGAGCGAGGAAAACGCTGCGAGTCCGTCCTTCTATCGTCGGAGAATCTCCGACGACGAGCGTTTATTCCGCCAGCGTATCATCACGACTCGCAACGGAATCGCCGCGCGCCCGCGACGGGTCGTTGTGCTATAGTTTTGTTTTGTTTCCCTACTGGTAACGCGCTCGTCGCGGGCGCGCGGTGATTCCGTTGCGAGTCGTCGCGCGCCCGCCGCGCCATGCCGCGCGCTCGCTGCAAGAGCGCCACGAGCGCGCGGCGATAAGCCTGACTAATGTCACACATTGCCACTCGTCGCATCGCCGCGATAACATCGCCGTGTGGAGACGGGTTCATAGAGAGTGTATGGAAATACGTGGCACGACGATAATATCGCCGCGATTCTCTCGCTCGTGGAGATGGCGCCTAAGAAATCCTCATCGAAATGTTGATATTAATATGGATCTTCCATATTAATATCAACATTTCGATGCAAGTACCAAAATAACTCTACCTAATTCCGACCTATTTTAATAACATATTTTTTCCCTAGTCATGGTGTCCCGACCTGTCCATGGAAAGGGGGGATGTACGGTCCAGGGGGGGGAAAATATGGTCCAGATGGATCATGGACCGCCACCATTGACGGTACTGAGTACCCTTACGACTTTGAAAACGCTTCTGTAGTCAGCAAGGTAATATTTCATCGTCATTATACCATTAGGTAGGGTTGCCATCTCTGAAATTTGGAAACCAGGACAAGACGCGTGAAAACCCCGGATTTTAGAGACCAGTATACCCTTAGCACGAGTTTTCACTCTTTTACTTTACAGCGTCTTTCCAGTATTTACAGCGTTTCTTGTATGAAAAAATGGAACAGCGCCTCTGGTGTGCGAAGAAGGAACTAATTTTTTTCTTGAAAATTGTCAATTTGAAGTTGTCAAAGTTCCAGTTTACTTTACGTCTCAAATACTGAAAACTCGTGCTAAGGGTACAGAACCCGGACATGTGTCGAATTGCCCACCGTGGCAACAGCGTCGGTCGGGAGGGGTGGGGGGGGATGGTGAAGTGTGCGTGTGTCGCGGGCGGCCCAGTCGAAGTCCTCTCCGGACGCTCTTCAAACGCCCTCTAAACTAGGACAAATCCGGGGAAATCCGGACGGATGGCAACCCTACCATTAGGGCATGCATTACGGAATTCCTAACACCGTTACGGAATTGACAGTCTTTGCCGCTCCACCCAGGAGAGGGCGAGTGGATTATAAAATATTATGTTTTTACATCCAAAAAAAAAACTATGGAATCGAAACAGTACACCTAATCTCCGATGGATTAGGCAGAGTTTTACGTAATGGTACAATTTCATCTCGCCAGTTTTATTTACAAGAGGACCCACCCTATTGCCATAACCTTAGATTTTTATAGAATGTCCTGTTTCCTAACAGACCACTAAGAATTTTAGCCAAAAAACACAACATGAAAATGACCCCCGTCGTTCGATTCCTACGTAAAACAAATGAACATCTCCAAGGAAAACATTTATATGAGTGCGTGGTGCTCACTCACACATTTATAAAAAATCGGCCAAAGGGTTCCGTAAAACTGTCAACTTCAAAACGGCATTTGGCGTTAATACAAGGGTCGTTTTGCAGTTATACTTTTTTTGGCAACTGTTCAATTGTTTTTGTATTAGTAAGACGGTAAGGGTTTTTAAGTCTAGATGCAAATAATTGTTTTTAGGGTTCCGTACGTCCGAAATTCCGAATACAAAAACGGAACCCTTATAGGATCACTCGTGTGTCCGTCTGTCTGTCGCTTACAGTCAATTAGGTATCTCCGAATCTACTAGACCGATTAAGTTGAAATTGGTACACATATCAATTCCTATGACCCAAGCACAGAGGTGTGACGTGAATAGATGAGATCTGTATATGGGAGGTAATTTTTGGGGGGAAGGGGAAAATGAAAAAAAAATTGAAAACTGCATCGTGTGACATATCAAATGAAAGGTCTTGTTGAGAAGATCTTAAATGTATTTTTTTGTAATTTTAAAATTAATAGTTTCCAAGTTATTGAAGAAAATAGACGAAAATTCGAAATCCGAAACTACTGAAACTAAAATTTTGAAAAAAATACGGAAATTAGTTTTCTACTTATAGATTATAGGAAAACCTATAAGAAGTCCATGATATTAAAATAACATGATAAATCACTCGATATACAGGGTGTCCAGTAATGAATGGATAACCTTGGAATGGGTCATAGTAGAACTAAGGGCCATTCAGAAAAAAATACAAAATAAAATCAATACCGAGTAGTTCCTAAGATATGTATGGTAACACAGGTGACCAATCACTTTAAAGTAATGTGCACTTAATACAGATTTTGAAATGGTATTACTCATCATTGTACCTAATGAAAATATTGAATTATTGCTATTCGTGTTTAAAAGGAGGAAAAAAAAGACATGGCCAAAAATTGCATTCCATCACAATTCCATGTACACGTACATAGTAAATACCATTGTAAAGTAAAAATATAAAAATAAATAACTGCGTAGGTTTTAGCTTCTCTGAACTTGTCAGTTTTTATCCAACTTCAAAAAAAAAGTAGGTTCTCAGTTCAACCTGTATGTATGTTTCTTCGCGATTATCTCGCGTTTGGCTCAATCGATTTTGATGCGGTTTTCAGAAAAGTGTTCATTACATTCTGGAGAAAGTTTTAGTATATAACACTGATGGATATCCCGTGACTTTGCCCGCGTGGATCCGCCTTTGCTTACTTGGATTGTAGATTTTCAGCGACCATTGCATGTTTGTCCGCTATTATCTCGCGTTTGGCTGAACCGATTTTGATGCGGTTTCCAGGAAAGTGTTCATTACATTCTTGACAAGGTTTCTATATATAACACTAATGGATATCCTGTGACGTTGCCCGCGACGATCCGTTTTTGCTTAATTCAATTGTAGATTTTCAGTGACCATTGCATGTTTGCCCGCGATTATCTCGTGATAGGCTGAACGGATTTTGATGCGGTTTTCAGAAAAGTATTTTTTACATTCTGAGGAAGGTTTTAATATATAACAATAATGGATATCTCGTGAAATGGCCCGCATAGTTCCGTTGTTGTTGCTTACTAGGATTGTAGATTATCAAAGACGCCGATTAGTGTGTGTGTGAAGATTTTTGTTGAATATCTAAACTAAATTACATTTTTTAAAGACGGAACTGACTTCAAAACGAAACAAAAAGAAGTGTAAAATAACTTTTCCTTCGGAAGTCGGTGGCCATGATGAATGAAATAAAAAACCAAGCCACCGACTTCCGAAAGAAAAGTTATTTGTATTTAAGTTCAAAAATTATTGAGTAATGCAAGATGAATTCTAAATACCGTTTGTCAAGTTCCGCCCTAATGGATCTTAGAGAAAGATAAATATAATAAAGGATGTTCCAAACCACGTGAAGTACTTGTACAAAACGTGTGAAATGGTCGACAAATGCGTTATATTAGAAACATTTCATTCATCATGTATTCATTGGTAGAAACTGTAATCATTGGTATTTGTTACGTTTTATAAAATACTCGTATCGTAATGATATATTTTAATTCGTTTTATCCAATTCACCCAAAAAAGCTTTACAACGTAACGAGTTTACTGGTTTGCTAGTGGGGTTTTTTTACGTCAAATGTCAATTTAATTTTAATATCAATGCAGACGCTCTGCGATTGCAGATTCAACGTCTATTGTGTTTGTGTTTTGCGGCTATTTTCTGATATTGTTGACCCCCTACGGACTGATACCTTCTACCGTACGATTACCTTGCTAATAATACTGGATTCTGATTTGCTTTGCGTTTTGGATTTGTTTTGTGGATTACTATGAGGAGCATCAACTGCGGAATAGCCATACAAACGCTGCAGAGGCATCTCATATCCTCACTTTCTGCACACCATCATCAAAACTTTCGCGTTGGTTAACCAATGCTCAAACCCAGGTATGAAGTTGGAATAGTAAAATATATAAAAAGTTTTTTTTATGATTTTCATGGTATGCGATTTTAAATAGTGCATTTTTTTCAGTTGTCTCTAGATTGTTTGTCGACCATGCTTCTTATTATTGAATACTGAAACTGGTGATGACATGAGAGATTCAGACAGAAAAATAAGACAACATAATGTCAGTATGGTGTGTCCATTGCTCGCTGTCCTAATATCACAAAATACCATTAATGTGGTAAGCATTTTGTTTTTATTCATTATTTTAAATATCTAGTTAAGTATTAATCTATAAAAATGATTTTTCACAGTATGTTTGTGTGATTATAATATATATCGTCATGTATTTTCCATTTTTTTATATATACTTCTTTAAAGTAGGCATGTTGTAACATAATACTCGTACTTCTCATTGTGCAAAAACATAAAACTTGAAAACAAGCTTTTATATGTGTTTATTCTAACTGGGGTTTATTTTCAGCCCTCAAGAAACAACTTTGTTTGCCATTTGTGTTGGATGCGAGCAAATAGACAAGCAGTGCATTAGCTTCAGACAAGATGCAGGAATTGGTTTCAGACATCATGCAGGAATTGGCTTTAGACAACGAGCATAATTGGCTTCCGACAACAATGCGGCAGCCTCTAACGTTCAAGTAGTTAGCCCACCAGAGCCACCACCATTACCGCCTGTTCAAAGTGATCCACTTCGAAGGGAAAGTAATACCACATTATTACCCAATTACAAGTAAGCTTCAATCTCATCTGTTCACTGTATATTTTTTGAGCAGATGGCCGATGGAGTCGAAAAGTGCTAGAGTGGAGACCACGGATTAGCAAGAGCAGCGTAGGACGTCCACCAACAAGATTGACAGACGACCTTATAAAGGTCGCCGGAAGACGCTGGATGCAGGTCGCTTCCAACCGGTATATGTGGAGATCTAAAGGGGAGGCCTATGTTCAGCAGTGGACGTCCTATGGCTGAGATGATGACTGTATATTTTAACAATGCAGAAACAGAATGTTACATTTAGTCCCGATGTCCCTTAAAAAAGAATATTATAGTGTGTGAAACACATTTGTATAGCGCTCATGTCCCATTCATTTGAGATAATAAATGCCCCTGGGCATTTATTATCTCAAATGAATGGGACACATTCTGCATTTTAGTTCTGTCCATATAGAAGACATAATTAATATTATGAAGTCAAAAGCTTTTTTTGTTTAATTTCGAAAATATCTCCGAAATGCCAAACCATTTTTGCCATCATTGGACTGGTCTTACAGTGCCTCCGTTTTTAGTTCTGTATAATTTTTTACCTCTTGCAAATGATAGGCAACCTAAGCGTGCTTTAGCTTTTTATTTAATGACCTAAGAATAACCAATATCCAAGGTCCACCAGCAGGATTTTTGGATAACATATTGTTAACAATTCAAGAATATGAGGAAAATGTATAAAAAGGCAAATCTTTGTCCCGGAATCACAATTATGAAATAATGTACTCATTTATGCTTGTATTTGTTTTATCATGTTCAAAGCAGTTATTTATAACATAACTGAATCATTACAAATCCTTACACTTATCCAATCCTTAAACTTAATGCTGGTAAGAGTATGAAATAAAAATATAGTTTTATCTAAAGTTGACCTGTGACTCGTTTAACACTAACTCATCATTTAACGTAAGAGTTATCTAGTACAGGTATATTATAATGTAACAAAATAATTTTATTTATTCTCTGTAAAAATAAATAATTATTTATACCTACTCTTTTGTTTAATTTGTATTTTCCTTGTTAATTGGTCTATAACCTTTTTCGGTCAATAAGTCTTAAAAGTATATTTTTAGGCAACCCATATAAAAACAATTTAAAGAAAAACATTAAATTATATTATAGGTACTTGGTTATTAGTGTCAGATTTTAATGTATAATTCATTAAAGCGCCTTTCTATTATAGCAAATCCTATTCTATGCACTTATTGCCAGCAATCTGACTAAAGGTTTAGTGAAACTGTTTTGGTCTAGTATGTTGTAATGACAAGTTCTGTATATGTTTTATTTACTGAAATTTAATGTACGAATAGTCACGAATATAAAACACCAAAAATCATTGGTGTACATTGAATTCAATAACTATGCAAACGCCCATACAAAACTTGGCCATGTCCTTTGCTAACCTAACCTAACCTGGGTGATGGCATCCGACAGATTTGAAACAGGTGTCAATCGAAGCATCTGGAAGAGGAGATAATTTTTTACTATGGTGAAATTCCTAAAATGCAAAATCTATGGGGTTTCTGCACCAATCGAAAATTGTTAGGGCTAACCTAACCTAACCTGGTTAGGCATGCCCTGGGATCTGGAGGCGACTGCCCTCGCTGGAGCGCGTCTATGAGTGGCGCGTGGAGGCGCAGCGCCGGGGTGTATCCCCGCTGCCTCGAGAAGTCGAGGCGCGGCGGGAAGAGCGCCGGCGCGATCTCAGGGCAGTATGGAGGGGACGTCTGTCGCAACCGACGGCCGGGCACGCCGCAATCGCGGTGGTAAGAGCCCTCTTTGAGGAGTGGCTGGATAGGAGTCACGGCGTCCTGACCTACCGCATGACACAGGTCCTCACCGGACACGGATGTTTCGGGAGGTACCTGTGTCTAAGGAGAAAGGAGGAAACGCCTGGGTGTCACCACTGCGAAGATCGCCCGGAGGACAGTCGCTCTCGCCCTGTCCGGGGTGGGAGGACTCATTTGATGATTTTACCACGATAAAAAAAAAACCTGGTTAGGCAAGGATAGGTAAGTTCTTCAGCGTGCCACGACTGCGGCGCAGCGGAGGACACGGCGCAGCACACCCTCGAGGGTGTGCCCGGCTTGGTCCGAACTGCGCCGCGGTCTGACTGCGGTGGTTGGACAGGACCTCTCGCTTCCTACCGTGGTCGAAGCCATGCTGGAGAGTGAGGAGGCCTGGACAGCGGTTGCCGCCTTTTGCGAGGACGTAATCTCGCAAAAGGAGGAGGCGGAGCGCGTGCGGGAGGACGATCCTCTCGCGGCACCGCTCCGCAGACGAAGAAGAGGTCGGAGAAGGCGCCGTCCTCTCCCTCCTCATGGTGGCGACGGGCGGGAGACAGATGCGGGGGTGCCTTCGCCTTCATTGCTCCCGTCACAACCTTTGGAAGACATTCCCGGGCCCGCGTGAGGGCCCGGCCTGAACGGCAATCGTCGGCGGAGGACTGGAAGTGATGGCTTTGCCAGAGATTCCCCAGTCCCCGCCACTCGGACGAAGCGGGAATGCCGCTGGGTTATTTTGGTGGGTATACCGGGTCAGACCGGGAAGTCCCACATAGCCCTCCCATCGCCCCGATGGGAGGGTATGCGTAATGCATTTTTTCCCAGCGCAAAAAAAAAAAAAACAAAAGGATAGGTAAGTTAGGTTAGGTTTTTGTTTTTTTTTTTTAGGGTGGCAAAATCATCAAATGAGTCCTCCCGCCCTGGGTGGGGCGGGAGGGACTGTCAGACTCTTACTGACTAAAATCCACCCGTGTTCCGTCGGATGCCCTTTACGTTCCGGGGCCACGGTATCCTGGATTAAGAAAAATCCGCGACCCCGGCAGGCATTTGGCCCCATAAGGGGCCCCGTCGGTGACGCGTGAAACACGACGCGCCACCGACCCGGGCTTGGTCCTTGGTCGGACGGCGAGCATACCCATTACTCACCGTCCGCAAGCCCGCTCCGCCGCTGTGCCCTCTGCTGTTCAGAGGGACACGCGTTGGAGCGTCCACCCGACAGGCTATTTGCATACGGGCAAAGAAACCCCTTAGGCACACAGTGCCTAAGGAGAGTTTTTGCCCGCATCCCAGGGCGCACCGGCCCGAAAAACTGGTCTTCCCCCCGGACGTATCCGAGAGGGAACTCCAGTCCACGGGCGCACGTGGAGGTTTCCTGTCTTAGCACCCCAAGTTAGGTTAGGTAAGAGATATTTAGGTTTTCCAGGTAAACTCCAGATATTTGAAGAATGTCGCCATAGTAAAAAATTATCTCGACGCGTCAATTGACATCTGTTTCAAATCTGTCGGATGCCATCACCCAGGTTAGGTTAGGTTGTAAATTTCCCTGTTTTTAGATACGAATAGCAATAATTCACTATTTTCGATAGGTACTATAATGAGTAACACCATTTCGAAATCTGCATTAACTGCACATTATTTTAATATTGTTGGTTACCTGTGTTGCCATACGTTTTTTTCATGCTATGGTTGCTTAAACTCTGTCACAAAGAATTTTTTTCTCAATTTTTTCACTAAAGTACTAATTCGAGTTCATTTTTTAAAAAACTGTTTAGTAGCAGTGTTACTATTTACTAGTCATCTATCAGCTTAGTTAATGTAGATTATTTAAACAATAAAAAACCGATGGAATTCATCAATTTGTAGTCGTGGTGTTCAACAATGTAAAGTAGGGTACCAAAAATTTTCAATATTTCTTAAAAGTGACATATCTTACGAACTACTCGGTATTGACTTTTTTGTATTTTTTTCTGATTAGCCCTTAGTTCTACTATGACATATTCTAAGGTTATCCATTCATTACTGGACACCCTGTATATTGTGCGTACCAATCTTCAATTATTCGTAAATTTCAATTCATGAATCTATTATTTGCGGTTAAAATTATAGGTAGGCAAAAAATAAATCGTACGGAACCCTCTTCACGCGAGTCCAACTCGGACTTGGCCGGTTTTTATTTCTTTCTAAAGAGTATGATCAAGTTTAGGCAGCTATTGCTCAATCCATCCTTTAAGGCGATGACAAGAGCTAATGTACCTCTCGCTCGCACGTTTCGACATTTTGAAAGATATAAAATCACTGATCCCATTTTTGAAAAATTGCAATCAACTATTTTTTGTGCAATCACATTGCACAGTTTAGTAAAAAAAAAAAACATTTTAATCGATACAAGTTTACCTACTCAAAAGTTTGTTTTACTAGTTTTAGTAGGTACTTAAGCAAATTTTTGAGTAGGTAAACTTGTATCGATTAAAATGTTTTTTTTTACTAAACTGTGCAATGTGATTGCACAAAAAATAGTTGATTGCAATTTTTCAAAAATGGGATCAGCGATTTTATATCTTTCAAAATGTCGAAACGTGCGAGCGAGAGGTACATTAGCTCTTGTCATCGCCTTAAGTCTGTGGTTTTTGGCACATTGCAGTACTGCAATGTGCCAAAAACCACAGACTTAAAAAAGCGCTCGTGCGAATAGGGGCTAAAGTTTATTTAATGTGTACACATTAAATAAACTTTAGCCCCCATTCGCACGAGCGCTTTTTTGGGCGTTAAAAAGCGCGGAGTTGGAACAAAAAGGTAAATTGAACTTAAATGTCACCGCCATGCACTTAAAATCATTTGTTCAATTACGGCGCTTTTTTAACGACGGCAAAAAAGCGCTCATGCTAATGGCCTCTTACTCTCTAGTGTTTCGTGTGTGGCCTGAAAGACCCGGATATCCCACGTGATGCCCATTGTGCGGATGCCTTCGCTGGGGACATCCTGCCGCTGATGCCCATCGACGCGCGCTCCAGGGGCAAGATAGCCGGCTTCCGGAAATACTGCCGCTATATAGACATGTAAGATGTGAAAGACATTTTTTTTTATCGTGGTAAAATAAAAAAAAAATGTCCACCCACCCAGGGCAGAGTGGGAGGGACTGTCAGACTCGTACTGACTGAATTCCACGACGTCCGTCAAACGTTCCGGGGTCACGGTAATTCGTGAGTCCCGCGACCCCGGCAGGCTTTGGCCCTCTAAAGGGGGTCCTGTCATTATGTTGACACTCCCTGAGGCGCGCGTGGAACACAACGCGCCGTCGACCCGGGCATGGTACATGGTCGGACTGCAAGTTGCCCATTACTCGCCGCCCGCATGCCCGCGCCTACGGTGGCCGGAGATCGTCTGGCGAGGTCCGTCGCCGTGGGCGTCTACCACAAGATGTGAAACACACTTTTATTTGTCTATTTTCAAATCAGCGGAGATTATAAGCCATTTGGTTCACGTAACAAAATAAAAATACCCGGGGTCAAATATTTTTTCATAATCTGACGGACTTATTATTTTTTTTCAGTCCAATTACTCTAGTTTGATATATTTTATCATTTTTTGAAAATCTGAATGTGGTCAGCAACTTTTGATGCTGATTGTACCTGGCTGGTTTCGAACTCACAACTCGTAAGCCGGGGTCGATACCACTGGGCTACGACTACTCCTACTAAGGGAGCTTAATACCCATGATGCGATTCGTGCGTTTTGTAATTTCTACTAAGTAACTAAAAAAACTTCATAGATTATACGAAGGCCTTCGACAGTCTCAAACACTCCTCAATATTTAAAGCTCTTGAAAATCAAGAATAAAGTTGCAGTCTACATTAGGTAAATATTTCTCAGGAGGTCACCCTGAGAAATATTTACCAAAACAGCACCGCAAATATCAAACTCAATACCTAATGAAGGACCTTCGTTTAAAATTCAAAAGGGAGTCAAGCAAGGTGATCCGCTCTCTCCAAAATTGTTCACCGGCACCCTTGAGGAGATATTTAAAACTCTGGCAGCTTCTTGGACGACTAAAGGTATTGAAGTCGGCAATAAGAGGCTGACAAACCTCCGATTTGCCGATGACATTGTCCTTTTTGCTCCTACAGCTTTTGAACTACAAACCATGCTCCAAGAACTGAGCACGGCTAGCTCCTTGGTGGGACTTGCGATGAATCAGTATAAAACGAAAATAATGATTAACAGCACTAAGCGTAGGGTCGAGGTAGATGGGCAGGATATTAATTATGTCGATGAGTATATCTACTTGGGCCAATTAGTATCTTTCGAAAACAGGCAAGAAAGAGAAATCGATCGCCGAATAAAAAATGCCTGGAAAATCTACTGGTCCAAGAAGACGCTTATGAAGGGTGATTTACCAATCTCCCTAAAGCGCAAACTCATCGACATGTGCATCCTGCCCGTCCTAACCTACGGTGCTCAGACCTGGTCACTTACCGAGTCGCAGAGGTTCCGCCTTGGAGTCTGCCAAAGGGCAATGTAACGCAGCATTCTGGGCATCAAAAGACAGAACAGAGTTCGCAACACCACGCTGCGTTCCAAAACGGGCATTCTGGACGTCGGCAAGAAGGCTGCCAGGCTGAAGTGGGACTGGGCGGGTCACGTCAGCCGCATGAACATTGACCGCTGGGCGAAGGCCGCCACACAGTGGGTGCCTGGAGATGGACGGCGCCGCCGAGGCCGGCCCAGAAAGAGGTGGCGAGACGAGTTGGACTCGTACCGTGAGGGCTGGTTCGAAGGGGCGCTGGACAAGAGCACATGGAAGGACTTGGGGGAGGCCTTTGCCCAGCAGTGGGACAGTATAGGCTGGGAAAAAAATGAAATCGTCCTTGCTACTACGATATAATGATGCAATTCGTCTGACTTACGTCGTCGTGGCGAGCGTGTTTTGTTTTTCATCTACTCGTAGATAACCGCACGTTTTATGTCATACTAGCTTCCGCCCGCGACTCCGTCCGCGCGGATGTCGGTCTTCGCGTGGATGGTTTATTTCTCCATTTTGAGTAACTCTGACAATGACATCTTATAAATATCTATTGGACCCAAATACGGCTAAGCCTATAATAATTAAGGAGATCTATTGAGCTACTGCTGTTGCTCGCGTTCTGTAGTAAGTATTTTTTTCATAGTAATTCCGACCTTGTATTTACAAATAACTGATCGGAACAGTAATCAAAAAGGTCGCGCTGAAAAGCACGGTTTAAAATTACACGCGTACAATATTAATTCCACGGACGACCGGACCGCTCGCCACACTGGACACGTCCGCTCGCAAATTTATATGCATCGCGCGGCGCGGAACGCGGCTCCATATAGGAGTCGGGGAGGCGTGGCCCGTGTGTGCCGCAAACGGTTCAAGCCAAATCCGACTTTCGGCGCTACAGGTTACGGCGCTGAATCCACTGCGGGTAATGCAACGTGTGTTCGCGGTTCTACAGAACAACGTCTATGAATAAAACTGAAAAATAAGTTTTTTTTTCTACGTATTTTTTTAGGATAAAAAGTATCCTATTTTATGCCCAGGATAATAAGGTATAATTATACCAAGTTTCATCGAAATCGAACCGTTAGTTTTCACGTGATGCCTGCACATACAGACAGACAGACAGACAGACAGACAGACAAAATTTTTTTTAATCACATATTTGGGTTTGGTATCGATCCAGCAACACCCCCCGCTATTTATTTTTTCAATATTTTCAATGTACAGAATTGACCCTTCTACAGATTTATTATATGTATAGATGTCGTAGTGGTAAGGGTGACTTTCACTTGTAGTTGGAATCGGTCGAATTGCGTCATCGGCGAGCTCCCTAAGGGCTCATGTACACGATGCCGCCCGCTTAGATGTGTATACCTTCGCGACTGCGGCACCACCGCCGGCGTCGTGTACATGAGCCCTAACTCACATAATTAGCTTTCTGTTCTTTCAGTTACTTAAATACATTCTTCGCCATTTTTAGTCAGAACTACGTGGAGAATCCTTTAGAGCCGAAGGCCATATATGGCCGATTTACGGGTGGCTGTGCCGTGAGGTGGACAGACATAACTGGGGTTTACACCCAGAGAACCTGCCGCGCCCGGTACAGGCCCTTACTGGGCAAACACTTCGCCAGCAAGAGAATGGCCAAGTTGGAGTTAGCACTCGTTGTAAGTATGGCGATCCTTCACCGCGAGCATTCACCTGTAATGTAACATTAGTTACAGAGTGAAGAAAATCGAGCATCACAATGCGCACCTTGTATCAAATCTACTTATACTAAATATACGCGAATGCTCGTCAGTCAGGGAGGTAGTATTGTAATGTAATGCTCAAAGTCGAATCTATAATGTTACATTACACGCGAATGCTCCCGGTGAGGGAGCGACTTTATTGGTATTTTTCCACCCCATGGCAGGACGGAAGGGACTGTGAGACTTGTACTAAGAAAAAAGAAAGAAAGAAAAGAAACCGATAAACTCTATAGGCACTTAATAAAAGTAGGAAAGGAAGAATTGTGTGTCTCACGGCTGCGCCAAATAGGCACAGTTCAGCAAAATGTCGAGCAGCTAGTGCTGACTAAAATCCACGGTGTCCTTCAATAGCCCTTTATGTTCCGGGGTCACGGTAATTCGTGAGTCCGTCGACCACAGTATAAAGTCTGGACTATAAAAGAGAATGTGACGTCTCAGCATGTTTCGGCTGTTTCTTCTCAGAGTAGTCAGGTATGTACGAAACAACGGCCTCTTGCTTTAAAAATATTGTTTGATAAGGGTTTTTAACAGACTTCCAAAAGGAGGAGGTTCTCATTAACCGACTTCCAAAAGGAGGAGGTTCTCATTAACCGACTTCCAAAAGGAGGAGGTTCTCAATTCGGATGTTTATATTTTTTTTTTATGTTTGTTCGGGCATAACTCCGTCGTTTACCAACCGATTTGAAAAATTCTTTTTTTGTTGGAAAGGGTATACTCGTACTTACATGGGCGATGTTATTACCGGTGCTACGGATTACAATATTTTAGTGTACGTGTAAGAAAATTATGTATTTGACAATAATTTGGGTTGAATATTGAAACTAAAAAGGATAAAATAAAAAACTTAAAAAAAAATGTAACCGACTTCCCACAAAAACATTCAAAATAACCTACAAAAAACTTTTCTTTCGAAAGTCGGTGACAAAAAGTCAATGAAATAAAAAAGAAAAACACCGACTTTCGAAAGAAAAATTTTTTTGTAGGTTTTTTGAACTTTTTTGTGGGAAGTCGGTTACATTTTTTTTTTTGAAAAAGTTTTTTTAAGGATATCCAATATGAACATCATGCAACTTCAAAATTATTAGATTTTGGCATGGATATAAAATGCAGCAACGAAAAAGGAGAACACCGTGAAAAATCCGGAATGTTCTAGAAACAAAAGTTACAAGTACTGACATATCCACCAGCCTGCATTTGACCCGCTTGGCAGATTATAGGCCTCTCCCTTTTATAGAGAAGGACTACATTTCTCCGGGACACCATACAGGCGCCACCGCCACCAACGAATTGCAACTTTTTAGAGAGTATCTAACCTATCCTGATGTCTTTTTTTTTGACATGGTCTTTCGCAGTGGAACAACTCTAAGGTCGATACTGCTTAAGCGGACAATCCTGTGTTGGCAAAAAATTACTTAAAGGCCCCCAGCCAGGGTTTACAAACTCTTCTTCTTCTTCCTGCCCTTATCCCATTCTACTTGGGGTCGGCGCAACACGTTTTCTTCTTCCATTCTCCCCTATCAGACGTCACAGTATCATTTACTCCTTTTTCTTTCATATCATTCCTTAGACAATCCATCCATCTTTTCTTTGGCCTTCCTCTTCCTCTCCATCCATCAACATTCAATACTCATCACTTTCTTAGTCACATGGGTGTCATCCCTCCTCATCACATGTCCATACCAAGATAGACCAGGGTTTACAAACTAATGCTCAATTAAATGAACGTTACTAAGGGCACCTCCTATGGGGTTCGGGCCTCGGCTTAGTGCGTCATTGAAAGGGGGGGCCGGCTGGGTCATATTATTAGTTGGGGAATTTAATACTGGCTCAGCTTCGCGGGCTGGCTCGTCCAGCAAGGTCGGGCGGTAAACCTGATGTCCGCTGAGCAAATACATACACTTTGTTGGCAGCACGACCTTGTTGCGCAGCCATGGTGTCCTGCTGAAATATAGCCGGAATGGGACTAATCTCGCCAGTATGCTATGCTTATGCAGTCTACTAGTAACAGTGCTACAGCTTAAATCCAACAAGAATTGTATTCCAAAAGGAGATCAGGTTGAAAAAAAAACAATTTATACACAACTTGAGTAGTTAGCTAGAGTTGATTCACTTATTTTAGAGTTGGCAACCCCAGATTGGCACAGATTAGAAATTTAAAATAATTCAAATATCTTCTACCAAATGCGGACACATAACATAATATTAACATATATTTTGTCCTTTGTCTGAAATGTTTATATTGGCCGGTTTGCGCAGCATCATGTGGGGTACTTATGAGTCCTCCCGCCCTGGGTGGGGCGGAAGGGACTGTCAGTCTCTCACTGACTAAAATCCACCCGTGTTCCTTCGGATGCCCTGTACGTTCCGGGGTCACGGTATCCTGGATTAAGAAAAATTCCACGACCTCAGCAGGCATTTGGCCCCATAAGGGGACCCGTCGGTGACGCGTGAAACACGACGCGCCACCGACCTGGGCTTGGTCCTTGATCGGACGGCGAGCTTACCCATTACTCACCGTCCGCAAGACCGCTCCGCCGCTGTGCCCTCTGCTATTCAGAGGGACACGCGTGGAGGGTCCACCCGACAGGCTATTCGCATGCGGACAAAGACACCCCTTAGGCACACAGTGCCTAAGAAGAGTTTTTGCCCGCATCCCAGGGTGCACCGGCCCGAAAAACTGGTCTTCCCCCCGGACGTATCCGAGAGGGAACTCCAGTCCACGGGCGCACGTGGAGGTTTCCTGTCTTAGCACCCCATTATGTGGGGTACTAGGATCAATTTACATTACCCTGGAGTAAGTAAAGTATAAGTCTATTAAACATGTTCATATTTGACAAACAATTCTGCTTGTGCTTGTAACTATTTTAAAAATATTCTCCGCTAACGGCCAGAATGGCACTAATAGTACTATTGGCTAATTCATTTACTCGCCACTGTACGATTTTCATAAAAAATATTTTCGTAACTGCTTTTAATCTTGAGAGAATTCAGGAATTATGATTAAACATCCACTTTAAGTTGATTGTAGAAAGAATGAAACTGCGCCTCTTGTATTTGTCCTGTTCCTTCAATTTTTTTTTATTTTTTTTTTTATAATATTCCACAACTATCACACAACGCCATCTAGTCCCAAGCTAAGCAGAGCTTGTGTTACGTCTTGTGGTACTAGACAACTGATAAACATACTTATATATTTCTAAATACATACATATTATAGATAAATTACACCCAGACACAGAACAAATGATCGTGCTCATCACACAAACAATTGCCCTTTACATTCCTGGTCCACGGTAACATAAGACATTCCCGCGACCCTCACTATTGGTAGATGAGGCAGATTTAATGTTCTGTCATACCGACTTGTATTTATATAGTTTCTAAGTCCGTATTTTACAGTATGTAACCTGAAAATAATAGTATTTTATTAGGGTTCCGTAGCCAAATGGAAAAAACGGAACCCTTATAGATTCGTCATGTCTGTCTGTCTGTCTGTCGGTGTATGTCACAGCCACTTTTTCTCGAAAGTATAAGAGCTATCCTGTTGAAACTTGGTAGAAAGATATATTATGTGAACCGCATTAGGATTTTCACACAAAAATCAAAACACAACAAATTTTGGGGGTGCCCCCCATACTTAGAATTGAAACTCAAAAAAAAAATTTCACCAAACCCATACGTGTGGGGTATCTATGAATAGGTCTTTAAAAATGACATTGAGGTTACTAACATCATTTTTTTCTAAACTGAACAGTTTGCGCGAGAGACACTTCCAAAGTGGTAAAAAGTGTGTCCCCCCCCGCAACTTCTAAAATAAGAGAATGATAAAACTAAAAAAAATATATAATGTAGACCTCAACCAAAACTACCAACGAAAATTGGTTTGGATGAGATACAGTTAGCAGTTTTTGAGATATACATTTTCAAAAACCGCAAATATAACTTTGCCATTCATACAAATACTATGAAAAACAAAGTTATTTTTATTGTTTGTGTATATTACTTACTAATCTCAATACATATTATATCTCTAATCTATGCTTGCTGCTACGGAACCCTTCATGGGCGAGTTCAACTCGCACTTGGCCGGTTTTTTTTTATAACTCAAACTTAGAGCACTGTAGCTTCCTCTCTAACTCTGAATTCAGTGAAGTAACCATATTAAAAAAATATTCATCTTGAAGTGATCTATCAATTGACATAATAATACTGCATCGCTATTGTCCACTGTGGAATTTCGGCTCTTTATTTTTAGTTCAAGTTGTCTCGATAGATGGCGTTGTTAGTTGAGCGACGATTCCTGAATCGCGCTATGGTTTCGTTACAAACGAAACATGACTACCTCACGATAAAAGATTGGCGTTCGGACAGACAGACGGAATGGATTAGGGTTCCGTAGTAGCAAGCTAATATAATAAATATTTTTGGTGAAGGTTTTCCTAATGCAACCTTTTATAAAAAATAAATTAATAGTAGTAGAACATTGAACTACTGATAATTTTTCAGCTGTACATATCGAGGGGTGAAAGGCTATTTGCTTTAAGCGACATTTTTGCAACTTTACAGGAGAGCCATTTAAAGTTTTAAAAAATCGAAAAAAAATCATAACAAAAAAACTCCTTCAGCTATTTGAATGGGGTAAACTAAATTGAAATTCATTTAAAAACGTTCATTTTTTTATGCCTTTACCAAATAAAAAGGACCTTTAATTACAAAGATAAATGTCGCATAATACAAATTGTCTTAAGCCCCTATTTTTCAGAGAAAGGAAAAAAGATTTAAGCGACTCTGCAGTATACTTTCAGAATAAGCCAAACAGCATGAAGTGACGCAGGCCAAAATGAATAGTAGCAAGCTATTTATCTCAACTGCCAATTGATATTGAATTGAATGGCAGGCTAATAGACATATGTGACATAACAGTATTGAAAATTTAACGTTTGATGTAACATTTTTTTACATCTAATATTATCAATGGCTGTTGAAACGACCTGAATATATCGCCATCACCGAAAATCACAGGTGCTTAAATTAATAAATAAAGCAAAATATACGTATACACAACGCAAGATCAGTTTAAGTATTCATCTAGAATTATAATAAAGTAGAACTGTCTCAATGTAGGAACATCAATATTTTTATCAACAAAAACATCCGTTAAAGTATTATCCGCTTCATCATCATCATCAGCTGGAAGACGTCCACTGCTGAACGTAGGCCTACCCCTTAGACCACCACGCTGTACGACAATTCCACCTAGTGGGCGGCCTGCCTACAGTGCGTAACTTTTCTTCCCCATTGCCATTTTAACTTGCAAATTTTACGAGCCATGTCGGTGACTCTGGTTCTTCCGTGAATATCTTTGTTCCAGATTTCATACCGCAAAGAAACTCCGAGCATAACTTCGAACAAGTTACAGAGCCATATGTCATCACTGGCAACACACACTGGTTAAACACCTTTATCTTAAGACACCGTGGGATTCTCGATGAGAAGATAGCACGTGGTTTCCTAACGCTGCCCATACGAATTGGATTTTTAGGACGACTTTGACGCTAGACATAATGGCCTATAATGGACTATACTTTTCTGACTTCTGTAAAATCCGGCGGAGCAAATGTATAACTTTCCGTAAAACTTGTCAAGCTCTCTCAGGATCTCCGGTTTTGACGAAATGATACTGCCGTCGTCAATCTTCAACTTTGTCATTTGCCAAATAACTGAATTCTTGGTGAAGACTTTTGAGCTTTGGTTCCGCTCTATTGCATCTCTGTTCCGTGCTGCATTATAGGCACGCAGGTCACGTCATATTGATTTAGAGATGTCTATTGAGTTTGCCATATTCCGACATATCAGCTGAAGATTGCAGCCACATCTCGGTCCGGTCTTGGATCAACTTGATGGTTTCGTTCGAGAGCTTTAGAGGCTGACTCCGGGGTCTTAAAAAAATTGGACTCCACTGCTTGGACAGTTTCCACCAATCACGGTTGTTGATCACGTACACAATTTTGCATTCGGTTAGGCACCGGAAGCGATTGTGCAGTTTGAGTTGGAAGTCTTGGTGGTTCTGAATGTGAGCAAGACCAGGAACGTAAACTTCACCGGACGTGGTCTTTCAAGCTCTACATTGATATTCAAGGTGACTCTGACGATTCAGTGATCGCCACGTTTTCAAGTTGGCGATCAAAGAGACATCACTGAATATTCGCTTCTTGGTCGTCATGATGAAGTCAATCACATTTCTGGTTGTACCATCAGGGCTTACACACGTCCGCTTATATGATGGGAGTTCATCAAATGAAGTTCTTCCTTTTCCATATAGTCGACCAGCCGCTGGCCCCTATGGATTTGCTGCCCATACCCAAATGACCCCATTCTTAACTCATTGCCATTCCTGGACCCACCTTCGAGTTGAATTCCCCTATAACAACGGTAAAGTATGTTTTGGAGATATCCCTGGCCATACATACCGTATGGCCTCGGATACCTCCTCATACAAAGCCTCTGCTTCATCATCAGAATGTGCCAAGGTCGGTGCATATACCCGTATGACCTTTAACGAATACCGATTGATTATTCTAAGTATAAGGAATGATGTAATGATGTATATCTACTCGACATACTGTCGACTTTCACAACGTTGTTAATGAACCTGTGGACGAGAAATTCAACACCTCCTTCCTGGAATAAGAGCATTATGCCGGAATCTAGAACCATCGTACCTTGACCTTCTCTTCGGAACTCAGATAATCCCAAGATATCCCAGCTTATTTTGCTCAAATCTTCCTCCAGTTCGACAATTGTTCATCGCTCAATATACAGATGTTGCGTGTTGCCAGGGCCAAAGTTCGTTAGGGGTTGCATCACCTGCTTCGCCCTTACCCGATCTACTAAGCAGACCAGGAATAGCGGAGATGCCGGAGACTGGGTGTCAATCATAATGAGGGGGGCCCGACGTTCGATAGTTGGTCATAGTTTAAGAACATACCCGGGTCCATTATTCGCTTATTCATATTTATCACTCCTTGAACCACTTGGAGTTCGAATGAAGCGACCGAGCCCTGCAGTCTGGTTGAATGATCACTATTGTTAACTCCCGAGAGATGGAATGGAGATGGTGTTATATGACATGAATTAAATGTATTATTTTGGAATTGAACGATTTAAAGCCCAACTTTTCATTTTACCGCCTGTATTAAGCGACATCAATTGAAAAAATAATTGGACAAATATGTTTAAACGAATATGCAAAATAGCTGAAACAAAACGTCTATTTGGTCTAAGAAGCACCCTAAGTAGAAAATAGATGCAGCTGAAAGAGCTTAACTGACACTCC
Source organism: Agrotis exclamationis (assembly GCA_950005045.1). Taxonomy (NCBI): domain Eukaryota; kingdom Metazoa; phylum Arthropoda; class Insecta; order Lepidoptera; family Noctuidae; genus Agrotis; species Agrotis exclamationis. The sequence goes on from OX465444.1 coordinate 13,298,748, forward strand.
ATATCGTATTTGGTTGACGGACAAATGCTTTATGCGGCACCACAACGTGTAAATGGTGGAATTCCAAATGATTTAAGTAACACGTTAATAAGAAATAGAAACATGAAAAACGCTTTAACCGATATAGAATCGTTAATCTGAGAAAGGGTATTTGGTTTATGTTTCGGTTCTTTATATCATTGTATAGTTCAAGTACATGACTGGAAAAAAAATGCAAAATGGACGTCGGATAATACGTTGCCACTTTGGAAGCAACCCAAAAATAGTGTTGTTTCAAACGCCATAAAAGTGCTCTGATTTTGATGAAACCGGCATCATTCGACGGAGAAAAAATTGCTGATTCCGAATATGTATATAACTCAATATCGCCCAAGATGTCGCTTAAACCAAATAGCCTTTCACCCCTCGATATGCAGTGTTGCCAAGTTGCCAACTACACCGTAATTACGGTAAAAACATCGTAACCAGGAAAGATTTACCACCTACCGTACGATTATAATTACGGTAGCAAAATACACCGTAATACCCAATGAAGAGCGTTTAGTTTTAAATACCAATTTCAAACACTTGCCAAAATGTATGTTGGCCGTTTTGTCTCTACCACACTCCAATGCTGAGTGCGAAAGAATCTTCAGCAGAGTTAACGACATTAGGACGAAAAAACGGAATAAACTCATAACGCAGCATGCCATACAGCGTCAAGGAAAAACCTGTATTGATTTTAATCCCACTCACGATATGATCCAAAAACACTAAATCGATATGCCTAAAAACATTGAAACAATTATACTGCTGTCTGATTCTGATTAAATAGTATATTTTGCAACTAGTGAATAAAGAGCGGATTTAAAGCGAGGGCCATTATATGAATCACGAGCAAGCGAAGGATTTTAATGACTGAATCACGACCGTAGGGAGTGATTCATGATGATTGAATCACGAGCGGAGCGAGTGATTCAAATATTTAAATCCTGAGCGACGCGAGTGATTCAGGCCCTCGATTTAAATCCGTTTTATTCAAGAGTTGCAAACGATACTTTATACCATGACTACGAGAAAAAGAAAGATTTGAGCGATAATATATACCTATGTAACGAAAAAAAAAGTTTTTTTTTATTAATACTGCTCCACACACACGTGGGTGCGTTTCCAAACATCTAAATTCACAATACACAAACACCCACACCCGAAACAAATAATTGTAGATCATAGTACGAATATTTGCTCCGTGCGGGAATCGAACCCGCTTCACGTAACGAAGTAGTCCAATCGCTCAGTAAACAAATTAACATTAAAATCGGAACAATGACTTAAATTAAGAGTAATATTTTCCTAATAACACGGGGGTCGACCGCATCAATGTGTTCTAAATTCAAACACCAAAACAGTGAGTAAAAGAGCTTTTTATTCACTGTTTTCAGTGAGTAAAAGTAACTTTTTAGAGTAGGAATGGTATAAAATACTTTTTTTTAACACTGACCCATAGAGGTGATTGTGTAATAGTAGCCCGCGAAATTCAAATTTTCTTGTGGGAGCGAATGTTTTATCATTCTTGTATTTTAAATTATAGGTATTTGCTAATGTCGTGAATCATATTTTGATCAAGGTAAAACTTGTCACTGATATGAAAATTGCAAAAAACACAAGAAAATTTAAATTTCGCGGGCTACTACTACACAATCACCCTAACATGCTACTAAATAAACAAGGTAATTCTACCGTATTTCAAATATATTTTTATTACAACGTAATTTCGGGAAATTTACCGTATTTTTAGAAGAATTCTACCATCCGCTAGATTTCAAACCTGGCAACACTGTACATATGTAATATTTTTTATACCCCGAGGTGCCAATTCTAATTGAACCACCAATTGGAAAAAGGGAATAAATCCAAAAAACAAGAATGGAGATAATTAAAAAAACCTTATAACTTTTTACTTTCAACTTATAGGCTCACGTGACATCACTGATATTAAAGAAAATATTAATTCTTACTTAATTACTAATAGATCTGATTGAAATATATATTTTACTCATTTATATATTTATGTGTAAATGTTTTGGATTTATTCCCTTCTTCCAATTTATAAGATATTTATTATACAAAATAATTTGAAATGATTTGAGATGATTATGAAAACGAAAACTATTTTTTAGAAAAACGTAAGAACAATCTATCATACATTTATTTCTTCACTCTCGGAACTTGTAGTTGGCTAATTCAAAATAATATTGTAAAAATCTTTGAATTCCTCAGGGATGTATTGGTTTTTTTTTAAGCTGTAAACCCCCCTGTTTTTTGAACTTTTTTGCTGCCAAAATAAGATTGTTATATTAGTTAGGAACGTAAATTCTGTTCTTTCTCCTAATGGGTATTTTAGCAGTCCCAAAATTTCTGTCACTTTGATTGTAGTATATGGGAATAAAGGCAGGATTTGTTCCGTTCTCTTCCAACTAACCTTTTTATGACCGCATGAATTTATACAAAGTGAATGGTTTTTGTTCCGTTTTTCGAACTCACAATTTAGCGCTACGTCTATATGTAGAATATGAAGTGTAAAAAGTTTTTACACTTTAAGGGAATAAACGCCACTTTTTGAATTATTCAGTTGAATAATTTAAAATGGATGTGGCGTTTATTCCCTTCTTCCAACTGGTGGTTCAATTTCTGGTCCTGTTTTTTTTATGTTTGTTCCCCGATTTCTCAAAGACGCCTGGACCGATTTGGAATTTTTTTCTTTTGTTTTAAAGGGTATACTTCCCAAGTTGTCCCATGATCATCAGGTCAGGATCTGATGATGGGATCCCAGGGAAATCGAGAGCAACCCTCAAATTTTATAGGCCCGCACATCGTTTTTCGCTTTTATGAAGTAATTTAAGCACTTGCGTTTGGTAATCATCATCTCATGTAGCTGAGCTGATGATGGAAGGTACAACTCCTTAACACTAAGGAGAAGGCATCGACTGATTTAGTCTGTGTTCGCATATCTCCGGAACTGCTTGTTTAACTTACGGAATACTGCAAGTTTCATCTAAATCGGTTCAGGAGTTTTTGAGATAGGGAATTTTATTAGCTTATTGTGCACTTGAGCGATATTGTTACCGGTGCTAAGGATTACAAAATTTTAGTGCACATGTAAGAGAATTATTTATTTGACAAGAATTTGGGTTGAATATTTAAACTAAAAAAACTTTATTAAAAAATGTAACCGACTTCCCACAAAAAAGTTCAAAATAACCTTCAAAACAACTTTTCTTTTTTTTTTGTCACCGACTTTCGAAAGAAAAGTTGTTTTTTAGGTTATTTTGAACTTTTTTGTGGGAAGTCGGTTACATTTTTTTTTTTTGAAAAAGTTTTTTATTTATGATAAATGATATTTATTTTGCAAATAGGTTTTCGCAAACACTTTTACAAGTTAAAACACTTTTTTTTTTATAGCTAGATGAGGCCGGTGTTTCGTACCTGACTACTCTGAGAAGAAACATCCGAAACAAACTCAGAGGTCATCGTTTCTTTTAAAGTCCAGACATTAAATTGGTTAAGTCATGCGAGGACCCTGCAAGTTTGTGTCTGTCTTTTGAAGAAAGAACCAAACAAATTTGAGTGGACCTGTCCAGTCAGTGCAAGCATTTGTCAAATTATCGTGTAGCTCGACTCATAACCCAAGGAGCTCAACGAAACAACGAACAATACCAAAGAAAGGACATTTGGGTAGGCCACATAAATAACTCAAACTGTCAGACAAACACAAATGTACCGGACGAAAAATAGAAAGCGTGACCCACATAGATCCTTACATTCACAACAAACAGAAACAAAAGTGAAAAATTCGAGAAGAAAAAACAAAAAGCTTTGAAAGGAAATAAAATATTCATGTCAAAACCATTACAGTCATGTCAAAATGTATATAAAAATAATTGTAAATGTCAGATTGTATATAGAAAGAAAATAATCATACATGTTAGAGGGTGTAAAAAAAAGTAAAATACAAAAAAAAAACAGAAAAACAAACATTTAACTACCAACTTGCAAAATTAATTATATCATTAATAATTTTCCAGAACGTTGAAAACGGCTGCATCATCAGTCCTATGGCGACGCTATTACCGGTGTCCCGAGGTATTTCTCTCTACGCTAGGTTTCACGCATGCGTTTGTAACTCAAATTGGTGTAACAGAGCGACTGTCATCAAGATCTCAACGTCCATCATAATGGTCATAGCACTGGCCCATTGGCTTGTACACAATTGGCCATCTTAATACTTCAGAACGTAACTTTTTTTTTAGTGTGTATTGTTTTGTATCGAAGTTTGTTAGTGTTTTGTAACCGTTTTTGTGTTGTATTCTGTTTTTTTTTCATACAGATTTATCATTTTTTTTTATTTTTGTTTTATTTTATTGCACACTAACTAACCCGTCAAACTTCGTACCGCCTTAGAATTTGATTTCTGAACGACGGGACGAACATCAAATATTTATTTTTATCATATTACTCACGTTTTAAACCTTCCATAATCTTCCAAGAATAATTCAAAACTAAAATTAGCCAAATCGGTCCAGCCGTTCTCGAGTTTTAGCGAGACTAACGAACAGCAATTGATTTTTATTTAGTAGAAGATTTAGGTGGAAAAAAAAAACAGATTTTGAACCTTTAATGATACTGTCATTGCTGCTAGTAAACTCTTTATTTAAGTACACAGACACACAATAAACAATACATACAGGCAAATGACATAAATGCAAAAAAGAAATAGACTTTAGAGTGTGCGAAAGAGACGAGGAAAAAAACATAATAAATGAACACATTGCATTTGGTTGGATAATAATATTTATACAGAAAGAAAAAAAATATGGTCCACGACCACGCGCCGAAAAGACCATACATTATATAATATCTAAATAAAAAATAGCCTTTTAAATGATGTTAAATTACTTTATTTACAGAATTGAAGCTTTCTTGAATGGATAATGAGGAGAATCTTTCCAGAAACTAACATCGAGGGTTCTATAGTTTCTGTCGAACTTTTTCAAGATTTGTCTCTCAAGATGGCTCAGTTGGAAGTCGAAGACTTCAATGTTGTCTTCAATACGCTTCTTCGTCACCGATTTCGGAATAGGAATCACTCCAAGTTCAATCTGTAAATTAAAATTTGTATCAGCGCCATCTATTGACAAGTGGACTTACTAAAAGTTGTTTGGGTATCAGTTTCCAACTAGGTTTATTGCACAACTTTGACAGACACACTTAACTACACAGATACTTTGATAATAATATTATTATAATAACACATAAATCTCCTGAGTTAGAGGTTCTAAGGTAAAACCATATATTATTCGTCCTTTATCGTCCGCCATGAACGGAATCAAATCTCGTGAATGAATAATGTTGATACAGGAAATGAATGACTGAATGACAACTGGCAGGGCTGCCAGTTCAGAATATTATTTCGAAGTTGCCACAGTAGCATAAATGAGTAAAATAGTTGTTAATTTAAGTTTAAAAAAAAAAACTGCAAAACCACGATGTTTTCTGCATTTCTTCTTCTTCTTCAACAGTTTAAAACTAATGTTTTCAACGTTACCTTTAGGCAGCGGCTGGCAACCTTTTAGTAACCAAAGGCTGTGGCAAAGGCCACTAAGTGGCAACATAAAGTGACGGCGGGCCGCAGAAATTAACTTAATTTTGTATAAAAATATATAAATAAGGATGTCTCGTATATTATTGAAGAAAATCTTTATTCACAGGCAGCAAGGAGGTAGCTCGCCGATCGCTCGTTGCCGACCGCTGCTAAGTAGCATTCAACTTGCAAAATAATTTCTTTGTCAACCCCATCTAGCGTTCAATAGTCATACTACAAACTTCTTGCCACGCATCCGACCTTTTTACGGTCAGTTCACACAGAGACGCGACGTGACGCAACGAAACTGCAAATGTGTATCTTATCGTGTAGTAAATAAAGTTAGATTTTGAGTTGCTATTAAAATGCAGCACAAGCGGCGCGGCGCTGAGTTGCGACAGGTGTATCTTTTCATGTAGGAAATAGAGTTAGATTTTGAGTAGCTGTACTGAAATGTGCGCGCAGCGCCGCGTCTCGGTCTGAGCTGACCCTTATAAAGAATCTCACAAATAAATGTGCTTAGTACGAGTTTTTATACGTTGACGCGATAGTAACGTTTCACGATCTCACTGGTTGAGAGTTCTAACGACCTTCGAGCGGAAAAATAAGAGCACTAAACGCGTTTAAACGTTACCATCACCAAACGCCTTTTATAATGCGGACAGCGAAGGAGTGGAACTCTCTGCCCGCGTCTGTGTTACCGAACGCATACAACCCTAATCTCTTCAAAGTTAGAGTGAACAGGCTTCTTCTGGGTAAGCTCGCTCCATCGTCGACCTTGTCTTAGTCACTCCTGACCTCGACTAAGGTCAAGAGCAAACCCATTGTACATAAAAAAAAAACTATATCGACTACGTAATAACTCGCACAGTATCAAGGAAGCTTCACTCACAAGATATCTCAAGTTAATCTGTGCGACAGTCTTGTGGTGCCGAGCAGCGATCTTCAGCAGAGCCTGGTTATCAGTTCTTGGAGGAGGAGCATCCTTATCCGCCTTGTTGTGGAAGAGGGAGCCGAAGGGAGCGTAAGCCATGACGGCGATGTTGTGCTTCTTGCAGAACTTGATCTCCTCGGGTTCTTGGATGTTCAGGTTTACCTAAAAAAGAAGATTCATCATTATCATCATCATCTCAGCCGTAAGACGTCCACTGCTGAACATAGGCCTCCCCTTTAGACTTCCAATAGGACCGGTTGTAAGCGGCCTGCATCCAGCATGATCCTGTGGTCTTCATAAGATCGTCTGCCCACCTAATGGGTGGACGTCCTACGCTGCTCTTGCCGGTGCGTGGTCTCCATTCTCCAACATTACGGCCCCATCGGCCATCAGTTCTGCGTGCTATATGGCCTGCCCACTGCCATTTCAACTTGCTAATTCGTTAGGCTATGTCGGTAACTTTGGTTCATCTACGAATATCCTTATTTCTACTTCGATCGCGCAGAGAAACTCCGAGCATAGCCCTCTCCATGGCTCGATGGACTATATTGAGTTTACTAATGAGGCCTATAGTAAAACAGATGTGGAGTATATACTAAAATTACTAATAACTAGCTGATGAGTTTTTGGTTGAACACGCTAATCTCCGGAAATACTGGTTCAAAACCAAAAAAATCTGTTTGTGTTGAATAGTCTATTCATCGAGGAAGGCTGTAGGATATATAATATCACGCTACGACCAGCAGGACCCGAGCAGCAGAGGTGAAACCACGAGGAACAGCTGTCAATACGTCACAACTTTTTTTTTATCATGGTATAATCATCAAATGAGTCCTCCCACCCAGGGCAGAGCGGAAGGGACCGTCACACTCGTACTGACTAAAATCTACGGTGTCCTTCAATAGTCCTTTACGTTCCCGGTAATGGAATAAGTCCCGGTATTCTCAGTATACTCATATCTTACCTCAATCTGCAGTACAGCAGGCTTCACTTTACTCATGCTGATGAGTCGGTCGAGCTGCTTGATGTTGAAGTTGGACACACCGATGGACTTCACCAGGCCGAGAGCCTTCGCCTCTATTAAACCCTCCCAAGTCTCTAAGTAATCTACGTCGTAGAATGTGTTGTTATCCTGTAAAAATAGAAACATATTTTTTACGTGAGGGACTGTCAGACTTGTACTGAGGAAAATCTACGGGGATGTTTCAAAAGCCGTTTACGTTCCAGGATCACGGTTACCCGATACGACAATCCCGGGTCTCCGACAAGTTTTTTTTATGAGACTGCCCCTCAAGGATTTTCTTGTGTGTATTGGGTGCGTTTACAAACATAGAAATACATGTACACAAACACCCAGACTCGGAACAAGTACTTGTAGTTCATACAAATATTTGTTCTGTGCGGGAATCAAAGCTGCGACACGCTGTACAGCAGTCGATTGTTCAACCACTGTGCCAACCTTGTCGTCAAAACACGCACCTTTTCCCATAAAGGTGGGTCTTCTCTAAGGAGCCGAATACGAGCTGAGCACAAGCCGCTCAACTCCAGGTGTCAAGAGTGGACGTACACACATCAGCATATCAACCTACCTCAATTTGTCAAATCTAATAAATTTTCATCCTTGTCATAATACTGGAAGGTACTTGTTGCCTACCATAACACTGTGGAAAGAGACAGAGCTATACAAATCGTCTAGCGCCATCTCGTTCTCACACTGAAATTACTCTCACTTTGAGAAGTCATGGTAGGTATAACTTATTTCCGAATAAAATCTGTGACGTAGGCATTGTTACGTATATATTTTATTTTATTTATTTATAATCTTCTTTGGAGTTATTTCTAAATGATACTTACATAAACAGCGATTGGGAAGTGTATCAGATAGATGTCCAGATATTCGAGGCCCAAACGAGCAAGAGACTCCTTCAGGGCTGGCACCACGTCCTTCTTCGCGTGGCGGTCGTTCCATAGCTGCAAGTTAGAAGAAAATATTAACAACATTTATACTTGATAGATTTTGATTTTTGGAATCAGTACAGATTTCAAGAGGTTATCCTCTACGTGAACAAGTATACAAAGATATGTTTAGAGAAAATTGTGAATTACTGTTTAGACATAAAAAATAAGGACCATTTTTTTCAAAATTCTTTCAAATTATCAGCGTTTAACTTATGATATAAGTTTTTGACTGACATGGTCATTAATACAAAATTCGGGTTCAAAACGGGATATTTACCACAATTTTTATTATTTATTTTGAGTTTCGTGGTAATTTTCCCGTTTTAATATTTGCAACATAAGATATATTTTATTTACTAGCAGCTTCCATTAACTTCAACTGTGCAGATTGGTAGTTTAAAAAAAAAGTAATATTTAGTAAATCGTACCTTGGTTACAATGCACAGATCCTTTCTACTCACAACGCCTTTAGCTATTTTCGCCTCGATCCCCTTACGGACCTATGAACACCAAATTGTCAAGTTATCGAACATAAAAAATGACAAAAAAGGAGATTCTTCGACTTCTTCTTCTTCTTCGTGTCGCTGGCCTGACGGTAATTATATTTTATTGGCCCAAAACTCCGCCATCTCCACCGCGTTGTCGGTAGCAGCGAAGAGGTCTCATCATCATCATCATCATCTCAGCCATAGGACGTCCACTGCTGAACATAGGCCTCCCCTTTAGATCTCCACATATACCGGTTGGAAGCGACCCGCATCCAGCGTCTTCCGGCGACCTTTACAAGAAGAGAGGCCTATTTGGCTTTATCTTATTCTTCGACTCAAAGATTTCTAATGTCATACTCAAAGGATATGGCAGAGTAAACGCAGACTCATATTTAGCCAGTCATATTTAAATCCCATATTGTAATAAGACTGAAAATGGGCAAACGTAGTGTAGGACGCCCTGCGGCAGGATGGGTCGACGATTTGAACAATGTGGCAGCGGATAGATACGGTCTGCCCAGGACCGGGAGGGTTGGCGCTTTTTGGGGGAGGCTTATTTTCATCAGTGGACGGCAATAGGCTGATAATATTGTAATAGGGTGCGAGCATATGTGAGAAATAAATGATGGATAACTCCATAACACTCTTGCTCGACCTGGAAATCAAATCTAGGATTCATTTAAGATCGCTGAACTAACGAGGCAGTCCTAAAAATCGCACAGTCCTTCACTTCTTCCCAGCCACTAGCCACACAAACACTATAAAATGGCGAAGGTAATGCAGCGTGAAGAAACTTCACAGTATCCTAAGTAATCTGGGCATGCGAGCGGCGAATAATGGTTGACTCGCGCGCCGATAATGCCCGCCCGGATCGAGCGCGCATCATGTTCCTCACGCGCCTCAAAGAGCTTTATTTACTTAAAATCTTCCTTCAACTATCATTACAGGTTCGTTAGGTACCTAATGCGATAGTGTGGCTGTCAGCAATATGACGGGACCCCCCTTAGAGGGCCAAAGCCTTCCGGGCTATTGAAGAATCGCCGTGGATTTTAGTCAGTACAAGTCTGACAGTCCCTCCTGCCCTGCCCTGGGTGGGAGGACCCATTTGATGATTTTACCACGAAAAAGACCCAAGTTATCTATCTCAGTTTACCTGTTCCTCTGTCGTATATTTGGCTGCAGTGTCGATGAGTCTGTATCCTGCGTCGATAGCTATTTCCACCGCATTCTTAACTGCGTCATCCTTCGCCTCTACAGTTTGACCCTGGTATATAATTTTAAATTGTCATTTATTTAGTAGGTATGCGTAATAATGTGATAAACTTTAAAATAGCTATGTTAGCTGCAGAATGTAGATTCCGTAGGCCACTTAGAATTGAAGCCATCCAAGGAATTCTCAATTTATTGAACATCTCCAATGAAAACATTTAAATGTGAAGCGCTCACTCGCATATTATAAAAAACTGGCTTCAAAAAACGTTACGTTTTGTTTCGAACACGGAATCTGCAGACTTTCTAAAATATTTAACAATTTTTCATGAAGCAGCGCACGCTTTAAAAAGCAGTCAACAACGGAACTAGCAGGTAAACTCTAAACCTAAATAGTACAGCTACTCGTCAATAGATGGCGCTAATCTAAACTTACCTTTTTGTCAAATCCCAACCAGGTACCGAGTCCAAGGTTTGGAATTGTGTGGCCATCGTTCAGCTTAATGAGGGGGGCCACACCAGGTTTGGTTGTAGCTTCCTGTGAAGAAAATAATTTATAATATAATAATTGCTACGCTTAGCTTAATGTAGTTTAAATATTTCGACAAAAACTCGGTTTAATGCAACATTATGGATCCTTTTAGCTCAACTAACTAAATTGGCAAAATTACAAAAAAAAATGTGCTGGGTTGGTATTTCTTTTTACTTGAAACTTGAAGAGGGCGTGAGTACATAATTTTGTTGTCTAAAACTTATTTTCAAAACACTTTCTCGAAAACTGGCACTTATAGCTATAGGATTGTAGGTTCAAAATACAGTGTATAAGTGTAGAGTTGAATTTACATCATGGAGTAATCCTTGATGTAAATTCAAATATCAAATGACAATGAACGATGTAGATTTTTTGAATTTGCCGCTGTTTTCCAGGCTCATGTTTCGTGTGTCAGACTCTATTTCACACTCGTGTTTTTCCTTTTATTTGTCGCACGGAAATAAAAATACGTGCGGAAATAAAAATTTCCACAGATAATCAAGTCCAAATTGTAGGACTGACAAATCGAGTACCAAAATATATAAAAAAAATATAGAAAAAAAAATACAGACGAATTCAGCGGGGCTATTGGAGGGCTATTGCGATATCTCTGTTGACAGTTCAAATGATGGTCACTTGCACTGGTGACCATCAAATAGCTGTCAAAAGGTAAATTTCATGTTAGCTTTTGCATTTGCAATGAAACTAATAAATGTAACTGTTCCCTAAAATCTCAGCCTAAAATCAACTTTTCTAAAGCTCTTGAGGCACTCCTCAACTTAGCTTCCTAGCAGTCGATAAAATATAGAGTTATGTCAAGCCATACAAGTTCAGTTGACAACTGCGGGTCAGTGACTATCAAGTTAGCCAATTGCCCTGTAGAACAGAAGGTCTCAGGAGGTTCTCAATTCGACAGTTAGTTTTCCTCTTTCAAGTCGATCAAAAAATACTGGTGCTGCGTTAAGGTGCTTTTCCACCAGAGCCAGATAATAATATATGCTATGCTACGTTGCTGCGGATGCGTTTGATATCCACCAATCATATTCATTGGTTTACATAGCACAGCACTGGTGGAAACGGATTCAACTAAGATGTGTTTTTTAGATGGAAGGATGCGTGCTATGGGTCGTCTTCCTTACTATCGATACATTGGCTAGAGCTGCGCATCTTCCTCGCGCAGCTACTTTGCGGCGGAGCATCTCCATAGCACATCTTACTCGCACCGCTACATAGCGTAGCATCAGTAGAAACGGTCACACAGTTTCGTAGCTCAGCTATTACATTCTCGCAGCAGAGCTTAGCTACAAAGCACATCTCTGATGGGAAGGTACCCTTAGTATATGGACGAGCCCAGCTACTATCTACTTCTACTTCAACAGACAACAACCTGACAACAGCATTCAATCCTCGGCTTCTTCTTCTTCAACTCTGAGTAAGTCCTGACCCTCTCACTGATCTCAGGAGTGACCTCACACGTCTGCATCAGGTCTTCCTCCCAGTCAGGATTCGGTCGGAGGATCTTCTTCGTCTTTCTGAAGTCTTCGGCAAATTCTTCGACAGTTCGTTCTGGTAATCTTGACATGTTTAAGGCCGATGGAGGAAAGTTTCGAAAGAATTGCACCAAGGGTTAGAAGAACTAGCGTCACAAAACTCCTTTGGGTTGATAAATTGGTCAAAATCACGGGAAATAGTTGGATGTTGGGATCCGAAGAAACGAGAAGATCAGCAAAAGTAATGGAAGGCCTATCTTTTTCAGAGGATGGAGAGATACAAGCAAAAAAGCGAAAAAGTAACTCATGTGACTAAGAGAGTGATGAGTATGAATGTTGATGGTGGATGGAGAGGAAGAGGAAGGCCAAAGAAAAGATGGATGGATTGTGTGAGGAATGATATGAAACAATAGGAGTATAATGATACTGTGACGTCTGATAGGGGAGAATGGAAAAAAAGTGTTGCACCGACCACAAGTAAAATGGGATAAGAGCAAGATGATGATGGAGAGATAAAGTCAAATTTCGAATGAATTGTGGCGAAAGAACTAAGGAACCAGATCTGATCACGGTAGTTGGCGATATTGTCAAAGTTGGGGGAAATAGTTGAATAGGGGGACGCTCAGAACCGAGGAATTAGATAGAAGGGGAGGTCTTTAGCCAGAAGCAGCCAGTTGGGAAATTTTGGGACCAGTGACTGGATAATGGACAGAATCGAAGAGTCCAGCAGAAAGAGGAGGTTAAATACCTGGTAGCCGAAGATTTATAAAAGGTCTGATAGTTTTAGAATCAGGTCTGATGGTCTATGGACGGAAAGAGGGGATATAGGGTATTTTGTTGTTACTTGTTACTTGGTTGATTAAACTTAGGCATGTTTAGATCTTTTGGTCATATATTGACTTTGATTGCCATTTCAAACTTGCTACATTTTTGCTTCAGTGAGCTTTAAGTACTGTTCTATGCAGTTTTGTAAACTCATTATTAAATAATTCGTTATTGTAGTGGTCTAATAGGTTTATTTACATTTTACGTGTTTTTGTGCACGCTTCAGTCAAATCTTTAGACAGCTTTAATGTCATGATGACGTATTTTATTTCACGGTATATTTTGACGGTGCTGATTGAATTTACAAAAAAGTTCCTTTTTAATAGAAAAAGTTGTCATACCCCGCTCCCTTGTGTCCCAATATGGGCGATTACGCCTTTTTTTGGGCGGTAAAATAATCAAATGAGTCCTCCCGCCCAGGGGCGCGAGGGACTGCCAGACTTGTACTGACTAAAATCCACGGTGTCCTTCAATAGCCCTTTACGTACCAGGGTCACGGTAACCAGGTGAGACAGTCCCGCGACCCCGGCAGGCTTTGGCCCTCTTAGAGGGCCCCGTCATCATGCTGACGCTCTTTGAGGCGCGCGTGGAACACAACGCGCCGTCGACCCGGGCATGGTCCATGGTCGGGCTGCGAGTTGCCCTTTACTCACCGCCCGCATGCCCGCGCCTACGGTGGCCGGAGATCGTCTTGCGACGTGTGGACGTCTCTCGTGGCTGGGTCGTGAGGTGGACGCTGTCCTCTCCCTCACGCATCCCGCCTCCTCCTTCGCAAACATGACTGCTTCGCAGAAGGAGGCGACCGCTTCCCACTCCGTCTCGCCCCGCAGCATGGCCGCGACCAATGCCGGGCGCGAGAGGTCTCCGCCTATCGCCGCCGTGAGGACACGTCGGTGCTCTGCCCAAGCGGGGCAGTCTTGCACCATATGCTCTACTGTGTCCTCCGGGCGATCTTCGCAGTGGTGACACCCAGGTGTTTCCTCCTTTCTCCTTAGACACAGGTACCTCCCTCACTTCCGTGTCCGGTGAGGACCTGCGTCATGCGGTAGGTCAGGACGCCGTGACTCCTATCCAGCCACTCCTCAAAGAGAGGTCTTACTTTACTGCCGCGATTGCGGCGTGCCCGGCGATTACGACTTAGATTAATATTCAATTACAATCTAAATCCCGTTTCTTTGTTTTTGAAGGATGTTTCTATTGATTGTTTACGGACAAAGATCCAACCGACGATAGTTTATTAATTTCCATCGTCGTCATGCGTATGGGGACGCACGAGTACTGTTTTTTTAGGCGTTAAAAAATTGAACTTAAACGTTGCTTAAATGTCACCGCCCAGCACTTAAATTCAAAAATAGTTCGAAAAAAAGCAGCGCGCTTTTAAAGCGCTGACGTGTGGACAGATACATGGGAATGTATTTATTCTATCTCGGCGCTTTTTTAACACCCGGTATAAAAACGCTCGTGCGAATGGCCTCTTAATAGACCTCGAAATAAATTCTCCTCAGAATAAATAAATAACTAGATAGTGCAAAAACTTCCGTATAAACAGTCGTGATATGAATAAAGTTATCTTATCTCGGATTGCATGTGCTCAACCAATTAATTTCTTAATACAATGAGATGCTTTGAAGGTCAACTGATTGTTACTAGTTTAATTAAATTGAAAAAATAAATCTGATCTCATTTTATATGCCAACTTGAGTTTTGACACTAAAAAACTTTTTTAGGGTTCCGTACGTCCGAATACAAAAACGGAACCCTTATAGGATCACTCGTGTGTCCGTCTGTCTGTCGCTTACAGTCAATTATCTCCGAATCTACTAAACCGATTGGGTTGAACTTTGGTACACATATCAATTCCTGTGACCCAAGCACAGAGGTGTGACGTAAATGGATAAAATCTGTATGTGGGAGGTAATTCTTGGGGGGAAAGGGGAAATTGAAAAAAAAAGTTTTGAAAACTGCATCGTGTGACATATCAAATGAAATGTCTTGTTGAGACAATCTTAAATGTATTTTTTTTATAATTTTAAAATAAATAGTTTCCAAGTTATTCAAGAAAATAGACGAAATTTGACCATTCCCCCTCCCCCCTTATCTCCGAAACTACTGAACCTAAAATTTTGAAAAAAATACAGTAATTAGTTTTCTACTTATAGATTATAGGAAAACCTATAAGAAGTCCATATCTGTATATGGGGGTAATTTTTGGGGGGGAAGGGGAAAATTAAAAAAATATATTTGAAAACTGCATCGTGTTACATATCAAATGAAAGGTATTGTTGAGACAAACTTAATTGTATTTTTTTTTGTAATTTTAAACTAAATGGTTTCCAAGTTATTCAAAAAAAATAGACGAAGCTTGACCATTCCCCCCCCCTTATCTCCGAAACTACTGAACCTAAAATTTTGAAAAAAATACAGGAATTAGTTTTCTACTTATAGATTATAGGATAACCTATAAGAAGTCCATATCTGTATATGGGAGGTAATTTTTGGGGGGGGAAGGGGAAAATTAAAAAAAAATAATTGAAAACTGCATCGTGTGACATATCAAATGAAAGGTATTGTTGAGACAAACTTAATTGTATTTTTTTCGTAATTTTAAAATAAATGGTTTTCAAATTATTCAAAAAAAATAGACGAAGCTTGACCATTCCCCCCCCCTTATCTCCGAAACTACTGAACCTAAAATTTTGAAAAAAATACAGGAATTAGTTTTCTACTTGTAGATTATAGGATAACCTATAAGAAGTCCATATCTGTATATGGGAGGTAATTTTTGGGGGGGAAGGGGAAACTTAAAAAAAATAATTGAAAACTGCATCGTGTGACATATCAAATGAAAGGTCTAGTTGAGACAATCTTAAATATATTTTGTTTGTAATTATAAAATAAATAGTTTCCAAGTTATTCAAGAAAATAGACGAAATTTGACCATTCCCCCTCTTATCTCCGAAACTACTGAATCTAATTTTATTTTTAAAAATACAGAAATTAGTTTTCTACTTATAGATTATAGGAAAACCTATAAGAAGTCCATGATATTAAAATAACATGGTAAATCACTCAATATTGTGCGTACGAATTTGGGTCAGATTTAAAAAAAAACCTGATAGGTTGTTACCTATCATGTTTTTTTTTTAAATCTGAGGGTTCCGTACGATGTTTCGTACGGAACCCTCTTCACGCGAGTCCAACTCGCACTTGGCCGGTTTTTTTTTAAAAAAGAACCGACTTCAAATCAAACACAAAAAAGTTTAATAGTACATTGTTATCCAAGGCGTGAAAGTTACTTATTTACGTCCCGAGACGGGGTTTGGCGCCCGTAACGTAGTGAGGGCGCTAATAGTTCGAGGGACTAAATAAGTAATTTACCCGAGGTAAACACTGTGCTTTTCATTACGAATACGAGGAAAGTAAAATTAACAACATAGCTAAAGAAAAAATAAGTGTAGATCGGATTGTCACTTTGCCGCTTGTTTTTTTTTTTTTAATTTTTGTGCTGTTGTCGTCCAGCTATACAGCCAGGATTTTTCAAGTTCATTATTTAAAAAATGGCAAAGATTTTGTCGAAATCTGTATTATTTTAGAGAAATAGTTGAAACTAAATAATTTTAAAGTCATTATTAATATTCTTAATACTTAACTTTATGTTATTTTAATTTTAAATCGCTCTGTAATTTCGTGGCTGTATAAAAAGTTTGAACATGGTTCAATAGAAATGTCAAAATAGAACTAGTTTTTTTTCTTAAATTTGGCAGCTGTCAGTTGAAAGCGATTTTCCCTAGGGCGGCAATGGATAACTTTCAAACGGCTAATCAGACATGTAATGATCTACTTTCAGAGTATGAGTAATGAAAAATAACTTTTCATTTAGACCAAACAAACAATCGACTTCGAAAATCTACAACCCAAGTAGGCAAAAAACTCCCTATCTCAAAAACTACTGAACCGATTTTGATGAAACTTGTAGTGTACCCTAAGTTGGACAATACCTAGTACAACAAAAAAAATACTTAAATGGCGTTGTGTTATAGTTGTGGAATATTATTATATTATTATTATACATACGGGTCGAATTGATAACCTCCTTTTTTTTTTGAAGTCGGTAATAAAGGAAGAAGGTAAATGTTTGATTGGGAAAATTATTATAAAGTTTTAGATAGATTAACGCTCCTTATAGAGAGAAAGAAGAAAGATATTAGTAGTAGGTCTTAAATAAGTAAATTGTAATGTCGCCAATTTTGTTTTTCCCGACGGGCTTGTTCCAGTAGTTTCACTCGTCTCAGCACAATTTAACATCTAAACCTGCCTCATGCATCATTTTCTCTAAAATAAAATAAGAAAAAAAAGAAAGTTTGTAAGAAAAGAAGAAAGAAAGAAAGAATTTGAGGAGGAACACAAAAGGTACTGCATGTCTCACGGCTGTGCCAAATAGGCTAAGTTCAGCAGATAAGCCAGGCCACAGGGTGCCTGACGCTGGTTTTCAACTTACTGTCCCTTTTTAGAGACCGTGAAAATCCGTTTACTGCTTTTTAAGTTCATGAAAGACAAACAGACAGATGCAGCTTAGGGTGATTATTATAATAATGAAAGTAATGATGAATATAAAACTTACTGAGTAAACAGCGAATAATACTATGGTGATAAACTTAAGGAGAACCATGGTGATCTGACAGCCGGCGATACACTGAGTGACGGCCAATATAACTGTTGTATATTTATACATATTTAGCACAAAGTTAGCTTTGAACACGGAGTGGTAGATGCGGCAGTAGGTAAAATATCTATGCTGCCTTCGTACCAGTAAACGATGCGAACTTTTACGAAATATTATAATAATATTTGGCGAATTTCTGTTTCTTTTAATACAGAACAATCACTAGTTAAAACGTATTTGATTTACGTATGTCACTCGTGGGCCACCCCTTTCTCCGAGGCCCTTTTGGCCTATTATTTATTTCTAGTTTTAATTACTTTTAAGTTTTTTATTGCAAATAAACACAATTTTCTTTCCTCGACTTCCACAAAGGTGATGGCTTAAGAGGAAAAGGCAAGGCATAGAGGAAGCATCGAATTCCGACTGACTGCTATGTCGTTGGTGTAAACGTTAAAAAGAAGCGAAACCAGAACACTACCTTGCGGAAGACCATTTTTCTTAGCACTCTATACGACTCTTCTCAGAAAGAAAATGGACCCGGAAACTTTGATAGTGGAGAAGTTCTTGGAGTATTCGAACAATATCTTGATCGTTGATCGTAGAATATAATTTCCATGACAAAAACTTAAGATTAACTAAGTCGTAGGCAGCTGATAGATCTACAAACATGCCAGTGTTTATGACCATCTATGTTTTGAAATCATCCTGCATGTTTTGGGCGAGTTTGACGGTCTGCAGTGCTATTTTCTATAAACACAGCCCTCATGCTGGGACTAAAGTTTGCTATGTTCCAAGCTACTGACATCGACACTATCCAATCGTGCGGCGAGAACGGTGAGCGCTGGCGCTTCGCGATTGGACGATCTCAAAGCCGTGTCGTAGACTTCAGCGATGTGTTTTCTTATAATAATAGAATAGCATAGCTGGTTATTACAACACTAGCTTCTGCCCGCGGTTTCACCTGCGTCATGTTAGGCGTTTGGCCCTATGGTCCCGTCTCCATCAGTTCCCTTTAGGTGCGCGTGGAACACGACGCACCGTAACTCGGGCCTTGTCCTTGGGCGAGCTACTCATTACTCTTCGTCCGCAAATGGCTGGAATATGTCCTACGATTTTGTTGCCCCGTGGCTGGGGCTATCGCTATAGGTAGAGGATGTCCTTTCCCTCACGCGTTCCAACTGCTCCCCATTCCCCTCGCCTGCTGCCGAATCCCTGAGGTACCTCCCGCAACAACCGTGCCCGGGAGGACTTGCGTCAGGTTAAAGGTGAGGACGCCGTAGCGCATCTCAAACCACTTCTTAATATCTCCTAAGATGTTCATTGAAATCAATCGATGTTAAAGGGCAATTTTGTTCAAAATTAAATGCTGGTGATGATTAACGTATTTATTTGGATAACAATTAATACGAGTATCATGTTAATGAAAATACCTTCGCAAATAATCCATTACTTTAAAATCAAATTAAATTTCCATAAAAAAGGAAATAGTGACTTAACCTTAAAAGATACTTTATTTTAGAATTTTTTGTGAGGAATAATTCCGTAGGTAATACATAATGTTTGCGTATCTTTAACCGTTTACGCAGCTCACGCAACGGAAGCTCTCGAAAAGGAATACATATTCCCGATTTTGAAACATGTCTCATTGCTCACATTGCGGCTCCACTCCTATTGGTGATAGCGTGATGTTATATAGCCTATAGCCTTCCTTGATAAATGGACTATCCAAAACAAAAAGATTTTTTCAATTCCAACCAGTAGTTCCTAAGATTAGCGCGTTCAAACAAACAAACCAACTCTTCTGCTTTATAATATAAAAAATATTAGTAAAGACCTGACGCTTCTGAAGCCAGCTTACTCTGAGATTAATTTTGGGTCAATAACACATTAAAACCGATTCTACAGCTCATGAACCTCGGTTGTTATTGGTTTATTGACATAACAGGTAAAGATTAAAACAAGAGTTAGGCTTGCGTTTAAACGCCTACCAGAAAAGTACCTATTTTAAAACAAATTGAAATACCTGCTAGAATGGAAATTGTTACCAAATTGTGTATCATCATCATCAACGAACTAAGCAGGGTCGACGAAGCCCCGCTTCGCGGGGCTTCTTTCTGTTTGCAGGGGTTAAAGGAACCTAACCAAACCGAACTTCGGGGTGTCCCTGAAATCTTGCTACAGCGAGTTTTAGTTTTGGTGAGCAGTTATCCATTTTGGTATACAAAAAAAAATATTGATGAGCATATAAATTGTAGCCCAGGAAAAGTGCCTAATCGTTATTTGCTATTCTGCGTTCTTAATCTTTGTCGATACCTTTTTGCAATATTAAACAATTACTATGAGAAACCGGTTCACAGGAGTACATAAAGATTGTTATAGATACATTTTTAAGTTCCAATAAGAAATTACTTGAAGTTTTGACATTTTTCAAATATTCTATGACCAAAAAACCAAGACCCCAGACCAAGTTACTTTTATACCATGTTAGGGATCTACATTTTGTATAATTAGTGTTACCTAAATTCCAAAAATAAAAAAGTTTTTGCATTCAAAATGAAATGCTAAATGCACTATCAATTTATTTAGTCGAAATAAAGAATTTATTTTTGGGTTATTTTAGAACTTAGATACGCGATGCAGTTTAAAATAAAAAAATAACTATTAAATACATACAAATGGTTTTTTTATCCAAATAAGTATATGAACATCGACAGATAAGAATATTCACACGTGTTGCATAGACAGATATTTTATAATAGAGATGCCACGACTATTAATTTCACAGAATCTATACTAATTTAAATTTCGACTGGCCTGTTGGTCTAGTGGTTAGTGACCCTGACTGCTATGCCGGAGGTCGTGGGTTCGATTCCCACCCAGGACAAATGTTTGTGTGATGAGCACGATCATTTGTTCTGTGTCTATATAAAAATATTAAGTTCTATCAGTTGTCTAGTACCCATAACACAAGCTGTGCTTAGCTTGGGACTAGATGGCGTTGTGTGATAGTTGTGGAATATTATTATTATATTATTTATTATTAATATTTTACAGCAGAAGAGTTTGTTTGTTTGTTTGAACGCGCTTATCTCAGGAACTACTAGTATTAAATATAAGGCGGTAAGACCCCTCTTTGAGGAGTGGCTGGATAGGCGTCACGGCGTCCTACCGCATGACGCAGGTCCTCACCGGGCACGGAAGTTTCGGGAGGTTCCTGTGTCTGATAAGGAGGGAAGAAACTCGTGGGTGTCACCACTGCGAGGATCGCCCGGAGGACGGCAGAGTACCTACTCAGCGTTACTTAGCACTTACAGAATTTGGCCAATAATATACTTGTTTTGCAATATTCGACCCTTTTTAGGGTTCCGTACGTCCGAATACAAAAACGGAACCCTTATAGGATCACTCGTGTGTCCGTCTGTCTGTCGCTTACAGTCAATTATCTCCGAATCTACTAGACCGATTGGGTTGAAATTTGGTACACATATCAATTCCTGTGACCCAAGCACAGAGGTGTGACGTGAATAGATGAAATCTGTATGTGGGAGGTAATTTTTGGGGGGGAAGGGAAAAATTAAAAAAAAAATGAAAACTGCATCGTGTGACATATCAAATGAAAGGTCTTGTTGAGAAGATCTTAAATGTATATTTTTGTAATTTTAAAATAAATAGTTTCCAAGTTATTCAAGAAAATAGACGAAATTTGACCATTACCCCCCCCTTTATCTCCGAAACTACTGAACCTAAAATTTTGAAAAAAATACAGAAACTAGTTTTCTACTTATAGATTAAGTGTAGGAAAACCTATAAGAAGTCCATGACATGGTATTAAAATAACATGGTAAATCACTCAATATTTTGCGTACCAATTTGGGTCAGATTTAAAAAAAACGTGATAGGTAACATCGTACGGAACCCTCTTCACGCGAGTCCAACTCGCACTTGGCCGGTTTTTTTTTACATTGTCCCACACTACTAATTTCTCCTGTATTGTGTGTGCGTTAACAAACATATAAACTCACATATACAAACACCCAGACCTGAACAACTACTTGTAGATCATACAAATATTTGTCGCGTGCGGGAATCGAACCCGCGACACGCTGGCCTGCAGCTGCTCAGCAGTCGATTGCTTAGCAACTGCATGCGCCAACCGTGTCGTCAATGTTTGTTCCTATTTCACGCAAAAACTACTAAACATACAGGGTGTAATTAGACACATCACATAGCCGTTAACGACGCATACTGTACATCTAACTAAGTAGCTTTACGCTAAAATTATCGCTGGGAACCGACTTTTATTTTTAGGTATCAAAAAAAATTAATAATTTTATTGCGCGCAATGTAAAGCAAACAGGTTTCGTGTCGTTGTGTGCGTAGGCGGGTGGCTTGACGCTCACAACGCGCCTATGCTGGAACGCGCTGTAGCTGTGTTATGAACGTATAGACACAGTATAATTATCTATAGACGTGCGTGCGTAATTTTTATAGAAAAATCGAAAATTCAGGTAATGTTTGTTTGGAAAATTTTTTGTAATAATACTTAGAATTCGATTTCGTAAAAAAAAGTTTTAAAAAAATGCAACTTTGACCTTCAATATCTCGAGAACCCTTGGAGTCCCAGGTATGGTCTAAAGGAAAAAAATGATCCAAATAATGGGTAGGTTACGTGGCTTTTGGCTTCGTTAAGTGTCTTCTTACACCCTGTATTTGGATGTTGGTAGTTGGTACACAGCTAGATTATCTGGATTGATATAAAGCAGGGTTTTTCAACCTTTTTCATGTCACGACCCCTTTAGTATGAAGAAATATTTCGCGACCCCCCTACCCATTGGATTTTTTTACATGTATTTTATTTTGTGACAAATAAATATTCAATCCAACACAGTTACTCGTTTTCGTCGTAACGCAATTTGCAATATCAAAAATGGATCCACGATGGGAAAAATTGATGAAAGAAAAACAAGCGCAACCTTCGCATTAGTGATAAAGTTTATTATTTTATTTTTAGTTAATTTGATAAAAAAATTAAGATGGAAAAGATCTCAAAGTTATTTTTGTTTTTTGTGAAATTAATACAAATGTTTAAGATGGTAAAGATCTCATAAGTTATTTTTCGTGAAATTGATACAAATGTTTAAGATAGAAAAGATCTCATAAGTTATTTTTATTTTTTGTTGATTTGATACAAATGATTATAATTGACCTTTAGTTAACATTTATCCTAAAGGCGCTCCCTCACCGGGAGCATTCGCGTGTAATGTAACATTATAGATTCGACTTTGAGCATTACATCAGTACTACCTCCCTGACTGACGAGCATTCGTGTACATTTAGTATAGATTTGGTACAAGGTGCACATTGTGATGCTCGATTGTTCTCCCTCACCGATGAAATGCTCGAATTTGTAACGTTACATTACAGGTGAATGCTCGCGGTAAGGGAGCGCCTTAATATATCTTTTTACTCTTAATTGTTTTTTTTAATGCAGTAGCTTTTCCAACCTTTTACAACTCCCCTATAGAAGCTTCGCGACCCCCCTGAAGAGGCTTCGCGACCCCCCGGGGGTCGCGACCCACAGGTTGAAAAACCCTGATATAAAGGATAGTTTTCGTATTGCTATCAACAGCTACTAATAAATTAATACTTTCGTACAAAAGCAAACTCAATGAAAGTCAAGTGTTTCCCCAATTCTTTAATTAAACAAAGGTCTTGGTCCATCGACCTTTCATATTGATCGATGAAACTGAACAAACTCGTTTTTTGTTCACAACCTGTGCTATTACACTAAAGTTATTAATAACACTAGTCTACTACACGTAAAACCAGCAAGTGCGAGTTGGACTCGCCCATGAAGGGTTCCGTAGTAGCAAGCATAGATTAGGGATATAATTATATTGAGATTAGTAAGTAATAAACACAAACAATAAAAATAACTTTGTTTTTCATAGTGTTTGTATGAATGGCAAAGTTATATTTGCGGTTTTTGAAAATGTACTATATCTCAAAAACTGCTAACTGTGCCAACTTCACGTTCAAAGGTTGTCGTACCACATCAAACAAAAATAGAATTTATTTCCTCGCAGTAGGTGTGAAAATCAGAGTACGCTCCTCGGGAGTAAAGCTGCCTTGTCTTGGGCTAACTTGAATCCCTCACTACACTAAGGATTCTTTAACTTAATTCCCTCGTTTCTTTCGAGAATTAACACTTGAACCTCCTCGCTGCGCTACGGAGGTTCACCCCCAGAATCCTTAGTATCGCTTCGGGATTTGATACGCCCGTGACGTATGGCAATGCTTTACTCCCTTGGTGCGTAATTTACTATTATTTTACCTCCGGATCTTACCTCCGGACTTGATGGAGTGACCTGAAGGTGTACTTCGGTGATTGTTACTGGAACTCGGTGAGATCTTATCGCCGGAATTGATGAGCTGATCTGAACGTATACTGTTTTATTTACTTTTGATAATTAGTATGAATTCCCTTCGTCAATATTATTTGTGCATAGTGCCAGTGGCATAACTTGCAGAGCTAACGAGCTCAAACTCGACACATCTAGTTCGATCCGTCGCCGACTTCCAGTTACAATCACTGAAATAGACGTTCAGGTCACTCCATCAAGGCAGGAGGTAAGGTCACCTCATAACTACCAAAACGAGCCCAAACACGACACATCTATTTCGATCCATCGAGGAGTTCCAGTAGGAGTCACAGAAGTAGACCTTCAGGTCAGTCCCACAAGTCCGGAGGTAAGATCTCATCATAACTAACAAAACGAGCCCAAACACGACACATCTAGTTCGATCCATCGAGGAGTTCCAGTAGGAGTCACAGAAGTAGCCCTTCAGGTCACGTCATCAAGGCAGGAGGTAAGGTCACCTCATAACTACCAAAACGAGCCCGAACACGACACATCTATTTCGATCCATCGAGGAGTTCCAGTAGGAGTCACAGAAGTAGACCTTCAGGTCAGTCCCTCAAGTCCGGAGGAATGATCTCATCATAACTAACAAAACGAGCCCAAACACGACACATCTAGTTCGATCCGTCGAGGAGTTCCAGTAGGAGTCACAGAAGTAGACCTTCAGGTCAGTCCCTCAAGTCCGAAGGTAAGATCTCATCATAACTAACAAAACGAGCCCAAACACGACACATCTAGTTTGATCCGTCGAGGAGTTCCAGTAGGAGTCACAGAAGTAGACCTTCAGGTCAGTCCCTCAAGTCCGGAGGTAAGATCTCATCATAACTACCAAAACGAGCCCAAACACGACACATCTATTTCGATCCATCGAGGAGTTCCAGTAGGAGTCACAGAAGTAGACCTTCAGGTCAGTCCCTCAAGTCCGGAGGAATGATCTCATCATAACTAACAAAACGAGCCCAAACACGACACATCTAGTTCGATCCGTCGAGGAGTTCCAGTAGGAGTCACAGAAGTAAACCTTCAGGTCAGTCCCTCAAGTCCGAAGGTAAGATCTCATCATAACTAACAAAACGAGCCCAAACACGACACATCTAGTTCGATCCATCGAGGAGTTCCAGTAGGAGTCACAGAAGTAGCCCTTCAGGTCACGTCATCAAGGCAGGAGGTAAGGTCACCTCATAACTAACAAAACGAGCCCAAACTCGACACATGTAGTTTGATCCGTCGTGGAGTTCCAGTAGGAAGTAGATCTTCAGGTCACTCCATCAAGTTTGCAGGTGAGGTTTCATCTTAGCCAACAAGTACATTACTTAAAAAAAAATTACAATTTTCATCGTATCAAAATTAGTTCACTTGACTATTTATTCCCGCAGCTAACACGCTAACGCTTGTGTGTGTGACTTGTGTCTCTCAACTTGTCATTTTTGCATTTACGTCCTTAAAATATCAGACTCGGAACCTTCTTGGCTCAGAACTTTTTTTTACCGCTTTTCTTTTCAGGTCTTATTGTTAAGACACACCAAGATAAAAATAAGAAACTTGAAAACATGCAAACTACCTAAGTATTACCTATTTGTTATAATTTAAAAATTATTCTGTAATATTAAAATGTAGTAGTTAATACCTAAACTGAAATAAAACTACCTACCTATCTTGTGATTGTACAATCGACAAAGTAGAATCATGACCCATTTTGACAATAAATCGTTTGAATCCGTCAAATTGTCAAAGATCAAAATCGTTACCATGGATATGTATGTTTACGCGAATGTGGACCTAATTGTATTTGAATTTATGTGAGAAAATATATCCACTTTGGATGTCAGGTCAAAATTCCACTTTGTCGATTGTACATGTGTTTTTTTTTGCATTTATTCATTTCCTTGCTGAGGTGGGATGAAAAGTTACGTGTTGCACTCGAGTGCAAAGATTTTTCACCTTGTGCTCTTTTGATTCTGTCGCTGCCGCTCAGGATTATAATTTTTGAATCACTCGTTGCTCTCGTGATTCAATTTTAGAATCCTTCGCTTGCTCGGTCATCAAAATTGAGCACGCGGTTAAAAAGCAACTTTGCACTCTTGTATAACAAATAACTATTGTTTCGGACCTATAAATTAAAAAAAAAATAATCGGCTCTAGCCTAAGCCGATTAATTTAATTTTTGATCACAAACATTCAGATTCACACCGATGGAAAAACTCCAAGGCGTGCTAAGCTCGACTGAACAAATATTTTTAGACGCGGGTTTTTTTTTCGTTTAGTTTATAATCATTACTAAGTAAAATTCATTCCCATCTAGAGCATGATGTTACATAATAACGACTTTAGGCTAGTCAACTCAATATCCCCACCTAACTTAAGTCTACGCCAGAGTTGTTAGATTGGGAAATTTACCCCTTTTTCGGGCAAAAATGTAACTAATTGGGGAATTGAATTTCTTGGTCTATACAGGGTGGACAGAAAATCGTGGATCAAACGAAACCGGGTGATAGTTGAAGCTATTTGCAGTAAAAAATCCACGAGCTTTTGCCCTCGCTGTAATAGGAAAAAACTCACAAAGAATACGAACTGTATAAAATAAGAAATTAAGAGTTCTAAATGACACTGGTCTTTTGTATAATATGTTTTATTTTTGTTAAGTTTTTAGTCTTAATATTTTTCTCGTAAACATTCTGGGACACCAGAGTATTCTGGGGTGGGCACGGTCACTTACGTAGATAGATAGAAGGCAATGTGCTTGTGCATACGCGGGAATTTGCACTTTGTAACTCTTCCATTTATTTGACGGCATGGTGCCAACATATAAATAAGAAATAACGTTTTAAACATATATATGGTTGGCACAGTGGAGTTGTGAATTCAATTCCTTCACGGAAAAATAAGTACCTACTTGTATAACCTACAATAAGTAGTTTTCCGAGTCTAATTTTTTGTGTATGTGAATTTAAATATTTGTAAATACAGCGAAAATAGGTAAAAAAAAAACAAAATTAGAATCCAAAAAAAGGCATTTTCTATGTTCGTTATGAGTTTCATATAAAAAACATGGTACATATCCCGTTTCAAGTTCTAATAAAAGTGTTAATGACTATTTCACTTTATTTACAAAATGCAATCAATATGGGGAAAAATAAAATTAATCTTTGGGGGAAAACTCAAAAACGTAATCTGGCAACACTACACACTGCGTCCACGTTCCAATCGCTTGGATATCGAACAAAAAGGTCAAACGACCACTTTTAATCAACAAAAAAACTTGTAATTTTACGACGAAAACATTGTTAATTATAACTTGACCATGGGGACGTACGGTTGTGTTTTAGTATTTATTTTCGCGTTAATATCGGTAAGTTGCCATATTTTATCTATTCATAGTATTTATTTTATTTGTTAGTTTGTATGCACAGCTGTGCGTCAAGACAAGGTTGGGTAAACCGGTTGCCGCTTTGAGATTTTTCAGAATTCGTGTTTGGTTCTAAAACTGATGATTTTTTGTAGGATAATTAAGTTTGTAGTAATATGTTGGTACTTGGTAGTTTTAAAAATTAAAATTAGAAACTTAATGGTTTTTGCTATACAGCAATTTTAATTACTTTTTTGTCTAAATTTTTGAGTGGGAAAATTGTAATAATTTGTATCTAACTTAAAGCAATTAGGTATCATTATTTTTGTATTTTTTAGTTTTTAAATTTAATTTGAGTGGTCTCCTGCTGTCGCGTTCTCCTATCGCGGTCTCCGGTGCGAACGGACAACTTAAGACTTTAGCAGCTTTACTACAAAAACTTAAACATCTGTTGAACACTTGTCTAAAAAAAGTGTGACTGCAAAACGGATCTTATTTCAACGTCATAATCTGACATTTTTTTAGACAAGTGTTCAACAGACGTTACAAATTTTTTGTGGTACGACGGTTAATTTTTAAACCCGGACTAAAAATGAAGCCATTTCCCCCCGGACGCTCCCCGGATGCCCTCTAAACTAGGACAAAAGTAGGTGATGATGAAAACTTAATGTATGACTCTACAATTGAGGAGCTCGTGGCTAAATAATTACAGCCGCACAAGCCGAACTTCCTTGGGTTAAGCTGCGCTTACCGAGGTTGGTCTGTGGATGGATGACCATCTGTCATAGCGAGTTTCCTTCGTGCCTCGGAAAGCACGTAAAGCCGTTGACCCCGGCTATCATTTATAGATCTTTGACAGTCGTTACTGTTAGTCAGAAGCTCTAAAGTCTGACAACCAGTCTTACCATGGAGTATCGTATGACCCAGTAACTGGGTTGTGGAGGTCCGATAGTCAGTCGCTCCATGTAAAATACTGATATTCAGCTACATCTGGTTCGACTGGAAGCAGACCACAATATAGTTGGAGAAAGGCAGGCAAATGATGAATGTATGATTCTACAATTATAATTGTAGATAGAGATAACATAAAATCTGCCAAGTCACGTTACTTACTCATTAATATCCGCGTAAAGTTTTATTTTTATCATTGTTTATAAACAACATGGTTGTAGGTCAAATAAAATGGCGTGATGGTGTCGCGATATTGATAGGTAAATTGGTGCGTCTACACAGAGCGCGCAGCCTCGCGAGACATTTGCTGCGCGAGGAAACTGACAAGCGAGGCTGCTCACTCTGTGTGGACGCGTCTATTGTTTTTCGACCAAGGCACGAAACAATATACGCGTGCAAAACAAAAGCCGACACTGGATGGCTCGGGCGCTCGATCGATCGTCCGCGGCAGCGCTGTCACTTGCCTCGCCCGAGACACGACCACACCAAACGAGCTGCTCCGCGCGGAAAATGCCTCGCGAGGCTGCGCGCTCTGTGGGGACGCACCTATTGACGATAATATGACAAATACTCCGTTTTTTGGGCATTCGTGTAAAAATTCCCGACAATCTCAGGATTATTCTCGGGACTTTTAAATTTTCTATTTGGTAACCCTAGTTGGACTTCGAACTATAGACAGTAGACATGAAGAATAGACTTATCAATACCTACCTGCATGAAAAATAATAGCCAAATTAAATTATTCCGAAAGTTAGATTATCAAAAAATGTTTCATCCGTGTTTTTTCCTTTGTTACGTAAACCAAAATTGACGAAGATACAATGCTTTTAAAAATCACAAAACGTCACTCGGTTGTTGGTATAATTTTACAGGCGTTATGACGTCATAATGATAAAAGGAACCTAAAGATGATTTTAAAATACCTATTCAACGACACCCCACTTGACATAGTTCATCGACTTTTTTTTTCTTCATTTTGATAATATGGCGTTTGGTTGTCGCTGTGGTGAATTTTGATTACTGGTCATGTCTTTAGTGACACTCGCAATGCTAAGACGAATCGGTTGACGTAAGAATTATCAAAATCGGCCTACGCATTTGATCTCTAGAACGCCACATAGAAACAAACATACATATGTACATAGACTAATAAAAACACATTACCCTCCTTTGCGTCGCGCAGTCGGGTAAAAATACGTGTCCATTAAGTTTCAATAGGTTAGGTTCTCTAACTGACGGGCTTTAAACAGATTTTTTATTTATTTATGCAGTTAAATACCTTATTGGGACGGGCAACGTGTTAACTCATACGGAAATGTGCAACAAACAACATCCTTTACAGATGGGTCGTATTTTTTGTAAAATTATGATTACATTTACCTACCTAATTGTGCAGACACTCGAGTAGACAACTTACGCAATGAATTATATTTGTTTATAAATTCTATTTTTATCATTGTTTACAATATTACATAGTCGTGAGGTCAATCTAAATGGTGGAACTTTATGTAATGTCGTGAAATATCGATAGCTAGTGATGATATGTCAAAAAATATAACAACTTATTTCGTATTCGAAATAAGCATCTAAGCTGGACAGACGTAAATTAAGCCCTACAACAATTTTAAGTACTTTTTAGTTTTAATTTAATTTTTAATGTATGACTACATTTTTTATTTTTACTTACCTATGTCTGTATCCTATTACTAGGGTCAATCTTCAATATTTGAGACATCCGTTGAGGATAATGATTAATGACGCCCAATCTTTTACTACTAGTGCAACCATCCACTGACAAAAAACAAAAATATAAACTATTTTAATTTCATTTAAGTAAGATGTAATTAAAATAGTTTATATTTTTGTTTTTTGTCAGTGGATGGTTGCACTAGTAGCATAAAAGATCGGGCGTCATTATCCTCAACGGATGTCTCAAATATTGAAGATTGATCCTTATAGATACGCGGTAGGTAGTGTCAAAGCCAAGTTCAAGCAAAAGGTACTAGCGGCTGACGCAGCAGCTTTGATAATAATATTTATAGTTATTATGAAGGTTCTTATGAAAAAAGTTTCTAATGATTTTCTTTCATATTAACATGACCCGAGGCCTTATCACGAATTTTCACGTTTTTTAACGTAAAATAAATGGAGAATGACGTTCATTTGATGGATAAAATTAGTTCCTCGTTTGTACATTAGAGGCACATTTTCACTTTCCATACAATTTACGTAGTAATACTTCAAGAATAGTTTACGGCCTCTGTTTATCCCGAAGTTCTATTGGTGGTATTAATTAGCATTTTATAAAATTATCTTGTTCTAGCTCACCGTAGCGAAGGTACCCGTAGTTCCAACGTACAAACTGCATGATGGCAACAGCATCCCGGCCATAGCTCTTGGGACCTGGCTGGGGAACAATTCCAAGGTATTTATTTCATACACTAAGGCATATTATCGGTAAGTCAACCAGGATATGAAAGAACTCTTAGAGCGCCTCTCATGCCCCCGAGTCCCAATGCGACTGTAACATAATACGTGAAGAAAACAAATGACTGTCATTAAACGCCATCATGCGTATTCGCTTGAACACTTGATGCAAGTCCGGAAGCCTGTGTGTGGAGCCTCTAATTGACAATTTAAGGCCGGCCATATTGCCATTTTGTTTTTTTTTAAACGTTACCTCACACTGAATTTCTCCTGTATACGAACTCAGAAACTCACACACACAAATACGCAGACCCGGAACAACAAATTGCAAATCTTATACCTGATATATTAGTTCCGTGCGGGGATCGAACCGGCGACACGCTGCGCAGCAGATGATCGCTCAGCTACTGTATCAAACGTGCCGCCAAACATTAAAATAGTATATTTCTTAAACCATTTCGCACGGCAAGGGTTTGGTCAAAGAGGCACAGACGAAGAGTTTTTGGAAGAAATAATTCGGGGAGACCTATGTCCACCAATCATGCGGTACACCGATGAGACGTGACAAATAATCTTAATGATCCTCTTCATGGTCTCCTGAAGCCGGCTGCCGACGAGGTGGAGCACTCCGTGTCCTGGGCCATAGATGCGGGTTACACCCACATCGACACTGCCTTCCGGTACGGGATCGAGGACCAGGTCGGCAGGGCGCTTGCCAAGAAGTTCAAGGAGGGACTCAAGAGGGAGGACATCTTTATTACTACTAAGGTTTTTATAAGCTTAAGTTTTCTTTCGTGATGTCGATTTTTGTCTATTAAAGTACCTATTTCCATTTGTCCATGAGGTTTTGAATTCAGATTTGGTCAAGGATTAATATTAAAAGTCGCTACACGCTAACTTTGCCCGAGGCTCCGTAAGATTTTGACGACCTTGTGAATTGTTTACAATTTACAATCCTTTGATGCCGAATCTTGACTAGATTTCAGACTATGTAACTTCCACTCCATCCACATTAGAATTTCACTGAGGTCGAGGCCAACAAACTGCCAATGGATCTTTATGCAAGAACAGACTTTGACATTTGAGAACTTGCAATAAGGTCACGGCAATGGAAACAGGTCGTGGAATTTGCTTTAGAAGTTTTTTGTAACTTTACGCATTTTTTTTATATTGGCATCATGGCATGCCTAGAGCAAGGGATAAGCCAAGATAAAATAAGCTAAGATCAGCAAATTGGTTTTAGCAGTATATTTTAAGGAATCATCAATAATATTGTTTCCAGCATTCCAGCATAGCATTTTTACATTACTTTTGTTTATTTGTCATTATAATACTTTGGCATGATGAAAAAACTTAATACAAGGATTGCGGGCAGATTGCCCTCGAATCTGGAATGAAAGAGATAGCCCAGTCTGGACCGGACTTCGGTAGAATTGGTCCGATACTGTTCTTTCTCTTTCTTGTGCAATACCTAACCCTCTATCTATCTGCCAACAGCTATGGAACAGTGAGCACGCTAGAGACGCAGTAGTGCCCGCCTTGCGCACGTCTCTCGCCAACCTCGGCCTGGACTATGTGGACCTATACCTCATTCATTGGCCCGTTGGAGAGTTTGTGAGTATACGAGTACCTTATAGTAGCGTACAATGTTCCCACTGCTGGAAGGGTGGGAGTGGGATGTAAGCCAGTACACGGGTGCGTAGTCTATCTAAGTGCGAGTTGGTAGATGTATCACATTATCTTAGAGTTTTTGGATCCAGGACATATCAGTTACCTCACGATGTTTTCCTTCACCGTTTTGAGAGCGTGGCGATGAAATCAATTGAAGTACGAGTAATGCGCTTGACAAATCGACGAAATTACTTCCACAAAACAAACAAGAAAGATGTAAAGATGCGATTCTACCGCACCGGTGTACCTCGGCACAAATATTTGCTCTAATCAAGTCACTCAAACAATAACGATCAAATTGTGCGCACACATTCTAGATATGTTCGCGCACACCTGCATACTTTTGTACGTGCACGTGTGAGTAGTGGATTCGTTATTTGTGCGCACACATTGCTAAACTCAGTTCAGTTTGGTTCAGTGAAAATGTTCACGCTCGAATGTGCCGCACTGTGCGCGAACAAAAGTTACGAACAGTGGACACAGAGCTTAAACGTAAACAGTTTAGTACGAGAACGAACAAATGTGCCGCACACTTAAACTACATATTTTAGAGGAATCGTAGGTACCATATATATCGCACCAAAAAAAACAAATACCTCTACAAAAATTAGGTACTAGGTGTTCATAAGTTAGACAAAACCTTCCCTAACCAGATCAAACTCTAAACTTCCAGAACAACGGAACATACGACTACACAGACTACGTGGAGACCTGGCGCGGCATGATCGAGGCCAAGTCGCTGGGCCTCACCAAGTCCATCGGAGTCTCCAACTTTAACGAGCAGCAGATCGACAGGCTTCTAGAAGCTGGGCTAGAGAAGCCTACTGCACTGCAAGTTGAGGTAAGTTGGGATGCTGTTTTAGAGTTGAACAAAGCCGCGGTTACGAGACGACAGTTTTTTTTAACGTTGCTCCACACTTAGAATTATTTCTCCTAGATCGTGGGTGCGTTTGAAAACATAGAAACTCACACACAAACACCCAGATCATACAAATATTTGTTCCGTGCGGGGATCGATCCCGCGACACGCTGCACAACAGTCGATCACTCAGCCACTGTGCCAACTATGCCGTCGTTGCCACGGTGCCACGATACAGGAGAATTTGCGATAGTCCTTTCCACCTCACCCAGGACACCCACCTTTTTTCCTATTCCTCCACTATTCTGACGAATTTCGTTGCAGGATCCAAGATAGTTAAACTCGTTCTCCAGGACAGGTGGAGTTTCATTGCCTCGGCGCTTATCTGGTGGTCACCACTGAGGCCCGAAATCCACTAAAACGGAGACGAAAGGAGATGTGTTTGAATAACCAATTAGATTTCCACGGAAGCTAAGAGGAGATGTGGATTTCTGAGTGATTTTTCAAAATCAAAGTCATTTATTCAAATTACTACTGATTAGTTATTCAAACTCAAAGTCATTCTATGTTCTATGTTAGGGGTTATGGTTTCCGCACTTAGTCCTTCATGTGGACCATTGTGCGTGGGCCATAGTGGCCTTTGGTGGCTTATTCCAACCAGCCCACCTCCCTCCAGAAGTTGATCAGGTTCTTAGGTCTGTGGAGAACATCTGTGTAAGTCCTGGGTTTTCCGAGGGTCTCTGTCCTGATCTGGGTGACACCTGTGCACTAGAAGAGCACATGTGCAACGGTTTCCTCAGTCTCCATGCAAGCCCTGCACAGGGGACTGTCCGTTATGCCTATTGTGTGGAAATGTTTGTTTAGGGAGCAGTGTCCTGTTATGGTCCCCGTCAGCAGACGCATCGGTCCTGTCCAGGCGTAAAAGACGCCTGGTTAGCCTGCCATCTAAGGATGGCAGAGCTTCCCTGGATTGCCTGCAGCCTGGTGTCGAGGTCCACAATCTTTCTGCTTGTGTGAGGATGCGCTCCTGCAGCCATCTACGTATCTGGTTGAAGGGGATGGGAATAATGGGTTCAGGTCCGCAAACTGATGCGCTGGATGCTCTCCTGGCTAGTTCATCAGCCGCGTCGTTGCCCAGTGATCCGCTGTGTCCTTTGATCCATTTGTAGTGTCACTTTGTTGCGTTTAGATACCGTTAGACGTTCTAGTGCATTGTGACATTCTAGTATTAAGCTTGAAGTGGTATATTGTTTCTCCAACGATTGAAGGACTGAGGCGCTGTCAGAGAGTATACGTATATGGGTGTCCGTAACTCCTCTGGCCTCTATCGCATATGCTGCTTGTATAATGCCCATGCATTCCGCCTGATAGACGGTGTTGTACATTCCCAGCGGGCTGGATATATTTATGTTAAGGTCGTGTGAGAAAACTCCAGCCCCGGTTCCGGAGTCATTCTTTGATCCATCTGTGTATATCCTCAGCTCTTTCGGGCCTGAGTAGTCACATTACTCTTCTGCAAGTGTGATACTGTAGTGTTTTGCAAAGTGGTATTGTCTTGGGGCTTTGTCGCAGGGTGATGCCATCATTGGCTGTTGTTCGATCGCATCATTCTTGATTCGCGTGTGTTTAATTCTTGAGTCTTTGTTTAGGGTTCCCAAGGCATGAAGCCTAAAGGCGGCTAGGGTCGCCTCTTTCTGCACGATGAGGTGTAGAGGTGGTAGTCCAAGCATTGCCTGTAGGGCAGCGGTGGGAGCAGTTCTCATACAGCTGGTAATTGCCATACAGGCAAATCGCTGCAGCTTTTCGAGGTCTTTTTGGGTTGTGCTCAGGTTTGTTCTGGGCCACCAGACCAATGAGCCGTACGTGACTGTTGGTCGTATGACAGTGGTATATAGCCAGTGAGTGGTCTTGGGACTGATCCCCCAATTCCTGCCAAGCATTCGCTTGCACTGCCACAGGGATATGCTGGCTTTTGTAGTGATGTAGTTGATGTGTTTTGCCCAATTCAGCTGTTTATCCAGAAAGATGCCCAGGTATTTGGTTTCAGTTGATAGGCTTAGGGTGGTTCCAAAGAAACGTGGAAGCTGTAGAGTCGTCAGCTTCCTCTTTTTCGTGAAGAGAATCAGCTCGGTTTTTGAAGGATTTACTGATAGCTGGTGTTTGTTGCACCAGTCCTCCACTATTTTCAATGCTTGGCGCATGAGGTTGCACAGGGTATTTTCGTGAGTGCCATTTATTATTATGGTTATATCGTCGGCATAACCTACAGTGAAGTAGCCGTTATCATTTAGTGTTTTAATGAGGTCATCTACAACCAGGTTCCATAGTAGCGGTGAGAGGACTCCCCCTTGTGGGCAGCCTTTCGCCACGATGGCCCTTGTGGTGTCATTTATTGTAACTTGTCAAAGTCATTTATTCAAGTACTGATTCATCAGCACTTTTTGAAGGTCAATTTTTACAGTCCCCCAAAGCGCCCCCCCCCCCCCTGCGACACTTCCTAGTGTTTTGGCTGGGAAGAAGTGGCGGAACAAACTCCCCAGCAACACATCTGTTCAAACACAACTCCTCTCGTCTCCGCTTTGGTGGAGTCCAGGCCTGATTCTGGTTTTCAGGAGATGTATTGGTTTGGGAATAGTATGGTGGTATAGTCCCAACAAAAAAAGGCGGGTGGACTTACTTATTTGATGATTGAACAAAATAAAGGTGACCCCGTCGTGTCTTTTCAAGATTTACATGAAGTTGTTTTCTTCAGATCAACCTGAACCTGCAACAACCAGAACTCCTGGCGTACTGTGCTCGTCAGAACATCCGTGTGATGGGCTACACTCCCTTCGGCTCTCTGTTTTACTTCAAGGCCGGGCCCGAGGCACCGCCTCCGAGGGTCGACGACCCCGCGCTGCTCGAAATCGCTAAGAAATACAATAAGACTGTGACGCAAGTGAATTTGAGATATCTGGTGAGTTTTTGAGAGAAACTTTTTATAATAGGCTATTTAAAAAAAAAAAACAAAATATAATCAGAAAGTTAGATTATCAAAAAATATTTGGGCCGTATTTTTCTTTTGTTACGTAAACCAAAATTGATACAACGCTTATCTAATAATCACAAAAATTCACGCGGCCGGTGCAATTTTACAGGCGTTATGATCTTTGTCAATATTTTATTTAAAAAAGACACATAAATAAGTGACCATTATTTTTCAATACGTACTCTGACTGATTAAACAGAATTTTAATTTATTTATGCAGTAAAATACCCTCTCTACTCTTACTTAATCATATTATGAAGGCGAAAATTCGGATGGACGGATGGTGTTCAATCACGTCAGAACAGCTGAACAGATTTTAAATTAATACACGGTAAAACAACATTTACAAACTTGGCGATACACTACCGTGCACACAATAATATTGAGATTAGCGCCATCTGTTATAAATCATCTAAACTTAAGATCATTGGTAGGCCTTTAACAAAGTCCCTGCATGGGGTAGGTATATCATAATTTTATTATTTATAATTATTAACGTAATTAAATAATCTTACCTCTTCCCACAGATCGAGTTAGGAGTGATCCCGCTTCCGAAATCTTTAACAAAATCCCGCATCGAACAGAACATCGATGTATTTGACTTTAGCTTGACTGAGGAAGACAAAGCGGTTCTCAAGAACTTTGATAAAAACTACAGGACAATCCCGCAGTTGAAGTGGCTGGACCATCCATACTATCCTTTCGTTAAGCCGAAGGCGAAGTAAGGATTTTACAGAAAAAAACACAAATGCAGACTTTTTGATCGTTTTCGCTTAAGGTGGATGCTCCAGGGTAGCCCGCGAAATTCAAAATTTACACAACGAAATAACATTAAAAGTCATTCCTGCAGCTTTATGAACTTAGAGCGTTGTATTGATGATTTTGTTGATTATTATTCTGTAACTACATACGTCTTACAGCCGCGATCAATATTTTAATCAACATACAACCTAGCACTGGCCTGCAAATTACAAAAAACGCAAGAAATTTTGAATTTCGCGGGCTACCCTGGAGCATCCACCTTAAGAAGTGAATGAAACTTTTTGAGCCCAAAAGTTAAAATAAACAATGCAATTCAACTACCACGAATATGTACTGGGGGCCTACCATGACGTGTTAAAGCGTGAGTTGTTCAGCTGTAGGAACGAGATGGCGCTAGACGACTTGTATAGCTCTATCTCTTTCTCTCATGGTAAGCCATCAGTGTACAGAAATGAATCGCTCCTGAATTACGTAATTTCAGTAAAATCTATTAGATTATAAAATGTCCAGATTCCGTGTTCAGAAGAAAACGAACGTATTTAATTAAGCCACTTTTATAAATGTGTGAGTGAGCACCACGCACACATTAACATAAATGTTTTCCTTGGAGATGTTCACTTGTTTTACGTAGGAATAGAATGAAGGGGGTATTTTTTCTTGTTTTGGCTTCAATTCTCAGTGACCTTACTAGGAATCTGGTTATTCTACAATCTAAGCTTTTAAAATTGTTTTATTTGACATGGAGAATCATTACTTTTATAAGAAATAAAATGTGAATTTTTACCAT
Source organism: Agrotis exclamationis (assembly GCA_950005045.1). Classification (NCBI taxonomy): domain Eukaryota; kingdom Metazoa; phylum Arthropoda; class Insecta; order Lepidoptera; family Noctuidae; genus Agrotis; species Agrotis exclamationis. Next base: position 13,336,721 of record OX465444.1, read on the forward strand.
GTATAATATCTGCATTGGGTAAATAAATAACATGGTTATCACGTTTCAAGTACTAATGATAACATTTATGTATTACAAATGTATTTTACCACGACTTCAAAGTACAAAAATAAATAGAATAATATCTACTTTACTTTGTTTGTTTTTCTATTGATTTCTCTCTAGCATAGCATTAGTTCGCATCTCCGTCATGCCATTCATGTTAGGTTCCTTCAAACCCTGTAAACAGAAATAGAAGTCCTGCACAGCGGGACTCCGTCGTAGTGACTCTTATATCACTACCATTGGTATATAATTGCGTCAAACAAACGATTTATTAATATAATTCCATTTGTAAAGATCACGTAATTCATGCTTATCTATATGGCTTATGCAGTAATAGTGCAGTTTTATATAAAAAAAAGTCATATTATAACACAACAAGTTGTCAAAATAAAATATCTTTATTAACACTTATAAATTATGACTCTTTTATATCACTTCCTTTTAAATATATTATCTAAACACAAACATTTTCAGAGCGGTGGTGGCCCAGTGGTATCGGCCTCGACTTACGAGTTGTAGGTCGTGGGTTCGAACCCCGTCAGGCGCATTACTTTGTGTAATTTATTTCAACACCACTGCTCTCAAAACGGTGACGGAAAATATCGTGAGGAAACCGGCATGTCCTAGAACCAAAAATTCGAAGACATGTGAAATCTACCAATCCGCACTGGGCCCGCGTGGTAGATTACGGCCCACTCCCTCTCACAGAGAGGAGGCCTGTGTCCCAGCAGTGGGAACATTTATAGGCTGATGGTGTGGTGGTGAAACATTTTCAGGCGGTACATCTAAATGTCAGTACCAACACTGAACTGCAAATATAACCATTATTGCAACCACACAAGGTCGGAATTTACACATCTTGAAAAAAAATACTCCTTCTTCTTTTCCTGTGCATACAAAGTATTTCCATGACATTGTTCTCGGCTGTCATTTGTAGATCTTTGACAGTCGTTACTATTAGTCAGAAGCTCTAAAGTCTGATAACCAGTCTTACCATGGGGTATCGTATTACCCAGTTACTGGGTTGTGGTGGTCCGATAGTCAGTTGCTCCATGTAAAATACTGATATTCAGCTACATCTGGTTCGACTGGAAGCAGACCACAATATAGTTGGGAAAAGGCAGGTAGATTGATGATGACACATTTCTATACTTTAATTCCTCATTTATGACACAGATGGCGTTGCATTCGACAGGTTTTTTTCTTTGTAAAATCATCAAATGAGTCCTCCCACCCAGGGCAGGACGAGAGGGACTGTTAGACTTTTACTGATTAAAATCCACGGTGTCCTTCAAAAGCCCTTTAAGTTCCGGGGCCACGGTTACTCAACAGTCCCGCGACCCCGGAAGAACCGACAGGATTTAGACTCCCAAAAATTGGATAAAAATCATGCTACACAATCTCTCAAGACTTCTTCAACTCTTTAACTAAAATCTGCTTTTTTAACCTCAAAATCGACATCTCCATTTCATGTTTCTCTTTCAAAAACTTCTTCTCAATCTCAAATAACTCTTTCTGCTTTCTCAATTCAAACTCTACTATCTCCTTTTTCAGTTCTTCTATTGATTTCTTCTCTTCATTAATTTGTATTGGGTCTGTGACGTCATGTTTTAGGGCTCCTATGATTGGTTTAATGTCTGAAGGGGGCAATACTATGTGCTCTGTAATTGGTGAAGCTGTAACAAGATAATCTTGTGATTGGTCGTCCGGTGATATCCCTCCGCTATCGTCTATTTTTGTGTCTTGTTCTGTTATGTGTTTTAAGCGTGTGTTCTGTAAAAAAGAAAGAAAATTTTAGTATCTGGCATCGGCTAGTATAGCATGCGGACGGCGAGTAATGGGTGACTCGCCGTCCGATCATGGACCATGTCTGGGTCGATGGCACGTTGTGTTCCACGCGCGCCTAAAAAGCTGTCAGCAATATGACGGGGCCCCCCTTAGAGGGTCTGCCGGGGTCGCGGGACTGTCTCATCAAGAAACCGTGGCCCCGGAACAGAAAGGGCTATTGAAGGACACCGTGGATTTTAGTCAGTACAAGTCTGACAGTCTCTCCCGCCCTGCCCTGGGTGGGAGGACTCATTTGATGATTTTATCACGTTAAATAAAGGTGGTTAACCTAGGATTGATAATTCAATAGTACGCTTTTAGGCCATAGATACAAATAAGTTGCCCCACACTAGGAATTTCTCAGGAAAACAGAAACTCACATGACACAAACACCCAGACCCGAAACACCTACTTGCAGATCATACAAATATTTGTACTGTGCGGGAATCGAACCCACGACACGCTACATGACAGTTGATCACTCAGTCATTGCGCCAAACGTGTCGCCAGTCAAATATAAGGATAAAAAAAATAATCTTCTAACAACATACCCCGGTCCCCTTCAAAGGATAATGCAGCGGACGGTAACTCTTCATCTGATGGTAGACGGAGGCAGTAGGCAGCAGGTTGCCCTCCTCATCAGTGAGGATCTTGACGATCCTCTCTTCAAGGGGGTTCAGGTGCACGCTGCAGTGAGTGCCCTCCGAGTGACACTTCTGAATCACTGCGTATTTGCGGCGGATCTTGAATTTTAGGTCTATCCAGTACTGTGAAAAGAAAAACTAATGAAGAAAATTAAGGGTTTTGTACACGATGCTGCCGCCGCGCCGACACCGCTCCGCCACCGCGCCATTTTACTGTGTTTACTTTCGCGTCCGCGGCATCGAGTACAAGAGCCTGAATATATACCTTACTAGCTGACCGGGCAAACTTCGTACCGCCTCACCTTTTAAACCTTCCCTGGACTTCCAGAAGTAATTCAAGACCAAAATTACCCAAATCGGTCCAGCCGTTCTCGAGTTTTAGCAAAACTAACGAACAGCAATTGATTTTTATATATAAGACTAATTAACCGGGCAAACTTCGTACCGCCTCACCTTTTAAACCTTCCCTGGACTTCCAGAAATAATTCAAAACCAAAATTAGCCAAATCGGTCCAGCCGTTCTCGAGTTTTAGCGAGACTAACGAACAGCAATTGATTTTTATATATAAGACTAGCTGACCGGGCAAACTTCGTACCGCCTCACCTTTTAAACCTTCCCTGGACTTCCAGAAATCATACAAAACCAAAATTAGCCAAATCGGTCCAGCCGTTCTCGAGTTTTAGCGAGACTAACGAACAGCAATTGATTTTTATATATAAGACTAGCTGACCGGGCAAACTTCGTACCGCCTCACCTTTTAAACCTTCCCTGGACTTCCAGAAATCATACAAAACCAAAATTAGCCAAATCGGTCCAGCCGTTCTCGAGTTTTAGCGAGACTAACGAACAGCAATTGATTTTTCTAGATAAGAAGAAGAAGAAGAAGATTTGTTTGGAGTGATTAAACGATTTTGAACATTATTTTTGTGAATGTAAGGTCTATTTTAAAGAATCAAGCATCAGCACAGGAATTAAATTACTAAGACTCTACTGTCTGTCCATCTGTCAACAGGATTTATTACAGAGAACCTTGATAGTTAGACACTTTATTATTACACATGATTTATTTCTATTGTTGTTATAACAACAAATATTGAAGAGGGCTATGACACAACAGGCAAGGTTTTTTTTTGCCATTCACTTGGCACTTTTTTTTAAATCTGCAACACATAAACAACACAACACACTCTGTTACGTTTTCCATTTTTATCCGTGGGAACTTATAATTGGCTATATGTTACTTCTACTATTCATTAGTTAAAGCTGTTCATCATCTGCCAGTCTTTTCCCAACTATATTGTGGTTGGCTTCCAGTCGAACCAGATGCAGCTGAATATTAGTATTTTACATGGAGCGACTGACTATAGGACCTCCACAACACAGTAACTGGGTAATACGATACCCCATGGTAAGACTGGTTGTCAGACTTTAGAGCTTCTAACAGTAACGACTGTCAAAGATCTACAAATGACAGCCGGGATCAACGACCTTACGTGCTTTCCGAGGCATGGAGGAAACTTGCTATGACAGATGGTTACCCATCCACAGACCAACCTCGACAAACACGGCTTAACCCGGAAGATCAGCCTGTGCGGCTGTAATTATTTAACCACGAGCTCCTCTCATACAGCTGTTGTACTCTTAAATATATAATAAATGAAATACTTACTCTAGCCCAACTCTTTCCACTCTTCGTAACAGCCTCATCAATCCTGTTGAGGGTCCTCGCAATCTTCTCCCACATCCGTTTGGACTGTAGATGACCCTCCCTGGAGCGGGCACTCGCTAGAGCTAACGGAGGGTAGCGTTCCATGTACTGGGCTAAGACTTCAAGATGCTGACGAGATACTTGGCGACGATAGAACTGTTCTTCTGTCATGATTCTGGAATAATAAAATTATTTTTTTATTTTAACCTTTTTGATTCATAATAAGTAAGCATTATTGGAATGAAAAACGCCAAATCCAGAAAAACAACATTTTTATTCCGTAAGTGAATCGAACCCACGATACACAGTAAAGATGCCGGTCGCCTCACTACTGGGTCAAGATCACAATCGTGTCATAAAAATACTAATACCTATCTATCGTAAATGATTACGATTGGGTTTGCTTTTTTTTTTTACATTTACACTAATAATGACTTCACACAGTTAAGAATTGTTCTTGTGACGACATAGGTATAGTGTAAACATGTTTCACGAGTAAAATACAGATTTCCTAACCGAATATAGGTAGTAATACGAGCAAAATGAAATGATAACACACAGTAAGTCTGCACGATATTGCGTGGTTTCCACATAAAACATAGGAAAATTATTAATTAAACATGATACCTACATTTATTTTGTTCCCAAAAATATTCTAAAAACGTGTTTAAATAGTTGATATTATTTCCCCATAATCGAAAACAACAAAATATTTATAACAAAAGCGACTGATTTTGTCATTTTTTTGACATCACTACTTTGTTTGACATTGATTATTGAAATTTGAATTTGACACTAGACAGTAGCATATTTGACGATTGGATACGCACTGGCTTACTAATTATTTACAATCCCCATTTTAACATTATAAATTAATTTTAATTTGACAACAAAAGTGATGGATACGTTGGAAAAACTATAAAGGATATCGTACGTCTTTCTTTATCATTGAATTTGTTCTTTGTGGGACCGATGAAAAATAAGTATGTAGCAATGCTGCTTTTAAAAAAAAACCCCTTTATTTTATTATTATGAGCGCTGCGACCTAGTGGCCGCTCCAATCTGATTTCAACGAAAACTCAAATCTTTACTTTATTTACCTTAACATTTGTGTTAACTGAGTGAGAACCACAAACTATATGAGAACTGTGTATCCAAACGAATCTCAACTGACAACGAATCACGGTCGAAAATCGCGACCAGCGACAGCGAACAACAATTTTTTTTTTTTGAGTCTTGACCAGTCTTGACTGTGGTCTTGACGTGAGCGAGTACGGTTGCTGTAAGCCGTCGAAATGTCGTCGATTAAATTAAATTTAGTATTGTGCAGTGTAATATGCATTTTGGTGTGCGTTAATACCCAGTCCGTACACAGACGTTTCGAATACAAATATTCGTTCAAACCGCCGTATTTAGCGCAAAAAGATGGATCTGTTCCTTTCTGGGAGTACGGAGGCAGTGAGTATAACCTTATTTCTCGTTAACCATCACTTATAAATTTGTTTTAGTCTATTTAAATATACAAATAGACTCCTTATCTTCGTATCTATGTTCATAAATATTCATGTTATGTTATAAATATCGTGTAAAAAAGCTAAAATTATTTGTTGTTTCGGTCCATACGATTTGACAGCGACACGTCAGTGAAATCTGTCAAGTGTGAAAAAGATACCGCTATACGCATATTGACGTGTTGGAAAGAGAAGAAAGGTAGTTGCCGAGATCATGTTTTTTGGTTCCACGAAAGCAGTCGACACGGTTTAAAAACCTTAAATAATTTTATGAAAATATTAAATTAAATGAATCGTTATTATTATTTAAAAGTAGTTCGATAATCGTTTTGTATATTAATTAAAGCGAATTGTTGATATGACAAGGTATAACAGAGTACAATATGAAAATGTACAATCACTATTATCTTTCTTTATAATTTTCGGCACTTTCTATAAAAAACGTGTCAGTGATGAGCTGTAGATATGGCTTTAAGCTATGATTAACTTATTACTATAAGTATTGCAAGTACCACAAAGCCATACTTTGTGTATCTTTTATTTTATTGCAATGCACTTTCTTTTCATTCAATTGTAAACAGTATAAACAATATATTTAGATCAATAATGTATTCCAATTTATCCCAACTATTTTAGGTCTCCTCCGAATCAATCGGATTCAACTCTAAACCAATGTTTAACATAAAGCTATTCCTTATCAGACTTCCACAACCAGGTTACTTTACAACACAATACAATTTTTTTGGAGGAAAATGAGCCCTGCCTTGGGTGGAGTAGAATGGTTTTTAAGACTCTTACTGACTAATAATCCACACGGCAGGCACGGCAGTGGCATACCCTGAAATTTTGGCCAGGGTCACTAAATAATTATGCTGCTAGTCATTTTATTGTGGTGGTAATATTTGATCTGGTATATACTCTTCTATATTCTGGTCTGGTATGTAATAATAATAGCCATTTATTCCTAAACCTAGGGTTACAAAAGGTCCCTAAGTTCGGTGTGCCTTTTGGCATAGATAGGCCTCCTCCAATTCCTTCCAATGGGTCCTGTCCCTTGCTACTCTCAACCAGAATGGTCCCGCTGTCTGTTTCAAGTCATCTTCCCATCTCCTGATTTGACGACCCCTGCTTATTTTCCCATCTCTTGGTTGCTAGAGGGTGACTTGCTTGCACCATTTGTTAATGGGGTAGCGAATCATATGTCCAGCCCATCTCCATTTTTGGATGTCTATCCGAATGAGAATGTCTGTGAGTTTTGTTCTTGATCTGTAGTAGTATGTAGACATAAGATCAAGAACAAAACTCTGGTATGTGGTGTTTCTTTAAATTGGACTGCAGTTTGAGGTAAATGGTTTTGTGGTGGGAGTTATGTCCCCTGTGACCCCCACCCTTCAGATCGCACCTGAATCCACCTGTTCCTTTAGTTGTCTTTTGCATTCTAGGATCACAGTATCCTATTAAAACGATCCTTCAATGCAATCTCAGATTCTTTACTCCATTATTATTCTGACAATAGAGAATATGGCAGATTGGCAGCCCTAGTTAAGATATGGTGAATGTTATCTTTTTATAGTAGCCAGGGATAACAGTCCCTTCTACTGATAAACTTGTGTTATCAGTATGTTAAACATATGGCCCTTAGTGCTTCCATAACAGAATAATATAGTGCGGTGGCTGAGCTGAGTTGAGCATAGCGTGTCCCAAACTTGATTTCACATGAAACAAATATTTGTATGATCTACAAGTAGTTGTTTCGGGTCTGGGTGTTTGTGTATGTGAGTTTATATGTTTGTAAACACACCCACAATACAGGACTTCTTCTGGGACAAAGTTTTATATATTAATAATCCTTCGCATGCTCATTGCGTTCCAGGGCCGCGTTTTCTTTTTAAGACAGTCCCGTGGTCAAATAGACAGAACCCTGAAAGATGGTTATAAAGTTACTTCAATAAAGAGCGATCGATGCAGCAGGTAAAACCTAGTAAGTCATAAAAACAAAGAAGACAACAATAAAATTTAAACAAAAAATCTGTCAATTCTTAATTTTCAGCCAAAAAGGTTTTCTGATAAAAAAAACGTGTTTAAAAGTCGATAATTCAGTGCGAATGTGCACGTAATGCGCGCTTGAACACGTTATAATACAAACAGTCATATCAGCGCATTTTAACGAAACGCTACGTAATTGATTTTTGTAATTACTACTCAGTGTTATGTTTAAACTGCACTTTTATTACTTACTTACTCTCCAGCAATATCTTAATTATAATACTACTAGCCATTGCTCGCGGTTTTGCTTACGATGTCGCTGTAATTTTTCCACGGGAACACATACTTAGATATTTAAAATGAGGATAAATAATTCAACGAAATACCATAAATGCGATGGGGTTCCAATAATAAATTCAATGTGTCTATTGGTCGTGGGACTATGTCATCATGTATGTTAAATTCCAGCATAGCTTTTTACGTTCCAACGTAAAAAGGTGCGTCCCCAGCCCCACAGAGGAAACTGACAAGCGTGGCTGCTCACTCTGTGTGGACGCGTCTATTGTTTTTCGACCGAGCGAGACACGAAACAATATACCTACGCGAGCAAAACAAAAGCCGACACTGGATGGCTCGGGGCTCGTTCGCTCGGTCGATCGACCGCGGCAGCGCGAGCGCTGTCACTTGCCTCGCCCGAGACACGTCCACACCAACCGAGCTGCTTCGCGCGGAAAATTGCTCGCGAAGCTGCGCGCTCTGTGGGGATGGGGACGCACCTTAAGGCTATTGAAGGAACGTCGTTGACTTTAGTCAGTACAAGTATGACGGTTCCTCCCGCCACACTATGGGTGGGAGGATTCATTTCATGATTTTAACAAGATAAAAGATAATTTGGCTATATTTATAACATCTGCTACGCCTAATAGGAGCCGAGCATTGGAGTAAAACCAGGGGGATAGCTAGTTTTTTATACTTTGCATCACACTAAGGCTGCTTTTCCACCAGAGATGCGCTATGTAGCTGTGCTGCGAGGATGTAAAAGCTGAGCTACGAAACTGTGTGACCGTTTCCACTGATGCTACGCTATGTAGCTGTGCTGTGAAGATGGGTAGCTGCGCTACGAAGATGCGCTGTCACAAGGTAGCTGCGCTATGAAGATGCGTAGCTGCGCTACGAAGATGTGCTGTCACAAGGTAGCTGCGCTATGAAGATGCGTAGCTGCGCTACGAAGATGTGCTGTCACAAGAATCCGTTTCCACCAGTGCTGTGCTATGTAAACCAGTGAATATGATTGGTGGATATCAAACGCATCCGCAGCAACGTAGCATAGCGCATCTCTGGTGGAAAAGCAGCCTAAGAATTCGTTTTGTATCTTGGTTGCTTTTACAAACATATAAACTCACATACACAAACACCCAGACCCAGAACAACTACTTGTACATCATACAAATATTTGTTCCGTGCGGGGATCGAACCCGGGACACGCTGCGCAGCAGTTGAACGCACAGCCACTGGGCCAATGACATCCGATAGACCGTCTAACACTACAAAAGTTTTCATTATTGTTATCAGCACAATGCGTCGGATTCAGATTTAATTAATAACAAATTATAACAATGTGTTATCATTTTATCAGAGCAAGAAGCAATGACTGTAGGTTACGTGTTTTTAAACGGCTTTTATCCGGTTTTCCCAAAAAACTGAATGAATGGGATATCCCGGTTTATATGTTGGCTTCAGATCTATGAGCGGTTACTTGCGCGGGGCAGATATAATGATGCAATTCGACTGAGTTACGTCGTCGTGGCGAGCGTGTTTTGTTTTTCATCAACTCGTAGATAACCGCACGTTTTATGTCATATGTCGTAGTGGTAAGGATGATTTTCACTTGTAGTTGGATCGGTCGAATTGCGTCGCATCACGTCGTCACCAAGCTCCCTAAGAGACTAACGGCCCGTTCACGACTTTACCGCTGTGAGCGGTTACTTAGCGCGGGGAAGCGAGCGAAAAGATCAAATGTATAGAAATGTTTGAAACACGCCACTATGCGCTGCCAGTAGCGAATTCGCGTACCTTATTCACGCTGCCCACAGCGCTCACCGCTTAAACCAAAGTCATGAAGCCGTAAAGTGGGTTTCCCGTCGAAGGATTATTAAAACAGGGTACCAATACTCTGGAACGCAAAGGTCAATCCGTCATGAACGATTAGGTTGGTTTTTATAGTCAGTCAATTCGTGAGACAGTCCACACAGAGGCGGAGGGCACATTTGATTTTAAAAAATAATCATAATTATCTGTCTCTGTAACGGAATTCATCAAAATCGGTTCAGAGATTTAGTCGTGAAAGCCAGTGGCGTAGCTAGGCGGGGTCGAAGTGGACCTTAGCCCCCGGGCCTCACACCTGAGGGGCCTCGCGCCAAGAGAGTCATCATCTGCCTAGCCTTTTCCCAACTATATTGTGGTCGGCTTGCAGTCGAACCAGATTCAGCTGGATATCAGTATTTTACATGGAGCGACTTCCCGTCGGACCTCCACAACCCAGTAACTGGGTAATACGACACCCCATGGTAAGACTGGTTGTCAGACTTTAGAGCTTCTGACTAACAGTAACGACTGTCAAAGATCTACAAATGACAGCCGGGACGCACGGCTTTACGTGCTTTCCGAGGCACGCCCAGAGAAAAAAGGAAAAAATCTTGACAACGGCGATTACAAGTTTATTACCAGTCACTAACTTAACTTCTACTACTATTTCTGATTGAGAACTGATACGAAACAAAGAGGCCTCGCAAAGCTGATGTCACTGACAGTCACATTTGGTTATAGATGACTTGCGGCTCAACTAGTCATCTTACAAAAAAAGGGGGCCTCGCTTGCGATATAATTTAGGGACCACCTTTTATATAAGTATACTCCATTCAATCATTAACGGCTTTAAGGTAAGACTCGATTAGGCGACCGCCCAGGACGCCGGATATAAAAGGGCGCCACAGGTCTACTTAATTCCCGTAAATTACACCCATTACACATAAAAAAAAAATGCCCTTTAGCGAAAAAATCGTTATAGTGGCAAGATTAGAATAGAACTCAGTGTCAAATTCGGAGCACTGCACTGTATGCATAGCAGTTTACGTTACCGAAAATCTTGGACCATAGAGAAAAACATTATCAATCTCTAAATAAAAACTGGTTGAATTTTGACAAACTTGGCAACTTTGTCAATCGAAAATCGAAATGAAATTGCTGATAACCTCGACCTCGAGGCTAGAAAATTTTAATTTGAATTGCAGTTAGGGGGCGCCGTAGAAATCTCGCACAGGGCGCTGGTAGTGCTAAAACCGGCACTGCATTCGATGGCTTTAAAAAAATAATTCAAATCAATAATTTCATACTGAAAAAAAAGGGCCGCGCAGATGCATCTTGCCCCTTCCTCAATTCGGTCTCGCCACGCCACTGGTGAAAGCGTACTCAACATACGCACTTTCGCACCTATAATATAAAGATTATGCTTGCTTGTGCAATTCGATTCACCTGCTCTAGATATTTTGCGTTATATACTAAAACCAGTAGTATATTATGTACCGCGATAAATTGAAACATAAATACGAACATTCAATAAATAATGATAACGTGTAATAAAGATTAAACTTCAGCCAACTGAACTGTTTTAAAAAGTGGAATATTAAATGTTTTGTATCTATGTAATCGATATTTATTATAGTAGTCTTTCTATTATCAATTTAACCGATTTAAAAAAGGAGGAGGTTCTCAATTCGGTCGGCATATTATTATTTTTTATGTATCATGTATAGGTACTGATAACTCCGAGGTTTCTAGTCCGGTTAGTGTGATTATTGTTCGATGCAGTATTTATACCTGTTTAGTTCCCTAAAAAAGGGTAAAAAAATAATAATAACCGAATTAAGAAATCACCACAAAAAAAGTGTAAAAAAACTTCTACCCTACAATTTGAACAGCCTTACCAACCAAGTCAAGAACCAACACAAGAGAAAATAAAATCATGAATATTAATGTCAGGAATGTATTGTATTCAGTAGTAATTAAAATAATTACATAAGGTAACTGTTTATCATAACAATTACAACTGTTTCAAACAAACTGAATAATGATTACACAGCTGCTGCTGCTAATATAACATACTTGTACAATATACATATTTATTGTGTGATTATTTTGTAATGTATATATTTTTAATTAATTGTACATACATAGTCTCTTGTTTGTCCAATATCTCGCATTATGTTATGCAATGGTGTGGTCGACGGTTGCCTGAAAATAACCCCAAGGTTGTAACGATCAGGCGGAGATCTCTCGAGTGGGAAGCGGTCGCCTCCTTCTGCGAAGGAGTCATTCTCGCGAAGGAGGAGGCGGGCCACGTGAGGGAGAGGAAAGAGAGAGCAAGACGATCTCCGGCCACCGTAGGCGCGTGCTTGCGGGCAGCGAGTTATAAGCGACTCGCTGTCCGACTATGGACCATGCCGGGTCGACGGCGCGTTGTGTCCCACGCCCGCCTCTAACAGTGTCAGCATTATGACGGGCCCCCCTTTAGAGGGTCAAAGCCTGCCAGGGTCGCGGTACTAACGAGCTACCGTGACCCCGGAACGTAAACGCTATTGAAGGACACCGTTGATTTTAGTCAGTACAAGTCTGACAGTCCCTACCGCTCTGCCCTGGGTGGGAGGATGATGAGGAATCATCTGATGTTTTACCAAGCTAAAAATTTGCGGATTGGTAGATGACACATGTCTTAGAATTTTTGGTTATAAGACATGCCGGTTTCCTCACGATGTTTTCCTTCACCGTTTTGAGAGCAGTGGTGTTGAAATAAATTACACAAAGTAATGCGCCTGACGGGGTTCGAACCCACGACCTACAACTCGTAAGTCGAGGCCGATACCACTGGGCCATCACTGCTCCCATTCTTTTAACCTTTCTTAAAATAAGTATATTTTTGTATGAGGTATCGCCTGCGCGTTGTCGACCCTGCAGATATTTTTTTTTTCACGGCATTTTTGAGGAGCAAAATGTTGTAGCTCATTGAGAAAATCTCGGGAGGAAGTTCATTTCTTATCCGATTATTTCATTGCGGGACCAAAACAGCCAAATTCATTCTCTGGGACTTCGTCGAACTCCATTGCCTACATTTTCTGGTGGTTGCCACTGTTGATAATGGTGGAATTGCCCCATACCTTGCAGAGAGGCTCCACATAGTGTGGAGCCTCTCTGCAAGGTATGGGGCAATTCTTACCTAACTAACCCAATCTTCCCTATAATTCCAGACGCCATAGCGTCAGGCGAGAGCGTCCGTCTAGCTCCGTCTCTCCGCAGTCAGAAGGGCGCCATATGGAGCAAGCAGCCACTGAACTTCGACTGGTGGGAGATTGACATCATGTTCAAGGTCACCGGCAGAGGCAGGATAGGGGCTGATGGATTGGTAAGTCATATCAAATCAATATTTCAACTAGGCCAATTACAGGCAGGTTTGATCTGTCAAAAGACTTAAAATAAAACTAGTACAAAAGTAGTTATGTTGCTACAGTCCCAGTCACAAGACATAAAAACTGTGAAAGAACCGTAGATGCCCATTCCAATGCGTAGATCTCTATGGAGAAGAATGGGCAAGAAACTCCATGGACACGCTTTTTCAATCGCCCGGAGCAATATCTTTGGTTTCCATGAAAAGCTTTTATTTCTTTGTCCGCAACTCTCGCGAAACGTGGTCTCCTATGGACCTCATTAGTAAGCTCAAGATAGTCCAATGAGCTATGGAGAGGGCTATGCTCGGAGTTTCTCTGCGTTATCGACTCAGAAATGAGGAGGAGATTCGTAGACGAAGTAAAGTTGCCGACATAGCCAAGAGAATTAGCAAATTGAAATGGCAGTGGGCAGGCCATATAGCACGCAGAACTGATGGCCGATGGGGCCGTGAGGTTGGAGAATGGAGACCACGCTTCCACGCCATAAGTCATCACTGGTAACACACATTGGTCGAAAACTTTCGACTTGAGGCACTGAGGTATTCTGGACAAGAAAACGTTCCGAAATTTCCCGAACGGCTGGTGGCTCAATAATAACAGCCACACAGACCGATCTTCCGGGTTAAGCCGCGCTTACCGAGGTTGGTCTGTGGATGGGTGACCATCTGTCATAGCGAGTTTCCTCCGTGCCTCGTAGAGCACATAATTCCGTTGGTCCCGGCTGTCATTTATAGATCTTTGACAGTCGTTACTGTTAGCCAGAAGCCCTAAACTCTGACAACCAGTCTTACCATGGGGTATCGTATTACCCAGTTACTGTGTTGTGGAGGTCCGATAGTCAGTCGCTCCATGTAAAATACTGATATTCAGCTGCATTTGGTTTGACTGGAAGCAGACCACAATATAGTTGGGGCAAGATTAGGCTGATGATGATGCCAAGCCGAGCTGAATTCTTCCCTTCTTGAAGGTGGAAAACCCATATTTAACTGTAATCTCTCGTCCCCCAGGCCTTTTGGTACACGACACAGCGCGGCGACTACACGGGCGAGGTCTTCGGGTCTTCAGACAGGTGGAACGGCCTGGCGGTGATCTTCGACTCCTTCGACAATGATAACAAACACAACAACCCCTACATCATGGCTGTCATCAACGATGGGACCAAGGTCTTCGATCATAAGAGGTTCGTATTTGCAGTGCTATTCTTTATTTTTACTATTATTAAATTAAAGTCTACTCTAGCTTTAACATTACCTGTCGTAGTTCTCGTAATAACCATAGATTGGAATAAGTTGAGCTATTTAAGTTCATTGATCGCAAACATTGATGTTAATATGGATATTCCACGGGATCATGTCGCCGCATTATGGAAACAAAAGAAAACAATAGCGGGGTGTTTCTGTCGCTAGACTGACCTGTTTTTGTCTCTTTCTGCGTCATCATCATCAGCCTATAAATGTTCCCACTGCTGGGACACAGGCCTCATCTCTGTGAGAGGGAGTGGGCCATAATCCACCACGCGGGCCCAGTGCGGATTGGTAGATGTAACACATGCCTTCGAATTTTTGGTTCTAGGACATGCCGGTTTCCTCACGATGTGTTTCTTCACCGTTTTGAGAAGTGGGGATGAAATAAATTACACAAAGTAATGTGCCTGGCTGGATTCGAACCCACGACCTACAACTAGTAAGTCGAGGCCGATATCACTGGGCCACCACTGCTCATTTTACCAACAGTAACTTGTTGAAGTTATATTTTTTATACGCAATAACGTCTGCGTCGCGTCTTGGCAAAGATATTCTTTAGGAAACAAGCGTTCAAAAAACAAGGGAACGAGAAATTCAGCTTCGAGAGTAGTTTCCTAAAAATATCTTTGCGAAGTAACTTGTTGTCTCACTCCAAAGATAAGATAGGCCTGTTGGTCTAGTGGTTAGTGACCCTGACTGCTATGCCGGAGGTCGTGGGTTCGATTCTCACCCAGGACAAATGTTTGTGTGATGAGCACGATCATTTGTTCTGTGTCTGGGTGTAATTTATCTATAACTAGCTTCTGCCCGCGACTTCGTACGCGGATACTGTTGATTATGCTAGCGACAACTCAGTCGAAGATCTGAAACGTCTGATGTCGAATTCTAAGAGCCCCGGGACGGGAAAACAACGGGATTCGCGAGACGATTCGAGACGTTCCAGATCTTTCATTTTTGTAATACTAAAGAAATATTGCTAAGACGTCATTCCTATATATGTTTTAGTATCGCAGGGCTTTGGAGTTCTACAACAGGTGTTCCAGATCTTCGATTTTTATAAGTCAACAGAGAATGCTCATCAGATTGAACAACTTTTGCTAAGACATCATTGCTATATGTTATAGTTTCATCATTCTAGCTTCAAAAATGACAATACTTCCATACAACCTTTCATCCCCCCTTTCAACCCTTCCCACTCTGTCTCGCCCCGCAGCATGGCTTCGACCAATGCCGGGAGCAAGAGGTCTCCGCCTATCGCCGTCGTGAGGTCACGGCGGTGCTCTGCCCAAGTGGGGCAGTCCTGCATCGTATGCTCCACCGTGTCCTCCGGGCGATCCTTGCGGTGGTGACACCCAGGCGTTTCTTCGTCGTATGATTGTATTGAATCTATGCAGTCGTAGTACAGTTTTTGGGTATTCACCGAAATACTTTTTTAGCATTGAAGACCAGTGGGCACCGGGCGGCATGAACATATTCTTCATGTCGTCCTAGTAGTTTTTGTTCAGATCCCTTATTCAATTTCGGCACCAACACCTTCTTCTTGATCATGTTAATACGTTTTATGTCACGTTTCACGGAAACAGGATAAAAATTTGATCGTCTCGGTGGCGACATGGCATTGATAATTATGATAATATCGGCACAATAAGCTTAGAAACTCAATACAAACATATCGACCGGTCAATTGATGTTTTGATTGATACATTTTTCGTTTTGCTGTCATTCCATGTCAGTTGCGTTTTACGTTTTATGTCACGTCACACGGAAACGGGATAAAACAAAACAAAATAAAAAAAGGTAAAAAGTATCCTATATGTTTCTCCTGGTTCTAAGCTACCTCCCCACCAAATTTCAGCCAAATCGGTTCAGCCGTTCTTGAGTTATAAATAGTGTAACTAACACGACTTTCTTTTATATATATAGATATGTATGTATTTAGAAATATATAAGTATGTTTATCAGTTGTCTAGTACCCATAACACAAGCTCTGCTTAGCTTGGGACTAGATGGCGTTGTGTGATAGTTGTGGAATATTATTATTAAATCCCGGGACCAGGGAATATCCATATTATTCTTACCTATGGCAAGTACATAAGCTCTATCTCCTCCGATCTATGGTAATAACCCACACATCTCTGTTCCAGCGATGGCTCCCAACAACTACTGTCAGGTTGTCTCCGTGACTTCCGTAACAAACCGTTCCCGACGCGCGCCCGCATCGAGTACTACCTCAACACGCTCACTGTGTACTTCCATAACGGTGAGTTACTTTTGGACTTATGAAATTAAAATATTTTATCTAAACCACACACAGAGCTGTGGTAGACGCCAACGGCGACGATCTCCAGCCACCGTAGGCACGCGCATGCGGGCTGCGAGTAATGAGCGACTCGCTGTCCGACCCGACCATGCCCGGGTCGACGGAGCATTGAATTCCACGCGCGCCTCAACGAGTGTCAGCATGATGACGGGCCCCCCTTTAGAGGGCCAAAGCCTGCCGGGGTCGCGGGACTCACGAATACCGTGACCCCGGAACGTAAAGGACTATTGAAGGACACCGTGGATTTTAGTCAGTACAAGTCTTACAGTCCTTCCTGCCCTGCCCGGGGTGGGAGGACTCATTTGATGATTTTACCACGATAAATAAAAGCCACACACGGAAATTGATAAAAGTCCAGATGATGTTAGTTAATAGGCAGATACTGACGGCCCGTTCACGAACTTGCCGCTATGAGCGGTGACTTAGCGCGGGCGGAGAGCAGTAACATCAAATGTATAGAAATGTTTGAATCACGCCACTATGCGCCGTCAGTAGCGAATTCGCGTACTTACAAAGGAACTACGTCTTAATCCGCTCACCGCTTAGTAGTCATGAACAATGCTAAAAATGTGCGATGGCATCAATCATGGTTAATTACCTGCGGCCGTATTACAACATCTTAAAACCAGGCTTACTAGCATGCACACAGCCTAAATACTCACACTTTAAGACGTAATTAATAGGCTATTTGACTAAAAAATTCTAATTAATCCGTCAGTTAGATTATCAAATAATATTTGACCCGTATTTTTTTATTTTACTCAAACCAAAATTGATGGAGATACAACGCTTTCAAAATTGGCAATACGTCACAATTTAGTACAATTTCTACTGAATTCTGACGTCACCAGCCCCCACTCTCGAGTTTCGATGCGTTATATCTTGGTAAATGTTCATTGAATTTACAAAATAAAAAACACGTGTCCGTTATTTCTCAAAACTCTAAATGCCGGACTAATTAGATTTGTGATATATTAATACTGTCAAATAGCCTATTGTAGACTTTCTTCCATCCTGAAGACTTCATCTGATCTGATCTTCATTCCATCAGATCCTGGCTTTATGATCACGGGATCACCTCAGAAGTATACTCTTTCAAATGAAAGAAGAATTTTTCAACATTTAAGAAACCCGACTTTATTTGCTGAATTTATAAATGCGTGAGTCAAGCCGTTATCTTGAACGTGTTCTTATCTGTATATTGAAGGAGTGAAAAACACACAAAGTCCTTAAAATTAAGTGTTAAGTACACTGTTGACTTCTTAAGTACACTAAATAAGTCTTACTTGAAGCCACTTAAACGTACGGCATAAATAATTCAAATTAACAAAAAAAAACAAACAGTTTTAGATGAAATTTGGTATACAAATAGTTTATAACCTAGATTGGCGAACAGTGGTGGCCCAATGGCATCGGCTCCGACTTACGAGTTGTAGGTCATGGGTTCGAACCCAGCCAGGCGCATTACTTTGTGTAATTTATTTAATTACCACTGCTCTCAACACAAAACGGTGAAGGAAAACATCGTGAGGAAACCGGTATGTCATAGAACCAAAAATTCGAAGACATGTGACATCTACCAATCCGCACTGGGCCCGCGTGGTAGATTACGGCCCACTCCCTCTCTCAGAGAGGAGGCCTGTGTCCCAGCAGTGGGAACATTATAGGCTGATGATGATGATGATGATGATAACCTAGATTAACTCCTAGGACAGTATTTATCCCGTAATTTTATATTCCCGTGAGATAATTCTCGAATTGTAGAGGGCGAATCGAACCGTCAGTTATTACCAAAGCCCGGAGTAGGTATATTGATTTTAAGTACTTGTATCACGAACTGTCATAGAAATCATAACATGGATAAGCCTTTTTCACGGCATTTAATTTCAGTACTTACGGGTTTGAATTGAAATGCATGTGGGCATCATCGAGTACTTATTTATATGTCTTCATCCTACATGTTGTTACACTAATTGTAACTCTCAGCCTATTATAACAATAGACCTTACAGAGGACTCACTACTGAAGCAAAACCTCTCTCATAAAACTAGTACAAATAAAATTAAGAAATATGCAAGATTAAATAAAATAATCAAGAAATGTAATAAATATAAGAAACAACAAAATTACTTTTCTAAAAACATTCAATTAAGGAAAGAGCGTGTTTCTTTGGTTAATAAATTAAATAACTATCAGATTAAATTGGAAGATAGTATAAATATTTATGAAATAGACACTCAGCGCTTGCAATCTGAAATACAGGTTTTGAATCAGTCGCTAAAATCTTTGACTAATAAATATGAAATTTCTAAAAACCAAATTAAATATCATATTCTTGCTACAAATGAGTTGGTGGACAAAGTAGACTTGCTGACTCTCAGCAACTCTCGGTGTTCCTGTCAGATGGAACCCACTCCGGATGCCCTCCAGCCTGAAGCAACGGAGGACCCGTCTCAAGCTGTGAGGGCTCCGGACAGTATCACCAGTCAGAACATAATATCTGACATTGTTCTTAATAATGAAATACAACCTGAGAAGAATAGTTTTGGATCTTCAATTAGTCATAGTGAGTGTCATTCAGTTATGTTCTCTGACAGTATAGGCAGAGGGCTAGGTAATTTATTAAGTAATAATCTAAGTTATTGTACTCTTAATCATTGCATGCCACATTCTAATTACAAACAGATAATGGCATCAGTCACAAAAAATGTGTGTTATCCTAATACAACCATTACTATATTTATTGGTAATAGTTCTAAGATTGGAAAACAAGACATCACTGACTGTGTAGCAGAGTTGTTAAAATTAGACTGTAAGAAAATTATTTTGTGTGCTTTTCCCTATTTTGAGAAGTTGTCAAATAAACAAAACAATCATATACATAGGCTGAATAAGCATGTACAGTTCTTAGCAACTCATTATAGTGACAAACTTTTATGTTTAGACATCAACACTGTTGTTGATAAACTTAGGTCGACCCAGGATTCAGCATATCTGCCTATTAGATATAGACATATAATAGCTAGTCTATTAAGTTTTAATATTCACTCAGACATAAGTAGTATGTCTTCGTCTTGTTGTGTACATATTTATAGTAGTAGTTTTAGTAATAGTATTAGTTGTACGAAGGAGGATCCATGTGTCACCATGGAAGATTCCCAATCTCAAGGTGGGACTACTAGTAGTAGGATATTTTTGCCTGGTGATGGCATGGGAGTCCCGGGGCTCCCTCCGGATAGTATTTATTTTCCTTTAAACTTGTAAGTAAGACAAAAGAAGGTACCATTAGCAATATAGCATCTCCTAAAGACAATATATCTTCTTGCAATCAATTATTTAGTTTAAAAAAAGGGCCTCAGAATACCTTGAAATTACTCCATCAGAACATTCAAGGTATTTCTTCGAAATTATTGGAAATCGAATTATTTTTAGAAAAAACCATGTTTGACATCATCTGTTTTACCGAACATTGGTTGAAGGATTACCAAATGTTAATTAATTATAATAACTACACTGTGGGCAGTTGTTTTACCCGTAGATCTATGCTGCGTGGAGGTTCCTTAATATTAATAAAAAGATTTATAAAATGTAAAGAACGTAATGACATAGTAGGTCTCTCTGTTGAACATTGTATCGAACTGTCCTGTGTTGAGCTAGATAGGCATGTAATAGTGTGTGTGTACAGACCCCCAAACTATCAAAATTTCTCCTTATTCGAATCAGTAATGGAAGATGTCCTAGTAAAGCTTGCAGACAGTAATAAATCCGCAGTTATTTGTGGTGATTTTAATATCAATATTTTGGAAGAAAATTTAAATAGTAATAGATTATTAAATCTTTTTAAGTCATTTGATTTGACCAATATTTTTATGGAACCTACTAGGGTGACTCCAACTTCTGCTACTTGTATTGATAATGTTTTCTGCAATTGTGATTATTCGGATGAAGCAATAGTTAGTTGTCTGCCGTCTGATCATAGTGGACAAACGGTAACGTTTAGGTGTAAAACAATTAAACAACAAGTTCAGATTTCATATAGACAAATAACAACTAACAAATTAAATAAATTTAATAATTCCCTATTCAACAGATTAAGTTTTATGAGCCCTAGTGTGTACGACATTAGAGTTAATAAATTTTACGACAGTTTCTTTTCAATAGTTCACACCGAATTCAATAAATCTTTTGAAAAGAAGACTAAAACTATTTGCCCTAAATTTGTGTTTAGTGACTGGGCGACTGCAGGTATAAGAAAAAGTAGGGAAAGACTTTTTGAGCTCTATGGCCTTAAGCCTTACATCAACACTGAAACTTTTAACAAGTTTGTTTCTACATACTCGAAAGTGTTCAGAAATACTTGCAAAGCTGCTAAAGCCATGTACATAAGTAATAAAATCAAAACATCAGATAATAAAATCAAAACAGTCTGGAAAGTAATAAATGACGAGACTGGCAGGAAAAAAACACGTAGCACCAAGTATACGTTGGAGACACCACATGGTACTATAAGTTCAAATCGGGATGTAGCCCAAGAATTTGTAAAATTCTTTACTGATATACCATTAAAGACCACGGAGGCTCTAAACTCCTCTCCCGATATCGCAATTTCTTTATTAAAGGCAAACGTGTCTGGCTGCTCGGCTGAATTTGTATTTAAGCACATAAACCCCATGACGGTTATTAAAGCTTTTAAACAAATCAAAATTAAGCTAACAGAAGATCTTTGGGGAATGTCGATAAAAGTTTGTACTTCCATAGTAGAGACTATAGCACCATACTTGGCTTTAATATTTAATTTGTGTGTAGACCAAGGAGTTTTCCCGGATTTAATGAAATTCAGTAAAGTCATACCTCTTTTTAAATCCGGAGACACTAAAGACACTAATAATTATAGACCAGTATCCGTGTTGCCCGTTTTTAGCAAGGTTTTTGAAAAGGTAATGCTTGATCAGATGC
This sequence comes from Agrotis exclamationis, assembly GCA_950005045.1. Lineage (NCBI taxonomy): Eukaryota > Metazoa > Arthropoda > Insecta > Lepidoptera > Noctuidae > Agrotis > Agrotis exclamationis. The sequence continues at coordinate 13,358,461 of OX465444.1, forward strand.
TTAACCATTTTAACACCAATAAAATTTTACATGATCAACAGTATGGTTTCACCAAGGGACGTTGTACAACTGACGCCGGTGTCACCTTATTGAAGCACATATTTACTGCATGGGAAGAGGCACAAGACGCTATAGGAATATTCTGTGACCTCTCCAAAGCATTTGATTGCGTAAATCACGATACTTTGCTTTTTAAACTTGAGCACTACGGTCTAAGTAAACTTGCAATTAGTTTGGTAAAATCTTATTTGTGTGATAGACAGCAGCAAGTTCAGATAAATGGTGTGAATTCACAAGGTTTAAAGGTAAAAATGGGGGTTCCGCAAGGCTCAATATTGGGTCCTTTTCTCTTTCTTGTATACATTAATGATTTACCCTATTTATTAAAAAACCAACCTCACAATATGGTGTTATTTGCTGATGACACTTCCCTAATTTTTAAGATAAATAGACGGGCCCAAAATCTAGACAACGTAAATGATGCCTTACGTCAGGTACATGACTGGTTTACTGCAAACAATTTAGTATTAAATGGAAAAAAGACCAAATGTATAAGATTTGCTTTACCAAATGTTAAAAGCACAAATTATGATATAGTATTGAATCAAGAAATACTTGAATTTGTCGATAAAACAGTTTTCCTGGGGATTACGCTTGATGCACGGCTTCAATGGAGTCCCCATTTAACAACTCTTGCGGGGCGGCTAAGTTCAGCAGCATACGCTGTGCGAAAAATCCGTCAATTTACCGATGTAGATACTGCTAGAATCGTCTATTTTAGTTACTTTCACAGTATCATGTCTTATGGCATTTTATTGTGGGGACGGGCTGCCGACATCGAATCTATTTTCATCCTGCAAAAGAGAGCCATCAGGGCCATATACAATCTCCGTAGACGCGATTCTCTAAGAGAACTGTTTAAGGAAATTAACATTATGACAGTACCTTGTCAATACATCTATGAAAATATAATGTACGTTAGGAAAAATCTGCATCTTTTTAGTAAGAGAGGTGACAGACACAACTATCACACTAGAAATAGGGATCAGTTAGTTCAGCCGGGCTTCAGACTCGCCAAAGTGGACTATTCTTTCATGGGATACTGTTTAAAGTGCTATAATAAAATACCACAAAATGTTCTTGATTTGAATGAGACTAAATTTAAATCATGTATTAAACGCACACTATGTAAGCTGGCTTATTATAAACTAAACGATTATATTGCTGATGATAATGCTTGGCTCCATGCTGGTCCTGCTCCACCTGACAGTGTAGGATAAATATTGATAGCGTTTATTTAATATTCTTGTTGGAGCTGATGAAGATTGTACAACTGTATTTGCATTGTATAGATTCAATCATCCTAGTATTATATAGTTTCATAGCGAGCATTGTGTGAGTACTATGTTCCTCGGAGCTATCATTCACTGAGTACCTACGTCTCTTATTGACTTGAATAACCCTGGCGGTTGAGAGTATGTCATGCTCACTCAAATGTCTCGCTGATGGTGGCGCGTGTGTCGGATCATTTAGCTCCCTTCAAAATGGTTGAGCTGAATGGTGCTGATACATGTGTCATGTTCGTGAACGGGCGCTGTCAGTTGGGACTGGTCATCTCTTAGTTGCCACGGTTTATTTTAACTATCTATTGATCATTTTGTTTGTTTCTGAATTGTCTTTGTTTTAATTTTTCTACTATGGACACTTTTAACTTGCTACATCGTTCTCACATAATGTATCATCTCAAAATGAATGATGTAACAAAGGTTTTGTAATAATTTTGGCGATTTAAAAAGAGTGTCCATGGAGTTTCTTGCCCGTTCTTCTCCATAGAGATCTACTTCTTGGAATGGGCATCTACGGTACTTTCACAGTTTTTATGTCTTGTGACTGGGACTGTAGCACCATAACTTTTTAATGTTTAATTATATTTTTGTCTATGACAATTCAAAAGTGCCTGTAACTGGCCTACTTGAAATAAACGCTTTGATTTTGATTTTGATTTTGATTTTGATTTTGTTCCTATTAAATTTACCGAAAAAAAAACTTTAAAATCCCGGAATTCCATATCCATATTAATATATACTTTTCAGATTATTGACCTCAAATCAATCTACGTACTGCTGGCTTTGGTTATTACCGAATTTCACGGGGACATAGGTTACCAATAAACCTTATTCAAGTTAATAAATTTTCCATTTTTCCAGGTATGACAAACAACGAAGCCGACTACGAGCTCTGTTTCCGCGCTGAGAACGTGGTCCTCCCTCGAGGAGGGTTCTTGGGACTGTCGGCCGCCACGGGAGGACTGGCCGACGATCATGACGTCATACACCTCCTCACTACCTCCCTGCACACGCAGCAACAACAGAGCGGTGAGTGACACTCAGTCTTATTACCTAAAAAAACTAGATTAATCTGGGTTTTTTTTTTTAACAGATATTCCACAACTATCACACAACGCCATCTAGTCCCAAGCTAAGCAGAGCCTGTGTTATGGGTACTAGACAAATGATAAACATACTTAAATATTTCTAAATACATACATACATGTTATAGATAAATTACACCCAGACACAGAACAAATGATCGTGCTCATCACACAAACATTTGTCCTGGGTGGGAATCGAACCCACGACCTCCGGCATAGCAGTCAGGGTCACTAACCACTAGACCAACAGGCCAGTCAAACCTGGACTATCAAGGTTTAAACCTGGACTATCAAGTCCAAGCTTATCTGTAGAACCATGGTTTAAATTTCTCCTAACAGTAGAAATTGATCAAAAATAAAGCAATGTTTCTTCAAATAGCATCAAAACGTATTAGTAGTTATAGTCAGTGTTTCATTTTGACCCACTTTTGTTGTCCCAGTATTTTCCTTACCATACAATGAAATTATCCTTACGCTGAACCAAATTGCATCATAATAAAAAGATAATTTTTGAATTTGGCCAATAAGCCGAACAACGAAATGATTATTACACGAAACAGAGTCGAATGGCTTTAAAAAAATGGGTATTTTGACTCATTTTTGTGGCCAACTCGCACTTGACTAAAATAATCAAATCAAAGCGTTTATTTCAATTAGGCCATTACAGGCACTTTTGAATTGTCAAAAGACATAAAATAAAACTAGTACAAAAATAGTTATGGTGCTACAGTCCCAGTCACAAGACATAAAAACTGTGAAAGTACCGTAGATGCTCATTCCAAAGCGTAGATCTCTATGGAGAAGAACGGGCAAGAAACTCCATGGATACTCTTTTTAGATCGCCAAAAATTATTACAAAACATCATTCATCATCAGATGGTACATTATGTGAGAACGATGTGGCAAGTTATTAGTGTCCATAGTAAATATAAAAAAGACAATTCAAAAATAAAGATATGTGGCAGCTAAGAGATGACCAGTCTCAACTGACAGCATTCGTTCACGAACATGACACATGTATCAGCACCATTCAGCTCAACCATTTTGAAGGGAACTAAATGATCCGACACACGCGCCACCATCAGCGAGACATTCGAGTGAGCATGACATAACTTTCAACCGCCAGGGTTATTCAAGTCAATAAAGTAAAGCAATAATGGCTCTAAAGTACACGGCACTCACACAATGCGGGTTATTAATACAGTCAAAACTGTTAAGATTAACGATCGAACGACGAAAGATCTAACCTAACAAAGTTTTCCGTATCTCTTATGGATGCGGATTTCCGTCTGCTCATCCTCTGAGATGTAGGGTGCTATTTTTACAGTTTAAAAGTTATGACCACTTTTCTTGTTTAGATAGGCAACAAATGCATACAAATTGCAATTCTGTAACTTTAAAACTTATAAGCATATCCCAGTGATTAATACCCCTAAAGAATCTTTCATAGAATCCTATTACTATTTTTACTTTGTCCACCATTTTACCAGAAAAATAACATATTTATGCTAATCTTTACCCCATTTTTTCACCAGGAGGCCAGCAGATGAGTCAGGACGAGCAACAGAAGCTATCACTGGAGTACCAAGAGTATCAGAAGAAGTTAGAACAGCAGAAGGAAGACTACAGGAAGGAGCATCCTGATGAGGTATGTGTGACGTCCTGACGGACGGCGAGTAACGGGTGACTCGCCGTCCGATCAAGGACTTTATCCGGGTCGACACGCGCGCCTCAAAGAGGTATTAGCAATCTTACAGGGCCAATGTCTGCCGGGGTCGCGGGACTATCTTATCAGGTGACCGTGACCCTGGAACGTAAAGGGCTATTGAAGAAACACAGTGGATTTTAGTCAGTACGAGTCTGATCGACTCTTACAGTGCGGTAGCACTGGAAGGGAGGACTCATACGATGATTTTACAACGATAAAAAAAAGCACGTTTGTATGTTTTTTCCTTCGTATTAATATTTCGATTAAAAAATATATAATTTAAGAAAGGCTCGCATCGGGTAATGACGGGGCCCCCTCTAGAGGGCCAAAGCCTGCCGGGGTCGCGGGACTTATCTCATTACCGTGACCCTGGAACATAAAAGGCTATCGAAGGACACCGTGGATTTTAGTCAGTACAAGTCTGACAGTCCCTCCCGCCCTGCCCGGGGTGGGAGGACTCATTTGATGATTTTACCACGCTAAAAAAAATGCTCGCATCGGACGATGAATTCGCCAGTAATAAACCACCTATTACTGGTTCGGTTCCCTGGTAGTTTTAGGTATGTTTGAGTGGAAATTTCATTTCAAAAAGAAAAAAAAAATTCTCCTGGGTGGGTAGTGTTTTAAACATATAAACTTCCATACACAAACACCCAGACCCGAAACAACTACTTGAAGATCTTCTTCTTCTTCTTCCTGCCCTTATCCCATTCTACTTGGGGTCGGCGCAACACGTTTTCTTCTTCCATTCTCTATCAGACGTCACAGTATCATTTACTCCTTTTTCTTTCATATTATTCCTTAGACAATCCATCCATCTTTTCTTTGGCCTTCCTCTTCCTCTCCATCCATCAACATTCATACAAATATTTTTTCCATGCAGTAATCGTAAGAAACCTCCAAACATATATCCATCTCCCTCACTCCCTCTTTATTTCCAGGTGCGCGACAAGGACGGCGAGTTCGATGACTGGTTTGAATCGGACGCTCAACGCGAGTTGAGGCAGATCTTCCAAGGACAGACTCAGATACATGATGTACTAAGAGAGCTGAACAAGAAAGTTGATGAGGTAAGAAAATATTATTATTTTAATACTAGCTGACCTGGCAAACTTCGTACCGACCATTTGATTTCTGAACGACTTTTAAATTTAATTGATTTCTGAACGACAGGACGGACTTCAAATATTTGACATGTAGGTATAGTTTTTATGGGAAAAATCGGTCTAGCCGTTCTCGAGTTTTAGCGAGACTGACGAACAGCAAATAAATAAACTATGTATAAAAATCAATGCCACTTTTCGTTGTAATGTTATAACTCAAGAACGGGCTCACCTATCCAAACCAAATGTTTAGGCTTTGTTCGAACTATTTAGTAGATGCTTTATGTGAAGTTTGCACAAAATCGGACGAGCGGTTCTTCATTTACCTATCACATTTTTTGTAAGTAGTAAGCACGTACCGGGCCATTAATCGTTCCTAGAATCGCCCGGAATTGTGTGAACCCTAACGAAACCGAACCTCGGTGTGCCCCTAACGTCTACTTTCAAAGGCACCTACAGCTCTTGGGCATCCCGAGATTCGGTCTGGTTAGGTTCCTTTAAACCTTGCACGAAAAAGGAGCCCCGCATACGCTCTTAATATAAAATGTTATTTGTTCCAGGTGATAGGCAAACAGATGAACTCACTGTCAATGTTGTCAGCGGTGTACGGACACACGCAGGGACAGCCCATACAGCCGGGGGCCGCGCCACCCGCACAGGTAACTAACAGTACAGAATATGAACTGTCGATGTACGGCGGTGTACGGACACACGCAGGGACAGCCCATACAGCCGGGGGCCGCGCCACCCGCACAGGTAACTAACAGTACAGAATATGAACTGTCGATGTACGGCGGTGTACGGACACACGCAGGGACAGCCCATACAGCCGGGGGCCGCGCCACCCGCACAGGTAACTAACAGTACAGAATATGAACTGTCGATGTACGGCGGTGTACGGACACACGCAGGGACAGCCCATACAGCCGGGGGCCGCGCCACCCGCACAGGTAACTAACAGTACAGAATATGAACTGTCGATGTACGGCGGTGTACGGACACACGCAGGGACAGCCCATACAGCCGGGGGCCGCGCCACCCGCACAGGTAACTAACAGTACAGAATATGAACTGTCGATGTACGGCGGTGTACGGACACACGCAGGGACAGCCCATACAGCCGGGGGCCGCGCCACCCGCACAGGTAACTAACAGTACAGAATATGAACTGTCGATGTACGGCGGTGTACGGACACACGCAGGGACAGCCCATACAGCCGGGGGCCGCGCCACCCGCACAGGTAACTAACAGTACAGAATATGAACTGTCGATGTACGGCGGTGTACGGACACACGCAGGGACAGCCCATACAGCCGGGGGCCGCGCCACCCGCACAGGTAACTAACAGTACAGAATATGAACTGTCGATGTACGGCGGTGTACGGACACACGCAGGGACAGCCCATACAGCCGGGGGCCGCGCCACCCGCACAGGTAACTAACAGTACAGAATATGAACTGTCGATGTACGGCGGTGTACGGACACACGCAGGGACAGCCCATACAGCCGGGGGCCGCGCCACCCGCACAGGTAACTAACAGTACAGAATATGAACTGTCGATGTACGGCGGTGTACGGACACACGCAGGGACAGCCCATACAGCCGGGGGCCGCGCCACCCGCACAGGTAACTAACAGTACAGAATATGAACTGTCGATGTACGGCGGTGTACGGACACACGCAGGGACAGCCCATACAGCCGGGGGCCGCGCCACCCGCACAGGTAACTAACAGTACAGAATATGAACTGTCGATGTACGGCGGTGTACGGACACACGCAGGGACAGCCCATACAGCCGGTGGCCGCGCCACCCGCACAGGTAACTAACAGTACAGAATATGAACTGTCGATGTACGGCGGTGTACGGACACACGCAGGGACAGCCCATACAGCCGGGGGCCGCGCCACCCGCACAGGTAACTAACAGTACAGAATATGAACTGTCGATGTACGGCGGTGTACGGACACACGCAGGGACAGCCCATACAGCCGGGGGCCGCGCCACCCGCACAGGTAACTAACAGTACAGAATATGAACTGTCGATCAAATCAAATCAAATCAAATCAAATCAAATCTTTAATGCTGAACACAGTATAAATAAATACATTACAAGATGTTGAGTGAATGCGCAGTTCACTATGTTCTACCAATTAAGGCATGCAAAAATATAGTGCGTCACATGACAGTAAAAATGTATGTTAATAATATTACAGTCAGAAACAATAAAAACATTACACCAAATAATAAAATCGGACGTAGAAAATGTTCACCTCAATGTCAACAAAATTAATATATAAAATCTTAAATAATTAAACGATCACATATTTTTATCCATTAGGTACTCTTGTATTGTATAGTAAGTCTTATTTATTAGGAACTTATTCAGTTCTGTCTTAAATATATTAATGTCATTAATGTTTAATAGAGCTTTAGGTAGTTTGTTGTATATTTGCGGCGCCATGCCTAAAAAATTTTTGAAGAATAATGCTTTTTTGTGTTGTCTATTACGTATCTTATTTTTATGCCGTGTGCTTTTTAGTGTCTCGAACAAGTGAAAGTTTTTTTTTACAAATAAAGCCACCTCAAATATGTATAGACAGGGCATTGTTAGTATTCGAAGACTTTTAAAAAACGGTTTACAGCTTTCTATGTTTTGTATACGACATATAGCCCTAACATGTACGGCGGTGTACTCGATGTACTCGATGTACGGCGGTGTACGGACACACGCAGGGACAGCCCATACAGCCGGGGGCCGCGCCACCCGCACAGGTAACTAACAGTACAGAATATGAACTGTCGATGTACGGCGGTGTACGGACACACGCAGGGACAGCCCATACAGCCGGGGGCCGCGCCACCCGCACAGGTAACTAACAGTACAGAATATGAACTGTCGATGTACGGCGGTGTACGGACACACGCAGGGACAGCCCATACAGCCGGGGGCCGCGCCACCCGCACAGGTAACTAACAGTACAGAATATGAACTGTCGATGTACGGCGGTGTACGGACACACGCAAGGACAGCCCATACAGCCGGGGGCCGCGCCACCCGCACAGGTAACTAACAGTACAGAATATGAACTGTCGATGTACGGCGGTGTACGGACACACGCAGGGACAGCCCATACAGCCGGGGGCCGCGCCACCCGCACAGGTAACTAACAGTACAGAATATGAACTGTCGATGTACGGCGGTGTACGGACACACGCAGGGACAGCCCATACAGCCGGGGGCCGCGCCACCCGCACAGGTAACTAACAGTACAGAATATGAACTGTCGATGTACGGCGGTGTACGGACACACGCAGGGACAGCCCATACAGCCGGGGGCCGCGCCACCCGCACAGGTAACTAACAGTACAGAATATGAACTGTCGATGTACGGCGGTGTACGGACACACGCAGGGACAGCCCATACAGCCGGGGGCCGCGCCACCCGCACAGGTAACTAACAGTACAGAATATGAACTGTCGATGTACGGCGGTGTACGGACACACGCAGGGACAGCCCATACAGCCGGGGGCCGCGCCACCCGCACAGGTAACTAACAGTACAGAATATGAACTGTCGATGTACGGCGGTGTACGGACACACGCAGGGACAGCCCATACAGCCGGGGGCCGCGCCACCCGCACAGGTAACTAACAGTACAGAATATGAACTGTCGATGTACGGCGGTGTACGGACACACGCAGGGACAGCCCATACAGCCGGGGGCCGCGCCACCCGCACAGGTAACTAACAGTACAGAATATGAACTGTCGATGTACGGCGGTGTACGGACACACGCAGGGACAGCCCATACAGCCGGGGGCCGCGCCACCCGCACAGGTAACTAACAGTACAGAATATGAACTGTCGATGTACGGCGGTGTACGGACACACGCAGGGACAGCCCATACAGCCGGGGGCCGCGCCACCCGCACAGGTAACTAACAGTACAGAATATGAACTGTCGATGTACGGCGGTGTACGGACACACGCAGGGACAGCCCATACAGCCGGGGGCCGCGCCACCCGCACAGGTAACTAACAGTACAGAATATGAACTGTCGATGTACGGCGGTGTACGGACACACGCAGGGACAGCCCATACAGCCGGGGGCCGCGCCACCCGCACAGGTAACTAACAGTACAGAATATGAACTGTCGATGTACGGCGGTGTACGGACACACGCAGGGACAGCCCATACAGCCGGGGGCCGCGCCACCCGCACAGGTAACTAACAGTACAGAATATGAACTGTCGATGTACGGCGGTGTACGGACTAGACATGGGCGCCGCCTTAAAAATTCTCGGCGGCGGCGCGCTGACCAATTTCAATCGGCGGCGGCGTGGCGCCGGCGGCGTAGTTTTCTAACACACAACTAAAACTCGCAATCTACTCCCTATCTTTAAGCCGGCCGGCTCCTTAATGTCGTCAGGCAGACGACAGGAAGATGTCAGTTCTATACTGTACAGTAAATACCTTGTCCAGATCAGGTCATCAGGTACAAAATAAAAACAGTTTTCCAAAGGGACACTTCAATAGCCTCGTAAAAATTTTTTCAACATAGACATTATTGTCTGACCATAGTTACTAATTCAAGTTTGTCATTATTATAAATCTTACATATTTTATAATTATTATGAATAAATATAACATTTCTTTATTCATCTTTTTTACATATTATTTTACATTTTTAAACATTATTAAATACAAAAAAAAAAATACAAAAATTAAAAACATTTAAAAATATAAAAATAGTGTTCCACCGGTGTGGGAGCGGGGTCCAGGCTACCGGTGGTTAGGGCTCCAGTGACAGGAACCTCCTCATAATACGAGCCGTATCAAGAAGTACTGCCTTCTGAATCAGGCCCTTCATCCAACCCCCTAAGGAGAGCCTCGAAAGATGTTCGTCGAGGCTCTTTGCCATCAGGCCATTGGCATATTTCTTTTATTATTAATATTTTCCAACTGCAAAGTACAGGTACTAAGTCTAATCTCTCGGCTGAGGCTCTCCGGTTTACACATTTGGACATCAGAAGAAGGGATCTGCAAGCTACACCGTCAGAGAAACGAGAACTCAATAAGAAAATAAGCAAGTTAGGGCGACGTGACCTCCGAACCACCAATACACGCCGAATCGAAAAGGCAATAGAAGAAAATCGGGGTACTAAAGTGTTCACCAAACAGCTAAAAAGCTCGCATCTGTCGAAGCTTAGATCACCTAATGGCCAAACCATAACCTCAAAGCCGGAGATCCTAGCTGAGATAGAAGACTTATGGCCGGTTGTACGACAGTCGTGGTCCACAAGCCAACTCTTCAGAGTATAGCCGAGCCACTCTGACCCGCCATTACACCGATGAACTGCCGCAAATCAGCCTAGATGAGGTTGAGGTTGCCCTCAGGCAGCGTAAACATGGAAAAGCCCCGGGTGAAGACGGAGTCACTTCGGAGCTTCTGAAAGCAGGTGGAAAGCCCGTACTTCGGAAGCTCCAAAACCTATTCAACTCTGTTTTAGAACCGGGAGAACTCCAAACATGTGGAACAGGAGTATTGTGATCCTCTTTTTCAAGAAGGGTGACAAAACTATCGACCCATATCACTCCTGAGCCACGTCTATAAACTGTTTTTGAGGGTCATCACAAACCGTCTCGCAAGAAGACATGACGAGTTTCAGCCTCCGGAGCAGGCTAGGTGACACAGCACAGTGAGGCAGATTATACAGAAGTCCGAAGAGCATAACCAGCCCCTGTACTTAGCATTTGTGGATTATGATATCGAAGTGTACAGACATTTCACTGAATGACGCCGCGACTATGAGTGTCCAAGTACAGAACCAGCGTCTAAACATATCCTGCTGTGCAGGGGGGTGAGACAGGGGATGTTATATCCCCGAAACTGTTCACCAATGATTGTTGGAATATTGATTCAGTCATTTTGGATGAGTAAATCACGAAAACAAATACACGTCTTTACGCCACTCACGCCGCGCGGTGAATGTCGGCGGCGGCGGCGGCGTGCGGAGGGCACACGGCGGCGCTGCGCCGGCGCGGCGCCCATATCTAGTACGGACACACGCAGGGACAGCCCATACAGCCGGGGGCCGCGCCACCCGCACAGGTAACTAACAGTACAGAATATGAACTGTCGATGTACGGCGGTGTACGGACACACGCAGGGACAGCCCATACAGCCGGGGGCCGCGCCACCCGCACAGGTAACTAACAGTACAGAATATGAACTGTCGATGTACGGCGGTGTACGGACACACGCAGGGACAGCCCATACAGCCGGGGGCCGCGCCACCCGCACAGGTAACTAACAGTACAGAATATGAACTGTCGATGTACGGCGGTGTACGGACACACGCAGGGACAGCCCATACAGCCGGGGGCCGCGCCACCCGCACAGGTAACTAACAGTACAGAATATGAACTGTCGATGTACGGCGGTGTACGGACACACGCAGGGACAGCCCATACAGCCGGGGGCCGCGCCACCCGCACAGGTAACTAACAGTACAGAATATGAACTGTCGATGTACGGCGGTGTACGGACACACGCAGGGACAGCCCATACAGCCGGGGGCCGCGCCACCCGCACAGGTAACTAACAGTACAGAATATGAACTGTCGATGTACGGCGGTGTACGGACACACGCAGGGACAGCCCATACAGCCGGGGGCCGCGCCACCCGCACAGGTAACTAACAGTACAGAATATGAACTGTCGATGTACGGCGGTGTACGGACACACGCAGGGACAGCCCATACAGCCGGGGGCCGCGCCACCCGCACAGGTAACTAACAGTACAGAATATGAACTGTCGATGTACGGCGGTGTACGGACACACGCAGGGACAGCCCATACAGCCGGGGGCCGCGCCACCCGCACAGGTAACTAACAGTACAGAATATGAACTGTCGATGTACGGCGGTGTACGGACACACGCAGGGACAGCCCATACAGCCGGGGGCCGCGCCACCCGCACAGGTAACTAACAGTACAGAATATAAACTGTCGATGTACGGCGGCGGCGGTGTACGGACACACTCAGGGAGGACTTATTTGATGACTTTACTACAATAAAAAGCATTTACATTATAATGGTATTATGATTTTAGATGCCGCCGAGCCTGCCTATTGGCCGACATGACTGGGAGGCGCTGGTTGCCAACAACCAACTTATGATTAACACTATTGCTGAATTAAAGTAAGTGGTACAATTTTGTTGCCTTACAATCACTATGGGATGATTTTTCAACATGGCTCTTTAGTAAATTAATTAGTTTTTTATTAAATAAAGTGCAGTGGTGGCCCAGTGGTATCGGCCTCGAATTAAGAGTTGGTCGTGGGTTCGAACCCCGTCAGGCGCATTACTTTGTGTAATTTATTTCAACAGCACTGCTCTCAAAACGGTGAAGGAAAACATACAGAGAACACAACCAAAAATTCGAAGATATATGACATCTACCAATCCGCACTGGGCCCGCGTGGTGGATTACGGCCTACTCCTCACAGAGAGGAGGCCTGTGTCCAAATAGTGGGAAAATTTATAGGCTGATGATGATGATGAAATAAAGTGCAGAATATAATTAAACAATTACGTAGATGATTAAATCTTTGCAAGGGCAAGATAACTAAAAAAATCGCAATTATTCTTTTACATTTTCAAGAATTATTTGACCTGTATTTTATATTCGAAATCTAAAAAAAAGTAGGTTTTAGTTCGTTCTGTATGTTTGTCCGCGATTATCTCGTGTTTGGCTGAACCGATTTTGATGCGGTTTTCAGAAAAGTGTTCGTTACATTCTGGAAAAGTTTTAGTGTATAACACTAATGGATGTCCCGTGACGTTGCTCGCATGGATCCGTTTTTGTTGCTTAATTGGATTGTAAATTTTCAAAGATTCCGATTATAAAAAGATTTTTGTTGAATATCTAAAATAAAAGGGGTCAAATAGTTTTTTTTTTTTCTTCTAATGTTGCGTAAGACGAAATTGACGAATATATGACGCTTTTAAAATTTACAATACGTCACTTCTATGTATAATTTTTCATAGTTATGATGTCACGAACCCTTTGACAAACTTATTAGAATTTTTCAGTCATCTTGTCATAGGCGCAGAATGGAGAATCTATATTCATCTTAACATTTCAATAATGAACCTTATCCTCCTTCACAGAGGCTTCATAATCGACGTGTCCCGCAAGTCGGACTCCCTCGCAGCCGCGACAGGTGCGGGAGGGCCCGCGGGAGGAGGAGTGAACCCACAGTTCCTCTCTGAGATGAGGGATAGTATGGCGCAGGTCAAGGCTACAGTCACTGGGGTGGCTCAGAGGTATGTACTGAAATATCTGATACTATAGTCTCTGCTAGAACTCGTGGCTAAATAATTACAGCAGCACAGACCGATCTTCAGAGTTAAGACGTGCTTGCCGAGGTTGGTCTGTGGATGGGTGACCATCTGTCATAGCGAGTTTCCTCCGTGCCTCGGAAAGCACGTAAAGCCGTTGTTCCCGGCTGTCATTTGTAGATCTTTGACAGTCGTTACTATTAGTCAGAAGCTCTAAAGTCTGACAACCAGTCTTACCATGGGGTATCGTATTGCACAGTGGTTGGAGAGGTCCGATAGTCATCTGGTTCGACTGGAAGCCGACCACAATATAGTTGGGAAAAGGCAAACAGAATGATGATTTTCTTTAGTTTTTCTCACATAATTGTTGTTCTGTCCTGAATAAGTCCAATAAAAAACTTTTCTATCTTTTAAGATAGGCAGTAGTACCATTTTAAAAGAGATTTGTGATTTCCTCCTCTAACCAAACCTCATAATTCTCCAGACTAGCAGCGTCCGGCAGTCCGCAGTCCCTGAACATGTCATCATGTCCTGACATCAGCTGTGTCAGCTTCACCGGCCTGCTGGTGGTCGTGGCCTCGCAGCTCGGACTGATGCTGGTCTACGCTATGTACAAGTGAGTAGTACATTGACCTATTATTACCTGTCTCTGTCACTCCCGCGTAAATATTATGAGTCTCGCTTGCACAGATGCAATGGCCGCCGTCATAGTAGAAATAGTTTGAATCACATCTATTCAAAAAGAGCATTATTGGCCCAGTGGTATGGGCTAGACATGTGTAAGTAATGCGAGTGATGCATCACGCGTAATATCACTCGAGCGCGTACTGTAACATCACTCATTACTCGACTAAAATAAACATCACAACATCACATTAAACATTACGCGTGCGGTAGCAGCGCAGTAGCTCGCGACATGATTCGTACTCGCTCGAACCCATGGTCTTATTATTATACCATGCTCGAACCGAGCCCTCCCCGATTACTCCCGAACGCATCGCATCGGCAATGTTCGGTGAAGTCCGGAACTAGGCCCGTGCAATTTCGTATTTCGCCTGGTCAGCTGACTTAGTATGTTATTTAGAACTCTAATTTTATTGGATAAAGGGTTTTTAATATAAACCCTTTAAATAATATTTAAGGTGGTGGTGGTCTCAAGGAAATATTATTTCCTTGACACCACCACCCGTTGTACGGTCGCATGGTCTTATTATTATACCATGTACGGTCGTAGGTAAATACTCAAGTTTGTGTAATTTGTATATTTAAGTAATATTAATAAAATCACATTATTGCTCATTTAATTTCTTTCATGTTATGAATCATCATAATGACACGCGAACAACATCGTATCACTTGCTGCTATGTTACTATTTCAATAAAATGTCCTATTACACTAGAACATTGCATTACATTAGAACGTGCGATGGTGTGCTATCGCATGGCGCTACATCATAACATCACGCGAGATGTTTGAAGTAATGGTGTAATGTAATATTACTCGGCACGAAATGTAATGACATATGACATCACTTCGTGGTGCACTGTTTTGCACATGTCTAGTATGGGCCTCGTCTTACGAATAGGCTATTTGACTAAAAAATTCTAATTAGTCCGTCAGTTAGATTATCAAATAATATTTGACCCGTATTTTTTCTTTTTTTACGCAAACCAAAATTGACGGAGATATGATGCTTTTAAAATTGCCAATACGTCACAATTTAGTACATTTTTTACTGAATTCTGACGTCACGAGCCCCCACTCTCGAGTCTTGATGTGTTATATCTTGGTAAATATTCATTGATTTTACATAAGAAAAAATATGTGTCCGTTATTTTTCAAAACTCTAAATAACGGACTTATTTGATTTATAATTTATTGATACTGTCAAATAGCCTATTGTAGGTCTTAGATTCGAATCCAGATGCGCATTACTTTGTGTAATTTATTTCATCACCGCTGCTCTCAAAACTATTAAGGAAGCTTGGCTGATGATGATTGATTGATGATTCACAAAGAGCTAGTTTATTATTCAAAAAACGGCCAAGTGCGAGTTGGACTCGCCCATGAAGGGTTCCGTAGTAGCAAGCATAGATTAGGGATATAATTATATATATTGAGATTAGTAAGTATACACAAACAATAAAAATAACTTTGTTTTTCATAGTGTTTGTATGAATGGCAAAGTTATATTTGCTGTTTTTGAAAATGTACTATATCTCAAAAACTGCTAACTGTATCTCATCCAAACCAATTTTCGTTGGAAGTTTTTGTTGAGGTCTACATTATATATTTTTTTTAGTTTTATCATTCTGCGACAGGCCTGTTGGTCTAGTGGTTAGTGACCCTGACTGCTATGCCGGAGGTCGTGGGTTCGATTCCCACCCAGGACAAATGTTTGTGTGATGAGCACGATCGTTTGTTCTGTGTCTGGGTGTAATTTATCTATAATATGTATGTATTTATAAATATATAAGTATGTTTATCAGTTGTCTAGTACCCATAACACAAGCTCTGCTTAGCTTGGTACTAGATGGCGTTGTGTGATAGTTGTGAAATATTATTATTATTCTCTTATTTTAGAAGTTACAGGGGGGGGACACATTTTACCACTTTGGAAGTGTCTCTCGCGCAAACTGTTCAGTTTAGAAAAAACTGATAATAGTAACCTCAATATCATTTTTAAAGACCTATCCATAGATACCCGACACGTATGGGTTTGGTGAAAAAAAAAATTGAGTTTCAATTCTAAGTATGGGGGGCAACCCCAAAATTTGTTTTGTTTTTGTGTTTGTGTAAAAATCCTAATGCGGTTCACATAATACATCTACCTACCAAGTTTCAACAGGATAGCTCTTATACTTTCGACAAAAAGTGGCTGTGACATACGGACGGACAGACAGACAGACATGACGAATCTATAAGGGTGTCGTTTTTGCCATTTGGCTACGGAACCCTAAAAAAGGGGTTTCCCAAGTGATGTCTCGCTGACATCATGGTAGGCCACCTGTGCGTTAAGAAAGCTCGTAATGTAGTTGAGAATGTAAAAATCTGGTTCCCCAATACTAATTCTGGTATTTTTTGTTCACAGAGAAAGAAAAGAAGCGCAAGCGAAGAAATTCTTCTAGGAAGTTGTTAGTAGAGTTCGCTAGGTGTCGCCACTAGTTTCATGATATTGCCTACAACCACCGATAGATGGCGCTGTTCACAAAAGTCATAGATTTCTTCACTCGATATTTTTTTAGTCAATTTTACTCGATGCTTCTCTATTTATTTTCTGTTCTTAAATGCTATCTTTTTTTTATTATAATTCCTGTTAACTATTATTTATTTCTGTTTTTTTTTTTCTAATAATACTCAAAAGTATTTTCATGACAGTAAAGTAAAATAAGAGATAGGCTACATGTTTGTATCAAGTATTAATAAGTCCCAGGACGAAAATTAGCACAAATAATAGTTAGCAGTTTGACAAACTTTACAATTTCTACTAACTAAAAATGAAAATCGACCTTGCTACTACGATATAATGATGCAATTCGACTGACTTACGTCGTCGTGGCGAGCTTGTTTTGTTTTTCATGTACTCGTAGATAACCGCACGTTTTATGTCATATGTCGTAGTGGTAAGAATGATTTTCACTTGTAGTTGGAATCGGTCGAATTGTGTCGCTTCGCGTCTTCATCAAGCTCGGTGGTCTACAACAGTTTATACAAGTTGTCTGAATTAAGCCCCATTTACACATACAAGTTTGCTTAAATTGCGGTAATTAATTGTTCAATAATAGTCCGTGGCTAAATAATTGCAGCCGCACAGGCTGATCTTCCGGGTTAAGCCGCGGTTGCCGAGGTTGGTCTGTGGATGGGTGACCATCTGTAATAGCGAGTTTCCTCCGTGCCTCGGAAAGCACGTAAAGTCGTTGGTCCCGGCTGTCATTTGTAGATCTTTGACAGTCGTTACTGTTAGTCAGAAGCTCTAAAAGTCTGATAACCAGTCTTACCATGGCTTACCCATAGGGTTCTCTTCTTTGTTCACAAAAGGTTTCAATTCGTCTCAAATTCGCAATTTATTTTTTTATGTACTTATGTTTGTTTTTAACTTAATGACCAATGTAACATATCAGGTAGAGTAAAAAACGTAGAATTTGTAAAAATAAAACGTTTATTTTACATTTATTTACACTTTTTCTTTGTTTACTTAATATTTTCACAAAAATAAATGTATTTTTTTAATGACTTATTACATTAACTCATGTTGTAGTTATGATCTCATAATTTCGCCGAAAACCGACAAACTTTCGGCGAAGTTCTAATAAAACTCGCCAGTACAAGTTCGTCGAAGTTCGAAAGTATGTCGTCGAAACTCGAAAAAGTTTCGTCGAAACTCGAAAAAATGTCTCGAAAAACAGCAATAACATGAAACTAGTGTATTATTAGTTCTTTTTTACCAATTTGAGAGTGCGAGAGACTCAAATATCTGTACATAATAATATTTATATACCTACTGTTTCTGTTCTCCATGTTTTTTTTTTTTTTTCAACAAATTTGTTATTTTTCTATGATATGTGTTGGTTTCGTCTCGCCATTGTGTGTGTGAACGTGTAAAAAATGGTTGTATAAGTAAAGAATATTTTTTGAGATTAGAGCATTGTGTTTTATTTGATTAATTTAATTACTAGCTATTTCCCACCCCCGCTGCCCTGCCCCTATGATTCGTAGCGTGATGTTATACAACATTATATTATGTTTATGCGAAACCCGATACACCTGTCTAGTATTTTTGTGTAAAGAATCTATGTACAAAATTTTAAAACCGTATAATAAAAAATCACAAAGTTATAAGCTTGTATATTACCTGGTTGTCCGTTCAAAAACATGCTCATTTAGCGGTACACCCGTCGATCAAGCGTCAAGACATCAAGACTAATTTTTTTTCGGCTTACGGTACGCGCGGGAGTGAGTATAGACGGCACTAGTGTGCGAGCGAAAGAATACGATAAGCGCCGCCATTTTAGATACCTTCCTTCAATGAATCGGGTTATATAAATATAAAGAATTGAACAAATACCGACAATAAAATATGCATGAGAGTAAATAAATAGGTACTTAGGTATTGTAAACACTTTTATTTATCTGGTTATACAATAATTTACCTGTTATGTGTATGTTTGTTAGTAAATAAAACAATACCTACCTAATTTATTATTGATAAGAACATCCGTGTTCGAACACTTTTACGTAATTAATCTTAAATTCTTTAATATAACAGGATGTAAGTAGGTACCTACTATCATTGCATGACAGTGCACTTTACTGCCGTATACTATTATTAGTTATTTATTCCCAGAATTTGATCGACACTGGGCATGCGGATGACGAGTAATGGGTGACTCGCTGTCCGATCATGGTCCATGCTCGGGTCGATGTGGCGTGTTTCACGCGCGCCTCAAAGAGCAATCTGCAATCTGAAGGAGCCAAGTCTAGGGACACGATATCGAATCCGATACTTTACTCATATCGCTTTTTGATTCGATACTAGTATTCCGATATTCGATACATTCTTTCGATACTAGTACTAATATCAGTACTTAGCATCAAGTATCGATTCCATAAAAAAAAAATTAAAATAAACAACTAACTCATAAATACCAATTTAACGCATCAGCTTAACGCACTTAGATAGGTATTCTGAACCTCAGAATAATAACTAAAACAATAGAAACCTTAACTAAAATAGCAACAGACTGTTTTTGTCTCTGTGCATTGTGAAGGCGTAAGAAAGGGATGCATAATAGCGGCCATACACCATACTGCCTATCGTACAATCGGCATGACGATCGATTTGATCAAATTGGCAGTTCGTCCATATACACCATACACCATACTGCCTATCGTACAATCGGCATGACGATCGATTTGATCAAACTTCAATTCGGCAGCAGTGATGCCAACTTAGCAACTTTATAGCTAGATCTAGCTATTATTCGGTGACCGACAGCTACAATTTTATAAAACTTGTGGCTTAACTTTTTAGCTACTTTTTTACCGACTTGTTTTTTTACCGATTTATCCCACTAGTGGGAATCAGTTGGTAATACAAGTGAAGGTCGGAAAACATTTGCTTATCGTAAAGCAAATGTTTTCCGACCTTCAATCGATTTTCGACTTTATTGGCATTTATGCAAACATCGGATTTTAATGAAGGAGCAATGTTAGCTACCGAGAATGTGAGAAAAAACAAACTAAATTTTGAATGTCAATAAGGTCGAAAATCGCTTGAACCTGTTTTTTTAACTTGCTTAACGATAGCAAGTTATAAAAAGGTTCAGGCGATTTTCGACCCTCCACTCCATTCCACTCCACTCCACTCCACTCCACTCCATCGCAGTCTGTAAAAAGTGTCGTTACAATTTTTTCCGCCTAGCTTTCGCAACGCGCCTTAAGGAACTTCGTTCCAAAAAAATATACGTTTCGAATTGAGAACCTCCTCCTTTTTTTACGTCGGTTAAAAAGTAGCTACCGAATATTAGCTAGATCTAGCTATAAAGTTGCTAAGTTGGTATCACTGCTGCCGATTTGAAGTTTGATCATTCCGATTTGATCAAATCGATTTGATCAAATTGGCATGATCAAATCGGCATGATCAAATCGGCATGATCAAGCCTATTGTTATGCCAATTTGATGGAATCCACGCCCACACACGGTCAAATCTAACTGATCAAATCGGCAGCGTCATGCCGATTGTACGATAGGCAGTATGGTGTATGGCCGCTATAAGACGTATGCCATTTTCAGTTGGTCTGACTTTACGAAAAAGATCATCGCGCAGTACGTAGGTACTTTTAATTTAGTAGCATTACAACCAAGTAGAACCACTTGACATTTTAACTCGTGACTCATTCGAAAATAATTAGAACTGAAACTGTGCGGTGTTTTTGTTTCACTCACTCTCGTGTTCAGTGTACTGTCAGATATGAGTAAGATAGCTGTACATAGCTTTTATTGTTGTACCTATCAAACCTTTTTTTGTACCTATGTAAATTGTTTGTTATTTTATTTTAATTATGGTCCGTTAATAAATCACAACAAGTCATATTCATGATCTGCGCATCACTGTTGTGGATCATGTGGCTGTGAATTAATCTAAAGTAGTAGAGAAACTATGGCGCGGGCATTCATGCGGCAAGTAATGCGCGACTCGCTGTCCGACCATGGACCATGCCTGGGTCGACGGCGCGTTGTGTTCCACGCGCGCCTCAAAGAGCGTCAGCGTGATGACGGGCCCCCCCTTTAGAGGGCCAAAGCCTGCCGGGGTCGCGGGACTTATCAAATTACCATGACCCTGGAACGTAAAGGGCTATTGAAGGACACCGTGGATTTTAGTCAGTATAAGTCTGGCAGTCCCTCCTGTCCTGCCCTGGGTGGGAGGACTCATTTGATGACTACCATTACAAAGCTAAAAAAAAAGTAGTAGGGAAACTCCAAATTCATTCGATACTTACTCATATCGATACTTTCGTTTCGATGCTATTACTAATTTGATACTTTTGTTTCGATACTGATACTATATCGATATCGCTACTTACGGTTGCGATATCGTGTCCCTAGCCAAGTCTATCGGGATTCGCGGGACTCTCTGTGAAAGGGTTATTAAAGATTTTATTAATTAAGTTCGAGTCTGATATTCCATAAGAAAATAAATGAAAAGTACACAACGAAACTTTGACAATAATGTAAACAACGGTTGGATAAGATAACCGTTCTCCGTTGTTGATATCTATTATTTTTGGCAGAGTATCGACCCGGACCTGGATCAAGGATCCTTAGTTTATAAGATAGTATCGTACCTAAGTACTTTCTGCACTCGTCATTAATTTCTTTTAAAAATCGATAAATTGATGTTTCAAACTATAATTTTAATCTAGGGTTTCTATGTTGCCGGGGTCGCGGGACTTATCTCATTACCGTGACCCCGGGACATAACGGGCTATTGAACGACACCGTGGATTTTAGTCAGTACAAGTCTGACGGTCCCTCCCGCCCTGCCCGGGGTGGGAGGACTCAATTGATAATTTAACCACGCAAAAAAAAAGGGTTTCTATGTGCTTGCCAAATAAATAAAGATTTGTAACATTTTTTTGGGGAACTTTTTTCATAGATTTTTTTTAGTGTGGCCAGGAGGGACTCTCGGATTTGTACAGACTAAAATCCACGGTGTCCTTCAATAGCCCTTTATGTCCCAGGGTCACGGTAATGAGATAAGTCCCGCGACCCCGGCAGGCTTTGGCCCTCTAGAGGGGGGGGCCCGTCATCATGCTGACACTCTTTGAGGCGCGCGTGGAACACAACGCACCGTCGACCCGGGCATGGTACATGGCCGGGTGGCGAGGTGCCCTTTACTCGCCGCCCGCATGCCCGCGCCTACGGTGGCCGGAGATCGTCTGCCGATGTCCGACGCCGTGGGCGTCTAACACTGCGGCTGGGATGGAGGAAGGACACTGTACTCTCCCTCACGCGGCCCGCCTCCTCCTTCACGAGCATGACTGCTTCGCAGAAGGAGGCGACCGCTTCCCACTCCATCTCGCCCCGCAGCATGGCCTCGACCAATGCCGGGCGCGAGAGGTCTCCGCCTATCGCCGCCGAGAGGACACGGCGGTGCTCTGCCCAAGCGGGGCAGTCCTGCACCGTATGCTCCACCGTGTCCTCCGGGCGATCCTCGCAGTGGCCGTCACAGGGCTATGTTGAGAATGCGAGAATAGCACTGGTGATCAAGATAAGCTGCTGTAAACTGTCAAGGAGCTCTTGCAACAACTTTCATGAAAGTAACGAAGCTGATCATTATTTTATGTTTAAATAAAAGTATAAACTATAGTTAAAAGTTGTGAAAACTGAAAACTATAATACCTACCTCGGAAGAAGTTAAATAGTACAAATAAAAAATAGTTTAATAGTTAAATAGTATCTCCTCTAAACCGTTATAAGCACTTATCTATTTATTTTAATCACAAAAGTTATGAACTATTAAAATAGACATAAAAATAAGTAGGTACATCAATTTTTATGAATGAATGTTCAGCTTCAAGAATTCATAGTCCTAGCACTTTTTGACTTTTTACTCAAATATCAAATGGAAGGTAAGCAATACTCGTATATAATCACACTAACTTCATAAATACATTAGGACCAGTAAAAAAATGCAAAACGAGTAATAAATAACTCATTAAAATTAAAATCAAAAGAAATAAATGCACTTGAAATACTAGTTTAGGTATGCTACCACAGATAAAAAATAGGTCGTCTGAGGGATTTTATGAAACGAACATCTAACGGGCTAAATATCCTTATCTCAAACTAGTCTTATTTGGCCACAGGTAGACAATTTACCTCAATACTGAACCCTTAAGAGCCCATTCTAATGAGCGGTTTTTTGGGCGTTAAAAAAGCGCTGAGTTGGAACAAAAAGGTGAATTGAACTTAAATGTCACCGCAATGAAATACAGTTCGAAAAAATACGACGCGCTTTAAAAGCGCTAACGTGTGAACAGATACATAGGAATGCATTTGTTCTATATCAGCGCTTTTTTAACGCCGGTAAAAAAGCGCTCGTGCGATTGGCGTCTTATCCAGTTTACAACATTATCATAGATATTACACTTAACTTACAAGCTCAGCTTATAAGACAGCTAGGTTATTTCATTATAATTTTCATGCAATTTTACTCCTTGGTCGGAACATGAGCGGTAGTCCAGCTTTGATGGCCTGCACGACACTAGACAGCGGGTCCACGATGGGATGCCTGACACTCTCCGGCGCTGGTTCCACTGTGAAAGTAGACAGGACAGCTGCTAGACCTGCTAGAGACTGCATAATGCCGAGGCGTTCACCTGGAAAAATAACAGGTATTTTTATAAGTGCGATGCTGTATACCTACTAGTACTGAAAATAACAGGTAGGTAGCAAAACAAAAAGTAACAGGTTTTTCTTTTATTCCTATTTGGATTAATCTGTCATTGTTACTTATTTTATTTAAGTTTGATGATACTAAACAACTCTTGTTTTGATGAAACTCTTGAAAAAATGTGACACTCTATAAATTAAGGTCAACTCGCCTATACAAGCTCTCGGCCCCGCACCGAACGGCAAATAGAAATATTTGTTGCTGTTGTCATATGCTTCGGGATCGAATCTCTCTGGTCTAAACTCCTCAGGGTTCGGGAAGTATTTCGGATCATTGTGCAGTGACTGCAGCGGAATCATCACTCGAATGTTCTCATCAATCGTCATATTCAACTCTGGGAAGGTAAACGGACGAGTACTCTGTCTGAACAAAAAACCTAGAGAAGGAAACATCCGTAAACCTTCTTTGAACACCATCTCCAAGTAAGTCATTTCTTTGA
Organism: Agrotis exclamationis; assembly: GCA_950005045.1. Lineage (NCBI taxonomy): Eukaryota > Metazoa > Arthropoda > Insecta > Lepidoptera > Noctuidae > Agrotis > Agrotis exclamationis. The sequence goes on from OX465444.1 coordinate 13,382,456, forward strand.
TGGAGTCATACGATAGCTTTCCGTCGTGTTTGGCTAAAATGCGGTCGACTTCCTCCTGCGCCTTCTTCTGTACGTCCTGGTTGTATGCCAACTGGTGGAGAGTGTAGCTGGTGGCTGACGATGACGTCTCAAAGCCTGCAGCGAAGAAGACAAACACTTGGGCAGCTATCAAACTATCATTGAACTCTAAAGTTACAGTCTCAGGTGTACCATCAGGATTCTTTTTCTGAATTGATTCGCCAACAATGACACCCTTCTCTTTGCATTCCAACATTAAATCTATGAAATCTCCTCTCCCGCTAGGTTTATAGTTCCTCTTCTTGAGAATTTCGCCCACCAACTCATTGATTTCTTTCTCCACGCGAGTCCAAATCTTCAGATTCGAAAACATTTCTGGAAATAGTTCTTTTGCAATTGCGATACAAATTTCCCGGGGTCGTATTTTGAAAATGTTGATTCCGAGTTGTCTAAACGCAGAGTTTTCGTCATTCAGTGTATTTGTATCTAAACCGAAGCCACAGGCGCCGATGAAGTCGGTAGTATACCTCGCCATCAACTCGCGAGCGTCTATAGACTTGCCCTCAGCGGCTTCTGCAAGCGCGCGAGTCTTCATCCTCTCTGCTCTTTCAACTATTAAAGGAAACATAGCCTTCAGCTTTCCAGTGGTGAAAGCAGGTGTCATTCTCTGTCTCAGCAACTTCCACAGATCGCCTTCAGCGAAAAACAGGTTTTGCATCAAAGGTTCAAACACAGTGTTATTAGGTGTGAAACCGCGCTCGAAAAAATGTGCAAAATCTGTAGTCAAAATCTTTTTCACAATCTCAGGATCTCGTATTATTAATTCTGGACGCGAAGAGCGATAGAATCCCACCACAGGTTCGTTGGGATATTTCCAGTACATCTCGTCACCAAGCTGTGTCATGCTTGCTTTGAACATGTATCCTTTTAAATTGTTTCCAAATAGAGGGAGTGGCTTATCACATTTTACTCCTCTTTTCTCCCAGTATTTAAAGTTTCTGGTTCCATAGAGGTACAGGGAGACCAAAAATATCACTGCAATAGCTAGGGTTATCATGTTGCTTATGTTTCGCAGGTACTTGAATTGTTAGTAGATCCGCGAAGCAGGATATTCACAGCAATCTGAAAGATAACAATAAGTATTGATAAGGTATCTAAGTACATAGACAGATATAATCAAGTGTGGTAATGTTATAAATAAACAATATTATGGTTTTATTATCATCTACACTAATATTATAAAGAGGAAAAAAAAATTGTTTGTATTGGATTTAAAGCTCCGAACTACTGGACCGATTTCTAAAATTCTTTCACAAACCGAAAGCTGCTTTGGTCCTGTATATGTATGTAATTAATGTATGTGTAATATAAAGACATGATCTGTAAGTACACATTATTCAATGATATACACATGTGTACAATATGTTGAACAACAGAATTCAAATACCCGATGCATCGACTTTTATACAGGGTGTAAGAAGACACTTAACGAAGCCGAAAGCCACGTATTCTATCCATTATTTGGATCATTTTTTTCCTTTAGACCATACCTGGGACTCCACGGGTTCTCGAGATATTGAAGGTCAAAGTTGCATTTTTTTAAACTTTTTTTTTACGAAATCGAATTCTAAGTATTATTACAAAACTTTTTTCTTAACAAACATTACCTGAATTTTCGATTTTTCTAAATAAATTACGCATTTGAAGTTACGAACAGTAACGTACGTAGGAAATAAATGCAGAAACGCACGGCTTATGTTAGTGTGCGTTTGATTTACTTTCGATGGTCGATGACCCTCTTCTCTAGACTGGGATTTTCAACTTATTTTTTTTTGATACTTAAAAATAAAAGTCGGTTCCCAGCGATAATTCTAGCGTAAAGCTACTTAGTTAAATGTACAGTATGCGTAGTTAACGGCTCTGTGATGTGTCTTCTTTCACCCTGTATTTACAAAAAATTAAATATTACATTGAATCACTCAATAAAATTAACAGCTAGTTGCAAAATTATTGATCAGCAAATATTAATATTTTAATTTAATTTTCACATAAATATTTGAGGTACCGGAAGCTGACAAGCGGTTCAAGCAATTTTATAATTAAAAATTACGATTTAAAATAAACTAAAATTACTAAAAAATTCTTTAAAATTAAACAAAGTAAATAAAATAAAATGAAATTTTAGACGATATTGTCCTTTACACCGAGTAATAAATGTTGATGGATGGAGAGGAAGAGGAAGGCCAAAGAAAAGATGGATGGATTGTCTAAGGAATGATATGAAAGAAAAAGGAGTAAATGATACTGTGACGTCTGATAGGGGAGAATGGAAGAAGAAAACGTGTTGCGACGACCACAAGTAAAATGGGATAAGGGCAGGAAGATGAAGATTGTCCTTTACACCGAGTTGGTGTAAGCAGCACCGGAAGTGTGTAACATATATGTATGAAGTCTTTGAAAACGAAATCATTTAAAAATAGTACCAATTACTGATGGACAAGCATTACTAACATAGTGTGTGTTGTTGATATGGAGGTCATACCCATATACCGTGCGATGTGGCCTTCAAACGTTTTGGGATAGAATTACGCATACAACTCCAATTCAGCTATGAAAATGACTGTCATCAAGGCCAAAAATGACACAATAAAAATACATTATCGATTTCAAATAGTATTATGTGTGTCAAAAAATACTCCATTAGAATCCTTTAGTATTAGTTCCAAATAGCTGATATTTGATAATACACGTTCCCTAATTGTCTATGTTTGAATTAGCTTTTAGCTGTACTATTATTGATCGAAGTTTGAAGGACATCACATCTCTACAATTTTACAGGTTTTTGAACACATTCATTTTATTGCTTCGGAGTTAGAAGATGATTAGTGTTATACCTAACTGATAAATTATATCAACAAGGATCAAGGCTCGTTTGTAGCTACGTCTGCAGCTGTTGTATTAAAATATTAGTAGCAATACGAGTTGTAAATTACTTGTAACAATAATACATCAAATATTCACAAACACTTATTATTTCGGAGAACATAAGTAATTATTTCAGCTCTGAACCGGTTTTAATTGACCTTTTAAGTTTTATCCAAAAGTGACTTAGGTATTACCCAGGATCACTTGTATATTGATACACATTCTATACGACACGCCGGATATCAGAAATGTAATTCATCAAAATCGGTTCAGAGATTTACGCGTTATATCTTAGCAAACAAAAAAAAATCACTTTCGAATTGTGATCGATATAATATTATTAACGGATGCGAAAACAAAAAGTTTATTTGTTTGTAACGTTCACGTCTAAACAGCAGTACCGATTTTGATAAAAATTTGTACAGAAATAAAAGATACTGCAGAAAGTTAGTAAAACCAATAACGATGAAAAAGAACAGTAAAAATAAAACAAAAACATCGAACTTACCAACAAAAACACAATTAAAAACACAAAACACGTTCGTTCACATCACAGCTTTTGCTCAGACTAAACACACTAGTAACGATAAGTAGATCTCTACATGCGATACAATAACCAACGCAACTCTACGTTATTACACGATAAGGCGGGGCATCCATTATTATATAATACATGATGCGTTTTGGGTACTTTAAGACTCCATTCTCCCCTTTTTGAAATTAGTTAACACTTCAAATGAGTCCTCCCGTCCTATGGCGGAAGGGTCTTTCAGACTCGTACTGAATAAAATTCACCGTGTTCCTACCCTTAACATTTCAGGGACATGTTTACCCATTTGGACAGTTCCGTGACTCTGCAAGAGTTTGGTCGCCTTCTAAGGTGGCCCCGTCATATTGCTGACAGCTCTTTGAGGCCCGCGAGGAACGGGACACCCCGTCTACCCGGGCATGGTGATCGGACGGCGAGTCACCCAAACCCAACGTCCCCTAATCTCACGTGAGATTTTTCAAAATGCATTTTTTTGTGGAGGTTGCACTGTGCACGCTGGTGATTTTCAACTTTATGTTCTGAGGTATAAAGTTGAAAATCAATTAAAGACTACAGAACATTTTTGTCCATTCTTTACCTGTTTTCTATGACCTTTGGTGATGACATTCACCGATGATCGATTAAACCGTTTTATAACACAGATAAAAAATATCAGACATGACTGGCGTAATATTTATAAATTTTATAATACGTAGATCTTCTATTTATACACACAGTGTTTAGTTTGTGTTAGTCTGCGGAAAAGCTGTGATGTGAACAAACGTGTTTTGTGTTTCACTAAGAGATTTAGTTTTTGCCGTAAGTTATTTGTTTTTGTTTTATTTATACAATTATCTATTGCTCCACTTTTCTTCCTTTTGCTCTTTCGTTTAGTTTGATATAAAAAGTGGCCTATTACTGCTATCTTCAAACTACCATTTATATTTATAGCTCCAATTTATCGAAACCGGTACTGCAGTTTAAGCGCATATGATAATAATCCGAAAACGATTTTGTTTGTTTATTAAGCTTTCACGCCTAATTCGCTAATCGATTTTGACGAATTCTCGTACAGAGATAGAAAATAAAAAGAAAAAAAAATTATAAATAATAAAAAAAAATGTTTAAATGTTTTATAAATTAAAAGAGATGGAACAACTTTTCGTTTGCAACTATACAAAAACTATACTTATCTGAAAAAAATTGTTACCTAGTAATCTACAGTCGAGGTTTGACCATAAATATATCGGTCGGTATCAATTAAAAAGAAAAGAAAAATCACGAATGCATCTCCAAAATATTGAGATTAGACTATATTTTTATTTATTTATTAAAGATTGTGTCTATATCACCTCCGCACTTATCCCTCTCTCATTCGTCGTAAAGCGCAGGCCACACAGAAGAGTCGTAAGACGAGGACCCGTCGCGGACAGGCGCAGATGTACTAGCGTTGCGCCCGCGACCCGAATCTTCTGTATGTTTTGCGTCGCGACGCTTCTATATATATTTTGTATCAAAGGGACGCTTGTCTCTGCCCCGTTTGAGTCTTACGTGTTTTCTGTGTGTCCAGCGCCTAAGTTAGTACGGGAACAAATGGTCAAGGTAATTGGGTTAAAACAGGAATTACTATGTTCTTCTTTTTGCATAAAAGTTGAATAGGAAAGTCAATTGGAACCAGTTCAGAGTTGAAACTATTATTATGCCGCTGTTCTCTGAAACAGTGTTTGTGCAACACCAACATTGATGTGTTGTTGTTGTGCTATGTAATTTATATAATGACAAGACTGTCAAGGTCATGTCACGGCACACTATACCGGCACGTCAACGGCACCGCTCCAACCCGGCAATTATCTTGTCATTCAAATTAGAGCATTCAATCGTGTGTCGTATCGTAATCGTGACAATTGCATTATTATATAGCAATTATGTTTACTGTCACAGTAAGCTTGCAAGTTGTGAAGTTGCGGTGTTGGTAGGTATAATGTGCCACGACTACAAGACAAGAGTTGCATGTGTAGCTGCGGTAGTAAAACGAACCCTAACCCATATTGATTATACTCATAATAAAATCAATTATGATTTATTACTCAATCACTGGTTATCTATTAATTCCGAAGGCTCTAATAAAATAATGTGCATGTAATTGTACTTCAAATATTGGCAAGGGAAGTGAAGTATTAATAGTTATATGGAACTGTTACTGAAAAATACTTGTTGAGTATTTTATTACATTGATGAGGAAGTGGAATGACATTTTTTTTTAAATTGACCCAATTTAATAACATTATCACAGCCATGTTTCACTGTGCATTTATTTTAACCTCTTTATTTAACCGCTTCAAAATTGGTCAACATATTTATTGACCTACCAAATATTCGAACAACTTTTATTCGATCTTGTCAATAATAATTGAATTTTTCAACAATTTGGAGGGTTGCAAAACTCATCAGGATTGGATGGCAATTTTTTTACGTTTGGTAGTTGCAGTAATTATGCTCACTAATTTGAAAGCAGCTACCGAACATTTTTTTGGGGCAAAAAAAACTTTTTACTACTCTTGTCCACTTGGGGTCAATTCGGTCGATACGAGGGGGATCTGTACAACTCCAAAACCCAGATTACCACTCGCCATTCGGTTGCCAAAAGGCTTCTAACATCTAATAATATATGCATATTGAATTACCTGCAGTACATTGTTACATCTACACTTCTACACTAATATTATAAAGAGAAAATATTGTATTTTTGTGTATGTGTGTGTGTGTGTTTGTAATCATCATCATCATATATAAACTTAAAAACTACTGTGGCGATTTCAAAAATGTTTTCACTATTAGAAAGCTACATTCACCCTGAGTAACATAGGCTACCCGTGCGCAGCCGGGACGACTAACTTAACAATAATAATTAGGTATGTTTATTTTTTATATATAATTTTACCACCCTTGGTAATCACGTAATCTGCCTAGATACCTTTTCAATACTTATTGTCATCTTTCAGATTGCAGGTGAACATCCTGATTCGCGGATCTACAAAAAAATCAAGTACCTGATACACAACATCTAAATCTAGCATCATGATAACTCTTGCTATCGCTGTGATATTTTTGATATCCCTGTACCTCTATGGCACCAAAAACTTTAAATATTGGGAGAAAAGAGGGGTGAAATGCGATAAGCCACTCCCTTTCTTTGGAAACAATTTCAAAGGATTTTTGTTCAAATGCAGCGTGACACAGATAAGTAACGAGTTGTATTGGAAATATCCTAACGAACCAGTGGCTGGATTCTATCGATTTTCGCGACCAGAATTATTAATACGAGATCCTGAAATTGTGAAGAAGATTTTAATCACAGATTTCGTACATTTTTTCGAACAAGGTTTCACTCCCCAAAAGACTGTTTTTGAACCTCTGATGCAGAACCTGTTTTTCGCTGAAGGCGACCTCTGGAAGTTGCTGAGACAGAGAATGACCCCTGCTTTTACCACAGGAAAGTTGAAGGCTATGTTTCCTTTAATAGCAGGCCTGTCTCACTCCGCGGTGTAGGCATAAAACTGCAAGTAGTTGCGTGGCCATTATGTCGTGGCCCATTCACTACGGCTGCCACGCGCCACCCGTTGTGCACGCGCTCCGTCTCCTTAATATTTTTGTTACGTCACGTGTAGTTACGCACAAGTTTCTTGCTTTAGGTGCTTTTGGGAAATTAATAAAACAATATTATTATGAAGAAAAAAAATAAAGTACTTACATATTTAGTAATGATGAACAAAATTATCTCCCTGCTTGTGAAGTATGGGTTTAATTGATCATGATTAGGTAGGTTACAAGTTTGGAAATGAGGCGAGATACTAAGTGGAGGGGGGGGTGAGCCTACTAGACGACCAAGATAAAAAGACGACACTCTCACTCACCTTAAGCTGAGTACTAAGAATTAAGATCGGTAGAAGTAGAAAGATGTTTGCGTTGTTGTTTAAAAGTTCTAACTCAGAAAATGGCCACACTACGCATTCAAGGTCAGCTATCGTAATTCGCTGCGCGCCTTTTTTACCTACCTACAAAGACACGCAACGCGGGGCCTGTGACAGTATGCGATAGTAATTGGTCGGTTACTAGGTTGAGTGCAAAATAATAAGGACTGGCTATTTTGCCATAAACGATAAAAATCTTTTAAATATTATTCTTTTTTTTTTGTAAGACGTAATGTTCAAAAATATAACAATAATAGGTAGAAAAGATAATATTATTAAAAATATCATTCCTCACGTAAGGTGCCGCAGGTACCTACTATTAACATTCTGTGCTAACAATCAATAATGTAGGTATGTAGTAATCGATGACAAAAAGTAATTTAACAAATGCATAAAATACGCATAGGTTCCTACCTATTTCTGCCTAAACTCGCAAGTCGCAACCCTATTGGGCTTGACCCATAGTAACCTTTTAATGTCGTTGGCGTCAGATAAACCAAAATAAACTCTCGCGCGTAATCATTCAGTACATTTTTGCTTGCGCACGGGAAGTTTAGGCTATTATAAAAGTAGGTGGGCGGTACGGCTGCCAGTTAAAATGTACTTTATTCTCTCGTACATAGATTTTACATTTGTTTAATTTTTTTTTGGAGTGGGACTTCTGTTGTACTATTAAGTATTCTGTGTTAATAGTTGAAAGAGCAGAGAGGATGAAGTCTCGTGCGCTGGCAGAAGCCGCTGAGGGCAAGTCTATAGACGCTCGCGAGCTGATGGCGAGGTATACTACCGACTTCATTGGAGCCTGTGGCTTCGGTCTAGACACAAATACACTAAATGACGAAAACTCTGCGTTTAGACAACTTGGTATCAACATTTTCAAAATGAAGCCCTGGGAAATCTGTAAAGGAATTATAAAAGAAATGTTTCCAGAAATATCTCAGAACCTGAAGATTTGGACTCGTGTGGAGAAAGACATCAATGAGCTGGTGGGCGAAATTCTCAAGAAGAGGAACTATAAACCTAGTGGGAGAGGAGATTTCATAGATTTGATGTTGGAGTGCAAAGAGAAGGGTGTTATTGTTGGCGATTCAATCCAGAAAAAGAAACCTGATGGTACACCTGAGACTGTAACTTTGGAGTTCAACGATGGTTTGATAGCTGCCCAAGTGTTTGTCTTCTTAGCAGCCGGCTTTGAGACGTCGTCATCTGCCACCAGCTACACTCTCCACCAGTTGGCATACAACCAGGACGTACAGAAGAAGGCGCAGGAGGAAGTCAACCGCGTTTTAGCCAAACACGACGGGAAGCTATCGTATGACTCGATCAAAGAGATGACTTACTTGGAGATGGTGTTCAAAGAAGGTTTACGGATGTTTCCTTCCCTGGGCTTCCTGTTAAGACAATGTACTCGACCGTTTACCTTCCCAGAGTTGAATATGACGATTGATGAGAACATACGAGTGATGATTCCACTGCAGTCGCTGCACAATGATCCGAAATACTTCCCGAACCCTGAGGAGTTCAGACCGGAGAGGTTTGATCCCGAAGCATATGACAACAGCAACAAATACTTCTATTTGCCGTTCGGTGCGGGGCCAAGAGCTTGTATAGGTGAGTTCACCTAAACTTACAAAGTGTCACATTTTTTCATGAGTTTCATCAAAGTAAGCGTTGCATCATCAAACTCAATCAAATAATCAGTGTCAATTTTATCCGAGTACGAATAAAAGAAAAACCTGTTACTTTTTGTTCATACTACCTGTTATTTTCAATACTACTACAGCATCGCACTTATCAAAATACCTGTTATTTTTCCAGGTGAACGCCTCGGCATTATGCAGTCTCTAGCAGGTCTAGCAGCTGTCCTGTCTACTTTCACAGTGGAACCAGCGCCGGAGACTGTCAGGCATCCCGTCGTAGACCCTCTATCTAGTGTCGTGCAGGCCATCAAAGCGGGATTACCGCTCATGTTCCGACCAAGGAATAAAATTGCATGAAAATTATGAAATAACCTCTTTAACGTATAAGCCGAGCTTGTAAGTTAATATAAGTGTATTATCTATGATAATTTTGTAAACAGATAATTGTTCTATACAGTTATATTGACATTAATTGTAAGCGAGTGCCTCCGCTGCCGGCGCCGGTTGCTGAATAGATTGCCGGCGCCGGTTGCCGAATAAAATGTACAGGAGCACCGCGAAGCGGTGCTCCTACTTCTGGGTGGTTTAAAAAAAAATAACCACGAACGGGATTTCGGGTGCTTCCAGACCCCGCCATCGGGGTGCCCCGTGTGTACGAAACGGGGCACTGAGAAATAGAATCGCCATCCCCTTCATGATTATTTTTTTTAAACCACCCAGAAGTAGGAAACGTCGACGTCTTCAAACATTTAACTAGATTTAGTTTAGTTTAAAAATATTTACGTTATGTTATTACTTAGGTAGACTATGTAATTAAACTAGAATTTTAGATAGACCCGTTGTTTTTTTACTCTGTGGGTGTATATAGGACAGTATCGGTTTCTCTGTCAGAAATTAATCAGTAGCTATCTTCCAGCTAACTTCCAGTCTCGATGCAGTCTCGAGAACGAAAAAATCGAGGCTGTTCGGTCCAGGAGGCGTGGAAAAAACCTGTTTCTTCAAAAGTCTCGTTTTCCCGGGACCAAAAGTAAAAGTCTTGGGTAGGTATGTAAATTACGAAAAAAATAGTCGAGCCTCACGAAATTTTTGACACCAAGAGTCCCGCTCGGTATAGCCTTAGTTAACAACGCAAGTGCTAGGACAATTTCGAATCAAATTCTGACGATTTTTTTCGAATTTAAATCGTAAATTCGTCGTTTGTACCTAAACTACACACCTGACGATTTTGAGTCATAAAATTTATTCATGACTTATAAAATCTTTTATCTGTTCTATGGATAAAACCGTACCTACTCCATAATAAAAGCACCATACCTGGTTTTTCTCGGATAGCAAACTAAAGTTCCCAATCTGAATTCATAATATTATCGACGATTTCTTCACCATAATCACAGTTTTCCACTAAAATACTAAATTCCACACTTTTTGCTTATATCAAGGTTGTGTAACCTTAATAAATGCGACAAGTTGCAAAATCGAATCTGGATTTGACTGGATTGAATTACCTACTAAACATCACTCGAGCAACTTCGCGAGCATAGTCTAGTGAATTGTACAGACGCCAGCACATCAATCTACCTTAAACTGCCAATTTGTTAAAAATAGATTTTGAACCTTGTCACAATAGTGGAAGGTTAGTATTCGAATGGTAAAATTTGACAGATTCGGGTAGGTTGACCTGCTGGCATCTGTACATAATTGTAACTAAACTCTCCTCATGAATCACTCCTTCTTTTGATTAAAAATTGTATAAAAATCATTTTGATAGTTTCCAGAGACAGACAGACGCGCCACTTGACTATAGTAGACAGTATTAAATTAAGTTTCATAATACGTTGTGATTGTGAATTGTGATACATCTATGTTTTTTAGTCGGCACAAATGCTGCGTTGTGGGCGAACGTGTTTATTTGAAGGAAAAAAGGCAGGTACGAATTCGATGTTACTTTAACACGAGGACCATACGAACGGCAAATGTCGTTGATTATCGTGTTTACACGAACATTTAAAAAATATAATCGCGAAAATCAACGGAAATGTCGTTTTAGTGTAGCCCATCCATAAAAAGTTTTTAAATAACACTCCTTTTTTGGTTAGTCGTGTAAAAATATGTAGAAGGACCTCAATATTCTGTCATAACTAAACCATTTTCAAATTTTATTTTAAAGAATATATATACTTTCAGATACAGGCCTTCGCTTAGGCGCACCTTGTGTTGCTCCGCATCGTTGCCACTGTGGTGAAGCTGTCGACAACCTCGGGCATCATGGCCTGTCCTGCAGCAGAAGCGCAGGTCGCATAGCTCGTCACGCTAGCATCAACGACATTATTCGTCGAGCTTTTGCCTCCGCCGGCGTACCAGCGGTTTTAGAACCAAATGGTTTGGTACGTGACGATGGGAAAAGACCAGACGGTATGACGTTAGTGCCTTGGAAGGTGGGTAGGCCTTTGGTGTGGGACGCTACCTGTGTCGATACCCTTGCGCCATCCCACGTTGCAAGCACGGCGGGCTGTGCTGGCGCCGCTGCTGCGGCTGCTGAGAACCTCAAGCGGCGCAAATACTGTAACCTTAATGGTTGCTACAGTTTTGAGCCGTTTGGGGTCGAAACACTCGGGTCATGGGGTCCGAGTGCGCGTTCCCTTTTTAAGGAAATTTCTCGCCGATTAATCGACACTTCGCGTGACCAGAGGGCTGGTTCTTTCTTTGGTCAAAGAATAAGCATTGCCATCCAACGTGGCAATGCTGCCAGTCTTCTGGGCACGTTTCCAGATGACAGCGATGCGGAGGAGTACTTTGACGCCTGAGTGTCTATGCCCTTCATGAGGTTTTTTTTTTTTTTTTTGTAATTAGGTATTTTAGTTTTAGTTTAAATTTAGTATTTTGTTGTAAATATTTAGTTTTATTTATTTTTATTTTTAAATTTCTAGAATTACATTAAAAAAATGCATACATCTTGTTCAAAAAAAAAAAAATATAGACATAAAACTTTCAGATTGGTTCCATAAAAGTATTGTTAAAATATATATTTTTTTAAATATTTATAATTTCAAACGGCGACTCAAGTTCAGCTTCATTCTGGGAATCTCAGAATGTCTAATTTGCTTTTCATTTACTCCAGAGGATGCTTTGATGATGAAATTCAAAGCAATCATTCTTCAAATACCTTACAGTTTACATCGGCATCAAATGATAACACTATCTACAACGCATTGTTACTCACTACGATTAAACATTGTATTTAATATGTTTGTTTATTTATACCTCCGCTGATAATGTAATAATCTACCTACCTATGTACCTAATTTTATCTTTTGGATTTTCCGTTGTGAAAATCTTTTCAATCTCACATAAAGTGCGTCTTAGTCGTCATGCCAGTGATTCCTAGGACCCCCTCATCAACAATCCCCATATGGAACGATAATAGTTACCTTATCATCAGTACTTATTTTTATTTTACAGGTTACAGTTAACTGTATCCTGGATCTTAAACTCAGAACAATTTAAGCACGAAGCATTAAATCTCATCCAGTAACATGATCACCCTAGCTATAGTAGTGGTTCTTTTGATCTCCCTATACCTCTATGGCACTAGAAGATTTAAATACTGGGAAGAAAGAGGGATAAAACACGATAAACCACTTCCTTTCATTGGAAACAATTTAAAAGAATATATGTTGAAGTCCAGTATGACACAGCGTGCTGACGAGTTGTATTGGAAATATCCCAACGAACGAGTGGTTGGATCCTATCGAGCTATGCAACCAGAACTGTTGATACGAGATCCTGAAATTGTGAAAAGGATTTTGACTACAGATTTTGCACATTTTTTCGAACGAGGTTTGTCACCTCATAAGACTGTGTTTGAACCTCTGATGCAGAACCTGTTTTTCGCTGAAGGCGATCTCTGGAAGTTGCTAAGACAGAGAATGACACCTGCATTCACCACTGGAAAACTGAAGGCTATGTTTCCTTTAATAGTTGAAAGAGCAGAGAGACTACAAACCCGCGCCTTAACATTGGCCGCTGAGGGCAAGTCTATAGACGCTCGCGAGCTGATGGCGAGGTATACTACCGACTTCATCGGCGCCTGTGGCTTCGGTTTAGATACAGATACACTGAATGAAGAAAACTCAGCGTTTAGACAACTCGGAGTTAATATTTTCAAATTGCAACCCATGCAAATTGCTATCGCGATAGCAAAAGAGATGTTTCCAGAAATGTTTAAACATTTTAAGATTTTGGCTCGTGTCGAGAAAGAAATTAATGAGTTAGTGGGGGAAATTCTCAGAAAGAGGAACTATAAACCTAGCGGGAGAGGAGATTTCATAGATTTAATGTTGGAGTGCAAAGAGAAAGGTGTTATTGTTGGCGAGTCCATTCAGAAGAGGAAACCTGATGGTACACCCGAGACTGCATCTTTAGAGTTCACTGACAGTCTAATAGCTGCCCAAGTGTTTGTGTTCTTCGCAGCCGGCTTCGAGACGTCGTCGTCAGCCACCAGCTACACTCTCCACCAGTTGGCATACAACCAGGACGTACAGAAGAAGGCGCAGGAGGAAGTCGACCGCGTTTTAGCCAAACACGACGGGAAGCTATCATATGACTCGATCAAAGAGATGACTTACTTGGAGATGGTGTTCAAAGAAGGTTTACGGATGTTTCCTTCACTGGGCTACCTGTTAAGACAATGTACTCGTCCATTTACCTTCCCAGAGTTGAATTTAAAGATAGATGAGAACGTTGGAATCATGATTCCGCTTCAGTCACTCCATAACGATCCGAAATACTTCCCGAACCCTGAGCAATTCAAGCCGGAAAGGTTCGATCCAGAGGCATATGACAACAGTAATAAATATTTCTACTTGCCATTTGGTGCAGGTCCAAGAGCTTGTATAGGTAAGCATAATATCATTTCATAAATTATGCTAGATCATCAACATAAGAAAAATAGAAACAAGCCGAAAAAACTGTATATTAACTGTATTTTGTAATAATACCTGTTATTTCGTGAAACGTACCTGTTATTTTACGTAACAATATCTGTTACTTTTTCCAGGTGAACGTCTTGGCTTGATGCAGTCTCTAGCAGGTCTAGCAGCTGTCCTGTCTACTTTCTCAGTGGAACCAGCGCCGGAGACTGTCAGGCATCCTATCGTAGATCCTTCATCCAGCATAGTTCAGTCTTTCAAAGCTGGACTACCGCTCAAGTTCCATGCTAGGAGTAAAATTGCGTGAAAATTATGTCAAAGCACAGAGTCAAAGACAGAAACATTAAATTCACATTATGTCATTATCATCACATTAACATTGCATGTTAATTCACTGTTTGTTAATTTTATAATTTTGTCTTATGTTTTTTTACATGTATTATTATTTTAAGTTTAATATATTTAATTTTTTACATAAAAAAATGTAACCGACTTATTCCCACAAAAAAGTTCAAAATAACCTACAAAAAACTTTTCTTTCGAAAGTCGGTGATGAAAGTCAATGAAATAAAAAAGAAAGTCACCGACTTTCGAAAGATCGTTACATTTTTTCGTCGGTTACATTTTTTTTAAGTTTTTTATTTTATGCTTTTTAGTTTCAATATTCAACCCAAATTTTGTCATATACCTAATTTTCTTACATGTGCACTAAAATATTGTAATCCGTAGCACCGGTAATAACATCGCCATGTATGTACTCTTACACAATGAGCTAAAAATGAAAACTACTGCACCCAACTAAATGAAAATTTTATGGGAAATAGCAGATATACTTACTGTATCGAACAAAAAGGAATCATCGAAATCGGAAGAAAAGAAGAAAGAAGAAACCTCGGAGTAATCGGTGTAGACAATGTTGAAAACTTTGTAGGCTTTTGTTGATTTTTCAAAAAGTGCTAGTCCGATTAAGATAAAATTTTAATGGGACCATTCGGGAAGTATACACTTTCCAAAAAAAAAAGAATTTTTCAAATCGGTTGGTAAACGACGGAGTTATGCCGGAACAAACATAAAAAAATATAAACATCCGAATTGAGAACCTCCTCCTTTTGGAAGTCGGTTAAAAACAATGCTTGATCAAAATTCAACGTCCACCAACAAGATCGACAGACAACCAGGTCGCCGGAAGACGCTGGATGCAGGTCGCTTCCAACCGGTATATGTGGAGATCTAAAGGGGAGGCCTATGTTCAGCAGTGGACGTCCTATGACTGAGATGATGATGATGATGATCATAATTATTTTATTATAATCTACATTGTTTTATTTATTAACATTGTTTTCTCTACCTATCAATTTATAGTAGTTTATGAAACTGGTACATAATGAGGGGTATTATACACGAGTGTGAGTTTAAAAAACGAGCGAAGCGAGTTTTTTAAAAGTACCACACGAGTGTATAATACCTAGTTATGTACAGTTTCATACACTACTTTATCTACTTTCATTGAACACGAATTTATCAAATAAAAGATAAAGATTGACACAGTATTATGGCGCCAATATTCCCGTTATCACCGCCACATCACCGCGCATAGGCCACAGCGCGCGCAGCCACAGATAAAAAATCAAATGGGTGTATCTATGATCTGTAATCTGTATCGTAATGAAAAAAAATTTTATTATAACATTATTTTGTTAGAGAAATAGTGTCATAATTTAATTTTTTAATTTCATTTCGATATACTGTGCGTAAAGTACGTCATTATAAACTCGTTTTGAGTTTTGTATTTTGAATTTAACGATATGAGAGTAGATAAAACACAATATAATTTCGGGCAGTCAGATTGCTTTACACAGTCGCCAAGCGGAGACTGAAATGCTCGAGTATCCGTGGTATGGGCGGCCTAGACAATTTCCCTCCCTTAGATTAAGGGTGCCTTTCCACCGCTTGCTATGCAGCTATGCTGCGAGAACGTAAAAGCTAAGCTACGAAACTAGATATGTGACAGTTTCCACTGATGCTAAGCTATAAAGCAATGCGAATATGATGTGCTATGAAGATGCGCCGCCTCAAAGTAGCTGCGCGAGGAAGCACACGACTCGCGACGACCCATAGCAGGCATCCATATAGCACGCATCTCGGTTTGAGCACTACCAGCGCCGTGGGCGAGATTTCTACGGCGCCCCCTAACTGCAATTCAATCCCATATTATATGAATGAAGGAAAAGGATAATAATGAAATTACCATTTATTAAAACTAGTAAAATTTTACTTTTCTTGCCTTCGAGGTCGAGGTTATCAGCAATTTCACTTCGATTTTCCACAAAGTTGCCAAGTTTGTCAAAATTCAACCAGTTTTTATTTAAGTATAGATTGGTGTTGATATTTTTTTTCTCTATGTTCCAAGATTGTCGGTAACGTAAACTGCTATGCATGCAGTGCAGTGCTCCGAATTTGACACTGAGTTCCATTCTAATCTTGCCACCATAACCATTTTTTCGCTAAAGGGCATTTACGGGAATTAAGTAGACCTGTGGCGCCCTTTTATATCCGGCGCCCTGGGCGGTCGCCCAACCGCGCCTTACCCTAACGCCGTCACTGTCTACGCATCTTTCCATATACTTAAAAAAAACATATCTTAGTTGAATCCGTTTCCAACAGTACTAAAGCTATGACATGAATGGATGAATATTATTTTTGGTGGATATCAAACGCATTCATATAGCTACGTAGCATAGCTTCTCTGGTGGAAAAGCAGCCTTATGGTCCCTGAGACGAGATGTCCTAAGCAATTTTTTGCCTAATTTGCTTATGGGTTAATCCGGATTATGGCGCAGTGGCTAAACGATCGATAGCTGTGCTGCTGTGCAGCATTCGGGTTCCGGGTTCGATCCCCGCGCTCATTATGAGAAAACAACTGTCTCTAAATACAATTAAATAGACTTTACCGCAGGCTGTGTCAGGATAAACAAGTAAATAATAAAAAAATATTGCATCAGAGACAAAGTCCAATGTTTATCAGTTACCCATTAAACATAAGACAAAAAGTAATATAATCAGAGCCTGAAATTAAATCAAAACATAGATAAGTATAAAAAAGCAATTCATGCAATAGGTAATGTAGTTATTTTGTTTTCTTAGAAAATGCCCCACACTAGGAATGTCTTATGGATCCTGGGTAACCACGTAGACCGGAGACAAATACACAAATATCATATCCGTGTAAGAATTGAACTTCTGTTGAAGGCGTCTCCTTCGAAGGCTGGATGGTGAAGTGGGAGCTGTCCTCAGTGCCAGTTTTAGCACTACCAGCGCCCTGGGCGAGATTTCTACGGCACCTAACTGCAATTCCAACCCATATGAAAATCAGTTGAGCAGTTTCGAGCAGTTGAGCAGTGGGGAAAAAGCAGAAAAAATCAATCTCAATTTTTTTAAGCGATAGTTTATGTTTTTCTCTATGGTCGGGCATTTCTAGTAAAATTAACTGCATGCAGTGCAATGCTTCAATTTGAACACTGCGTTCCATTTTAGTGTTGCGACCATAACGATTTTTCGCAAAATTTAGGGAATTTACGAGTCTGCGGCGCCCCTCTATATCCGCCGTATGGGCCGTCGCCAAACCGTGCCCTACCCTAACGCCGCTACTGGTGTCCTCTCTTTCACGAGTTCCGCCTCCTCCTTCGCTAGCATGACCGCTTCGCAAAAGTTGGTGGCTTCGTTCGTTTCACCTGTTGGGTACGGAACCTTTATTCCATTTAACGAATTTTATTGCAATTTTGTAAGCAACATTGTCATAATAGCGATTTTAGACTTCCAACACGCGTCTGCATAATGAAATTAATACACAGACTTGCTTTTGCCAGAGGCGTCGCCCGCTACAGCTCGAAAAATATCCCACTGGTAGATAAAATCAGGATTAAAACTATCCTACGTGTTAATCCAGGCTCTAAACTATCTGCGTACCAAGTTTCATCCAAATCTGTTCAGTAGTTTTTGCGTGAAAGAGTAATCCATCCATTCAAACAAACTTTCACATTTATTAGTACAGTTAGTACCTAGGTTTTGTAGCGATGCAAGATATTGACTGTTGTTATTTTAGCCCAGTCAACGAATGCTCAAAATAGGGTATAGAGGGAAAGTCTTGGAACACAATTTTTGACTTTGTAACTTTGTTTAGCCTAGTTAGGAGGTGAACATATCAAAAGTCCCCGCCCCTAGCCCTTGAGCTTTGGGGGAGGGGGGGGTTTGAAGGTACCATTTTTTGGTTTTTCACTTATATCTCGTAAACCTTGCGTCCTAGCGACATAGTACCACGGAACAAAATAAAAGCTGATTAAATTTGCTACAAGTTATACTAAATAAGCATTTCGATATCTTCTTCAGTTTTCGAGATATATACTCTTGAAAGTCTGTCATTTTGAAAAAATCATTTTAACTTTACCTTTTTTAGAACGGAAATCTTCAAAGATGCAACTAGTTAATAATTGCCGGCAAAAAGCTTTTAGAGCATTACATTTTCTTCAATAACACTATATTATTTTCCTTCAAATGTTAATGTAAATGCTGTATATTATATTTTTTATAAAAGGTAGGTAACTGGTCTTTGAAAAAAGGTCTTTGTAAATCAATGTACGAGTATGTATCAATGTAATGCTGGCACATTACATTAGCTTAGACTAAAGCACATTTTAAAGAAAATGGATAAAATATTATAGTATTATTAAAGGAAATTGAGTGTTCCACAACCCTTTTGCCAGCATTTACATAAGGTTGTATCGTTAAAGAGTTATCCGGTAAAAAAGCGCAAAAATGTAAAGTTAGCTTCCTGAAAGTCTGTCATTTTTTCAAAATGAGAGACTTTCAGGAGTATATATCTCGAAAACTGTATAAGATATCGAAATACTTAAATAGCATGACTTGTAGCAAATTTAATCACCTTTTATTTTGTTCTGAGGTACTATGTCGCTAGGATGCATAGGTTCCGAGATATAAGCTAAAAACCAAAAAATGGGACCTTCAATCCCCCCCCCCCTCCCAAAGCTCAAGGGCTAGAGGCGGGGACTTCTTATTATTTTCTTATTTTCTTTATTGGCCAACCAACAATTGTTTATACTACAAATAGTCAAAGTTTAATCTACTATAATCTAGGGTTAGTATAACAATTTTTTACAGGTTAGCACCGCATGCCCCTTAAACTTACAAGCACTAGACTAATATAAGACTTAAAATTAACAAAACATTATTATTATAATTAAGTGATAAAATTATGAAATAAATTTAAATTAAAGAGGAAAGAAAAAAAAATAACAATCAAACAAAATCAAATATTACATTGGGTACAGGTAACTATTCTATGAAACTTGGCATATGAGTCAAAATGCACGTCAACAAGATCACTGGAGCCATTTAATAATTTGCAAAGACGAGGGACGATAGAATTTGCACCGAGTACTGTTCTGCGGAGTGGAGGGTGTAAGGGAGTAATTGGAGCACGAGGGATTCTAGCAGGGGCCCGAAACTGAAATTTGGATAGTAATAGGGGGCAATCAATCTTGCATCTGAAGAGCTTGTATAGGAATACGGAATCAATAATTATTCGTCGTTTCTCCAATGAAATCATCTTGAAATAAGACAACCGGGCTTCGTATGATCGTATCCTTTTTGTATTTCCGGTAGCAAATGCCAGATGCCAGAGGAATCTCTTTTGTATACGCTCCAGTCGAAGGATATGCGTAGAGTAATGAGGTCTCCATATTGTACTGCAATATTCTAAGATACTGCGAACGAGACAGTTGTACATTATGATTTTTGTACGACTATGCTTAAAACCAGCAACATTGCGCACAACAAAACCCAGCATTCTAGAAGCCCTTTTGATGACGCCGTCAACATGGGGTACAAATGTCAATGCGTTATCGAATACAACTCCTAAGTCCCTTATTTGGTTCACCTCTTGGATAGCGTTATTGCCCACGTAATATAAACTAGCAATATTATTTTTTTTTCGGGTGTATTTCACGTAGAAGCACTTTTTTACGTTTAAGCTCATTTCGTTGTCGTTACACCATTTAACTAACGAGTCTAAGTCCCGCTGAAGCAATATTTTATCGTTTTCAGAATCGATTATCCTAGAGAATTTCAGGTCGTCAGCATACATATAGCAATCCGAGAATTTCAGGCAGTGTGGAATGTCGTTAACAAAAACATTAAATAGAATTGGTCCAATATGTGCGCCCTGGGGAACCCCTGAGGACGTCTTGTAGGTTCCAGATACAAAACCATTAACTGCAACAAAGAAGAAACGATTTTCGAGATAAGACTTTAGCCAATTATAGAGTGTACCAGTCATACCATACGCAGATAACTTCGACAGAAGTAAATGGTGACTTCTGATATGTTTACCTCCTAACTAGTCTAAACAAAGTTATGAAGTGTAACGCCAGATGTCGCTAGCAAGCCAAGCTAAGCCAAGCCATGTCAAGCCAAGCTATGCCAAGCTATGCCAAGCTATGCCAAGCTATGCCAAGCTATGCCAAGCTATGCCAAGCTATGCCAAGCTATGCCAAGCTATGCCAAGCTATGCCAAGCTATGCCAAGCTATGCCAAGCTATGCCAAGCCATGCCAAGCCATGCCAAGCCAAGCCAAGCCAAGCCATGCCAAGCCAAGCCAAGCCATGCTAAGCCAAGCAAAGCCGACTGTCAAGCCCGACATGTCAAGCCAAGCCAGCTGTCAAGCCCGACATGTCAAGCCGGCTGTCAAGCTCGCCACGCCAAGCCGCTACGTCACTTCCCTACCACGTGAGCCATCCCCGCCAAATGTTGAGTCGGGGGGGTGGGGTAGCCGCCAGCCAGTGAGTTATATAAAAGCCAGGAGCGATGATTTTGGTTGTTCAGTTTATAATAATAATTGTAAGGGAAAACTCTGCCCAAATAAAAGTGTAAATCAAGTATTTTCGATTTATTTATATCACTGTCGTTTTAATCAGAAGTGTGATAAAAAAAAACCTACGATGAAACGACGCTCTGCTACACAATAACCTCGACGGTCGTCTTGTCTGGAGGACGAAGATTCTGCTGTGGTAAGCCAGATATCTGAAAATAAAAACGAAGAAGGGCAATGCACACCACCCGCAAGGAAAATATTGAAAAGTCTCCTTTATTGCACAAGAAGTTGAAAAATCATTCAATGATCTGGAACACGAAGTCCCTACCCTCATCCATCGGAAAAAACACCATGCCGCATCGTTAATTTCGTTAATGATCGAGTTTCAAGAAGTATTCTTCTCGCTACCAGCAACGCTTCTCTGTGGAAATGAATGCTACCTCAAAGTCGTCATAGCGGATCCAAGGACATCACATAGAAGAAAGCTCGTCCTACTTTGCCGAGAGCTGCCAGGAATCATGCATAAATAGCCAGGTCAGTTATGCCAGCCAATATTTGCAAAATGCCATTAGCCAAATGTGTTTTATAATTGAGTGCCTCGTGTGTCGATAATCATAATATGCCATTGGTGGGGTATAGACCTTGACAAAACTAGGGTAGGCCCGATAAGCAAATCTGATTGTAATCAATTAATTAGTTTATTATCTCGGTATAAAACTGCTTTTCTAGCTATACTAAGGAGTTGGGAATGTACAGATTTAGTCCAAATTCGCATTAAGTACACGTAGGCCTTATAGATTAGCACATCACAAACAAGAGATTGTTAGAGTCAAAATTAGTGAGCCATTAGAAGCAGGTATTATAAAAGAACCCGAATCGGAGTATGCTTCTCCTATTGTTTAGTTATGAGGAAGAACGGAAATAGTTGCATATGTGTCGATTACAGAGCCCTAAATGCATTAATTATCCGCGATAGATGTCCATTAGCTATTATCGATAAGTAAACTAAAATGGTAAGAACTACTTCACCAGTCTTAATCTAGTCCAACGGTATCCATAAACTCAGCATCCATCCTAAAGATACATATAGCGCTCCCTCAGTTTTTATGCGCTTAAGTTCAAGTTCATAGATAGTTACGTAATTTTAAAGTAAATCATTAAATAAAAATAACTCCAATAATGTCGTCAAATGGTAGGGGTCAAACGCGGAATTTTAAATTAAATAGGTACATGTGGGCAAATGTTCATTTCTACAAAACAGGATTTCTTACTTAGTTTAACAATTATCATGTTCATGGCATTGAACCGGGCGAATTTAAGTTCGCAGCCGTGTCTCAATTTCCCGTTCCGATTAACATACACAAAGTGCGTCAGTTTATTGGACTATGTAGTGACTTTAGGAAGTTCTTCCATAATTTTGCAAAAATGGCTCATCCGCTTACCGAACTAGCAAAAACAAAAATTATAAAAATAAAAATAATATGTGGGTATGGTGAAGAAAAAAAAAAGTGATAAACCGGTGATAGTGATATATGATCTTAGTTGGAAATTCACACGAATGCATGCAAGTTACCCATAGCAGGTATTCTTTTACAAATACGGATAGACGGTAGTTTGAGCCCTGTCTTGTATTTTAGTTGCGTTACGAGTCGGGAAGAAAGTGTTTTTCACAGCGTATTACGAAGTTTTCGTATATGTGTTGAGTAAAAATGTCCGTGTAATTACGGATTATAGTGCAGTTCGCTATACAATGACTAACGTGATCACGCATTGCCGTCCGGTGACTTTTAATTCAAGATTATGAAATTACTGTTGACTATAGACCGGGTGAGCGCATAAAGCATATCGACGCCTTGAGCAGGAATCCGATAGATGCCGTTAATGTGTTCCGTTTAGAAGTAAACTATTGGTTTCGTGAAGTGCAAAGTATTATTGATTTATTGTGAAGCGGGTGCACAGATAGTGATATTGTAAATAATTATATAATTGACGGTAGGCTGTCTCGTAAAACGCTTTACGATACCCGATTAGTTATGCCAAATTTCGCGCGTAGAAAATATTACAAATGCATCATGACGATATTGGCCATTACATTATAGGATTAAAATTATGCTCAGAACTTCTATAAAAAAAAAATGATTTCTAGTTTCCAAAAATGACCCAATTCATAAGGAAATATGTGACGTCGTGTTTACATTGTGCGTACGGTAAAAGAGAATACGGTAGGAAAGAAGGCAAACTGCATCGAATCTCTAAACCATCTGAACCGATGAAAATGGTAGACATCGATAATTTGGGTCCTTTTAGCAAAATTAAAAAGGGTACCAATAAATGTTAGTTTTGACAGATTCTTTCTCTAAATTCGTTGTTTCTGAGCCTACACGTATTGTCAATTCTGTAGAGACAATTACCTTCTTATACAAAAAAAAGGGTTTAACTAAAAACCCAGGTTAAATTATCTTGTAAAACTACGGTTTACACAAACGTTATTAAAAATCGTGGTTTTGTGATAAACCATGGTATACAGTCGTAGCTGTCAAAGGTACAGGTAAAGGTAAAGTTTCTTATAGTAACTTTTTCATTGTGTTGTTGTTTTTTTTATGTTAATTTCAGCCAAAATGGATTTAAATATTGTAGATTTCATTGTTTAGACAATGGTTCAAATGACGGTACTAAGGTTCACCTTTAATCGTTTTGTAATACGGAGAAATTTAAACCATGGTTCTGCAGATAGGTAAGCGTGAACTCGATAGTCCAGGTTTAAACTAAAATTTATTCAGTTTTTGTGATTAGACCGTTAGAGTTTTAAAACGCATTTCTAGTTTATTCAGATTGCCAGATCACGTAGTTTCCGATCATGGTAAGGGCTTTACGAGTAGATACTTTAAAAAGTTCTCAACAGAAAATAGTTAGACACAAATGTTAACAGCTATTGCGTGGCCTAGGTCTAATGGGCAGGTATAACGCACTAATTGCACAATTCTCGATGCGTTGAGAGTCACGGAACCTGGCGAGGCCTCTCTTAGTTGGGACAATAGTTTATCAAATGTCATATATGGGGTATTAATAATACTGTTAATGATACAACAGGCTATAAGTTATACGAGTTAATATTTGCTCGTGTAGGTAGATCTGTATGTGATTTCTCCATCCCTGGTCAGGTTCGGGGTCAGTGCAATCTAGACGCGATAGGGCTACCAATCGAGTTAGAACAGCTAGCAAGAAAATGAAACGTAACTGTGATAAAAGGCGTAAAAATAGTACGATTTCCAAAAAGAGCGATTACGTGCTTTGTTGCCAGGCTCAGACTCCTTGCTGCAATAAGGTTAAATTATAAGTTAGATGATCTATATTCTGGCCTCATTACCTATTTACCTAATGATTTAGGATAGCCATAAACTAAGAAGTATAAAATGTCTTAGAGGATACAAGAAGTTTACAGGCCTAGTATCTGCTGATTTATTATGACCATATCGTAGCGTTGCTTCTATATCCGATAGCGCCAGTAGTGTGGATAAACAATATCAAAACGAAGATCTCGTAGATCTTCTTGAGAGCTAGATAATAGTTCATTTCCTCGATATGCCATTTGTTCTGAGCTGACTTGTAATCACTGTTTTGTTGTTCCCATTGCGGGAGCAATTGTTACAGGATGGCCGATTGTAACGCCAGATGTCGCTAGCAAGCCAAGCTAAGCCAAGCCATGTCAAGCCAAGCTATGCCAAGCTATGCCAAGCTATGCCAAGCTATGCCAAGCTATGCCAAGCTATGCCAAGCTATGCCAAGCTATGCCAAGCTATGCCAAGCTATGCCAAGCTATGCCAAGCTATGCCAAGCTATGCCAAGCTATGCCAAGCTATGCCAAGCTATGCCAAGCTATGCCAAGCCATGCCAAGCCATGCCAAGCCAAGCCAAGCCAAGCCATGCCAAGCCAAGCCAAGCCATGCTAAGCCAAGCAAAGCCGACTGTCAAGCCCGACATGTCAAGCCAAGCCAGCTGTCAAGCCCGACATGTCAAGCCGGCTGTCAAGCTCGCCACGCCAAGCCGCTACGTCACTTCCCTACCACGTGAGCCATCCCCGCCAAATGTTGAGTCGGGGGGGTGGGGTAGCCGCCAGCCAGTGAGTTATATAAAAGCCAGGAGCGATGATTTTGGTTGTTCAGTTTATAATAATAATTGTAAGGGAAAACTCTGCCCAAATAAAAGTGTAAATCAAGTATTTTCGATTTATTTATATCACTGTCGTTTTAGAAGTCAAAAATTGTGTTCCAAGACTTTCCCTCTATAATCATTCGTTGATTGGACTATTTTTGCATGGCCTGAGATGGTGTTCGGCACTTTATCATTTAGACTTTGCCCACACCGCACCGTGTTATGGAGTGATTTGCGATCTTTGGACTACCAAATAACAGAGATAATTAGCAACCTGGCATGACTGGCACAACCGCTCACTTATCTCGTTTATTCGGTTATATTTATATGTTAACGTGAGTACATAATGTATCGTACGCAGTCTATTGTGAGTCTGCGAGCTACCATAGCTACAAAGAGTCGTGTGTCGCGTCTCAAAGTGTGCTTTGGACAAAACTTGTATTGTCTCTTATTTTTCTGTGAGTTTTTTTTGATTACTTACCTGCATTGGAAGTTTAAGAGCAGTGGCGGCCCAGTGGTATCGGCTTCGACTTACGAGTAGTAGGTCGTGGGTTCGAACCCCGTCAGACGCAGTACTTTGTGTAATTTCATCACCACTGCTCTCAAAACGGTGAAGGAAAACATTGTGAGGAAACCGGCATGTCCTAGAACCAAAAATTCAAAGATATTGTGACATTTACCAATCCGCACTGAGCCCACATGGTGGATTATGGCCCACTCCCTCTCACAGAGAGGAGGCCTGTGTCCCAGCAGTGGGAACATTTATTAAATAGGCTGATGATGATGATGATTGGAAGTTACAATATTGTTCTTTTTTGGTGTCGATTTTTTTTGCTTTTTGCATGTCGTGTACCGGTAATGAATTTGTTGAATGAATTCTTTATTAATGCAAATAGGTAAAGACTGGTTTAAAGTGAGGCTCAGGATAGGTTATAAAGCAATTTTTTTTTTTACGTGGCAAAATCATCAAATGACTCAGGCAGGGCGGGAGAGACGTTTACGTTCCAGGGTCACGGTAATGCGATAAGTCCCGCGACCATATAGAGCTACCTTTGCCCAACAGTTGGAAAAACAAATAGCACATTACCAATGGTCGTTGCACATTACCCTACCCCAATCTGTAAAACTGTAATTAACTGTAAGTAATCGATTTAAACATTATCGGAATAAACGTTCGATATAGGAAAAATTGAAACATTGAGGTAGGTAACGGTTCATTTATTGCTGAAGTATGTAAGTATGTTATCTACATTTCTATGTATGCACATAAGTTTACAAAAAAACAGCAAAAAAGAAACATTTTTTATGAGAGTCCTTTAAAACTTTATTGTATTTGTAGTTATAACGGCAACAGAAATACAACAACTGGACACAACAGTCAGTTCATTAATAGTAATATTAGATTCATGAGATACACCTGGTGACAGACAGACAGACGGAAAGCGAAGTCTTAGCCCCTTCGACACAAGTCTCCGATAGGTACCTTACGACATTGGTATCCAGGCCACTATCGCAAAACAAATCCATAGAAGTTCGTCCTTCGAATCGAAACCGTTTTTAATGTTTTCTTTAAATGTCCAATCACTAAAACCTCGAAAACTATTGTAGCAGCTTTCAGTTAACGTGACCAATTTTGTGAATCAGATTAAAGTGGCCAATAAAGTCAATTCATTAATAGTAAAGTCTTTAATTGGTTGTCGAAAAAAGGGCGGCACATGGTGTGGGGCCTACAGCAGCTAGGGCTGCAAATCCGCCACTGGTGACATTACATCACGCGTCCGCCACCCTACGGAGGAACCGCAGTAGTGGCCCGCGAAATTAAAATTTTCTTTTGCAAATTTATTCAGTGACAGCGACAATATAAGAATGATCAAAACATTCGCTCTCACATAGATTTGGTTAAAGTAGAAAAAAAAACAAAAATCTAACTTATTTTACCAAATTTTTGTAGTAGCGGATAGAGCGAATGTTTTGATCATTTATATTTAAAGTTATACTTGTTATTGACGCGGATCATATTTTGATTAAGTTACAACTTGTCACTGATATGCAAATTGTAAAAAACACATGAAAAATTGAATTTACCTTAAGGCCCATTTACACGCTGCAAGAAATTGCAAGCGAGTTGCACGAGTAAAGTTACATAACAAATGATTTCAATGTACCTAACAAAGCACACACATCACGTTACATCAAAAACATTATCTTTTGTTTACCAACTTAAATAGATAAAAATAGTGTAAACATACCTACATAAAATGATAATTCACTCACTTCAACTGCATTAATATTATTACTTTATTAATACTTATCTTTTTTCCCAGATTTATGTGATTGGCGTTCGCAACTCCGGACAATTCAACCAGACTTACTAGAGCCGGCAACATGATTACTATAGCAATCGTCGTAATTGTTTTAATCTCCCTGTACCTCTATGGAACCAGAAACTTTAAATACTGGGAAAAAAGAGGAGTAAAATGCGATAAGCCACTCCCTTTCTTCGGAAACAATTTCAGAGGATTTATTTTCAAATCCAGTATAACGCAGCTAAATGATGAATTGTATTGGAAATATCCCAATGAACCCATGGTTGGATTCTATAGATCTTCACAACCAGAATTGTTAATACGAGACCCTGAAATTGTGAAACGGGTTTTGGTCACAGACTTCGCACATTTCTTCGAGCGAGGTGTCACAGCCCCAGACACTGTATTTGAACCTTTGCTGCAAAACCTATTTTTTGTTGATGGTGATCTTTGGAAGTTGCTGAGACAGAGAATGTCTCCTGCTTTCACCAGTGGAAAGCTAAAGGCTATGTTTCCTTTAATAGTTGAAAGAGCAGAGAGAATGAAGTCTCGTGCACTGTCTCAAGCCGCTGAGGGCAAGACTATAGACGCGCGCGACCTCATGGCGAGGTATACCACCGACTTCATAGGGGCCGTTGGCTTCGGTCTAAATATGGATACTCTGAATGAGGAAAACTCGGCATTCAGACAACTTGGCATCAAAATCATGAAAATTAATCCCATAGACATTGTTAAAATTTTTCTTAAAGATGTCTTTCCTGATCTGTTCCGGAATATGAAGGTTTTCACTCGTATTGAAGGCGATATCAACGAGTTGGTGGGAGAAATCCTCAGACAGAGGAACAATAAACCTAGTGGGAGAGGAGATTTCATAGATTTGATGTTGGAGTGCAAAGAAAAGGGTGTTCTCGCCGGCGAGTCGTTTCTGAAAAGGAAGCCTGATGGTACACCTGAGACTGTAACGTTGGATTTTAACGATGGTCTTATAGCTGCCCAAGTGTTTATCTTCTTCGCTGCTGGCTTCGAAACATCATCATCAGCTTCCAGTTACGCACTTCACCAGTTAGCGTACAATCCGGACGCACAGAAAAAAGCGCAGGAGGAAGTCGACCGGGTTTTAGCCAAACACGACGGAAAGCTATCGTATGACTCGATCAAAGAGATGACTTACTTAGAGATGGTGCTCAAAGAAGGCATACGTATGTTTCCTTCGTTAGGCTTTTTGATCAGACGCAGTACCAGTAAATTTACCTTCCCAGAGACGAATGTGACGATAGATGAGAATATACGAGTGGCGATTCCGGTGCAGTCGCTGCAGAATGACCCCAAGTACTTTCCGAATCCTGAAGAGTTTAAACCAGAGAGGTTCGACCCCGAAGTTTATGACAAAGGCAATAAATTTTTCTACTTACCGTTTGGTGCGGGACCAAGGGCTTGTATAGGTGAGTCAATATTTTTTTATTTACACTAATAATTTTTCAGAAAAATACTAATTAAGTAGGTATACCCAAAATATCATTTCAAACGATGGGATCATAGGTACGGTTATCCTGTTATAGTTTTGAACTGGTATTATAAAATACCTGTTACTTCTAGTAACAACCCTGGATCACATAATTGATCAATTTTTCCTTTTTTTGCAAGCCGTTAATGTCCTTTTGACTAAAAAAGAAGTCGTATGCATGCATAATGACCTCTGGCAAAGGCCAAGGCCGGTCCTGAAACAGGTGGACCTATTAAAAATATCTGTTATTTTCACAGCTGAACGTCTTGGCATGATGCAGTCTCTAGCGGGACTAGCGGCTGTCGTGTCCAGTTTCACTGTGGAGCCAGCGCCGGAAACCATCAAATATCCTGTCATTGACCCTCGATCTAACGTGGTACAGGCGGTCAAAGGAGGTTTACCACTTAAGTTCATCCCAAGAAATAATACAATTTTAACTAGCTGAACTTTCTGAGTATTTGTGTATCGCGTGCATCGCGTGTCCAAGGTTGTGCTTGATCGGTTGAGCAGTCATCTAATGACCTAACAACCATCCCTGTTATAATTATTGATATAATTCGTTATGTATAATGTTAGGTAATATAAGTGTTAAAAACAGTGTTTATTTTTTACCAATTAATGTATTTTTT